>CM031606.1:39552206-39554706 GCA_018398815.1 Conus ventricosus
GAATATAATCTTCCCCCCATTGTTCCGTTGAATGCCGTCATGATACAGACAGCGTCAAGTCTTCTTATTCATAATCCAGCCGACAACGAAGGCCACTTCAGTGCTTGATCGAAAAGCGTTTCATACTGAAAAAACACGACGACAGATGTATATCATGAAGTATCACTATACACCAATCAAGTCAGTCTCTAAAACAGTAAAGTAGCATATACACACTCAATGTATGCCATTACTGTGCACTATACTGTATACAAAACAATACGAAGGGGATGTCATGAAAGGACTGGATATGAAACGTAAGTGAATCTTCATGTTGAGGAGCACAGGTGAGATTTCGAGAAAAAGAGAGATTGTGAAATATTGGAGTGTGACCACAATGTTAGACCATGTGAATAGTGCTTAAATTCCTAACCTTTCCTCAAGCATGACATCTCCCTTCTTCGGGAAAAACATTTTGCAAGGATATTTTTAATAAGGCAAATCGAAGCCAAGAGAATTTTTTTTTTTTGGGGGGGGGGGGGGGGTGGGGGGTGGGGGGGTTGAATAGCGAACAGGCGATGTATTTTCTAATCCTTCTTCAGCCATCTCACTTCGTAAAAACTTAAAATAAAAGAGACATCTCTAAAGGCAAACATGGCCAGACAAAGACAAACAAAACCTCCAATCCAGCTGGCTTACCAACTCTTTCCTTCCGGTGAATTTCTCTTTATAATAATCCATTCGAGGGCGTAAATGCTGCTCGCCATCAGCAGCTTGACAGACACCCATGCCTCGTCATCAACCATTGACAGGCCTTCTTGCCTCGTCATCAACCATTGACAGGCCTTCTTGCCTCGTCATCAACCATTGAGAGGTCTACACATCTCGTCATCACCCATTGACAGGCCTTCTTGTCTCGTCATCAACCATTGAGAGGTCTACACATCTCGTCATCAACCATCGACAGGCCTTCTTGCCTCGTCATCAACCATTGAGAGGTCTACACATCTTGTCATCAACCATCGACAGGCCTTCTTGCCTCGTCATCAACCATTGAGAGGTCTACACATCTTGTCATCAACATCGACAGGCCTTCTTGCCTCGTCATTAACCATTGAGAGGTCTACACATCTCGTTATCAACCATTGAGAGGTCTACATATCTCGTCAACTACTAACAGGCTCCCACACCTCATTATCATTAATTGTCTACACGCTTCCACACTCATTAACAATAACTGTAAACAGGCTTCCATGCCTCGTTATCAACACCGGAGGTCACACTCCTCATCAGTTATTAAAACACAGAAAGACAATAGACATAACAAATACAATAAACAGATGACAACGCAAATAGAGGTTTGCTACCTTAAACCATAAACGTCTAACTTTTTATTCCTTGTATTCATTTTGTTTCTCATTCATCTCATTTTACTCATAGTTTTTTTAATAGTTCACCTTCCCTCATTCAGGAACAATTGCTGACTATCAAGTTGCATTGTTTTCAAGGAATTTTACAGTCTCAAATCTGATTATCGTATACTCTATCATTATACTCTTTCTTTCAACTACCCCTTCTGAGAAAGAAAACAGGCTGCGTAATTATCGCCCTTTGTGACGATGACAGGGACACAAAAATGTTGTCACATATACAGAACAATTAAACCCAAAGGTAACGCAATGTATTTCAAACAGGATATCGTAATCTAAACGTGCATGGTAATCCAGATGTGTATGGTTCAGAGTATCCTTTCTCGTTCTTCCTTCAAAGTCGGCCTTTTGTGCCAAAAGGAAGGTAATCGAAATATTCGTGTTCAGAGCAAAGTCTTTTTTTTAAATTATTAATAGACCTTTGTTAATAAACAGAAACGAAAAGCAAAAGAGAGGATGCTACATTCAACTGCTAGGTTCGAGAGAAACGGCTTTGTTTAAGAGAAATGATTTTTTAAAAAAATAAGAAATGAATGTCCGAAGTGAAAGAAAATTATCGGGAACTGAAGATAATGGGCAAGAAATAAGAGGGATGGGGGGAAGGACGGGAGGGGTGGGGCAAAGGGTTCAGGGAAAGGAGGGAGGTTTGAGGCACTTGCCCTTAAGGCTAAGCTATTCACTCCGGTGTGAAATGCTAACATTGAGAACCTTCAATCTTGAGATGTGTACCTTAAGAATGGAATCTCCGGGAATGGAAAAAGCTCGCTCAAAAGGGTTAAGACCTTAAGGTTGCCACTGATAGAATGAATTTTAACTTTGAACAAGAAGGAAAATTCTCACTTGGAGTTTTGTTTTGTTTTGTGTCTGGAAGACAAAGAGTATTACACAAAAGTTTATTTTACATTAAAGACTGTGTTTAAGAAATTGTTATACAAGTACACGTGCTTTGAAAGTAATAGTTTGAAAAGTGAAGGCGTTTTCTGCAGATATAAACGAGTGGTATCTGCTGGTATCTATTTATGAACTGAATTTGTATTGAGACTACAACCATAATAACTTCTACCAACATTATCAAAAACAAGTACGACAAC
>CM031606.1:39557206-39559706 GCA_018398815.1 Conus ventricosus
GAAACACGCAAACTGCAAACGAAACCTCTCAAGGCGACAGTGATTGAATTCACCATGCAAATCGTGCGCCTGGCACGACTCGGAGAGAAACAAGATAGGGAAGGGAAGGGATGGGTGGCCTATGGTTATTTTCTGCAGGAACAATGGACAGGTGAATGAAGGTCTCAATAACTACCAATCGTGCGAGTGTCTCTACGGATTATCGACCAATCATGTAGACCGAGACAAATCAAATTGTGTAAATCAAAGCCATGAAAGTGAAAAACATAGATAAAGTTTATCACCAGATGATCTCCGATTCACCTTTTGCCATTGAAAATCCAACACTTCTTCGATTTGATTTTTTTTTTTTTAATTGTGCTTAAGGGCTACAGAACAGAAAGAAGTCGTTTCTGAGTATACACCATCATGAACCCTTCCTCTCCGCCCACTGACCCACTCCCACACTTACATCCATTCCTTTTCTCGCTTTTCATGTTCCATAGACAGTGTTGTCCTCTGGCTGGCGAGCGGAGTGATCTCGGATTTCATCGTGCAAGACGAAGCTTTGGCCGCCTCTACACGACTGATATTAACCCACACGCAGTATTGCGATGTGTTTCTTGTCTTCAAGACGTCCTTCAAAAGGGAGATGCGAACAAATTCAAGTTTGTAAGCGTTCATAGAAAACGTTTCAGGAGTTCGTTGTTGCATGCATCCCCATCCAGTCGACGCGGGTGAAAAGTGTTAAAAGGTGAGCATAAACTTTTCCGAGATGGATTTAGAGATTTGAATATACTTGCCATTAACTCCTCTCCCAAATTCTACCCCTCCCCTCCTTCAGAATAGCATTGTTCTGAAACAATCAGAAAGGAGATGTTTTCTAGTCAGGGACTATTCTTTTAGGTTCGCAACGAAGAGAAACGTTCTCTGTTGTTTTTGGGGGTATTATACGTATGAGTGCGTGTGTTAATTTACCTAATAGTGGCGGTTTTTGATTGAGAGTTGGGTGTTGGGAGGAGAGGGAGTGTTAGAAGGCGGGGCTGGTAGTGAAACGCCTAGACGTGGACGAGTTTGTGACAGCGGGGTGCATTTTTGTGAATTGCCTGCTCTCATTTTTTTGGCTTGTAGTTTGTTGTATGTTATAGAGACCTGTGGCAGTCAGTTTATTAGGCATGCAAACGCCTTTCTTCTTATCATTTAACAACAGCAAGAAGAATGATAATAATAATATTAATGATAACAATGATAAAATGTAACACACTTTCGACATTCTCCTGAGCGTAAGGAGTTGGAATGGGGGTCAAAACATTTGTAAAGGCGACCTCTTCTGTGGTCTTTGCTGCTGTCAGTCTCACTGTAGAATGTCTTCCTTCTGTCGCTGAAGTTTGACACACTTACACCAAAAACCAGCCTTAAAATGTTACATCTTTTGATTCGTTTTTGGATGTTACCCCTACAAGTCAAGTCACATCGCGTCAATGTGGCCTCTTCCCCAACGGATTCGTTAAAGGCAGGAAAGACAGGAAGCAGTGTTGTAATCCGCAGTTTACGTCTGTACCTGATGTAACAGGACTTAGTATAGAAAATTGTAGAACAAAAACAAACAAGAACACTCAAACAATCAGAGAACACCTCCCCCCCCCCCCCCCCCCCCCCCCCGCCCACACACAGACACACAACGAAAGAAAACTGAGCTATGACTATCACAGTTTTGAAATCTGATCCAATTTCAATGTCGATGTTCGAGGAGGTTGTAACACGCAAACCACTTGACGCCAAACCTGACTGACACCATAACCACTTTGACGCGGGCGAAATTTTGGCACAGGATCTGCACGTGTTGATCAATGCAGATCAGTTTGTCGCCTGCATCATTTTGGATTGACTATCAAAGACCGTTTGTTCGCCAAAAACAATTTGATTTTAATATCTGTAAGTGATTGGCTGATTTACAATCTATCTGTGTGTGTGTGTGTGTGTGCGTGCGTGCGTGCGTGCGTGCGTGCGTGCTGTGCGTGCGTGCGCGTGTGTGTGTGTGTGTGTGTGTGTGAATGGTTTAAGGATTTCAGAATATGCCATTTTCCGCTTTTTTTCCACGTCTTTATAACATAACTCATAAACACAGGGACACACACACACACACACACACACACACACACACACACACACACACACACACACACACACACACACACGCGCGCGCGCGCGCGCACGCACACATGCACACATGCACACATGCACACACACACACGCGCACACATGCACACACATACACACACACACACACACACACACACACATGCACACACATACACGCACGCACCTCCCCACCCCACCACCACCCACACACACACATGTTGCTTATCCTTTGCGGTCATAGATGACCGACTTCTGCTATCAGTGGGTGGTGTTGTGTGTACGAATATGGCTGATCAGGCCGATCCTCGCATTGAATAGTCTGATATAGTGTGGACAGCGCAGACTTAGAACTGAGCCAGGCTGAAAGATGGTGCAAGCT
>CM031606.1:39577206-39594706 GCA_018398815.1 Conus ventricosus
AACGAGAAACCTTGTTCATTCAGTCAAATTGATTGATATTCAGTGTTCTGAAATGGAAACAAAACAATAAAAGCATTATATTGTATCATCCCATTCGAACTGCCGAATTAAATTTTGGAGAGTCTTTTTACCTCGCAAATCAGACGTAAAAAGCGTAGCAGTTATGCGCATTGTGTGCATCATCATCATAATCCTCTCTCTCTCTCTCTCTCGCGCGCGCGCGCGCGCGCGCGCGCGCGCGCACGCACGCACGCACGCACGCACACACACACACACACGCACGCACACACACACACACACACACACACACACACACACACACACACACACATGTGCGTGTGCGTGTGTGTGTGTGAACTCTTAATACATCATACGCGCGCAGAGAGAGAGAGAGAGAGAGAGTGAGAGAGTGCGTGTGCTTCAGTTTTAATTATATGCTTTCCCATTGTGAGTGCTTTGCGTTCAGAATGCATTGAAATGGCTTCTCTTTTTCACTTAAGTTCATTTTGTATCAGAACGTATCGGCATATGTATTGTATTTGAATGTTACGTGGATGACTGTGAGTTTTTGGGGTTTTTTTTTCAATGTAACATACATTTTTACTGTTCAAGTCAGGACACTTTGAATAAGACCAAGTAGCAGCACTCGTAACTCTGCTAAGGTTGATCAAATTGGAAGAAATATTCGTGTAGGTAGGTTGCAGACTAAAGACGGTTCCTTTTGTTTGTTTTCGAACTGAAATCGACCTCCGGACACATAGTTTCTGTCGCAACGACTTTTAATTTTTGTTTTTGAAGGGAGATAACCTAACCACTACCCTCACCCACTTCACCTATCCCTGGATTCTCCAAAACACCTGTTCCCTGATGCCAACTGAGATAAACCACTACAACTGTTCAACGTAGACTGTTTTGAACGGGGTTTGAATTTGTGCCAACAAAACATATGTCCACATTTACACATTTATTTTCAAAGTGCTTGAATAGACGACCATGCTCAATCACAAAAAAAATGTTTACCCACGAACCTCGAGTGCAAAATAGGCCGGCAACGAATTAAATTGATTGCTATGGCAGAGGGCTTCTGTATGATTACTTCCGTTAGCGTTTGAAATCCCCCCCCCCCCCCCCCCCCCCCCCCCCCCCCCCCCCCCGCTCTTCCTCACCCCCATCTCCTACAAATTTGTAACACTATTGCAGAGTTTCGCATAATTCAACGATTTATTTTCATCGCGTGCGAACAGATCTTGCATTGAAAAAAATCGCCGATATCGCGTGACTAGGTGATCTTGGTTTTGCGAATAAGCTCAATTCCGAACGGCCTTCATTCTGGAAATAGTCCTACCTTTGGTCTGTTCTGTCAGATCAATGAGAGCGTGCATTATTTGAAAAAATGGGTTGGCCCGTGTAAAGACTTTTATTGTAATTATTTGGTTTTTTTTGTAATTTCATTTATTTTTTATTTCTGATAGTGCGTCTCTCTCTCTCTCTCTCTCTCTCTCTCTCTCTCTCTCTCTTTTATTTGTATCTATATCTGTTTATCTATGGATCTGTCTATATGTTTGTCGGTCTGTCTGTCTGTCTATCTATCTATTGATCTATAGAAATAAATTCATGGTCTATACAAACCAAATTACTGCACGAAGCACATATGATTCACGCTGACGATTACAATTCATACTTCAACTAAAAAGTCCTGTGCGTTCTGTCTTCACGAGTGGCTGATGCCACACGCTTGCTTCACATTTTGCAGCTTGTTCTTTACAGCCCTTAACTCCTTTTTTTCTGCTACTTCCAATGTTTGTTACATTCTTAAGTTGCTTGGTGAAATGTTTTGCCGATTGAAAATAGCAAAAAGAAAAACAAAATCGTGCATACTGTTAATTTGAGCTATTGATGGTTTACCATCTTGGGTAATTTTATTTAATTCTGCACATCCCGTAGCCTGACACATAATTATGCTCATATATCCCAATAAGAGTCATAAATGGAGAAAAAAAAATCTCACTTCGTGGCTGATTCTTTTTTTTTTTTAAATTTGAAGTCCACTTTATCTTTGATATAAACAACATCTTCTTTCTCAGTGCTGGGGGTCAGAAAAAGATTTTTTTCTTTAAGTATGTACCGTCATTGTTTTCTTTCCCGCATATAAAATATATGCAAAATACGAGTCTGCCAGACAGACACAGAGTGTACAGTTTTCAGATAGAAAAGCAAACCAACACGTGGACGTACAAGCAGAACAGAGTGATTGTTTTATGAGGTTTCTGAACGATAAGAGAATGGGAATCTAATACAGAGGGGGAAAAAAGACGAAAAACAATATGATAAAATGATGACATGACAGAGGCCATATGTTGGTGGTAACGAATCCCCTGTTTTACCTTTATTTCCAGAGGATCGCTTTCGTGGATGCAGAGGAAAACAGCTGGTTGTTGCTGAACCACTTTGGCGTTCAATCAAGATCATTTTTCTATGACAAGTGAGTTAATTTGTCACACTTATCTCTTCAACTGCACTGGCAGATATGGAAAATTATCAATTTTTTTTTTTGCTGAATTTGTTAGAGATGCTTTTCTGATTCTCTGTCTGTCTGTCTGTCTGTCCGTCTGTCTGTCTGTCTGTCTGTCTGTCTGTCTGTCTGTCTGTCTGTCTGTCTGTCTGTCTGTCTGTCTCTCTCTCTCTCTCTCTCTTTCTCTCTCTCTCTCTCTGCCAGTCGATCACTTATTTCCTCTGGTTGTCTGTTTCTGTCTTTGGCTCATGCAGTCACTCAGTCTGTCTGTTTCTCTGTCCCTGTCTGTCTGTCTGTCTCTCTGTTTGTCTGTCTGTCTGCCTGTCAGTCTGTCTCCGTCTCTGTCTTTGTCTGTCTGCCTGTCTGTCTACCTAACTGTCTCTCTCTCTCTCTCTCTCTCTCTCTCTCTCTCTCTCTCTCTCTCTCTCTCTCTCTCCCTCTCTCTGTGCAGAATCTGTTTCTGTGTGTATGTGTGTATGTCTGTGGGTCTGTCCCCCCCCCTCTCTCTCTCTCTCTCTCTCTCTCTCTCTCTCTCTCTCCTCTCTCTCTCTGTGTTGTCCGTCTGTCTCTCTGTCCGTCTGTATAAGCATTGAGTAAAATCGGACCCATTTTGTATTTCCTTCAGAAGAAAACTCTACTATGTTGTTCACAATAACACATTAAGTTTACTCTGTTCTAATATCCTGTGGAATACCCAGCTGCCATCATAAGCAGAGCGTTCTTACTGTCATTAGAAAATGTCATGACAGTTTGTGCGGACCGTACAACAATGTTGCGTTGAGGTGTGTAGCTCTCTGGGGGTTTTTTGGGAGGGAGTGGGTTACGGTGGTTAAGAACAGTGGCCAGTGTACGGTGGTGATGTTTTGCATTGATATGTAGCCACGTTGACGCATCAAGAACAGTGGCCAGCGTACGGTGGTGATGTTTGGCATTGATACTTAGCCACGTTGACGCATCAAGAACAGTGGCCAGTGTACGGTGGTGATGTTCGGCATTGATACTTACCCACGTTGACGCGTCAAGAACAGTGGCCAGTGTTTGTAGTTGTCTGTCTGCTTCCGGTCCAAACTCTCTGACGAACACAGGCCATCATCGGAGAAGTATTTAAAAGACACTGAAAATATGCCTCAGTTAATACAGAAGACAAATGAAACATGTGGTTTTGTGTGCAAAGTAAATGAAAAGAAGAAAGGAGCAGAACAGGAGGGGAAAAAAACGAAGTAATAAGGTCGGTAGAATGGAACTTAGAGACCCGAAGACAGAGAGTGGGGGGAAAGGGCTAAAAACACCGCATGGAATAGTCTTATTATTCAGTTACATGTACGCGGACGTCACGATTATCCCCACCCCCTCCCACGCCCAACCATGGCCACCGGACTGAATCCCGCGACAGCTTCCCTCCCATCTCCATGTCCCCTGGACCCGTCACTCTGGCACACCCATCCTTCCCCAATAGGACAGATCCGTTTACAGTCGCTTTCACCTTTCCGCATTTTCTCTCCGACCACACGTGTTAGCTCAATATTCATTTCATTGAAAATTATCCATGGGTGTTCGTTAAGTAATGATCAGGTGGGAGCTGATGAATGTGCAATTAATAATTTCGCCTCTGTGTGTGTGTGTGTGTGTGTGTGTGTGTGTGTGTGTGTGTGTGTGTGTGTGCGCGCGCGCGAGCGCGTGCGTGCGTGCTCTCACCTGGTTCCGCAATGAATTGTGTGTGCATATGGGCCGAAATTGTCATCAGTACGTAAAGAAGCGTATTTCCTTCCGGTTACATCTTACATAGTGTAAGAGGGCTGACAAAATGTCCAACCGATTGAATTTACAACAGTCGCATACGTTCATATTCGTTTTATCTTTTTTTTTTTTTCATTTTTGCTGACCTATTTCTGGTCTGTATTGCAAATACGCCCATGTTTCCTCCCACACGCCTAATATAGAACATTGCACCATTCATACCCTTGCTAGTTCTGTCACTCACTGTACCAGCGCGCGAGAAAGGAGAGAGAAAGGGGGGGGGGGGGGAGGAGGCAGAAAGAGAGGGAGAGAGAGAGAGAGAGAGAGAGAGAGAGAGAGAGAGACAGACAGACAGACAGACAGACAGACAGACAGACAGACAGAACGATTCCACAATTTTTTTCTCTAAGTTTTTGCAGGAGAGAGAGAGAGAGAAAGAGGAGAGAGAGAGAGGAGGAGAGAGAGAGAGAGAGAGAGAGAGGAGACAATTAGAATGGAACGTCTTCACGCTTCTCATCGGAAGAGACCATGTTGAGCCACTCAGCGGTCTTCAGTACTGTCTGTGCTCCATTTTCTTTCCTTTTCATCTAGAATGACATCAACAGTTTAGTCCTCTACTGACAAACCACTATGTTCTAGTGCGTGGTGCCAGACTGATTGATGGTCAGCTGGTGCGGAGCCAGCCACCGCGCACGTACTTACTATAACAAAACACCACCCATTGTTCCTGAGACGACAGCGGAGACCCCCGACATACCATGCTGACTAAAGGCGTGGAAAATTGGAAAAGGAGTGGGCGAATTAGGTCAGCCTCAAGAAGGGTCTGTGGCCTGGGGGACGAAAGAATCTATAAGCCTTTCCAGAGGCGGATCACTTATTCCGAGAATGGGGGAAAAGGGCAATGGGAGGATGGAGAGGGGAGGGGATGTTCTTTTTTTGTCTTCAGAAATCTACAGTGGCTAAAAGACTGTTGAGCAGGAAGGGATGTGAAGAAGAAGGTAGGTGTCGGGGAGTGGGGGGTGGGGCAAATACGTGGTTAATACGTGTAGGGAATCTTAGGGGAGGGACAGGGGAGAGGGGTAAATAAGGTGGTAAAACTTTATTGAGTGGAGAGATGGAATGGGTGGGAGGGACAAAGTGGATGCACGTGCGCGTGTGTGTGTGTGTGTGTGTGTGTGTGTGTGTGTGTGTGTGTGTGTGTGTGTGTGTGTTCAGGAGGAATAGATTTCTTAGCATAGGGGACACAATGTCAAAATCAAGTTGTTCTCGTTCATAAAATTAAGAACACTCATCAGAAAAAAAATGTTGAGTGGAGAAAGGGATTGAAGAGGAATAGGGCAGTGAGGGAAAGCAGGGTATGAGGGAAGACAGGACAGCATTTGCACATAATGCACAATATTAGCTTGTGGCATGTTTTTGGCGTTTTGTCCGGTATTGGGGATGAGGATGGGGATTTTAGTGGGAGGAATGGGTATCTTTTTCTTGATTGCGCTCTCTAAAAAGCGCTGTGTCGGTTTTTTTTTTTCAAAACCGGACCAGGAAGGTCTACAGGGGTTGTGGAGGTGGTTTCCTGTTTTGCGAGCTATTTTTACTTGATTCGGTGAACCACGTAGCCCAGCACATATGCTCATATATGTAAATAAAGAAATAGAGAGTGATTTAGAAAACATTGTTTAAACAGGCTGATAGTCGATTCAGTTTGTTGTTCCTTTGAACTCAACTTCGTCTTTAATACAGACAAGATCGTGTTCCTTTGAACTCAACTTCGTCTTTAATACAGACAAGATCGTGTTCCTTTGAACTCAACTTCGTCTTTAATACAGACAAGATCGTGTTCCTTTGAACTCAACTTCGTCTTTAATACAGACAAGATCGTTTTTTCTTAAGCCAGCAGTCCAGAAAAAGGATGCATTATGCAGCCTCGTGTTCCGTTTTAAAATCATAAATCATCTTTTGTTTTAAGCACCATAAACAGTTGTTTATAAGCAGAAACGAGACAGTCAGACAACACAGAGAGTGTACAGTTTACAGACAGAAAAACAAATCAACAGGTAGATGAAGAGACATGGAAGCAGAACAAAGTGACACTAAAAGGCAAGTCAAGAGTAGACAGGCTTAGTATGTAGATAGCACGATTGTCCCCACCCATCCCTCAACCTCCAGCCCTGATACCGTTCCTTTCCCATTTCCATACTCCCTGAACCCTCCCATCTGGCATCCCCTTCCTGTCCTCCACGGGACAGATTCATCTTTCAGTACTTTCACCTTTCAGCAATTTCTCTCTGATCACACATCGAAAGTCAATTTTCATTTCACAGAAAATTACTCAAGGATGGTCCATTAAGAATAATCAGGTGGGAGGTAATGAACCTGCAGTTACTAATTTCACTAACTTTTGTTTTAGAAATAGAATTTGGTTATTGTACCTTTGCTGCAGAGCTGTTGGCTGTTCATATGGTTGTAATCATTGTACCTCACCGTGTGATTTTATGCCCACTTCTCTTTCCTGTGGATTCCACATTCGTTTTGGTCGCTTTTAGGTTGAAATCAGTAAAGCTCGACCAAATATCTGATACAATAATAGAAATACAAAGTTATTCGATTTCCTCAAAAAAAAAGGCTAGGGGAGGGAGGGAGGGAGTGGGGGTGAGGGTGGGGGCACAAAATGGCATTTCCAGATTAACCCGCTCAACATTCACCGGCAAACCTCCAAAGGATTAACTAAGTCTCTGTTAACATGCTTTCAGCTTTGCATTACCCAAAATAAGGTAAACGTGGATCGTATTGTTTGATCCATTAACTAATTTGGAGGGCTCTTTTTTCCTAATGCATCAGGAAGATAGTAACATGGGCAAAGATCACATACCTTGTTTATGTCCACGAGCAGGAGGACATAAACGTGGATCCCATCTCCTCTAAAGCCCGATGACCTTGGAAGATAGACGTCTCACTATGAAAACTGCTGCTATTCTAAAAATAGTCTGTCTTTTGTAATGTAAAGCTTGTTTACATAAACCCTTTATTCTTACAGAAGGGTCTTAGTGTTATGGGTTGGAGATATGTTTTGACTGGGTAAAAGAGCTGGTCAGGTTTAATTCTGCATCAAAGGTTACATGAAACATTATAACTAGATGATTTATACTTGTGCTAAATATGAGGAGTTATTTATCAGACAAAACAAACATGGAAGGAAGACAGATTGAATAAATCAACGAGTGAATGAAAGAAGAAAGGAGGAAAGTTAGAAAGGAAGAAAGGACGGGGAAAAACGAGACGGAAGGAAAAACGGAAAGATGAACATGCATGATGAAATAGAAAAGAATGTTTAAAAAGAAGAACATGTAAACGAGGAAGGACTAAATTGAAAATATAGATCGATCAGCCTTTTTTTTATCGGGAAAGGGGCGAGGGGAGGCATGGTGAATATATACTTGAAAGGATTATGTGTAATTTGGGGATGAGATGGTCGAGGCAGTGGAGAGGAGGGAAGCAGATGGATCCCAGACTTAATTCCTGTGAAGAATCGTCAACGCAAAGCATATTCGTTCCACTTAGGCGCCCATCAGCGTTTCACCACTTAAAGCAGAGAGAAACGTCTATTGCTGTTGCTGTTGTTGTTGTTGTTGTTGTTGTTGTTAGGGTTATTGTTGATTTTCCTTCAGGTCAACAAAGCCGTGAAATAGTCTGTGGTCGGGCTGGACAGTCCAGGACAGTCCAGCCCAGTCCAGATTTATTCTGATATTGTTTCAACCATCCATCATTTCTTCCTTTCTTTATTTGTTATTCACACTGTGTGGTCGGCAAATGTCTTTGAAAACAAAAAAAGATTCAGATCAAAATTTTAACAGTTGTGCTTAATTTACATCACTGGTCGTTCTGTTTGAAGGACGTGTTGGGTATTATTGCTAGTACGTTGACTTTGTAACATTTTCGTTTGCTTGCACGCGCATGTGTGTGTGTGTGTGTGTGTGTGTGTGTGTGTGTGTGTGTGTGTGTGTGTGTGTGTGTGTGTGTGTGTGTGCGCGCGTGTGTGTGTGTGTTCATGTGTTTTGTGTGTCTTTGTTTGCGTGTGTAGGAGCATACGTGTGTGTGGGTGTTCGTGTGAGTGCGTGTTTGGGGGAGGGCGTGTGTGCGTGCGTGCGTGTGTGTGTGTGTGTGTGTGTGTGTGTGTGTGTGTGTGTGTGTGTGTGTGTGTGTGTAAGAGAGAGAGAGAGAGAGAGAGAGAGAGGAGAGAGAGAGAGAGAGAGAGAGAGAGCAATTAGCAAAGGACCTCCTTCACGCTTTACATCAGAAGAGACCACGTTGAACCGCTCAGTGGTCTTCCGTACTGTATTTGCTCTATTTTCTTTTCTTTTTTATCTGTCTTAAAACTGTAGGAATACCACCAACAGTTCAGTCCTCTACTGACAAGCCACTGTATTCTAGAGCTGGTGCCAGATTGATTGATCGTCTTCAGCTGCGGACCCAGCCACCAGGCACGTCTGTGCTATAAGAAAAACCACAAAGTGTTCCCGAGACGACAGGGAAGACCCCCGACATACTATGCTGACTAAAGGCGTGGAAAATTGGAAAAGGAGTCGGCCAATTAGGTCAGCGCCATGCAGGGTCTGGTGGGCCCGGGGGACCACAGAATCTGTAAGCCTTTCCAGAGCTGTATCACTTCTTCCGGGGATGGGGGGGGGGGGGGGGGGGGGGGGAAGGGGGAGGAGGGAAGTTGGATGGAGGGGAGGATATATCATTTTGTTTTCACAGAAATCTGCAGAAGCTGAATTAATATCGAGGGACAATGGATTCAGGGACAAAGGTGGAGGTGGAGGGCAGGAGAGTGAGGGTGTGTGTAGGAGATGCTGGGGGTAGGAGGTGCACGAGTGGGTAGAGCGGGTGCTGAAAAGCTGTTGACCAGACATAGGAAGCAGTAGCAAGGGAGGAAGGGTATGGAGGCGCGCGCGCGCGTGTGTGTGTGTATGCAAGCGTGCGTGCGTGCGTGCGTGCGTGCGTGCGTGCGTGCTTGCGTGCGTGCTTGCGCGCATTGCGAAGGGAAGGTCGAGTGAAAGCAGGAAACGCAGCAGCAGAACCAAATTGTTCTTGTTTATTAAATCAAGTAGTACGCCAGCAAATAGACAAACCCTCCCCCCCCCCCCTCCACCCCCAAGAAACAACAACAACAACAACAACAACAAATGAGCGGAAGAGGGATCAGTGGGTGTTAGGGGCTTCTGAGGGAGGGGTGAGGAGAGCAGGATGGGAAGAAAGCCAGTACACCAGTCACACTTCTGCCATGTGTCTTACACTGACTAGTTACACATCTGCCATGTGTCTTACACTGACTGGTCACACATTTGCCATTTATCTAACACTGACTAGTCACGCATCTACCATGTGTCTTACACTCACTAGTCACACATCTGCCATGTGTCTTACACTGACTAGTCAGGCATCTGCCAATATCAAACACTGACTAGTCACACATCTGCCATGTATCTAACACTGACTAGTCACACATCTGCCATGTGTCTTACACTGACTAGTCACACATTTGCCATGTGTCTTACACTGACTAGTCACACATTTGCCATGTGTCTTACACTAACTAGTCACACATCTGCCATGTGTCTTACACTGACTAGTCACACATTTGCCATGTGTCTTACACTGACTAGTCACACATCTGCCATGTGTCTTACACTGACTAGTCACACATTTGTCATGTGTCTTACACTGACTAGTCACACATCTGCCATGTATCTAACACTGACTACTCACACATCTGCCATGTGTCATACACTAACTAGTCACACATTTTCCTTGTGTCTTACACTGACTAGTCAGGCATCTGCCATGTATCTAACACTGACTACTCACACATTTGCCATGTGTCTTACATTGACTAGTCACACATTTGCCATGTGTCTTACATTGACTAGTCACACATTTGCCATGTATCCAACACTGACTAGTCACACATCTGCCATGTATCTAACACTGACTAGTCACACATCTGCCATGTGTCTTACACTGACTACTCACACATTTGCCATGTGTCTTACATCGACTAGTCACGCATCTGCCATGCATCTTACACTGACTAGTCACACATCTGCCATGTATCTAACACTGACTAGTCACACATCTGCCATGTGTCTTACACTGACTAGTCACACATTTGCCATGTGTCTTACACTGACTAGTCACACATTTGCCATGTGTCTTACACTAACTAGTCGCACATCTGCCATGTGTCTTACACTGACTAGTCACACATTTGCCATGTCTTACACTGACTAGTCACACATCTGCCATGTGTCTTACACTGACTAGTCACACATTTGCCATGTGTCTTACACTGACTAGTCACACATCTGCCATGTATCTAACACTGACTACTCACACATCTGCCATGTGTCATACACTGACTAGTCACACATTTTCCGTGTGTCTTACACTGACTAGTCAGGCATCTGCATGTATCTAACACTGACTACTCACACATTTGCCATGTGTCTTACATTGACTAGTCACACATTTGCCATGTGTCTTACATTGACTAGTCACACATTTGCCATGTATCTAACACTGACTAGTCACACATCTGCCATGTATCTAACACTGACTAGTCACACATCTGCCATGTGTCTTACACTGACTACTCACACATTTGCCATGTGTCTTACATTGACTAGTCACGCATCTGCCATGCATCTTACACTGACTAGTCACACATCTGCCATGTATCTTACACTGACTAGTCACACATCTGCCATGTGTCTTACACTAACTAATCACACATTTGCCATGTGTCTTACACTGACTTGTCATACATCTACCATGTGTCTTACACTGAAAGGATTTTTGTGGGTGCGGGGTGTAGGGTTAGAGAGTATGGGTGTGGTTGGTTTTTCTTAGGAATACATTCTTTTAAAGGGGATTAAGCAGTTTCATTTTTTTTCCAGAAATTGGGTCTGTGTTCCAAAATGTGTGTGTATGTGTGTGTGTGTGTGTGGGGGGGGGGGGGGGTTGTTAGTGTCGTGAGGAATTTTGCTGAAATTTGGCGAACAATATAGCCCAGCACATACGCTCTGTGTACAAATAGAGTCTGAAAATGATGTTTTAAATGTTTCAACAACCTATTTCCTATTCAGTATATTTTTCATTTAAACTCTACTTCTTCTTTACTACGGACAAGAACTGCGTTCTTTGGGATTCAAAAGAGGAAACTGTTTTCGTTTTGTGCCAGTACTGTTTTCCTTTTAAGCAGAAAACGAGACAGCCAAACAGGCACAGCGAGTTTACGGTTTACAGACAGAAGCAGAAACCAACAGATAGACGAACAGACACAGAGGCAAAACAGTGCGGCAGTTCTATGAGGTTTCTGAAACAACAACGCACCAATATTGTGGCATGTAAAGTAATCTATTCCATCAGCAACAGATCTTTTCTTTAAATCAGTCTCAATCTAAAAAATAAAATAAAAAGGAAACAAAGGAAGAAGGAATTAGAATCTGTGTGGCTAAAAATCATCAAAATGAATTACAGAAGAAGTAAAGGTATGAGCAAGAAGAGGGAATATGAAAGAAAAAGAAAGAAAAAGAACTTGAAGAACGGAAGGGGAAAAAATAAAGAAACAAAACAGAAATAATACAATGAGGGAAAAAGAGCGGGGAAAAGATCTTGAGACGCCTATACAAAAGAAAAAAAGAGAAAGAAATATGATATAATGACAAAGAGCATAAAATCATAGACCGTCTGTTTGCTGTGGCATATCATCTGACTCTTTTTTTTTTTTCATGCACAGAAGAAAATTTGCATGGATGCGGTGGAAAACAGATGGTTACTGCTGAATCACTTGGGCGTTGTGTTAACATGAATCTTCTTTGACAAACGAGTTTTATATCACCCTTGTTTCTTTAACTGTTCTGGCAGGAATTAGAAATCACTACTCCATTGCTTTCCTTGCGTTATTCCTCAGACGGCCCTCCCTCCCTCCCTCCCTCCCTCTCTCTCTCTCTCTCTCTCTCTCTCTCTCTCTCTCTCTCTCTCTCTCTCTCATTTCCTTTCATGCCCCCCAGCCCCTACTCTCTGTCCTTGACTGTCTCTTTATCTGGCTGTGTCTATATCTGTCTCTGACTGTCTCTGTCTGACTGTCTGACTGTCTGTCAGTCTGCTTGTCTTTCTGTCTGTCTCCCTGTCTCTGTCTCTCACTGCCTCTCTATCTCTCTCTGTCTCTCTATCGATGTCTCTCTCTCTCTCTCTCTCTCTCTCTCTCTCTCTCTCTCTCTCTCTCTCTCTCTCTCTCCCTCTCTCTCTCCCTCTTGTCTGACTACCTCTGTCTGCCTGTCTGCCTACCTGCCTGCCTGCCTGCCTGACTGTCTCTGTCTATCAGTCTGTGTGTCTTTCTGTCTCTGTCTGTCTCTCTCTCTCTCTCTCTCTCTCTCTCTCTCTCTCTCTCTCTTTCTCCCTCTCTCTCGTTCTCTGTCTGTCTCTGTCTCTGTCTCTCTTTTTCCCACCTTTCTTTCCCTACTCCATCCCCTCCTCCTTTTCTGTCTGAATGAATGACTTACCGTCTGTCTCTCTATCTGTCTGTCTGTGGCCTTGTGTATCTGTTTGTCTGTCAGTCAGTCTGTCTGTCTGTCTTTCTCTCTCTCTCTCTCTCTCTCTCTCTCTCTCTCTCTCTCTCTCTCTCTCTGTGTGTCTCTGTCTCTCTCTGTCTCTTTCTGTCTGTCTGTCTGTCTGTCTGTCTGTCTCTTTCTCTGTCTGTCTGTTTTTCTGTGTCTTTCTGTCTTGATATTTGTCTCTCTGTCTCTCTCTATGACTCTCTGTCTCCGTCTGTCTGTCTGTCTCTCTCTCTTCGTCTCATTCATCTGTTGTATGTCTCTGTCTGTCTGACTGTCTGTCTGTGTCTCCTCTGTCTTTCTTTGTCTATTTGTCTCCCTCTGTCTCTGTCTCTGTCTCTCTCTCTCTCTCTCTCTCTCTCTCTCTCTCTCTCTCCCCTCTCTCTCTCTCTCTCTGTCTGCCTCTCTGTTTGCTCCTCTGTCTGTCTGTCTCTCTCTCTCTCTCTCTCTCTCTCTCTCTCTCTCTCTCTCTCTCTCTCTCTCTCTCTTGTGTGTCTGTGTGTCTGTCTCTCCCCTCTCTCCCTCTCCTTCCCTCTCCCTCTCTTATTCATCTGCATGTCTTTCTCTGTCTGTATGTCTGCCTCTGTCTCTCTCTGTTACTCCTCGTCTTTTTCTGTTTCACTGTCTCGTTTCTCCGTCTGTGTCTCTATTTCTCAGTCTGTCCGTTTGTCTGTCTTTCTTTCAATCTGTCTGTCTGTCTCTCTCACTCTCTCTGTCTGTCTGTCTCTCTCTGTCTGTGTTCATCTGTCTGTCTGTTTGTCTGTCTGTCTGTCTCTGACTCCGTCTCTCTCTCTCTCTCTCTCTCTCTCTCTCTCTCTCTCTCTCTCCTCTCTCTCTCTCTCTCTTCCCCCTCCCTCCCTCTCTCTGTCTCCCTCTCTCTCTCTCTCTCTCTTTATCTTTCTCTCTCTCTCTCTCGCTCTCTCTCTCTCTCTCTCTCTCTCTCTCTCTCTCTCTCTCTCTCTCTCTCTCTCTCTCTCTTCTCCCTCCCTTAAAGGGGATGTCTGCGTTGAATAATTTTACTGGGCATTCAGTAAGATATGAAAAAAGGAGTTTCAGATTCTCTTGACATTTAATTCAATCGCACTTCGACTGGGTTCTTTGTATTAATACAGTACTGCATTTGAGAACTCTTTGGTGTGTAATATGCGCTCTTCTAATGTATTGTTTTCTGTCATCAGGAAATCTAATGACAATTCGAACCAATGCAACAGTGTTTTATTGTGTTTTGTGATGCTTGTTATTGATGCCTAAACACATTCAGTTGTGAAGAGCCATCGGAAAAGTTGGTTATTCTCTGTTTTCTTTCAAAATTGCCGATGAGGAAATCTCAACATCGGAGAAATGTCTTTAAAATGATAATATTCATCAACCATTCAATTAGCAACGACAACAACAAGACATGTGAATTTGTGTGCAAAGCATATGAAAGAAGACGAGAGCAGAACCAAAGAGGAACTAAAGAAAGAGATACGGAGAAATCGAAAGTTAAAAAAGAGAGGAACGTAGAAAGAGAGGAGAGAAGGAAAAACGGTAAAAACCTAACATGAAATTAATGTGCTGCACATGACAAAATAAGTTAAAAGTACAACAAAAGTCAATAAGTCAAAAATAGATAGGCTTAATGTAGAATTATGTAGATGGCACGATTACCCCTGTCCTCACCCGACCTCATTACTCCTCCCATCCTATCTCCATACATCCTAAACCCTCCCTCTCGCATCCCATTCTCTCCTCCGCAGGACAGATGAATCTCTTAGCATTTTAACCTTTCGGCATTTTCTCTCCCATTATATTCAAAGTCAGTATTCCTTTCATTGAAAGTTACACAGGTGTGGTTCATTGAGAGTGATAATAAGATGGGAGGTGATGATACTAGAATTGATAGCTTCAAAAATTTTTTTTTATTTTTTTATTAGAGACTGAAATTGGTCACTGTATCTCTACGTCAGAGCTGGTTACTGTCCTTACAGCATTGTGACCACTGTTGCTCATCCCATGATTTTGTATCGGTTTCTTTTTTGTTTTGATTCCAGATTTGTTTCAGTTGCTTTAAGAGTGAAATCACCTTTACAGGAAAACAAATGTGTTTGATTTCCACGGGGAAAAAAGCTGTGAACACAAATGTATTTCCAGACCAGCCTGTTTATCACTCATAGACAAGCTTCCAACAGATAATTTACGTCGCTATTGAGATGCTTGGTATTGCCAAAATCAGTTGATTATGAGTCGAACTGATTGATCCTTTAGCCAATTTATGGAGCTATTTTTCCGTGTTATATCTGGAAGGTGGAAGATGGAAAAGATAGGAAGATGACAAAGATAACATCTCTTGTTTATTTCCAAAGACGGGAAGATATAAACTTGTATCCTATTTCCCCTAAAACCTAATTATCGTATATGCCTGGCAGATAGACATGTCTGTATGAAAACCGCTGCTGTTCTGAAAACAGTCTGCTTTTTGTGATGCAAAGTTTGCTTATGTATGTGTTCTAGTATAACGGCCTGTGTACAGAAGAAACAAGTTCTGTCTGTTCTCTCTGTTCTTTTCTTGTCATTTGTCTAAACTCTAAGAGTGACACCAACTGTTCGTTTCTCTCCTGGCAATCCACAGTGTTCCAGTGCGTAGTGCCAGACTGATTGATCGTCCAATGCAGCGGATCTAGCGACCATGCACGTTCGTGCTATTTAGAAAAAACACCCATTGTTCCTGACGATAGCGGAGGCTACCGACATACCATGCTGACTAAAGGCGTGGACAATTGTAAAAGGAGTCGGCCAATTAGGTCAGCTTCAAGTATAGGGTCTGATGGCCTAGGGGACGACAGAATCTGTAAGATTTGCCAGAGGCGGATCACTTTCTCTGGGGGCGGAGAAATGGGGATGGAGGTTGAAAGGAAGAGGGGATAACCCATTTCGTTTCAGAAATCTGCAGAAGCGGAAATAATGTTAAGGGGGAATGGGGTTGTGGAAGGGGAGGGAAGGAGAGCGAGCATGTGTGTGAGGGATACTGGGTGGAGGGAGAAGAGAGGGTAGACAGGGTGTTAAAAAATATTGTTGAGCTGAAAGACGGAGCAGGAGGGAGGGAAGAAGGATGTGTGTGTGTGTTTGTGTGTGTGTGTGTGTGTGTGTGTGTGTGTGTGTGTGTGTGTGTGTGTGTGATGACTATAGTTGTTGTTGTGTTAATGTGTGTGTGTGTGTGTGTGTGTATGTGTGTGTGTGTGTGTGTGTGTGTGTGTGTGTGTGTGTGTGTGTGTGTGTGTGTGATGACTATAGTTGTTGTTGTGTTAATGTTATATTGTTGTTACTGATGTCGTCAACAGTAATATGCACATAACATAAGATATTCTAATATCCATTCACCTTAGGCTCATGTCGACAAGAGATACACAAAACAATGAAGTTTTTCCTCTGAGCATTTCAGTTCGAAGCGTATTGATATACCCTGACAGAATATGGTACAATTTCATCCCAGAATGTCAGGACGATTGTGAGTGGTTAAGATATAGATGATACTATGTAAATCCATTTGGTGATTGGGACTAAATGACAGGTTGTCGTCTATTCTCTCTTTTATAATAAATCTAGCATACTTGGTCCGGACAGACCAACGAAACACGGGCAATGGAGGACGAATCTTTCATTTAATGTGTTTTCAGTGTGTTTTGATGTAACTGAAAAATAAACAACAACAACAACAACAATAACAACAACAAGAACAAGATATCGACATTAAAAATACGAAAAAACAAGTTTCAACAAAGTAATAAGTGAAATACAAAAAGAAAAGAAAAGAAATCGCTAGTGGCCATACGGACCATGAACTATTTACTTACAATATCATCTACATTTAAATGTTCAAAGGATTAGCATCCAGCTGTCTTAAAGATGTGGAATATCACAAATGCTTGTTGTCAATGTTTAGGTTTAGTTCTGGACAGTCTAGGGGAATATGTCAATTACAGATGCACACACACTTACCTCCATTCACACAGATAGAGATTTTACGCTTGGAAGAGTCGTTTTCTATGCATGATGCGTGGATTGTCGTGCTTTATATTTAACATACATTAAGTCTCAGCACTAGAAATACGATTGAAAATTGTCAGGCTCGGACTGATGTTTTGTAGTCTAAGATGTGTTTTAAGCTCACAAGACTTTGACGTTTTACCTCGAATTCGAATGCATCGCCTTCCAGTTGCTAGTCTACTACAATGCAAAACCACTTTGTCAGGACGGCTGGTGAAATCTGGCATTGGTTTAAATATATGTACACTTTCAAAGCTCCCCCCCCCCCCATTGCGCCTGGATCGGCGCATTCCAATTCGGAATCTCCATTTCGTCGTCTCTGTCCTCCCCCCCCCCCCCCCCCCCCCCCCCCCCCCCCACTTCCCCAATCTCTCTCTCTCTCTCTCTCTCTCTCTCTCTCTCTCTCTCTCTCTCTTCTTTTCACGCGTGCTTCTGCACTGGGTTGTAGGATTTCTTCAGTCTGTCCGTTCGAAAGACCGTGTGTATGTCTGTCTGTAAAGAGTAAAGCACCTGACATAGCGGACAAAATCTAAAGCAAATCCAGGTTCGTTTACTCGTTCCATAGCAGCGTGAAGAGGGCAACACCATGACTCACTTGAGCGCTCCTTGAAGGGCC
>CM031606.1:39597206-39622206 GCA_018398815.1 Conus ventricosus
CCCTTTCTACATGGCAGTGACAGTGGGATCTCTCACCTCACTTTAGGACTGGCTACTTCAGTAAGATTACCAATGTTCCTAGGCTTCCATTTCAGATTCAACTGAGATTGTTGGTGTTGAGCCCTGGGTTCCTGGAAGGGGAATGCAATGGCAATATGCATGCATTGCATATTTGTTGTAAACGAAGAGTGTTCATTCTTAAGTCGTCCTATGAACAAAATCCTTGTTCCTTTTCATGTACAGCCCTTTCCATGTTTGATGATTATTACTAAAACTGATTTGTGGTTTCTTCTCTGCACGACGTCAATACACGCATTGAATATTGATGAACTCCACCGATATTTTCTTGCATTCAGCTTGAAGTATAACGTTCTCAGAAATTCACGAACGAAAAGAGAATAAAGACCATCTTCAATAATTCTCATGTTATATGCCTCTACTCTATGAATTCTGTTTTCCTTGCTCAAACCATCCCTTCTGTCAGTTTTTTTTTTCTTTAATTCAGCCGCAACAAAACTGTATCACCGACCAAGTTTGTATATTTGGAAGCATATCAGTGCAATTGATTGTTGAGACAGGTTATCTCTGACTTGAAGAATAACGATGTCATTTACAATGTTTCGTTATAGTTCGTTTGCTCTTTACCTAGTCACTGAAAAATAACTTTCCGTTTTAAGCAGGAAATGTACACCATTGATATATTTTTGCTGCCTCACTCGCCCAGGCAAATAACGTTCCAACGGTTTTCCCCCAACAATCGCGAGGAAGTTTACATAATTCAGAGAAGTACGTTAAGTGATTTGCCTATTAATACTGATAAGCAGAGGAGACAGAAAAAAAAGAAAGATGAAGTTCAAACAGTGAAGCTTCTAAATCAGCTTCTGTTCGCTCAAAACCCATTTTGTCTTCAATACGAATAGGATGAATGTTGTTTGTAGATTGTTTGTGAGTATGTTCATCCATCAATCCAAGTTTTCATCATCATCCCCTACCCCCACACCTCCTTCCTCTCGTGCACCTGAAATTGTGACGTCCTCTGTTTGGTAGAAGAAGACGTCGGAATTTTCATTCTCGTCAATCACTGGACTAACGAGGAAAAATCTCTGTCAGTGTGTTGTGCAGATTTGTTTGTTTTTCTCTTCTTTGCTGAAGATAACGCCCATCTTTGTAGAAACTAAGAAAATAAGAAACACGCACACCATTCTCTCAGATTTATTTGTTTATTTACGTTTCGTTCTGTTTGCAGCACGTTCATTAGTTTTAGTGTTGAGGATATGCGACTGTCAGCGGCTGTTTAAATAGGTCTGTTATCGGTAGGTATCTGTTAATGAATACGTGTGTTCCTCCTCCCCTCCTATCTATCCCATTTACTCATTTTCGTCTTCCCGTCTCTTGAGGCATCACTAGATATGTTGTTGTTTTTTGTATTGCCGTTCATGGTGGACGATGATTAACAATAGATC
Organism: Conus ventricosus; assembly: GCA_018398815.1. Lineage (NCBI taxonomy): Eukaryota > Metazoa > Mollusca > Gastropoda > Neogastropoda > Conidae > Conus > Conus ventricosus. The sequence continues at coordinate 39,598,670 of CM031606.1, forward strand.
GAAAATTTGTGCTGTTTACAGCCTGCCACTGGGCGATTATTTTATAAAAAAAACAACAATGCAATCCGTTTAACGCCGTCAGTTTAACACCTCTTCCCCTCTTCACCTAGGTACAGCTGGCCACAGGCTTATCGGGAAGAAATTGTCTGCTTTTTAACCTAGGCCTATCCTTTGTGAAAGAAAAGGCTTTTCCCACTTTTAAACGGGACCTGTTAGCCTCTTCATCCAAAGTACTATTGTGTATGGGAACATCCACTTTAAAAACATCCCACTTTAAAACGGGACCTGTTAGCCTCTTCATCCAAAGTACCGTTGTGTATGGGAACATCCCACTTTAAAACGGGACCTGTTAGCCTCTTCATCCTAAATACCGGTGTGTATGGGGTTACAACAGCCACAACAAAACCGTCTATTGGTACGTCTTCTCCGCTTTGTATTTCCTCTATCTGTAGCTGAAGAACAGACCTTCCCTCACTTTCAATAACGAGGCCCGTTCCACACTGTTTCAGATAACATCTATTTTCCTTCCTTCGAAGTGGCAACAGACGAGCATGCAAGACGCGAAAAAGGTCAAGCACATGGTGGGAGGTCTGGGATAGAAGTCTGCTACCGTCCGCCTCGTTCCATCTTTCTGCCCCATACTCCCCTTCTAACCCCTTTTCTACCTCTATGCCCACACTGCCCTTCCTCATCCTTCCCTTGCGTTCTGTAGACAACACGCTTCTTGCTTTCCTTCTGCTAAGGACCTGTCTTTCTTCAAGCTTGTTGACAATGAAAAGTAAACAAACAGATGAAGAAACGAACAACGTTTCCATTAAAAAGACGCTTCTGCGTTTCTCTCTTCGTTTAAGAGAAATACTCCCACACCCACTTACCCACCCGCCACGCACAGGTTCGCAGACACCCATGCACACACACGCGCGCGCGCACGCGCGCGCACGCACACACCCCACACACACACACACACACACACACACACACACACACACACACACACACACACACTCACTCACTCACTCCAGATTCAAAGCCACACGGCCTTTGCCTTTACTTCAACCCACAGGACGTGGTCGTTTACTGGGCCACACCCGAAGACGCTCAGCGTGTGTGATAATGTTTGTGCATTGATGGTCAGTTTACTGCTTCAAAGAGGAGGGTAGCAAGTGGTGTATTCAAGTGATGCTTTGCACCGCCCCGCATAGCCTGGTGATCGGCTAAGCTGCAAACAACATAACAAAACGTCAAGTGATGCTGGTGTTCCGGGGGGAGGAGAAAAGAGTGCGCGGGGAGCAGTGTGAAGGGGGTGGGAGGCATGGGGAAGGGGTAGAAGAGGAATGTGGGTAGCAGGGTGGTAGGAGTGGGAGGTAGGGGAGGCGGATTGTTTTTGCCTCAATTTCCCTAACTGTTCGTCCATGTCCGTCGAAGGAATTTGTTGTTCTTTTTTGTTCCTGCTTCTCCTACTCCTTCTCTTTGGTGTTTTTTCTCTAGTGAATTTGGACTTGTTTTCTCCAGCGAATTTCAACACTTCTTTCATGAAAGCCTTCGTCTGACGTCGGTTTATTTGAAGGTGGCAGAGAGTTGAAGGGTTTTGCAGCGTCTTGGCTGGAACCTGTTTCAAAAGAAAACTTCTTTAGAGCACAGTAAGTTACAGTTTGCTCAGTGAAGTTAAGCTTATCTGTTAGTTCACGCTCTGGCGTTGGGCCTGCACGCAGACATATACGCATGGACGTTAGAAGCGCATTCACACACACACACACGCACACGCACACGCACGCACGCACGCACGCACGCACGCACGCATGCACTCACGCACGCACGCACGCACGCTCGCGCGCTCGCGCGCATTTCGCATATACACACGCACATCAGCTCACAAGGCTTGCATGCAAATACATAGAGACATTGCGTGCGCACGCATGCGCACACACACAAGCACGCACGCACGCACGCGCGCGCCTGCGCGCGTGCACACACAGACACACACACACACATTCTCTCTCTCTCTCTCTCTCTCTCTCTCTCTCTCTCTCTCTCTCTCTCTCTCTCTCACGCACACACACACACACACACACACACACACACACACACACACACACACACACACACACACACACACACACATCTTTGTGTTTTTGTATGTCCCAAGCATTTATATGTAGCACTTCTCATACAAAAGAGCCAGAAAAACACATCCGTCATGGACAGCACACTACCGCTGCCGAATCATGCTGTCAGTCGCTGTATTTTGTGCTCATTCATTTGGAGCAGTTCGGCCGAGTTGGAAATGAGAGAGAGAGAGAGAGAGAGAGGAGAGAGAGAGAGAGAGAGAGAGAGAGAGAGAGAGAGAGAAGAGAAAAAAGTTCGTCCAGTCGTGCTGAAGATATCTAAACATACGAGATGCGGCCACTGCTCCCGTTTTCATCGTTTACATACTTTCCACGGAGTGATGCCGTGTTCCATTGCTAAAAAAAAAAAAGAAAGTTCAGATTGTTCACTTGAACAACGGTGTTAGGACAGAATTTCAAAACCTGAGAGAGAGAGAGAGAGAGAGAGAGGAGAGATGAGAGAGAGAGAGAGAGAGAGAGAGGAGGCAGGCAGGCAGGCAGGCAGCGCAGGCAGGCAGGCAGGCAGGCAGGCAAATAAACAGGCAGATAGACAGAAAGACAGACAGAGAGAAGAAGAAAAAGAAGAGAAGAAGTAGAAGGGGAGGAAGGTGGAGAGAGGGAGGTAAAGAATGAACAAGAATTCTCAGGTTCTACCTTGATATAAAGAAAATGGATAAGAGAAAGACTTACCTTCTAGTGTACTGGAGCTCTCACCTACAAGATATCTATAACACTTAACAATAGAGTCATTTGCTCCCGTTAAAAGATAATCTCTCTCTTGCTGCAAGGTACCCCCCTTCTTTTCTAAATACAACAATATTGCTCTTTGCCATATTTACCTCAAGTTGGAACCTAGATGGTGCATTACATAAATTGTTCAGCTGGTTTGAAGGCCAACTGGGTTTCCGATAACAAAGCTTTGTCATCTGCTAACAACAAAACAAATGATTCAGCTTATCCTGACACAATGTTGCACCATGTCTTACCTTCTCTATTATTTCTTGCGCTTAGTCGGTGATAGATAAGGAAAATAAAACAGGACTACATGCATCTCTGCTTCACACCTTTTGTACAAACGATGTAATCTGTAAAATCACCACCACACCTAACTCTTGCTTTTACACAATTATACGTGCTCTTAATGCAACGATGCATCTTACCCTTTATTCAGTTCTGCTGAAGTATTGGCCAAAATAATTTCTTAGATACCGAGTCAAATGCCTTTTCGAAGTCAAGAAAGGCTACATATATTTTGCGATTCCATGAAAACTGCTTCTGTATCATTTGCCAAGAGTGTACAAAATTGGTCGATTGTTGAATAACTTTTCTTAAAACCCGCTTGCCACCTATCCGTACGATTATTATATTCGGCCCACTCTTGTAATCTACGGTAAATTATAGAATTAAATAACTTACTACTTATATGACAAAGTGATATGCTCCTGTAATTGTTTGGACCATTGACTTCACCTTTCTTGAATAATGGCAATATAATCGATTCTGTCCAGTTCTCAGGATATATCCCTATGTCAAACAGTGCATTGAAAAATCTGACAAAGAAGTCAATCACGACATTTTCCAGCATTTTGAATAATCACCAATAATGCCGTCAGGGCCTGCAGCTTTACTGGTCTTGATATTTTTTTTTACCTCTAGAGATTACTTCTATTCTTGAGATCGGGCTGTCAAGGTAACCAGCATCACTATCAGTATTAAGAAAGGTATCTTCTTCATCTACATCTTCCGCCTCTTCCGCCTCTTCTTCTGTATCTTTTTCAAGAAGTTGTTTGAAGTGCTGATACCAATCGATGACAGAAATATGGTTAAGCATATTACTTTTTCTAACCGATATTTTGCGTGTATGCTTCCAAAACTTGCTGATCTTTTACTGTGCTGACCACATTGCGTAATAAAGTAGAATCAAACGCATTCTCCTTCCTCTTTAGAAGGTTCTTATCTTCTCTTCGAGCTTTACAATAAACGTGTCTGTCTTTATCGTCTAACGTTTTTCTCGATATTCTTAGAAGTTATTTCACGTGTTTTCTGGTCTTATAACATTCATGGTCAAACCAGTCATCATTCTTTTGAACATTAATTACACTTATTTGTTTCCTCATGCACTGTGCATGTTCTTTTATACAAGCATTAAATGTATTTAAAGTGGTGTTAACATCAGTATCAATTTGGCTAATAGCATCCTCAAGCATTAGTAATGCATGTTGGCTACTTATTAGATCATGGAAAGTGTCGGCATATTCATTCTGCCATGTATACTCCTCAATAATTTGTGTGTTTCTCAGTATGCCTTTTCCACACGTCAAGGAGTACGTTTACATGGAACACAAGCGGTAGATGATCAGACTCAATAGATTCGTTCAAACAGACACTGCACGATTTATTAACAGGAAACATGTCATAGGAAGTTATAAAATAATCAGTCACACTGCTTCCTGTCTCTGAAATGTATGTGAAACGAGCTTGACGGTAACCGTCACACACACACACACACACACACACACACACACACACACACACACACACACACACACCATTTAGAACGCACAGATCTAGTGCGGTGCACGTGTTTAACAACAGTTTGCCATACCTATTCAATGTCTTGTCTTCAGAACATCTGTCAACAAAAGTTCTATCGTGTAAGCTGAGAGGACAATTTTTCTGTTGGAAATTGGAGAGAAGAGAGAGAGGAGAGAGAGAGAGAGAGGAGAGAGAGAGAGAGAGAGAGAGAGACAGACAGACAGACAGACAGACAGACAGAGAGAGCTGGTCAGTCAACATCAAGGAGCGGACAGCTCCGGGCCTCCAGGCCTTCTCTGGTCTTCAGACGACAGAAAAAAAGATGGAGGCAGCTGTCAGTGTCAGTGTACTGCATTCTACCCCCTGCCCCTGCCCCCATTATTTTGCCCTCTGTCTTTTCATTCTTTTCGACTCTGAAGGCTTTGGGACTGGTGCATGTGCTTCTGGGTCCTAACAGTTGTTGTTTTTTCCCCGACCATCTTATCTTATATGGGCGGTACACTCTCACAGCTATGAGTGAATGAAAAATCAACATTCTTTTAGGAACATTTCACTGCCGTATTTTCAAAACATTTGACTTACATTATGAAAAAAATGAGTGGAAAATTACGTTTTACTACGTTTTTGAGCAACTACGATACCGGCAATACCAACAAAACAGACATATCCGCGGGTCAGGTTGTGTAAGAAATAAAAAATCACATCTAAATTTTATACAGTTTTTATCTCACACACACACACACACACACACACACACACACACACACACACACACATACACACACACACACACACAACACACACACACACACACGCGCGCGCGCGCGCGCGCATACGCACGCAAGCACGTATATGCACACACACATATGAAACACACACACACACACACACACACACACACACACACACACACACATATATATATATCTATATATATATATATATATATATATATATATATATATATATATATATATATATACCAGTTTAAAATAGGATTTTAAAAATGAAGAGGTTAAAACCTACAAGCTTGTTTCAAGCTAAAAGCGCTCTCCTCAGGGTATACAATACAATTTGGGCACGCCACCGGTGTTATATATTGTGGTGTGTGGGGGTGTGAGTTCTGTGCGTGTGGCACGTGGCCTGCCGGTTTTCTTTTTGGGGCGCGTTCAGGGGGGACGTGCCACGGAATGGTGCATTGACAAAGATTTCCATTTATGCCTGCAATTGTTTATCATTTCTACTTTAGAGTTCAGGGATGCTAGGTGGGGTTTACATAATATCAGCCACTTTTCTGTAGTACATAAGTTGCATTTTTTAGAAATGTTGTTGTATGGTGTTGCTCTTTTTATAATTTCCATGATATGTTGTAATCTATTTTCTTATTTTTCAGCTTCCAAATATATTTACTTAATTCTGTTTGGTTTTTATATTTTTCATTTTTGAAAGACTGTTTATGGTTTGCATATCTGGTTTTAAAGTGGTTAGCCGTGATTCCTATGTATGTTTCTTTATCACTGTCTGTTGTTACCCTAGCTTGGTACACAATATTGTTGTGGAGACATTTATTATTCAAAGGGCACTGGTCTTTTTTAGTGCAATTACAAGATATCCTTTCATCACCCTCTTTGGTTGTGTTGTTTTTGGTTTTATTGAAGAATCAATTATATTTTTAAGGGTTGGGCATACATGAGTATGATAGCTTGACGGTATTTTTGTTGAATATTTTAGATAGTACATGTTCTTTTGGGAATGATGTTTTAAGGATTCTGAGGAATTCTTTTCCTACGTTAGTTTTTGTTCTTCCATCATATGGAGGGTTATACCATATAATTTTTCTTTTCCTGTTTTTCCTGTTGCTGTTCATGTTGTTATCTGGGTTGTATTGTAATTTGTAGTTGTAGCCACTTTTTTTCAGCGCCTCTTGATATTCAGCTGCTGCACTGTTAAATTCTTTCTCATTGCATGACAGTTTAGATAATCTTTTGTTTATACCATTAGGTATGGTTTTTAAGATGGAGGCTGGGTGGTTACTATTGATGTCTACGTAGACGGGTGTTTCATTAGGTTTTTTATATGGTTTGTTTGTATGACCCTTAAAAGGTTTTAAAATGTTTTTTGTCTAAAAAATTTTTATGTTTTTTTTTGGGTTTCTACTGTGTTTTTTGGGGTTTGGGCTTTGAAAAATTTTACAAAGTTTTTTTTTTCTTTTTTTTCAAGGGAATTTTTTGGTTTTTTTGTTTAACGTGGAAAAACCTTTATCTCTGTTAACCCAAAACCGGGTTTTCCCAAAGTTTTTTTGTATATGGGGACAACATGAAAACCCCCTAATTCCCTTTTTAGCTCCTATAAGATCCCATTGGCATCGAATGGGGGAATTTCTGTGTTTTTTTAAACCGGGTTTCCCTTTTGCTTTGGAAAAGGGGTTTTCTTTGTGTGGTGAATGATTTCCATCTCAGAATTGTTAAATTTGTATTTTGTTGGCGAATTTGGGAGTTTTTGAAATTAATTCCTCTTAAATGGAAGGGTAAAAAGGCCCCATTTGGGTCAAAAGTAATGAACATGTATTTGTCTTTTTGGGTTCAATTTTTTTTAAAACCTTTTGGAAAACTTCATAACTTTTTTTCCAGGGGATTGTATTCAGTTTTTTTTTTTTAATGTTCTATTGTTTTTTCCCAGGATTTTTTTAAAAATTTTCCCTTTTTTCAGATTTTGATGGGTTTATAAATTCTACAAGTAGGGTTGTTGAAAAAGTTAGGTTTGTGGTCTTTAAGGGTTTTAAAGGCTTTTTTCATTGCTGTTGTTCTATCCTATCACTAAAACCCATTGGTGCAAAAGTTTTTTTTCTTTTTTGCAGATGTTGTCTTTTTTGGTCTTATCAGCTTTTTTAAAATTTTTTTCTGAATTTTTTGTTGAGGATTTGGGAGTACTCTTTAAAGTTTCCATTTTATAGAAATTGTTTGTTTTGTCCGCCTTATAAATACTTTTTTGTATTTCGGGTTTTTGTTTTATTTTATTATTCAATGTTGTTTGGTTTTTGGGTTATGTGGTTTTCTGAAATCATTTTTTTTGTTTTAAATTTTTTTTCATGCTTTCTTAAAAAAGGTTTTCATTTCCTCTTTTTGGTTGGCAAATTTTCATGATTTAAAACCCATAAGTTTTTTTTATCTTTTTTTTTGGCTTTGGGGTTTCAAAAGGAAAAAACGCTTTCCCCCTCATGTTGCGCACAAAAGTTTCAGTCTGCTTTTGGTTTTTTCATGTAGAGTTGGGGATTTAAAAAAGGGTTTATTTTTTTGGGTTTTTGGCTCCCCAAATTTTTTTTTCTCCATTTTAAAATTTTGGTTCTGTAGGCCCAGTTCTCAAGTGAGGAGAAAAAAACTCGGGATTTTAATATATATTTAAATATATAAATTTATATTTTTATATATAATATATATTTATATCCCATTTAAAAATTAGGTTTTAAAATTTGGAGTTAAAAACTACAAGTTGTTTAAAGCTAAAAAGCGCTCCCCTCAGGGTATTAAAATTTTAAAATTTTGGGCACCCCCACCGGGGTTTTATTGTGGTTTTTGGTGGGCGTGGGAGCTCTTTTGGTGGGGGCACGTGGGGGGCCGGTTTTTTTTTTTTGGGGCGCTTTTCCGGGGGGGAGTGCCACGGAATGGGGGCCATTGAAAAAATTTTCCCTTTTTGTCCCTGAAATTGTTTATCATTTTACTTTAGAGTTCAGGGTTTGCTAGGTGGGGTTTTTATAATATCAGCCACTTTTTGTATTTACATAATTTGCATTTTTTAGAAATGTTGTTGTATGGTGTTGCTCTTTTTAAAATTTTTCCCATGGGAAAAATGGTTTATCGCTTCCCCCACTGGTTGAAACTGGTATGTCGTCCCTTTTCATTTTTGAGCACTTTTAAAGTCCTGAGTGGTTTTTTTAAATCTGCTTTTATATTTTATATTTTTATATATTTTTATATTTTATATATATATATTTTTATATATATATATGATGCTGAACAATTTTAAATTTTTAGATAAGACTTTTTTTAAAAAAATGGGATTAAAAATTTTCTAGGGGTTTTTTAAACCCCACTGATTTATTTTTATATATATATATATATTTTTATATATATATATAGATTTTTTAAAATATATATATATATTATAAATAAGGGATAAAAAAACCAAAATTTAAAGAGAAAGCCCAAAAAAAGGAAGTTTTCTTTCCCAACCCCTTTTAGCTGGGCCCTTTCCCCGGGGAATCTTTTTTTGGTACTACTTTAAAAAAACCAAAGTCCTTAACTCTGCCTGTCTTTTATTATCCCTCAATGAAGTTTAAAATTTGGTGGCACAGGCCCCCCGGAAAAATCCAAATTTGCCCGTTACCCAAAGTGATCCCGTATTTTCATTTCCCCACCTTTCAGATCCCTAACCCAAATTTCCCCCACCCGTGGCCCCCAAAACTCACAAAAACCCCATACACAGAAACACACCCCAAACCCCAAAAATACACCCCCCAAAAAACCCCAAAACACCACACACACCCACACTCGCCACAACACTCGCACACACACTCGCACACACCCGCACGACGCCCCACACACACACACACACCAAAAACCACCCCACAACAAACCCCACACCACACTAAATTTCATACATACACACACATGACATCGCTGTGTGTGTCTGTATAAAATGAGCATTTGGGCTGTCTTTTTTTCACGTTCACGGCCAGCTAGGCCCTTTAAAACCTTTAAATTAAAGGGGAAGTAAACAGTCGCCCCGGGTTTTGAGTTTTGCATTCCTCAGAAAAAGGAGGTACTTAAACAAAACCCTTCAGGGAAAAACGCATAGCGGGTTTAATCGGGGCTATAATCGCCATGCTTTGTGCTTCACGCTGATTGTGGGGATACCTTTGGGGCAAACTGGAAATTTTTTGTGAAAAAAAACTATTCATTCGTGTTACTTAAAAGTAAACTAAAAATTGAGATGTGATCCCCCGGGGTTGTACCCCCCCGTTGATTCCTTTTAAAACCCATTATTGCCAGTCACCCAAAAATTTTAAAAACCCGTGCAGTTTTTACACGTTAAAAGCATTTTTGGGGTGAATGTGAAAAAATCAGAGAGAGAAAAGGGAGGAAAAGAGGGGAGCTGCCCGAAAAAATCAAAGACTGGAAAGCCCCGGGATTCCCCGAACTTTTTCCCTTTTAGGGAGAAGACTGAAAGGGAAGCGTCAAATGTTCCCGGGACTCCCCCCCCTCTTTTTGCCCCTTCCTTTCACATCCCCTTTCTTCCTCCCCCCCCCGCTCCTCCTTCCTGCCCCCTCACCTTCCTCCTTCCCCTTCCCCCCTCGACCTTCCAGGAGTTTTGAACTGAGGGGGGGTGTGCTTTTTAGTGGGCAATTTCCCCCCCCCCCCCCCCCCCCCCCCCCCCCTTGATACTTTGGGTCTGCAGAAAAAACTGGGTTTTTTCTGAAAAATTTGGGGTTGAGACGGGGGAGGAGGGTAGGGGGAAATGAAAACAATGAAAGAGGGGGGGACAGAAACACAGATTTTTAAACTGACTTCATAAAAACGGAAAGAAAAACAAGTAAAGGGTTTTGGGGCGATTTTATTGGTCACAATTGTACAGGTGAAGGGGAAAATTCAAGGTTTTTGTTTCTTACCCGGTAATGTGTGAAAAAATGTCATCGCAATATTCTTGTGTGGAAAACCCAAGGGTCACGTGAAAAACCAGCTTGAAGTCTAATCCCGTGTGGGCCACCATTTGCAGGACAACTGTTTGACACCTGGGGCTCATTGAGTGGACCAGGTGGTTGATGCCCCCCCTTTGGCCACCAGCCCACCATGGACGTGGCTGGTGAGTTGAGCGCTTTTGTGGCGTGGACGCAGGAGGCCCAAAACCGTTCTGCCAAGTTCACCCCAAAAATTTCTATTGGGTTTAAATCGGGACTGGGGGCGGGCCCCGGGGCCATTGCTTGTTAGCTAAAGAAATTGCTGGGGGGCCTGGCTGTGTGTGGTCTTGCATTGTCCTGTTGGAATGTCCTTTGGGTTTTGCGCAAAAAAAGGAACGACATGGTGTTGAGCCCCTTTGTGGATGTAGCGCTGTGATTGCCCCTGTCCGCGCCCAGGCCCAATGTTCTAAAAGGACTGGTCCTATGCGGGGTTTAAATGCCAATTGCACCCCATATCAAAAACGTTGGGGCCCTCCCGGGGGTTTCCCGCTCTAACCACACGGAGTCAGCATAGCGTTCACCAGGTCGAGCCTTTCGACACACCGTCAGCCATGTCAAATACAAAAAGGGTTTCATTGGAACGTATGCATCCCCCGCTGCCTGCCCCATTTGATTGGGCTTGTGTCCCTGAACTGTCCTCCCGGTGTTTAGGTCGTGCCGGACCTCTTGAGGCGCCTACATGCCAGCCTTCTCCTAAAGCGCCGCCAACCCAGTGTTGAGGCTGATTCGTTGCTGGAGTTTCCCGGACCTGTCGAGCAGTGTTAGCGGCTTTTTGCCGCCTGTCCCGCAGATGGGTTCGAACAAATGCGATCTCTCTTGGGTGGTGACCCCAGGACGGCCTGGCCGGGGCGATCATAGTGGTACAGTGACTCGCATGCGGTGCTGCGACGATAGATGGTTTAGATGTGGGCGTCAAAAAATGTTGGCGCCTGTGGGATCACACCCGCCTCCATGCCTAGGGACGATTGCGTTCCCCTTTCCGTAATCTTGGCATCTCTGTAGCGCTCAGAGGTTTTTCGTTTTGAACTTGTGCGCGGTTTTAAAAGGTGCGCCTGGTACTTGTGCTGGTTAAATTTGCTTGATGGGTGCACGTGCCACATGCGCAACCAGTTTGCATTTTTTTTGACCCCCCATGCCGGGATGATGTTTTGCTCACACAATTTTTTTTACTGCCGTGGTCCCCCAAAAAAACTTGCCCAATGATTCAATATTGTATATTCACCCTTTTTTACCCGAAAATAGCTTTCAATTTTTCGCGTTTTTTATGGAAGTAGTATATAAATAACGGGAGGACAAATGGATAGGCACAAAAAGAATTTATCACTGAAGGAAACCCTTCTACACAAATTTAATTCCCAGAGGGTTTTGACGAACTCCCATTCATGAAAATATATTTAAAATATTATATATTTTATTATATATTATATATATTAGATGATAGATAGATAGAGATAATGGTAGTAAATACCAGCAGAGTTTTTTTAAAAAAGCTAAACCCGAAATTTTGGGGAAAACATTTTTTAAAAAGGGAAAGGGTTTTAAAAACAAACTACGGGCGCTGTTTCATGCGGATGTTTCCGCTTTAAACAGCGCTGCAAAATTAGTTTTACCCTTACCTTTTAACAAATATTTTTTATATATAATTTATATTTATATATTTTTTTTAAAAACGAAGGTAAAATTTTATAAAGGTAATTTTAAAACTATTATATATATATAAAAATATAATATATAAAGGGAAAAATAAACCCGATGGTGCGGGGGAGGCCCCAAGAGAAGCACGTCTTCACCTCCCCTTTAGAGCGTCCTGTCCCCACCCTTGGAGGCCTCCGCTGTGTTTCCCGAGGGGACAGGCACGCGCGGGACACTCCTTTAAGAAATAAAGGGGACAAAAATGCCCCTGAACAAAAGGAAAAATTAGACTAAAGGATGCCCTCTTAACAGCCTTAAAGTAGCACCCCCATGGGTACCACCCCCGTTTTTCAGGGACTGCAGAGCCCCCCGGCAAAAAACACCCCCCTTCCAGCTCCCGAGCACACCCCAAAACCCCCAACCACCCCCCCCACGGGACAGATGAAAAACATCCCATTTCCGGACCACCCAAAGCTTTCCCCTCGGTCTTTGTTAAGGAGAATCCAAAGCTGTAGTCTTTCCCCACTGTCAACAGGACTTTCCCTTTTGGTCAGGGGGTTTTCCTAAACCGTCACTGGCCCTTTTTTTCCCAGGATCACCCCAGTTAAGGGCCCCCCCCAAAAGAAAATATATATAAAATATATATATTATATCTCTCTCTCCTCTCTCTCTCTCCTCTCTATAAAATATTATATAAAATATATATATATATATATTATATAATATATATAATGAAAATTATTGTGCTTTAAGGGTTTTCGGGATGTTTTCACATTTTGGTGGGCTTTTTCTTGGCCCAGTCACGAGGGGCCTATGACATTTCTTGTCTTGAACAAATTTTAAACCCTTTCTCGCGCCTTTTTGGTGGGGGGGTGTGTGGTGTGTGTTTTGTGTGTGTGGGGTGTGTGTGTGTTGTGTGGTTGTGGTTGGAGAGAGAGAAAGAGAGATTGTTTAAATTGATTGTTTGGATTGCCCTTTTAATCCCCCAAGGGATAAAATTTTTTGGTAAAGCCTAGTCTTACAATCGTCCTTTCATGCATACATTATTTCAGCACATATCATTTTATACAGGGGCAATTTTAACATGCAAAAATGATAAACAATTCTACAATGATAAGCAAACTGCCATAAAACCTAATGAGATGGGGATTGGGAAAACAAAAGGAAAATTACAAGCAAACCAAAAAAACAAAAATACCGAGAGAGAGAGGTCTAGGAGGGTGGGAAGAGAGAATGGTAGGAAGGGGGAGGGGAAAAGGGATGGTTTGACTGGGGTGGGGGTGGGGAGACGATTTTTAAAGGAGTAGGTTTTTTTGTTGAGACGATTTATCCCAAAATATGGTTCACAGAAAACTTTTGCGAAGGGGCGCTAATTTAATTTTAAACGAAAATTTTTAAATACTGAGACAAAAAAATGTTTTTTGCAAAAGTTCCTTTTAAAGGTTTTAAAGTATTCATGTTTTTTTAGAAATTTTGGGGGGGAAGGAGTTTTCCAAAATATTGGGCCAGAGGTAAATAAAACCCTTTTTTTTGTATTGATCAATGCGTGGGGAGGGAAAAAAGGAATTTTGTCGAGCCAAAAAGCTGTTCGATCTGTAAAAAAAGGGGATTGAAAAAACATGGCATAAATATCTGTCAAGATTGTAAACATAAATGATGCCGGGTTTAATTCCAAAATTTCCATTCAGGGAAATAAAGTTTCCCGCCTTTTTGGGTTTTTTTTTGTTGTTAGAGATACAGGGATGGGTAGTTTTTGCTTTTCCCTCTATGGAGGAAATTTAGCCTTTTTTTGTGGCCTTTCCCCACTGCCTCCCCCCTGTTGAGGGGTAATTTATACGGACATTTTTTGTCATTGAAAAAAATTTAAGCACAAATTTCTTTTTGACGTACGCTTTAATTGAAAATAAAAGGGGAAAGGGTTTTGAGACTACCTTGCATACTTTTTTAGATGAGATTGGGCCCTTTCAATTTTTACTATCGTTAACCCTTTAAAAAACCCAAAGCTCTTTTACCTGCTTTGATGAAGGCCCTTCAAATGAAGTTTTTGGGCAAAGAGGAGTCAAAATGGGTTTTTGGCGGGGACATAATCAAAAGAAAAAGGTTTTGGCTGGGTGTATGGGGCCATTGAGTTTGAATTTTCACCGTCTGACAAAGTCCCTTTAGACTTTCCTGGAGGGGGAAGTTTCCCATTGTCTGTAATCACTACCATTCGTTTGGGGGCGACAGTTTTTCACAATTAAAATCGGGCGTGCCTTTTTTAAACTGATAAGGGCAATGGTAAATCATTTATGAAGAAGCAGAATTTTAGGGGGCCCCAGTACAAGCCCAGTGGCAACCATGTTGACAAAGTTGGGAAATGGAGGTTTTCCCCTTAACGCCCCCATACGATCCTATCCCTTTAAGTATGATTGGAAAATTGAAATTGTCGGGGGGGATTGGGTTAAAAAAACAGATAGTTTCTTTAGAAAATGGGAAAGATCAAAAAAAGATCAAACGCCTTTTTGAAATCAAGAAAGCAAACCCTGTCATTTTGATTGGTTCATATTTTTTAAAACCTTTATCAACATTCGTAAAATGCTGTGTGGGAGAATTTTTTAGTCCCCCCCCCGGAAATTCCCGATTGGGGGGGTGGGTGAAAAAGTTTTGGGTTTTTTTCCATGAACTGAGTTTCGTGGTGTGTATGTTCTTTCAAAGGGGGTTTTGGGTAAAACGTTTGTAAGGATATAGGGCTAAAAATTTTTTGGTTTCCCACAAAATCATTTGATTTTTGGGAAGGGGGGGAACTTTGGGGGGTTTTTTAAAAGCCTGAAAAAGGGAAAAAAAATTAGTTTTCAAAAAAGGGTAGATTAAAATTTGTATGTAAGGACTCAAAAATGTAAGGGAAGCGGTTTTAGAAGAAATGTGGGATTTATCAGGGCCCTGGGAATTTTTTTTTTCTTTTAAATTTCCTATTTGGGATACCTACTTCATGTACAGCAAGAAGGGGGTTTTAAATTTAGTTAAATTTGGAACCAAATTTTTGTTTTCAAAATGAAATTTGGGAAGTCGGGCATGTAAATTCAAATTTTGGGCTCTTATAGTCGTGAAGTTTATTTAAAGGGGATCTGATAAAGACAGAAAAATGGGTATTTAAAATTTTTCCCGGGGGGATTTTTGGTGCTTGAAGTTTGTGAAAGTGTACGTTGTTGCGTACAATAGTGTTTATTGCCCCCCCCCATTGGCGCTGTGGATTTTTTCATCCGTTATCATTTGACTGAAGTAGTTTTCGTTTGGCTTTTTTTAACTTCGTTTGAAACAAAGTTTCTCTGCTCTTTGTATTCGTCAAACAATTTGCTGCCTTGAGTTGGTCACGTAGTACCATTTCTTGCAGCAATTCTGGAGTTAACCACGGGTTCATCTGCGGATGCCTAACTTTTTTGATGTAACGGCGCGTGTGTTATTATGATGGTGAGGAATGTTTGGTACCAGAAGGACAGTGCATCATCGACGTCTGAGTAATTATAAGTTAAGTGAAATGAGAGAGAGAGAGAGAGAGATTGTGTGTGCGTGCGTGCGCGCGCGCACGTGTGTGTGGTGTGTATGTGTGTATGTGTGTGTGTGTGTGTGTGTGTGTGTGTGTGTGTGTGTGTGTGGTGGCACTATGCATAATGACTTAATCCAAAGGACGTAGGGTGGAGCCCCTGTCAGCGCACAGAGGCTGAATTTGTGAGGCGTGATCTATTTTTTCAATCTTCCGTTTTTCCAACATAATGCACATACCTGTTGACGGAGCCCCCTCCGTGTGCATAGGCCACGCAGATGACCAGATGGGCGCGCTAATGGTGCTTACTTCATGTCAGCATGCGCTGACTTACGGAACACTAAAATATCCAGCATATGCCAAAGCACTGTGAGAGGACTTGAGCACTACCAGACATTCCCCACTGTCCACTGAAATGCCCTGATGAATACTCGGAGAGCAGCGACAACGTTGCTCATGTGTCTACCATGGCAGGTGCACGCGCCCTTCGATCTAATTGTTACTGAAGGATAGTTCATTGTTAATAATGATACTGTTACTGATATGTTAAAGATCATGTTGGCTGACTTTCAGACATTTAACCTTCGAATTGAAGCTTCGCCCGCCTGGAGACAAGACCAGTTTAGAGGGACAAGATTTTTGAAACGACGTGAACATTTAAACTTTCGTTTTAAAATGCTGTTTGTTCCATGCATCAAAAAATCAATCTGTACCTGTTCATGATTTTTCTGTAGTTCTATGCTAATGCATGGTATGGGTCCTTGATTTTTTTATACTTCTATTTTTTATGAACTAAGAAAGAACTAGCAGGGGTGTTCTTGTCTGATAGGGAAAAACGGTTTGGGGGATGCTGAAAAACGGATAACAAAATAATTTACTAATGTGTGTGTAGCCAGGTTATAACGATGAAATGCAGACCATTTTCATTGCATAAATGGTTAAATGACCGGGAAGAGGGTTCTGTGCCGAAAATGCAGCCGGGGGGGATGAAGGGCATAGGTGGGGTCCAAAAACTGCGGAAAAATTCACTCTCACCTCTCGTCCAAACCCTGGGGACCCCTGCATTTGTTCTTAGATCAACAGTTGCTTCTTATTAAATTTGACAAAATTTTTCACATTTCGACAGGTTTACCGGGGGCACGTTTTGTCAAACACTTTTGGGACTTTTTTGCTGGACATATATATCACAATCAAGGAAAATATTATTTATTTTTCCCCTTAAGATGAGATATCTTTGAATTCAAAGACATACATTCAAATTTAATAAGGGAAACATCTTTTCGTGCATCATAAACCTCAGGTATTTCTATACAGGTTTATGATAATAAAACTCAAGTATCTGTTTTCATTCCTTTAACCATGAGACTCGCTGCCCAAAGGGTTTAAAAGGCACTGACGTTAGTTTTGAATTTTTAATAATATGAAATAACAAAAACCGATGAAAATTTTTTGGTTTTTATCGTCTAACAGATTGTTATCCCTTCCTGGTAACTGTAACTTGAAGCAATGACCTTAATTTTCATTTAAAAAAGGGCAGGGGTAACTATTTTTATCGACAATTATTGTTATCATTCCCCGGGGTACGGCGATCTGGTGAGCACTGTTGTTTATTTTTCATATGATTGTTTGTGAAGTCTGAAAAAACATATATATGAACTATTCACTTTTTTTGGTGTCTATTGTATTCATGAAATGTAAATGGGGCTTTCCCTGTTTTGTGCGCTGATTTGGTTGTTATTGTTGTTGTTGTCGTTGTTGCTGTTGTTGTTGTTGTTGTTGCTGCTGCTGCTGCTGCTGTTGTTATTTTTGTTAGTGTGGAGGTGGCGGTGAAGTGTTTGTCACTGTTTTTGTTTTTTATTGTTTCTTTATGTAGTTATGACTTTTTCAATCCAGAAAGCTGCCAAACTCCTGATCCTACTATCGTACGTATTTCGTGACACCGTATGTAAGTATTGTTCAGTCACCCCACCGCTGAATTTCCCGACAATATTCCGTCTATCTGTTATGGGTCTTTTCTACTCTCTGGGGGCTGGTGAGGGGCAAAACTTGTCCACTCTCTCATGCTGTCCTCCCATTTGGCGTCTGTCTGACTCTTCTTCGTCCAAATAGAACTCGACCCAGAAGGATTTTCTTTCAAACCAGACTCTTTCTTCGTGTAAGATTTCACGTCCTTTTCAGACAGACTGACGAAAAAGGATATAACCATTTCTGAAATAGCAGCGACAGTAAAAATGACGTTATTGAACCAACGTTAACACAGTGGCGTACGCTTTCGACATTTTACCCTACTTTGGGACCGCCTGCTCCAATACGAATAAGAATGCTATCAAGCAACCACTTTTGACTGAAAATTGCAGATGTTGACGCTTTGGGTTTCCCGCAGGGGAATACAAAAAACATATACACGCAACGCTTCCCTGCTTCCCTGTCAATCAGTAAATACCAAAAAAAAACCAGAAAATTACGACTTTAAATGTTGTTTTAAACAACGTTTTTTTATATTTATATTCAACAAAATACTTTTCAATCCATTTCATCACACTCTTTCCTGTGTTAAGTCCTTCCTACACGTCATAAATGTACCCTCTGGATATTGATAAACTCAATTGATGTTTTCTTGTATTCAACCTGAAGTTATGTTATAATTTTTTTTTCTCCAAAAGTAACAAACGCAAAGAGAATGACGGTCATCTCAATAATCGTTAATTTAAAAGTCTCTATTCTGCCTCTACCCCTGTTTTCCTTGTTCGCATCATCCCTTCTGGGCAATTTTTATATAAACCGCCACGGCGGAAACTTTATCAACAAATAAGTTTGTACATGTAGAAGCAAGCATCTCAGGGGCATTTCATTGATGGCTTGAAAGATAACGCCCTCATTTAGAATGTTTTCATAATACTAGTTTGCTCTTTCCCAAATAGCTTTCCTTTCTAAAACAGAGAATGTTCAACATCAAAAACATTTTGCTGCCTCACGGCAACGAGTCCCTAAGCTAAAACATTCTTCCCCCCCCCCCCCCCCCCCCCCCCCCCCCCCGCCGCCGACAATCGCGAAAAAAGTTAACGGGAAATTTTGGAGAGCCACGTAGAATAATTTGTCTATTGATATGAAAGAAAACAAAGAAAAAAGAACGATAAAGTTCAAGAGATTAAGCTTCTGAATCGGCATCTGTCCGCTTAAAACCCCAATTTATCTTCACGACGACCAGGATGTATGTTGTCTTTTAGGGCAGGAGGTCAGAAAGGAAATCATTTGTTCGTAATTATGTTCATCGTGATTCCCGGTTTCACCACCCCTCCCTCCCCTCGCTTCATCTCATCGCTCATTCTTAAACTCGTAGCATCCTTCCTTTATAGAATCTTCATTCCCGTTGATCACTGGACCGACGAAGAAAACATGTTTGTTAGTATGCCATGTTGGCTTATTTGGTGTTCTCTTCTTTGCTAAAGACAACTTTTTTTCAATAAAGAAAAAAAGGAAAGAAAGAAAGAAACACACACACACACGCACATACACACACACACACACACAAAACACACACACACACACACACACACACAGCACACACGCACGCACGCACGCACGCGCACGCGCACGCGCACACATTTAAACACACGCTCACACACACACACACACACACACACACACACACAATATATATATATAAATATATATTATATATATATATATATATATATATATAATATATATATATACATACAGATAGATAGATAGATAGATAGATAGATGGACACGCGCATGCACACACCAATACACGCGCACGCACACACATACACACACGCACGCGCACGCACGCACAACGCACGCACGCACACAAAAGAACAAAAACCAGGTTAAAAGCCACACACGACTTTGCTGTCTCCATCAAAGGCATTTTTGGCTGCTTTTTTTTCCCCCTGATTCTTCTCATGCTCCATCCCCGTTTGTGTTTTTTCTCCCGTGATTTTGGATTTTTTTTTCCTCTAGTGAATTTCAGCTCTTTTCCAAATCCGTGAAAGCCTTCATTTGACGTCAGTTTATTTGAAGCGGCGAAGAGCTGAAAGGTTTCCAGGCGTCTTGGCTGAATCTGTTTTTTAAAGAAGATTTCGAAAGACCACACTATGCTGAAGTTTGTTCAGTGAAGCTTAGCTTAGGCCTATCTGTGAGTTCACGGGTTGGTGTAGAGCCTGCACGTAAACACACACGCGTTGGCTCCAGAAGAGTATTCAGAAAGACACACACACGCACGCACGCACGCACGCACGCACGCACGCACGCACACACACACACACACACACACACACACACACACACACACACACACGCGCGCGCGCGCGCGCACAGGCACACGGAAGCGCGTGCATGCGCGCTCATACATGCACACACTACAAACAGACGCACACACACGCTTGCGCGCGCGCGCACACACACACACACACACACATACACACACGCACACACACGCACGCGCGCACGCACGCACGCGCACGCACGCACGCGCGCGCGCACCACACACATATGCAGACGCATTCTCTCTCTTGCCCTGTCTCTCTTGCTCGCTCACACATACACAGACACCCACACATACGCGAGCACGCGCGGGCGCACAGCGCTGTGTATATTTGTATCTCTGAAACATTTGTCTGAGTGCAGAATTTTTCAGAGGAGCTACGTGAGCAAACCCTTCAAGACAACACACTATTGAGTCAAATCGCTCATCTTGCTTTCACTGCTTTACGCTCATTTGTTAGGTGCCACTTTTTCAAACTGGAAATGTTTTTTTTCGAACGAGCTGAAAATATCAAAACATGCGAAATGTGGTCATTGCCACCGTATTCATCGTTTACATTCCTTCAGCCAAGTGTTGCCATTGTCCAGCTTAAAAAGCTAGTGCAGAGTTTTGACACTGGAACCCATTTGGGTTGAATTTGAAAACGAGAGAGAGAGAGAGAGACAGACAGACAGAGGGAGGTGGAGGAGGGGGGAGGGGGGGGGGGGGGAAGAAGATGAAGAAAGAAAGAAAATCTTAATGTTTATAATTATCTTTTTTTTTTCATTATCTTGCTTCTGTAGTGGAAGTTTCTATTTTGTTCTTTCACTTTCTGTTCTCTCGTCATTGTCCAACAATGAAAGTTTTTCATTATTTTTCCTTTTCTCTTTTTCTCCTTTTTTTCAAAACCCATGCTGCTCATGTAAACGTCATTTACTGGTTTCCTTTAATTGCCAGTGATAGCAGGTGAGTGTTTCTGTTTACGCTATTGGTACAGAGGGTACACTTGTCAAGGTTTTTTTTATATCTTAGGTTCATGGTTTCAGTGCTTTGTGATTGAATACAGAAAACTGTGTTTATTTCTTCTAAACATTAGGCTAACCAACACCTTTGTAGACATCAGAGTAAAAAAAAAAAAGAAAGATATATTGGTCCATAGTAGCCCTTCCTTGCCACATTGAACAGAGGAAAGACGATGTGGATTTGCCTTGTCACATCAGAACTCCTGTGGACAAAACCATTATGCAAAGCACTGTGGAGAGAGAGAGAGAGAGAGAGAGAGAGAGAGAGGAGAGAGAGAGAGAGAGAGAGAGAGAGAGAGAGAGCTGGCCTGATAACATCAAGAAGGGGACATCCCTGGGCATCCCAGACCCATTACACAGAAAAGACAGAAACAGCTGTCAGCGTCGTGTTCCACATGTACCCACCCCCATCCGTTCTTCCCCACCCCCTTCACACCCACCTTACCCCTCCCCCCCACCCCCCGTACCCGACTCTATACTACCCAACTCATCCTCACCCCCCCCCCCCCCCCCCCCCCTTTTTGTCCTCTACGCCCCTCTAGGAGTCGGAACTAAGGGAGAGCGCTTTGGACTGCTTGCGTTGTCAGCTCCCCCTCTTATTTTGGTTGAGCAGTAAACTGTCACAGAACATAGCTTGGTATTAATGAAGAGACAACACGCCATTAAAGGCGTTTCACTGTAACATTTTAAAGACGCTTGATCCTTCAGAGAGCAGGACAGGGATGAGAGAGAGAGAGAGAGAGAGAGAGAGAGAGAGAGAGAGAGAGAGAGAGAGAGAGGGAGAGAGAGAGCGTGTGTGCGTGTGTGTGTGTGTGTGTGTGTGTGTGTGTGTGTGTGTGTGTGTGTGTGTGTGTGTAAAAGAGAGAAGGGATGATTGTAACAGATTGCAGCGCCAGCGAAAACATGCTAAAATACTTGCACAAAATGACTGACCCCGTAGTAACGCTTATTCAAATACAAAATGCAAAACAAACCAGTAATTTTTCGATGAATATGTCTTTCTCAGACATTATAAACCACAGACATGAATAATGCACAGAGCAGTCCTCCATAGACTACAGTTAACATGAAAAATGTGTTAGAGGATGGACTTATGAGGAGAGTTCAGAAACAGGGCGGGACAGGGAAGAGAGAGAGAGAGAGGAGAGAGAGAGAGAGAGAGAGAGAGAGAGAGCGTGTGCGTGTGCGTGTGTGTGTGTGTGAAGGAGAGAAGGGAGAATGTTGGAGAAGGAAGAAAAAAGTAGGGAGTGGGGAGAGAAGGGGTGTTGAAGGTGGAGGGTATCGGGCATGTGTACAAAGGGAGGAGGGGAGGAGTGGTTGCAGGAAACAGTGTATACATAACCCGCATACAGACAAACACATAATAAACAAGCAACAAAAGTAAGAAATATTATCTTCGGTCTTAGCTAACACACAGCCAAATGTAAGTGTGTGATAGCAAGGGGTGAGACTGACATATATATTATCATGGACTGTGGTGTTTCTCTATTTGATGCCAAGAGCACAGATGCAACCAGCCGTGTCTCCCTGATGAGTCCGATCCAGCGGATGAAAGGCCTAGGAGCAGGCAATACAAATAGATCTGCCTTCAGGAGGGATTACAATGGTTCCCTCATGCAGCTAGTGACGGATTGTCATATTTATAGTACATTTTCTTCATTTTATGTTCCCATTTTCTTCATTTTCAACCCCAACCCCCTTTTTTAAGTTCAAATCTTTGCCAATTCATTACTCGAATGACGGAAGAATTGTTAGCCTACACTTGTTTTTACTCACTACTTAATTGTTCAGGATTTTATATTACACACACACACACACACACACACACACACACACACACACACATATATATATATATATGTATATATACACACACATATATATATATGTATATATATGTATATATATATATATATATATATATATATATATATATATATATATATATATATATGTGTGTGTGTGTGTGTGTGTGTGTGTGTGTGTGTGTTACGCAGAGGAAATTAGGTGTATCTGGAAAAGATTGGGAGGTGGCGTCAGTTACCTGTAACCGCCATCTCATTCTTGTCTGACCCTAAAGAAGGTTGCCCTGCCCTAGCGCCTAGGGGTGAGTGGAAAAAAAAAACGGAAGGGCTAAAACAATTGTCAGACGCAGCTGATCTGGAAACAGCTGTAAAAGAATACCCATCACTCCACCCCCCTCCAAGAAAGGGGAAAGGGGTTAGGGAAAGGAGAAGAGGATTGGTTGTAGCAGGAAGGAGCGTAAGGTGGAATGAAACAATAAGGGAGGAGAGGGACAGAAAGACATATAATAAAAACAGAAAAGAATAATGGGAAAGATAGAGGTGTTGAGCACTTAGAAAACTATTCATGCATTCTTCAAGTTAAACAAACTACTATTCATGGAGACACACACAGGCTTGCATTGATGTCGAAAGGGGTTTATTCACATGTGGCTGGGTTTATTTCTGCTCTTTTGGATGGTGTGTATGACTCATTTTCTCCTGTATCTATTTTAAAATCTCCTCTCTCTCTCTCTCTCTCTCTCTCTCTCTCTCTCTCTCTCTCTCTCTCTCTCTCTCTCTTTTGGGTGACAAACAGTCTTTATGTATAATGACTCTTCATCCAAAAGATGTAGGATCGAGTCTCCTCACAGCACATAGAGTGTAAATTTGTGGAGCGTGGTTTGTTTTTCCAATCTCGTTTTTTCCAGCAACAG
>CM031606.1:39632206-39642206 GCA_018398815.1 Conus ventricosus
AGGCATGGAGTAACTTTTGATTTTTTAGAATTGTTTATTTTGCTGTTTGCTGATGATATTGTATTGTTGTCCACGACAGTAATTGGTCTCCAACGTCAACTTAATTCTTTATACTCTGCAGCCAAAGGACTTGAATTACACGTTAACATGAAGAAGACTAACATTGCTGTTTTTCGTAAGGGTGGGTACTTGGCAAAAGTTGAGAGATGGACCTATGGAAATGAGAGAGTCGTGGTAGTGAATGAGTATAAATATCTAGGAATATACTTTACAACTAAACTCAGTTTTAATTATGCCTGTCAAGATATCGCAAACAGAGCAAAGAGAGCAATTGTAGTTATTCTTCATATTTTGTACAAACTAGACTGTAACTCATTTAGTATTTTTACGAAGCTGTTTGATTCACAAGTTCAACCAATTCTGCAGTATGGAGCTGAAATCTGGGCTTTCGAAAAAAGTATGATCACAGAGAAAGTTCACCTGTATGCATTGAAGCGTTTCTTAAATGTTGATATGAGAACTCCAAATGATATGATTATGGAGAACTCGGAAGATATCCAATTTACCTGAACTCCTATGTAAAATGTATTAAATATTGGCTGAAGTTAACTAGAAGCATGAAGATAGGTTACCCTTTAAGGCATACAAAATGTTGATGTTCTTGGATAATAATGGAAAGAAGACATGGGCTTCTAGTGTGCGACTATGTTTGAATTCATATGGTTTTGGGTTTGTTTGGATAATCAAGGCGTTCAAAACATATCTGGATTTTTGAAATGTTTTAAAGACAGAATTATTGATTGCAGATGGCAAAACTGGCATGATCATGTTTATCATAGTGATAGATTCTTACAGTACAGATTCTTTAAGACAACGCATGAGCTAGAGCCATATGTCAATGTTAAAATGAATCGTTATGTTATGAGCACATTAGCCAAGTTTAGATTTGGTGTTTCTGATATCGCTTGTCATCGTTTCAGATACTACAACTATGCCGAAGGTGAATTCATATGCCGTCTATGTGGTCTAGCCAAAGAGGATGAAGTTCATTTTTTGTTGTGCTGTCCTGTATTACATGATCTTAGAACCAAACTTATTCAACCTAAGTATTTTACTGAACCATGTCAGTTCAAGCTAATGTTACTGTTGTCGTCAAGAAAAGAAAGCATTATCTGCAATCTGGCTATGTATATTTATGAAGCACAAAAAAGACTGCGTGCTGTTGTGCATTAACTTCATTCTACTGTGTATGTTTTTATTCTTGCAGTGAAAAGGATTATTATCTATTATGTCTTAGGCGTAAGTTGCATTGTATAATTGTGTAAATGCCCCCCTTCAGTATGGGGCCATGGCCTTAAATCTGAATAAATATTCGTATTCGTATTCTCTCTCTCTCTCTCTCTCTCTCTCTCTCTCTCACTCTCTCTCTCTTCTCTCTCCTCCTGAGCAAAGGAAAGGGGAGGCAGACAGACAGACGCGCTCGTCATGTACAGACAGACAGACAGACAGACACACACACACCACACACACACACACACACACACACACACACACACACACACACACACACACACACACACACACTCACACACACTCACACACAGATACACACGCACACACATATGCTCGAACACGCACGCTCATACTCCCACACAAACAGACAGATACACATACACACATAAACACACACGCACGCACGCACGCACGCACGCACGCACGCACGCACGCACCCACGCACGCACGCACGCACGCACGCGCGCGCACACACACACACACACACACACACACACACACACACACACACACACACACACACACACACACACGCTCGCGCCTGTTGTCAGCTTCGCTGATTTGGAATCATGTTTACATTTCCTCATCTGCCTGTCAGTATAAGAAAAGTAAGCTGAGAAGAAACTAAGCAATAATAATCGATTTTTTACATGAAGTCACGAAATGGCCATGGAGGGTAAAAAAAAAGGGGGATTAGAGAAGGGTTGGCAAGAGATTATGAGGTGGCGGATGGGGCCTAGACACGTAGTGGAAAAACTATCTTTTTGGCTGAAGAAGCCTGAAACGAGACTGGAGGAACACTGGAAAGAAGACGACAGACACCTGAACTCGCAGGAAGGAAGAGGTAAAGCAACGCTTTTAATAAACAAAACTTGACAATGATTTTTTTTAAATAATATTTTCTAAAGACACGCGGAAATTGCTTTAGAATTAGTAAGAGGGAAAATGTGTCGCTTTCAGGAACTAAACAAATCACATTTGCCTGCCGTAAGTCTTTGGGTCTGATACCATGTAAGTCCCAACATCATTTAGAACGGGGAACGCACCGTGAAGCTTTCGCCTTTTAAGATATGCGAGTGGGTGTAAAAGGAATGGCCTGCGCGCAGTCGGTGGAAAAGTGTTTCTTCTTCACGTCCTCCAGAGGTTCGTGGTTGAAGAAAACTCCAAGGTTTGGTTGGATTCAAATGGGTTTGTTATCCGTCTGCGAGTTCCATTCCTTGTAACAGGTTCTAGACATAACCCTGATCTTTAGGTTTCAGATATCTTGAACATGTTCGTTCCCTCAGACCATACCAAACAAGTACGCTGACAGCGACCTAGGGAGTATGGTTCTGTGCATTCCCCATGTCTGTTGTTTGCCACAGCTGTGGAAGATTCACTTGTTTGTTTCGTTCTGTGAATGAAACAAGTGTTTACTTTGCACCTTGGTTTTGTGTGTTCATTTGCATCTTTCCCTTCATTTGTGGATGATTTGTTTTCTGTGTATATCTGTTGAGTGTTTGAATCATATCAGTCTATAACATGGAATTAGAAATTGTATTGTATGGCTTCCTTATCACACAGCTGTCTCTGTGTGGTATTCGTGCTGTTTTCGGGGAGAGCGTGTTAGAGAACTGGACCATCCACGTTTTTGGTTTTTTTTTTCTTGTTAATTCATGTTCATCCTACCTGTGTTTTGTTTCTTACCTATTACAATGGCCTTGACTACAGAGTTTTTTTCTGGACACCTGGCATGTTGCCTGGGTTCCTGTTTGGATGTTGTCAGCTGCACACGGGATCTGGGCTGATCATCTCACCTGAAAGACTTGCTGGAGCCGCGTCAGGGAGTCCAAGAAGATGATTTCGTTGAGTGTCACGTCCTTTACTTTATCCGGATTGCTCTTCAATTGATCTAATCTGGATCTGGTCTGCTGTGTAGTTTGGGCCCTTTGGATGTGAAAATGATTTTCTTTTAACATGCTGACCACCCTTGAGGTTAATCGGGCTGGACACCCTGCATCAAAGTTGATGGGATCTGTGTATGAGTCTTTTGACATGCGGACAGTAAGCCTGCGAGTGGACTGCAAACCTACAGTGCAACGCATATTGCAATACTTGTGGGTTCCTGTCCTCGCAGCCCTGTTGACCCACTCGTTAGAAGCAATCCGCAAAGAGGGAGGTTATCCAGCAGAAAGGTAACGTTGAGGTGCGTCTTCTAGGCTAAAGATGTAGATGGGAGAGAATCGGCATCTCTTCTCCTTTTCCTACTCTTCACTTTTCTCCCCAAGTCCCATTCGGTCGCGCAGGCAACTAATCACTTCCGAGCGAGAGTACTGTTTAACTAGCCGGCTGCCGTCTCAGGTAACCGTGTGTGCCAAACTCTTGCTGTCCGTTGTTAAGCGAGGTCGGCCTGTACTTGTGCTTAGCGTTAGCTTGTGCGCCAACCACCAACTGTGTGCTTTAGACTTCAAAATGTGACACTGTCAGTCTGAAGTGTGGTGGACAGAAAAAGTGAAAAAGGCAGATACAGAGTCAGTCGGATCAACAGGAATTTGGACGTGCCTTCAATGTGCGTTATGTAACTCCAGCTGGCTGCAGGCAAAGATGCTGATCCTGTCCGCTCTACATCTCTGTACAGGCGGAGCGTTCTGTATCAAATGTGTTTGTCTGTCTGGGCAACAGCACCTTTGCAGCGAGCGACCGCAACGTTCCGTAGCGGTCGTAAAAGGTTCGCAATGAGAAACAAGATGCGTCTGTTAAAGGTTCGCAATGAGAAACAAGATGCGTCTGTTAAAGTCAGGTTCTGTATTTCCAGCTTGCGAGTGACTTTCGGATTCCATTTGCTTTTTTCCCCCTCAGCTACAATCATGACGCTGTATCTAAGTGATTATTTGAATATCCCTTTCGACTGTTGTCTTAGGGCGTTCGATACGGAAAAGAGGGATCACTAATAGCCACAACGCGAGTCACTTATCTATTGACAACGCTTCGTTGCTGAGACAAGTACTGCTTTCGAGCTGAACGTTTGGCAAAGGCGTTTTGACTGAGCAACGTGTGTCTGTCCGTATTGTCGGCAAAACATTAATAACATATCAGACTTCAAGCACTGTCTGTGATCCTCTTTTCGAGTCGGGAGTGTTACGTCTCGCCTCCGAACACTTTCCTCCCAATAGTCTTTTAGATGCCACATCATTTAGTCACTTGTTAACGTTGCCCCTTCAAGCAACCCTATGAAATTTGATGATAAAGGTAAGCTCCCTTTGTTCTCGATGCATCTTGCAAGCAGAGACATAGACAGAGAAACAATCAAAGAAAGGGAAATAAGAATGATATCTGCTGCTTAGTCTTTCGTCGGTTTAGAAGGGGCTTTTTTCCAGGTTGAAGGTAACGGGAAGGAGAACGTTGTAATTGTTCTTGAAGGTTTCTAAAGGGACGGAAAAGGCTGTGGACTTCTACTCACCTTTTTCGAACAGATCTGGTTTGCTATTGAGGTGCTTTTTTCATGTGTGTGCGTGCGTGTGTGTGTGTGTGTGTGTGTGTGTGTGTGTGTGTGTGTGTGTGTGTGTGTGTGTGTGTGAGACAGGAATTGCGAAACAATTATACTGATTGAGCACAACATATTTCAGACTCACTAAAATCCACTCCCTTCTATCCCAGTGTCTCTCATACAATCGTTATAGGCATATATGTATCTCTTTCCCTCACTGTCTGTCTATCAGTCTGTTCATCTGTCTGTCTGTCTGTCTGTCTGTCTGTCTGTCTCTCTCTCTCTCTCTCTGTCTGTCTATCTCTGTCTGTCTCTCTCTCTTTCTATCTCTGTCTGTCTCTCTCTCTCTCTCTCTCTCTCTCTCTCTCTCTCTCTCTTTCTATCTCTGTCTGTCTCTCTCTCTTTCTATCTCTGTCTGTCTGTCTCTCTCTCTCTCTCTCTCTCTCTCTCTCTCTCTCTCTCTCTCTCTCTCTCTCTCTCTCTCTCTCTCTCTCTCTCTGTGTGTGTGTGTGTGTGTGTGTGTGTGTGTGTGTGTGTGTGTGTGTGTGTGTGTTCATGACACTAGGCACGCTCAGATTACGTCTCACTACTTTAGAGTATGACACAAATGCAGAATGTGTTTCTGAATCATATACACTGCCTTACATTGTGTTTTTCATCTTTGTAGATCTGTGGATGTGTGCACGAACAATGTTATGTCGAGATTACATTAACTGTCCTCTGTGTGTGTGTGTGTGTGTGTGTGTGTGTGTGTGTGTGTGTGTGTGTGTGTGTGTGTGTTCATTCTACTTCTTGCCTTTTGTTAGTTTTTTGAAAAACATTGTAAAATGTATTTTAAACAGCAGAAATAAAAAGAAAATCTCACTAAATAAACCATCTGACCGTCAGTGAGCTTTTTGTTTTCCTTTTTCACTGATAGCAGTAGAAGTAGTTAGGTGGCAGAAAGAAAGGTGGCAGAGTGGTTAAGACGTTCGCCTGCCAATCCAACGTGTGAGAAGTGCGTGGGTTCGAGCCCTGCCTTTCTCGCCCTTTCTTTCCCAGTTTGAATAACAAATCGAACTGAACGTCAAGTCCATCGGATGGGAACTATAAGCGAGTCGGACCCGTGTGCCTTCCTGGCCCCCTGCACACGTTAAAGAACCCACGGCAGTTGAAAATCGAAAAGAGCAGGGGGTTTCCCGCTGCCCTGGCAAAATTGATGTAAATTGAAGATAGCCGCCTGGTATTTCTTACTAAACCACAAAAATTGTCACTTACTGTTATCGTGTGCCATCGTGTACCAGTGGAAATGGAGGACACATATAAAAACATCGTATGCATCCTATGTGAGAAACTGGAGGAATAAATGAGATAAATGAAAATGATTGACTGATATTTGAATGGTACGGGAAACGACTGAATGAGCGCCAGTAGGCTGCTCTTCGGCCGGCTCTACCTGGGTAAGCAGCCCGTTGAGCGAGTGAGGTAGTGTGTTTATTGTAAAGCGCTTAGAGTTTGGTCTGTGACCGAGAATAGGCGCTATATAAATACCCCAAATAATAATTTAAAAAAAAAGAAAAATAATAATAGGTATTTAAAAAGGACAACGATGGAAGGGAATGAAACTGAACAAGAAAAGAGATCAACGAGAAGGTGAAATCTGATGACAGTGGTAGATTGTCGTCGCGCCCCGTCCTTGACCTTCTTGCCCTCTGCCCGTTCCCTTTTCCCCCTTTCCCCATTACCTCTCTCGGCACGCTGATTACTCTCCCTTGCCCCGGTTCTTCCTATATGTATTTGTACATCCTTACCTCCTGTTTCTTTTTTTGTTTGTTCTTTGCTTGTCTCCAATGGCGTACTTTAAAAAAAGTGTTTATGTAGTAAAACTAAAAGGGTTTATTTAGTAAAAATTAAAGCATTTTTATTTAGTAAAGCTAAAACGTGGTATTTAGTAAAATTGTTGTAACTTGTTTTATAGCTCCGCCTTTACTCTTGTCCTTTCAGCTGACCTTTTCCGTTGGATGGCTGTAAACATTGCTGGATTACCTTCATTTGTTTCTTCTCTATGGCGCATTTTGAACGTGTTGTGCAAAAAACCAAAGCAATAAACATAGCAGCAAACAAACAAACAAACAAACTTGCCACCTTCCTCGCCTTAATGCAACCAGAGTGAACTAAGAGAGAGCGAGAGCATCATTAGTTAGAAGGGTGTTCACAGAAGAGTAAATGGCTGTGACCTTTCAATGTTCAACGTTCTGTTTCTTTCCATAAAGGGTGTGTGTGTGTGTGTGTGTGTGTGTGTGTGTGTGTGTGTGTGTGTGAAAAGTTTCGTGCTGTCTAGCAGTAAAGAATGTGATAAATGTGTTAAGCTGGCCTTAAAAGGGGGAGGGTGGGAGAAGGCGTGCGTGCGCTGGAATGGAGGAGGAAGAGGCTGGAGAGCGTGTGGGTTGGGGACGATATAAAAGGAGGCAATGTTCCAAGGTCCTTTATTTTAAATGTTTGAAATATCTGCTGTACTTCTATGCAACTGACAGATCCGACATATCGTACAAGCAATG
The DNA here is from genome assembly GCA_018398815.1 of Conus ventricosus. NCBI lineage: Eukaryota > Metazoa > Mollusca > Gastropoda > Neogastropoda > Conidae > Conus > Conus ventricosus. Next base: position 39,639,503 of record CM031606.1, read on the forward strand.
AGTGCTGATTATGCCAACATCTCTTTAAGTAAAAAAGGGGGAGGGGGGATCCTGGCTTTTTATACCGATGCTGTTAAACTGAAACATATCACACCAACCAGAAATACGTGTTTGGCAAACAGCTGCATTAAAACAGCGAGGTACTTGATATTCAGTTTTCGTATTACAAACGTAGCGATAAAAAGGAACTTTACTCGATTAAGTGTCATGAAAGTCATAAAAGTTAATCATGTGCTGGAATGGTCTGTTTGCATTGTTTCTGGCGGTAAACACCGGTCTTGTTTATTGCAATTGGTAGGTGTTTGATATAATTTTACCTACATATACATGTGTATAGGAAGGCTCAGTTCAAGAGCAAATAAAACATAACACCGAATTTGCATGTTTGCTTATAGGTCATCTTAATCTGAGTTCCAGGTATTTCTCTCTAAGACATCAAACGTACAACAATGACTTTCTTTTCTGAACAGATGCAGCAATGTTAAGATAGAACAGACGTTGATTTTGGTGAGGTTGAGTAGCTATTTGTTATTAGAACTTTCCTCCAACTCCCCTTCCTTTCATCCTGACCGCCCCCCCCCCCCCTCCCCTTCATCGCAAATGTACACAACTGCCACCACCACCACCAGAATCATCACCTCTTTTCCTTTTTTTTTTTTTTTGGGGGGGGGGGGGGGGGGGGACTTTTGGCCCAGCCGGCTGTACAGAGGCTTTTCAAGGATTTCATCTCCGAAAGAAAGAAAGCACTCTTATAGTGTTGAAAAGAGAATTATAAAACGGAAAAGAAAAGACATTTCCACACTATGTACAGCAATCTGTAAGGTACTGTTTTAAACATCCATATACTTAAAGTAAAGAACTCAAGATCGAGGTAAATGCAGTAACGGAGAGATAATGGCACTTTGGTCACAGAAATTTTTAAGAAAATCACTGGAAAAAAAACCACGCGCGCGCGCGCACGCACACACACACACACACACACACACACACACACACACACACACACACACACGTTAATGCAACGAACATTACATAAGAAGGCCATAATTATAGACAAATGGCTCTAAAGGATGGTCACCTAATGTCTGTTCCAGATCTTGCATTTTCAAAATCTTGCTGCAAATTTGCAACATAAAATACTACCAGGCTGTAAACTGCAGCAAGAGAAGCAGCTGTGAAGACCTTCAAGAACTAGAAGAGTTCTCGAGAGAGCGGAGACCTTTGTCAAGGTGGAACAGTCTATTTAACTTGAGGCAAACTCTACCCGAATCTACTGACTAGATTAAATCACTAGATCCGTCACGTTTACGTCAAAACCGTTACCTAAAGGGTGGACAGCTGCAGATGTCCAGCTCGGTTTGTTATTGTACAGTGACTCAACAAATGTATCCATTCAACCTTCTTCCCTCCTCCATCCTTTCCCCTCGCCTCTCTCAAACCCTGTCATTTCTCTCTTCCTCTTTGCCTGTCTCCTCCTTCCCCGTTGCTAATGTTACTTTGGTATCTGGATGCAAGTGTTCATCCGCATCTGTACGAAATCTTACAAGTTCGTGAATATCTTTACATGAAATAAGCCTGATGTTATTCAGTATCTTGAAATTTAATAAAGGAAAGTGAAAACGAACACTTAATCCACTCTTTGATGCCGATCCGCACCAGATTGTAAGGGGTTATCCCTGAACCATGTTCCATTTTCTTTCTCTGTCTACCAAGCTCTGAATAACTCGTGCGGTAAATGTTAGCGTAATCTCACTAAGAGATAGACAAACAAACGCCCAGAGCAGCGGACGTGCGTGAAAACTCACCCCGCCATAGTGGAAGTAATAACAACAGGAAACGGTGTCACGACGGCAGAGAAATAGTGAAACAAAGGAAATAGAAATAAAGATATAAAAGTGGAAAATAGATTCAAAGAGAGAAAGAAACAAGGGACATTACTAACTCAGAATTTCCTGAATACGAGAACACATCTAAAGGAAAGTCTATAGGTTTACGTCGAGATCTCTTCCTCCCAATCAGAAGTAAGCGCACAGAACGTAGAATCACGTGAACCGGCATACACAACAACAACAACAACAATAATGATGATAATAATAATAATGATAATAGCAATAATAATAAAAATAATAACAAGAACAATAATAAAATTAAGAAAATATGTGGTTAAAAACAAACGTTTAAACAATTCAGGGTCTACTACAGTTTCTTTTCAATATGATTCACCTCACCTTCCAGACACACAAGATAAATGTTGTCTTAAAGAGCTAGAGGTCAAAGAGGGAACCTTCTCTGAATCATGTTCAGTCATTATCCCCCCCCCCCCCCCCCCCCCCCCCCCCCCCCCCCCCCCCCCCCCATTCCCCCATTGCACAAAAAAACAGTGAGAGCCTCCGGTTGGTAGAAGGAGTCCTTGGCATTCTCAGTATCGCACAACGTTTTCCATACTTACGTTTCCCATAATTGTTTGTTCTTGGTGGAGAGGATCGATTTTGGCTTCACGAATCATTGCTCGCGTCAGTGGTACCGTTTGCCATCAAACAAGAATTTACGTTTGTCATAATGAGACTCTCTCTCTCTCTCTCTCTCTCTCTCTCTCTCTCTCTCTCTCTCTCCTCACCTCGTTTACATTCCTTCAGAGGACTGGATGTAAACAAGCAGTGATGCTTATTCCATTACCCTCAGAAAATAAAAATTCGTTCATTCG
>CM031606.1:39647206-39652206 GCA_018398815.1 Conus ventricosus
GAAAACAACTGTACTTTAGCTGAACGGGCTTATCAGTCACATTTTAAAATGGGAAGGGCTTTTTCTTTAGCAAGAACAGACCCCCCTCACTATCCCCCCTCCCTTTCGTCTCCGAAAAAGACTGAACGTATTGAGTTCTTTCTTGTAAAATCAGTGATCAACTGTTCTTTGATTAACATTGAAAAATGTATGCTAACTGTGTTAAAGGGGCTCCGTTTTTGTTTGTCTTGTTTGTAAAGGTGTTTAAATAAAAGGGGAGCGCAAACAAGTATTCACAACGAACTTACATTTTTCTTTTTCGATGCAGCTTTCAACGAGAGTGAATATTCCAACGGCTTCCCAACTGATTAGAGGATATTACAGTGCTGGTGCAAGATGGGAAATAATGTCTGAACATAACCACAAAAGCTTTCGTTTTAGACTTCTGACTTTTACAGACATTTACCTTGCTTATACTGAAGATGAAATATAACTTAGATGGAGAGAAGCTGAATTAGATACTCGATTGATTAAACTTCATGTTTGCTTTTCATCTCTCTCTCTTTCTCTCTCTCTCTCTCCTCGGTTATACGAAAAGGATACATCGGAACGTGGCAGTGGGACTAAGAGGAGTTCTGTCCACAACTGCCGAACCCACCAGCCGGGAGCAATCCTGCACCACGCGTGGATGTGACGTTTTTAATAAGACCCCATTCATAAATGATGGTTGAATGCTCAGGCAAGAACGATAGACCGTAGTAGGAAAGTCAAGCTTTCGTCCACACCCTTCACTTTCTTACTACAGATGGAATAAGAGGTTTGATTTTGATAACAACAACTGAATTTAATAAAGTATGAACAATGATGATGGTGATCTGCAGTGAATATGTCGTATGGTTGCTTTGAATGTTGATGTCCGTTTGTTCCCTATGAAATGAATTACATACAAAAGAAATTAATCATGCACATATACTTGTAACAACAAAGTCTCTGTCCTTCTCCTCTTCGCTTCTTGCAGTAGCACAAATATCGATTGTCCGCTCGTGCTACAAAAATATCTTCCGGAGAATACACACAGAATATGGTTATGCACAAGAAAATATACAAAGAAAAAATGTCAGTGTGTTGTAGCGTGCTTGAATGTGGAGGGATGTGATTATGTGATTGCCACTCAGCTTCACGGAATCGTGTAGCGTTCCGGAGTTCCGCTGACGTTCACAGTTCGCTTCCAGATCCCGGCAAGGTTGACACACCAGCACGTTCCTCTCGACGAAGGATGTAGCGGGATAAAGATGTATGCCGAAGGTGAAGATAGAGATGCGGAGAGATGATCAGGAGGGATGAAAAGGAAGAGTAGGAGTGGTAGTAGGAACAGGTAGAAGCAGAAGTAAGACCTGCAAGATAACAATTGTCTTAGATCTTGCACTATAGTGGCACATCACTATTCCACCCATTACACGCTCTAAACACACTTTACAATTGCACTAGCTTGCTCTATCATTTACAATTGATTTCCTTCAAAAATTGCTTTACGATAAAACTAGTTAACAAGGAAGGAAAATGTATACGAATATTCCAATCTGCCTTGACTGAGTTATTCGCCAAGGCTTAATGCTTGATGAATTACAATTATATTTAATCCTTGAACAGATTAAATCAAATGGCGTCAATCTTCATATTATACAGATCACTTAGATCCGAGAAAATGCTTCGTTCATAACTTGAACTCGTTTACGATTCTTTAAATAATAAATCTGCATTCACACAAATATCACATCTTCTAAATATTGGTTGCATACAACGGTGAGCTGAAATAGAATTTACATAATATGGATTAGTACATGGCAACACGATATGATGAGAGCAAACAGATGAAAATGACAGCTCTACGATCAATCATACGTGTTGACCGGTAAACCTGAAATATTTAATTCAGAGCATTTTAAATGATCGCGCACACAAAATATTATTGAATCGGTAAATGTGCATTAATGCGATTATATTGAAATAAATTTTGTTGCGCTATACGAAAAAATGAATTCGATCTATTTACCTCAACACAGTCTTCTTTGACTACAGCTAACAGACTCGCCCACTGAACGATGAGACTCGTTTAGACCTTCCCCGTAAAAGTTGTGGGTGTCGTCGTATGCCCTGTAGTGTGCCCCTTCAGTCCGGCCTCGACTGATACCTTCAAAAGGTTTCTTGCTCTTCGAATAACTTGACCTTTCCTGCGGAGCCAATTTCACGTCGACCGGGTTGATCAAGATCGTACGATGCAACGGTCAATACTTACTGCACATGCGCGGACGGAGAAACCACTGACACTTGGATAATTGCGATTGGTCAGTACGATGGTTTTCGATGCCCTACAATTGTAAATTATTTTATTATTAATACAAATACAAGTCTGCATGACGCTTGAAATTATAAACGTACTGCCGTAAAGCAAAAACTAACAATTAGTTTTGTCGTTTGGACATAGAAATATTAAACAAGCGCAGAGCGAATAGACGTCATGTATCGATTGCGTCATTTTCTTAATGAAAATGACCCGAGTTTATGAATGAATGTCACAGTGGAAGACTGCGAGATGTTGACAGAGGGTGCAGGCACGCATGGGCACATCTCATTAAGACGTCAAGGGGTATAACTGCTCCCACGCAGATGCCATGATGTGATAGCCACAGGAAGCGACACGACAGAATTTCCTTGGCAGCGTCACAATAGGTGCAGCAGCCCGTGTTTCATGACAGTAGAGTCCACGGGCAAAAGACGTCAACACCAAGCAAACAGCTGCGCCCATCCCACGGCCGTTTTTCTTGGTGGCATCGTCTTTTTCTTTAAACTTGCCAACAGATACATAGCCCTACATATTTCGCCAAAGCCTGTAAACTTCCTTGCGATTGATAAGAAAAACGGTTGGATTTTACCTGTCGCAAGTGACACACAAAAGATATCGATCGGAACAATTCCTGTTTGAAAAAGATCTTTTTTCAGTAACCGAAAAAGCAAGCAAACGTAATAAACATTCCAAACAATCCTGTTTACTTGTCAAACCAGAGATTAAATTCATTCAGTCCAAGTATTCCAATACTTTTCTAGAAAGTGTTTTTACAAATAATTAAAAGATATGGTATCCAATTATTATAGTCTACATAAATTACACTTTTTAATGTAAACCAGCTGTCTATGAAGCACAAAAATCTGTCTTGCAATCTTGCAAACATCATGGATGAGAGAGGGAGAGAGAGGGGGGGTAGGAGAGAGAGAGAGAGAGAGAGAGAGAGAGAGAGAGAGAGAGAGAGAGAGAGAGAGAGAGAGAGAGAACAAAAACGAGAAAAGCGATTCAAATCAATCAGCTGAAGAGACCTTTAGATTAGATAATATACGCCGTCACCTGGAAAGGGTTTTCAGATAATTTCTCTGATATTTAAAAGATTACATGCCAATGAGTGACGTGAAATAATGTCCCGTTTCTTCGGGATTTTTAAACACCTTTCTTCCCTGATGGGACATTGTCTTGGACCCTGCGTAGGTATATTTCAGCCTTTTTTTCACCTTTGGAGAAGGGAGGCGATTGGAAGCACTGAAATGAAGTCAGTGAAATTCTTACAGGCAACCTAATATTATGAACAGATTGATGCCTCTTTACTATGGTCATATGTTGCTGTGCTGTTTGTAGGATGCTCACTGTCTGTCGTCGATTAAAACTCAGAATTCTGGTGTACAATCCTATTTTTCCTGAGATAGGTTTAGCGTTTTGGCTATTTCAACTTTTATTTGAATGTCGAAGACGAGACGAGAAATGGCCATTTTAAATCATTCTTTGCTTTCGAATGACAAAAAAAAATCTCCAGCTTCTGGCTCGTTGCCCTAAATCCACCACCATTAGGCTTTACCCCAGGACCCCGCCATAGGCTTTGTCCCAGGACCCCGCCATAGGCTTTACTCCAGGACTCTGCCATAGGCTTTGCCCCAGGACCCCGCCATAGGCTTTACCCCAGGACCCCGCCATAGGCTTTACTTCAGGACCCCGCCATAGGCTTTGCCCCAGGACCCCGCCATAGGCTTTGCTCCAGGACCCCGCCATAGGCTTTGCCCCAGGACCCCGCCATAGGCTTTACCCCAGGACCCCGCCATAGGCTTTGCCCTAGGACCCCGCCATAGGCTTTGCCCCAGGACCCCGCCATAGGCTTTGTCCCAGGACCCCGCCACAGGCTTTACTCCAGGACCCCGCCATAGGCTTTGTCCCAGGACCCCGCCATAGGCTTTGCCCCAGGACCCCGCCATAGGCTTTCCCCCAGGACCCCCGCCATAGGCTTTGCCCCAGGACCCCACCATAGGCTTTGCCCCAGGACCCCGCCATAGGCTTTGCCCCAGGACCCCGCCATAGTCTTTACTTCAGGACCCCGCCATAGGCTTTGCCCCAGGACCCCGCCACATGCTTTGCCCCAGGACCCCGCCATAGGCTTTACTTCAGGACCCCGCCATAGGCTTTGCCCCAGGACCCCGCCACATGCTTTGCCCCAGGACCCCGCCATAGGCTTTGCCCCAGGACCCCGCCATAGGCTTTACTTCAGGACCCCGCCATAGGCTTTACTTCAGGACCCCGCCATAGGCTTTACTCCAGGACCCCGCCATAGGCTTTGCCCCAGGACCCCGCCACATGCTTTACTCCAGGACCCCGCCATAGGCTTTACTTCAGGACCCCGCCATAGGCTTTACTTCAGGACGCGCGCATAGGCTTTGCCCCAGGACCCCGCCACATGCTTTGTCCCAGGACCCCGCCATAGGCTTTGCCCCAGGACCCCGCCATAGGCTTTACTCCAGGACCCCGCCATAGGCATTACTTCAGGACCCCGCCATAGGCTTTACTTCAGGACCCCGCCATAGGCTTTAGTTCAGGACCCCGCCATAGGCTTTGCCCCAGGACCCCGCCACATGCTTTGCCCAGGACCCCGCCATAGGCTTTGCCCCAGGACCCCGCCATAGGCTTTACTCCAGGACCCCGCCATAGG
>CM031606.1:39657206-39704706 GCA_018398815.1 Conus ventricosus
TGAAAAAAAACGGATCCGTCCCAAATTTAATTTCTTGTTTTCCGGGCTGTATCAGAGATGAACTCGATGTGCTGAGGGCTCGATTTAAACACGGCATGATGCGCCCACACTCCATGGAGATGGACAGGGATGCGTGCGTGCGTGCGTGCGTGCGTGTATATGTGTGTGCGTGTGTTTGTGCATGTGCATGCCCGCGCGCGTATGTGTGTGTGTGTGTGTGTGTGTGTGTGTGTGTGTGTGTGTGTGTGTGTGTGTGTGTCTCTGTGTGTGTGTGTGTGTGTGTGTGTGTGTGTGTGTGTGTGTGTATAAATACTTTATCAGTTTATGATTAATCTCTTCCAAACTTCTCTTTTTCTTTGCGTTCGCGTGTGTGTGTGTCTGAATACTTTGTCACTTCATGAATAATCTCTTCTAAACTTCTTTTTCTTTTCTGGAGACCAGTTTCTGGAAAACGATTTTTTTTTTAAGGACATTTTTAAGGCATACATATATTTGTCAACTCTATAATTACTTCTGTAACTCAAACAGAAAAAAATGCATAAGTTACGGTTTTTATCATTTTCTTAATCTTTTTTCCTAGGGTCAGAGTACACTGGTGAATATGAAAAATACTGTTGATGCAAATATAAGAAAATTTCCAACGGGGTAAAGCCTTTCAACATACTGCTATATTCTTTTCCGTGCCGGACTACACGAGGGTGCACACGATATGCGTTCTGCTTTGATAGATTTTTCGTCCCTCCCCCCCCCCCCCCCCCCCTCCCCGTCCCCTTGTGTTGTAGTTGATGCTGATATTTTCATGACCTGTCATCTTGTTGCCCTAGTCATCTGCGTATTTCAAATTCTTTTTTTCTGTCAAGACATGCTTGCCTGCAGTAATTTCAGTTTCCAAAACTCGCACAAAAGGTGCCAGTATACTAATCGCTGGTCTCTCTCTGTCTGTCTGTCTGTCTCTCTCTCTCTCCGTCACACACACACACATATACACACACACACACACACACACACACACACACACACACACACACACACACACACACACACACACACACATGAGCAGAGAGAGAGAGAGAGCACAAACCCTGAGTGTTGCAATTATCACGACTTCCTCAGCAAGCCCCCATACCCTCATCCTTCCACCGCTCTCATAATTCCACAGCCCACTTAGTATCGTACTGTGCCCTTTACCTCATCACCTAAAAGCTTCCCAAGCTCCACTTGTTTTTTGCTTCTGCCCCTGCCGTGTGGCTGTGACGTCATGCTGAACAACAGCAAGTAAAATGAACTTCCTGTGATTAGGGAGACGGCACTGCAAAGACGTTTTTAAAGACAGGACGGGGTGAGCTCTTTAGAAGAAAAAAAGTGGAAAGGCCTGGAGAGTAAGGGAAGGAAAAGAGGGAGAACAAGGCGGGGAGGGGAGGGTGGGAGTAGGGTGAGGAGTGAGGGGTAAATGGGAAAAAATAAGGATAGTAAAGACATAGTTTCAACTGGAAAGGAACCCTGCTTTCTAAAGATCCCAGCTGAGACCACCACTCGAAAAATGAGTCTTAAGTCAGCTTCGGTGCTGTTGTACACGCATCATGAAAGCAAGATAACAAGAACAAAAGGAAGATCAAACTGATGTAAAATATCCTTTTTAAGAAGTTTTGATTCATCGGTCACTAATTTTCAGGATATTAAAGTCTCATAGTCTACTGACTGAAGGACAAAGAGCTGATGGTGATTAACGGTGCCTGCAACACAGCAATATGGAAGACAGAGCCCATCCCTCATCTTCTGCCGCCTCAACGTTCCCTAAACTGAATTATGTATCCGTTTATTACTGCGTGGTAGGAGAGAGGGTTTTGAAGCCGCCAAAATCCAAACCCACCACAATCGGTTTTAACTTACGACGGTCAGCTCTCGGCCAAATCCTCATTTGAGTACGGGTCCTTCTTCAATTGCTTTAACAATACGTACACTGCGTGGTTACATTTGTGTTTTCATTCGAATCAGCGAAAGGCGACAAAGGTTACAGGATCTTTGACTATATGTCTGATCCTGAGTGCATATAATATACACATACGAGAATGTGTTTCAATCTCGGGAAACTCTGCGCATATGTTAGTTGACCATGGAATTGAGAAGAATCCCCGCTCCACACTTCACTCACCTGAAGCTGGTAGTCAGGGAGCTTAAACCCACTGCCCCCACTTTGACAGTAAAATATTCTAACCACCTGACCACCAGTCATCCTTTCGAACAAGATAAAAAGACAGAGCGGGTGGTGGGAGGATTAGGTAATAACAGACTGTGATGTAATCATTCCTCTGCAAGGAGACCTCGCTGCATAGTGGGTGACACATCAGACTCTTTGTTTCAAGATACGAACATTTCGATCTCCACCCGGGACGGTCGAGCTGGAAGGTTTTTTTTTTCTTTGCGGAGTTAACGTCTCTGCAGTCTCCTCCAGTCCCCCTTTCTGGTCCTTTAGATGAGATTGTATTCCCAGGTCATGTGCTTAAACACATGTTTAACAACAAACAAACAAACAACAACAAAAAATGCTCTCATGTTAAAAATCCCATTCTATCTTTCGGACCAGAGTAGGCAGTCGTGTGTCAGTGGGATGGATGCATGATACGAACATAAAACACGCGGACACTGGTGTCGTGTGTAGACATGTTGCCTGAAGGTCTGAATGTGGCTTCTTTAACAAAGGGATTAAAAAGGGTCACAAACAGGAAGATCTCACTAATGATGAATCTCGGAGTTTCAGCTTTGGAACGTACGAACATAAACTCTATTTAAGATATACTTCTGGAAAAATACATATTTTGCAAAATTGAATCAGAACAAATCTTGCTATTTTCGAAAGAAACCCTACTTGAAGACATGTGGAAAAGTCGACACATCATTTTTCTCAGCTTAGTTTAATGGAGAAAGGTTTTTTTTAACAGACGCGTAAAAGAAGCTTCACAATAATAAACAGGGACTCAAAATGTTTACAGAGAATGCTACATTTCAAGAGAGAAAAGTTTGCATAGGAATATAAAAAAAAACACAAAGTTTGCATAGGAATATCAAAAAATCATTTCACAAAGGAAGCTGTCATTACAGAGGTGCTCATAAGTTTTCGAATCTTGTGGAGTGTCGACAAAAGACTCAGTTGTAGTAGTAGACAGAAACAGATAGTTCACCGAAGATACACGATAGCAGAGACAGTAGTTTTCATGCACTTCCTGAGTCCGTCGAAGATATCCGACATAAAAGATAACTTTTTCATGCACACATACGGTAGCTCCAACCAGAATACATCAAAAGAATCTTGTAGTATTCGATGCGCAGTCTCTCTCTTTTCTCTCTCCTCTCTCTCTCTCTCTCTCTTCTCTCTCTTCTCTCTCTCTCTCTCTCTCTCTCTCTCTCTCTCTCTCTCTCTCTCTCTCTCTCTCTCTCTCTCCACTGGAATGACGAAATTAGTCATCACAAGTAATATTGCAATAGTCATGAAAACAGAATTCAGTTACTATTGGTTGTATTGGGCGTAAGCCAAGAGGTGGAAGAGAAGAAGGAGGAGGAGGAGGAGGAGGAGGAGGAGGAGGAGGAGGAGAAGAAGAAGAAGAAGAAGAAGAAGAAGAAGAAGAAGAAGAGAGAAGAACAAGAAGAAAGAAAAAAAAGAAGAAGAAGAAGAAGACCGGGAGGTGGTGGAGGGAGGAGAAGCAAGAGGTGGAAGAGGACAGCATTAGAAACGGAAGAAAGAAAAACATGAAAGCAGAAAAAAGGGGAAAAAACAGTTGTATCAGGTCAGTCCCAAGTCCCATAAGGATGTAGGGTGAGAGCGTCGGTGAGACGGGGGGGGGGGGGGGGGGGGAGGGGGAGGGGAGGATAGTGGAGAGGAAGGAGGAGGAGCAGGCGTGAGCAGAGGAAGCTGGTCCCTAGTTTTTCTCACCTCATCACCCCGTCCCCATGTCCTACAAGGTCGTAAGGTTGGGGATGGGCTTAGGTGGAAGCTAGGACAGACAGAGGGAGGGAACGGGGGGGGGGGGGGGGGGGGGGAGGGGGGGTGCAGTGCACTACCAAAGTCTTGGTGTGTCTTTTGTGTATAACGGAGAAGGTGTAGGATGCTCAGGGTTCCCGAGCCTCAATGTTTTAAGGCCAGGTCTTACTCACTGTCTCCTCTGCTCTTTGCAGCATTGTGTATAATGGTTTTGAGGAGTTTGCAGCATTGTGTATAATGGTTTTGAGGAGTTTTGAGAAACATTTCAGATGGTTGAAATTCTTTTCAAGGCTGGATGGATGGATGGATGGATAGATAGATAGGTAGAGAGAAAAATAGATAGAGGTAGACAGAGACACACACACACACACACACACACACACACACACACACACACACACACACACACACACACACATATGTATATATATATAATATGGGGGGGGGGGGGGGTAAGTAAATAGTATTACACAATGAATACAACACAGTATATAGCGTCATGGCTCCGGTTTTATTGAACCTTTTTTTTTTCGCTTCTGTAACACACATACGCGCGCACGCACACACACACACACACACAACACACCACACACACACACACACACACACACACACACACACACACACACACACACTCACTCACAAACATTATGTATATATATATATATATATATGAGAGAGAGAGAGAGAGAGAGAGAGAGAGAGATAAATAGATATAGATATATACACGTGTGTGTGTGTGTGTGTGTGTGTGTGTGTGTGTGTGTGTGTGTGTGTGTGTGTGTGTGCGCGTGCGTGTATGTGTGTATGTGTCCCCCTTTTGTCATAAACAAACAGGATGAAAGTATCAATACACCAAACATTAGTACAGAAATAAACCTAGATGCTGTGTATCAAACACCAAAATATCAACTTTTGCATTTGATTATCCGTCGGTAAACAAAACACACAGATTTGCATGGCGAGCAGTTGTCAGTGAAATGGAAGGGGAAAAATGTTAGGAACAAGTGAGAGGATGGAGACCGCGTTAACACACACACACACACGCTCGCACGCACGCATGCACGCACGCGCGCGCGCAGTGCTCAAACACACACACACACACACACACACACACACACACACACACACACACACACACACACACGTACGCGCGCGCACGCTGGCATGCAGGCACACACACACACACACACACACACACACACACACTCACACTCACACACACACACACACACACACACACACACACACACGGACGCATGAGATGTTTACACTCTTTTCTTTATACGCCTTCGGCGTCAGTGCGTCTACTCTTTATGAGGAAGCGCTGGAGGCACACTAACGCTTTTCACCCGTGGCCGTCATAGGAAAGATGAATGGGTAAATAGCAAACAAACAAGCAAACAAACGCTGCACTCAGAACGCGACAAGTGTTAATAGGAATTTGAAATAACTTTATCAGTTGTAGCCTCGTTCATTTATGGTTGGACTTGTGCTGGATAAATGTCTGCCACCGTGAGATGGGTGGCGTTGTAGCGAGGTATTCAGTCAGTTATGTAAGTAATAATTTTGTTAGATAGTCAAACAGTTAGTTGGATGGTTTGATGTCTGCCTATTGGTTAGTTTGCAAGTTACATTTAGGTTATCGAGGCTAGTGGGGAGTTTACGAGTGAGGGGAGTACGTGTGTGTGTGTGTGTGTGTGTGTGTGTGTGTGTGTGTGTGTGTGTGTTGGGGGACAGGGAGGGGGAAGGGGAGATAGGACTGGAGGATATCTTATACTACACTGTACCACCAGAACCACAACACGGTTTTCATTTTTGAAACCACCAGTATTTATGTTGAGATCCTGAGATTCGAACTTGCAACCTATAAATTCAGTGCTGTAAACGAAGAGAGCTTGCCAAGCGCCTTGGAGCAATGTGTAACGCGATTGCCTACGAGTCAAGAACATCCGGAGCGGGAGCAAACGTAAATGGAGAATGCTAGTTTAATGCAACCATCATAACTTAAGCGGGAAACAGTTATTGTCTTCCAGAAAACAGAGAAATAAGTTATGGTCATTTTTCCGCGGCAAATCATCATTAGCGATCGAGAAAACAATGCCGTTAGTACAATATTGTTTTTCTCTCGTAAGGTTTAATGATAAGTGTTTTTCCTCGGGAAGATACTAAAAGTGTTTTCCTTGGGAAGCCGAGCTGACAAATCTCATAGTCTACGAAGCTAGCTTGCTCTCACAGCGTAGTAACCTTCTGACAGTTAAAATCCTTGAAGTAAAAAGTAATATTAAGATAATGCATTTATTATCATTGTTTTTGTGAGGAGAACAGTCAACGGCGGTAATAAGGGATTTCAAGGCGAAACATGTTACACCTGTTTTCTCGATGGATTATTAATGACGGTTTTCTTTGAGAAAAAGAGAAAGCCGTGATCGTATTACGTGCTGAGGAACCTTCCATATTCCAGATCGGATTTTGTTTTTGATTTCCTGCTCCTTCGGTGTTGTAGAATGGAGTTAAACGTGTCAGCCCGGGGATTTGCGAGCGACACAGAAGCGGTAAGGAGAGTGAGATTGCTACAGATTCTTTGCAGCCAGTTAGACGACCTTAGTAGTGTTAATGGATGGAGACAAAATGGCCGCAGGGAATTCGAAAAGATGTAGGCCTATTTGTTCTGACCATTCACCCTCAAGGACATTAAGTTGTTTGTGTTGAAGATTAATCTGAAATACCGATTAGATAGGGTGTCTCTATATATCTGTCTTTTTCACTCATGAATTGGTGTGTGTGTGTGTTGTTGTTGTTTTTCTATGTCTCTTTTACTGATTGCTGGTGAATATTAACCTTTCTCATCTTCGCGAAGTTACCTTTTTTAATCTTTGCAACGTTATTGTTAAATGACAGAAGAATTATTAGCTTGCACTTGTTTTCACACACTGTTACTTTGTTCAAAACCTCTCTCTCTCTCTCTCTCTCTCTCTCTCTCTCTCTCTCTCTCTCTCTCTCTCTCTCTCTCTCAGAAAGCGCATGCTAACAATTCATCTGTTGTTACAATAATAACAGGAAATAAAATGACAGGGCAATCTTTTTTAAAAGCTGGGGGGGGGGGGGGGGGGGGGGGGATAGTGAGAAAAAGAAAACGGGAAAGGCAAATTAGGGCGTTAGATTATAACGGTAAAATTCTTCATTAGCATTATATGGGGACTATCATAGTCTATCTTGAAAACAGGACCATTCGTATCACCTGCTCAGAGGCTTTTCAATTGCTGATTCGGACTCATCAGAAAAACACGTGTGATTATGTCTGAGCTCCCGTGGTATTGAGTGGAAATATACCACAGCCTACATAATTCTGTGGTATTCTCACCACCAGGGTCCAGCAACGGCAACCCAAAGCAATCAGTGAAGGATAAAAGAAATAAAACGAGGAGAAAGCGCTGTAAGGAAATATAAGTTGCTGAAAAACTAAAATCATTATGTGGAGAGCTTTTAATTTAGGGCGAATTCTTTGAGCCTATGCTTGAGGATTCTTTTAAGGATGCAAGGTAGGTAACCAGGTGTCAACAGTCAGAGTTGTCAGCTCTGGTATTGAAATAACCCAAACACTGTCAGTCACATAAGTGCTGACAGCAGCTAGTAATTGTGCAGAACAGTCTATATTTGGATCTCCTAAGAGTTGCAATCTCCCACTGATTGACAAAACAATGATGTGTAGAACATAGAAGCGGGAGAAGGGCGGGGTGGGGGGGGGGGGGGGTTTACAATTACAGGCCAACAATTTCCCCATCATTACAACGATAATGAGACAAAGATGTCTTTGCAAGGATCAACGATAATGAGACAAGATGTCTTTGCAAGGATCAACGATAATGAGACAAGAATGTCTTTGCAAGGATCAACGATAATGAGACAAAGATGTCTTTGCAAGGATCAACGATAATGAGACAAAGATGTCTTTGCAAGGATCAACGATAATGAGACAAAGATGTCTTTGCAAGGATCAACGATAATGAGACAAAGATGTCTTTGCAAGGATCAACGATAATGAGACAAAGATGTCTTTGCAAGGATCAAAAGAAGGGAAAGAAAACGAAGAAAGGGGGAAGGTGATGGGTGTGAAACTGAAAACGGGATTGACAAATTAGAGTGTTGAATTATAATCATAAAACCATTCACTACCAGCATGTGGAGAACATCGTGGTCCATCTTGAAAACAGAGCCATTCATATTGCTGCTCACAGGCCGTTCGTCATCTGATTTGTACTCATTGCTGACACGCAGCTGTTTAGGTCTGTGTTCCTTGGCATCGAATGGAGATATATCACAGTCTATAATTCTGTGATATTCTTTCCACCAAAGTTTCCAAAACAGAGTCCAACGGCACACCAAAGTAGCCACTGAAGGACAAAAAAGTAGTGCGAGAAGAAACCGCTGTGAGGAAATGAGTTATTTAAAGAGCATTAAATGTAGAGGAGAATCTATGAGCCTATGCTTGAGGATCCGCATGAGGATGCAAGGGAGGTGAGATGTCGGCAATCAGAGTGGTCATCTCCACTGTTAAATAACCCAAGCATTGTCAGTCACATGGATGCTGCGTCACTGCGTGCTGTTCGTGGTGCTCGCTGCAAGCGCACGTCGTGCGCTCGTGCCCATATTCGACATTTTGGAAGTTTCGCCCTGAACGACAAAGAAAATTTCATCTTTCTTCGGATAAATAGGCAAGATATGGCTTGAACGTGTTTCTGGATTTTGTAGTTTTTGTTCAGCGACAAGTTTCTCCTTCGATTGAGTCTGCCATCTTCTCTTGCTGTATCGCTCAGTTTTACGAAGAACGCTCCTAGTTTGATCAAGCCCTCTGCTAATGTGGGGGAGAATGATACTTTTTCTGCGTAACCAGTTTGATGAATTTACTGTTGTTGTCACCCCTGATGACATTCGGTGACTTTTTGTAATAACTAGATCACACATATTCACTGTGGAACATTATTGTCACCATCTGTGACAAAATGGCTTGGGGTCGAGTCTAACTGGACACTTTTTGTGATACAAGCATACAAGGTTTACAAGGGAGATCATAGACATCACCGGTGTCTTCTCCTTATTGCCAGTGATGGCTCTAGTCCAGCAATACTGATTCATTGATGGCAGTTTAAGAAAGTGGGTATAGTATTTTACATATCTGACTTTGCTTATGTTTTGATGTTGAAAGAACGACACCGCCTCAGTTTACGACGACAACGACCGTGACGAAGGCGATGAAGATGACGACGACGATGATGATAATGCTGATGGTACTGTATGAATCTGAATTAGTTCAATGCTGGTGGGCTGTGTCTTTGCTGTGTCCTGGGATGAGTAGTCCGGCCTCATTTAAGATTTCCTTTCATACTAGTTAAATCGAAGTTACCTGTATTTGTTGCTGTTCGACCGTGTATTTGATTATATTCAAGATCGAAAAAGATGTACCAACCTTAATTAATATTAATTTGTGTTTTTTTTCATTTTCCAAGTTGTTGGTGCCGTGTAGAGGTGTCAGGTACAGAGTATGTAGGCAAACTTAGTACATCCTTTTTGGGGAATGTCTCCTTGGTTCTTCGGCGTGCTCTGTGTTGTCTTTCTGCTTGGCGAGCCGGTGTCGTTAGCAGCATTTGTTTGGAGTCATGCGGTATTATATCATGGGAGGAAGGAGTCAAGCGTATTATATCATGGGAGGAAGGAGTCAAGCGTATTATATCATGGGAGGAAGGAGTCAAGCGTATTATATCATGGGAGGAAGGAGTCAAGCGTATTGTATCATGGGAGGAAGGAGTCAAGCGTATTGTATCATGCGAGAAGGAGTCAAGCGTATTATATCATTGGAGGAAGGAGTCAAGCGTATTATATCATTGGAGGAAGGAGTCAAGCGTATTATATCATGGGAGGAAGGAGTCAAGCGTATTGTATCATGGGAGGAAGGAATCAAGCGTATTGTATCATGGGAGGAAGGAGTCAAGCGTATTATATCATTGGAGGAAGGAGTCAAGCGTATTATATCATTGGAGGAAGGAGTCAAGCGTATTATATCATGGGAGGAAGGAGTCAAGCGTATTATATCATGGGAGGAAGGAGTCAAGCGTATTATATCATGGGAGGAAGGAGTCAAGCGTATTGTATCATGAGAGGAAGGAGTCAAGCGTATTATATCATGGGAGGAAGGAGTCAAGCGTATTGTATCATGGGAGGAAGGAGTCAAGCGTATTTTATCATGGGAGGAAGGAGTCAAGCGTATTGTATCATGGGAGGAAGGAGTCAAGCGTATTGTATCATGGGAGGAAGGAGTCAAGCGTATTGTATCATGGGAGGAAGATTTGTCTTACCTGTTTGTTTGCTGTTCACTGGTCCCATCCTCATTCAAGATTCCCTTTCATACTAATCAAATCGATGTTACTTGTATTTGTTACTCTTTGTTCGTATGTTTGTTTGACTATGTTCAAGATCGAAAAGGGTGTGCCAGTCTTGAATAAATACTAATTTGTGTTTGTTTGTTTATCCAGTGGTTGCTGTGTGTAGACTTGTCAAACACAGGGTACATGGGCAAGACTGGAACATACTTTTGTGAGGAAATGTCTCCTTGTTTGTGCTGTGTTGTCATTTCCACTATGTAATTTAGTGTCGTGAGCAGTATTCGTTAGGAGCTGTGGTGTGTATTTATTTCATCATGAGAGCAAGAGTTACCTACTTGTTCGTTACCCACATGACATAACAGACCAGTCCAAGCCCATTCCAAACTGTGCGTTCACGAATGGTGACAATATATTCCGCAGTAGACATGAACACATGACCACCCAGGGTGACATTTTGTGCAAGTGTAACATTCTCTTTTTTTTTTGTAATTGCAACGCTGGTACAAACGGTCATCCAAAGAGATATTCTCGACCAGGGAGACATTTATGTACGGCAACGGTCGGCATAAAATGTCACAGATAACATTTTTACCAGCCTTATATTTTGTTTCAAAACAGTTTCGTAGGGAACTGGACTGGAGAAAATGAGGCACCCACCATGGTAAATGCATATCCAATTTTCCAAGGCAAATTACAGCGCAGAGCAATGAGGCTATAAAGAAATAACAATGGAAATCTGCAATTGAAAATGTGTCCAAACAGATGTCCCAGGTGAAAAAAACACCACCACCACTTGCTTAATGGACAGCTATTACATGGAAGCAAAAATGCGGAGCTGGGGAATTTGAGAGTGGGCAGAAACGAGAATTATCAGTCGGAGATTGAAACATTGAAATGGCCATGGGCGTGCCCTAACGAAGGTAGCGAGAGCAGGTACACAAACGCACACACACGCACACACACACACACCACACACCACACACACACACACACACACACCACACACACACACACGCCACGCAGGCAACACACACACACACACCACACACACACACACACACACACACAACACACACACGCCCACACAGGCAACACACACACACACACACACACACCCCACACAAAACACACACACACACAAGCACACACCAAACATACGCATCATATAACAGATGCACACAAAATACGCTCGCTCTCTCTCTCTCTCTCTCTCTCTCTCTCTCTCTCTCTCTGCAGGGAGGATGCGCGCGAACACACACACACACACACACACACACACACACACATGTATATTGTGTGTGTGGTGTGTGTGTGTGTGTGTGTGTGTGTGTGTGTGTGTGTGCACATTCTCTCTCTCTCTCTCTCTCTCTCTCTCTCTCTCTCTCTTCTCTCTCTCTCTCTCTCTCTCTCTCTCGCGCGCGCGCGCGATCAATCAAAATCTCTTATATTCACAGAACGAATATTTTTTCGTCGATGTAGATGGGTCCTGAAAATGTGAGTAAGACGATTACAATGGGAGAAAATCGAACCTAGGTTTTCTTTAAATCCTTTTCTTGTACATGTGTGCACTGTAATTTACGCTGTTTACTTCTTGTTTCAACTGTCCGAGATTTTATACTTAAAACATGTATTTTGTCTGAGTTTTGTTGTTGCTGTTGTTGTTGTTGTTGTTGTTGTTGTTGCTGTTGTTGTTTGTCATTTTCGCTCTTTTAATCTACTTCATTTTTTTCTTTCTTTCTTTCTCTCTTTTTTCTTATTTTTTTCCTTTCGTTTTTTTTCTTTCATTTCTTCCTTTTTTCATATTTCTTGCTTGTTTTTCTTCTTTCTTCTTTACATCCTTCCATTTTGCTTCCTTCCTTTTCTTCTTCCTTCATAAATCCGCATAGAACAAAGCTTGCCCATTTGGCACACCATCTCATCCTTTTAACCGTGAATGAAGTGACAACAACAATCTTGGTACACGAAGTGGTGCTGATTTTTCTAAACCGTATGAATTTAAAGCTAGTCCATATTTGAAAGTAATTCAGAGGTATTCCTCTTCATTTGCAAGTGGTTAGTGTGCCTTGTTCAACATTTTTTTTTTTAGTGATCAATTTGCGCACTCGGAACGATCCGCGATATTAAAAGATTTTAAGAAAGGGAAGTCTTAGATGGAAAACAATGCCTTTCAAAATTGAAGTTGCCGCCGTTTTGTTGTGTTTGTCTGGTCAAAGATATTTAACCGTTTTCCATTTGGGTGGTTTCCACTTGGAAAGTTTGGGTTGGATGCCAAGATTCTTCTGAGACAGATGATGTAAAGTCTCTGAGACAGCTCTCGGGAAGCTCTGCGGTGCTTTTGTGGCAAATGACAGCTGTTGAAGATAAATGTTTACATCCAACTGCCATCCCAGTTTCGTTTTTCCATTCCTGTTCTTTTGCCATATGTGTCATGTGATGAATCGGCGAAGTTGTACAGCAGACGAAAAACATTGGAACAAGTCAATTGTCTTTTTTTCCAGTAAGTTTTCTCCTGCTAACGGCATCGGTAAGATTGCAAATGAAATCATTATGCAACTGACACTGACCTTGGGGGGGGAAAAAAAAACCCACAGGGTATTTCAATAGTCTGAAGACGAGTCCATGTTACATTAAGGTCTGTGTCACCTAGATATTTGTCCTCGTGAAACACAATCCTTAAAGAATTACTGAAGAAAAACATGAAGACTAATTAGTATGTCAAATCTGTTTTGCAAGGCAAAATCACACGCTTAAATCCCCACGGTGAAGATCGCATCAGCTGTGCGGCGTTGGCTCTCAGCCCAGAATTGTCAGCGATCCAGCTGTCTAGTTTTTAATCCCCTTTTCTTTCCGGTTTCTGTTTAGCTTTCTGCTGGGGACAATGGCCTTCAAATAAACCGATCACAAACGAAGATTTGTTTGACCATTTTAGACATTTGAAGCGGACAAACTATACGTCTTCCATTTGATTTTCAACGGAGGCATAGTCAAGTGTCGATCACCATGCTACTCATCGGCTTCTGTTGCCATGCCAAGAAGCACAATTGCAACAAGCTGCAAGTCACGTTTCACCTGAAGTCGTCTCGGCTACCCTTTGGTCTTGCCAGCGTTGATCACACCTCACGGTTAGGTCTTATCTGCTATCGTTTCACTTGCAAGATGGGATTCGTTTCACCTGTTGCAAAACCTTGACTTATCGTATCGATGCTCCATGAAAGTAAGCCACGTTAAGACATCATTTTCTTCCCTGTCTTCTTCTTCTTTCTCTTCGTCTTCTTCTTCTTTGTACACTAATTAAACCGTAGTGTTCAGTAGTCATTTTGCAGGTAGTTTTCCGTCTATTTTGTGAAACACAATGCAAAGCTCGCACAGTGAATGATTTTCTGTTTTTCCGTTACATCATAATTCATACATTACTCGGTGGGATGGAGTTTTCAGCTTTCATATTCTGAGATTTGGAAAAACACCACTACCACCGACCCCTCTCCCGCGTCGCTCCCCACCCCCACCCCTCCTGAAAAAAGGAGTTACTCCAGTTGGAACCATTGTATTTTCGCTATCTTCACACCTCCCCACCCCACCCCCACCCCCTCCCTCTCTCTTAGAATGGCATGGGCCGCCCAGCTTATCGCAATAAGTTACAAAGAAAGTTTACGTCACTCATGTAGACGTCACCACCTTTCCCCTTCCCTCCCCCTCTCTCTCTTAGAATGGCATGGGCCGCCCAGCTTATCGCCGTATGTTACAAAGAAAGTTACGTCACTCGTGTAGACGTCACTGCCTTTCCCCCTTCCCTCTCTCTCTCTCTCTCTCGCATATATATATTTCGCCAGCAATTGAATAAAAGTCGGCGCTCTACAAAGAAACTTCCCTCCTTCTCTAACCCCCCTCCACCTTCTCTCCTTCCATATCCATCGTCCGCATGCTGCAAGCACCTGGTCACTGACGATATTGCGATGACCGGCGCTGGTCTCATTAGCATTCGTGCTAAAGATGTGTGCATAAATTATTGCTCGTTGATCTCGGATCAGCGCAAGGGAAGATTCCTTCGTTTCCGATTGGCCAAACGACAGACCAGTCTCCTCCCTTTTATTGCCCTGAGTGACAGCCAATCTCACGGGAACAATATGGGATAGGCTACTCAGTTTAGCATTTAAAATAGCAGACACGTAGAGTCGCAACTTCACTGACCCCTCTAGACTGCCTGTGGATCAGATCAGTGAAAGACAAAGGGATGACCCGAGAGAAGGCATGGTAATCTCATTCTACTTCTTAATCCCAAGTCTAAGTCACTGATTCATCCCAGGAAAATTTGAGTTGAAACTATGTCTGACATTTCGAATCAATGCATTGATTTTATGTATGCCATGTGGTTTAGCAGTGTAACTTTGTGACAATACTTGGTGACATTTATCAAAAATTAATGATGAATATTATTCTGTGTAGTATTTTGCTCGTCACCATGTGGTAACAGCTGTCGCCATGTGGTTATGATTCTTTCTTCACTATTCTTTGTGTTCAACCTGACGTTTGCCAGTAAGTAGATTAAAGTGATAATTGGATGATAAATTTAGATCAGAAAAACAGTATGCCTGTACTAGGTGAAAACTGCTACGCTGATTTATAAATACTGGTGATGGTTGGAATGCTTTGTAGTGTATGACTTTAAGTCTACACCACATGTGTACTTGGGCTAAGTGTGTTGCAGGTTTATGTGATTTTAATATATACGAAACATCGTTATTTGACTGAAACTTTTTGGCATTGTATTACTGTCTCCTACCCTTTTGTAAGCTTAACTCATTAAACAAAAGTGGAGATTGATAGTTATAGCAGAAGCCATACAATAGAGCAAACGTTTCCTTGCTGAGTTCTCACACCTGTTTTGAAAGATAAGAGGGTATATGTGTGAAATCGACAAGCCAGCCACCCAGCTACTTAACTACAGACCAGGTTCTCTTTATCACAGACCTGGGACTTCCCCGAAGATGGAATATGGCTGCCTTAATGGCAGGATAAAAATGGTCATGCACACAAAACTCCACTCGCTTTGTCGGGTAGATGGGATTAATACTTGCCTGTCCATGTAGGAGTGTCCGCAGGTGTATCAGCCTGCGTACGCAGAAGAAGAAGAAGAAAACCTGGGACTGTGGTTACGCTACAAACTGTGGCTAAACCAGGTACTGTGGCTACACCTTAAACCGGGGCTACGCTACAACCACTGGGCCAGACTGGGGGTGAAGACACACACAGCCCAGCCACACAGCAACAGGTCTGCACAGCAGGATCAGTCTCCAGCCACAAGAGAGGGATCGACTATCCTCTCCGACTTAGATAAGTCAAAATTATTCCAAGTGGACTTCAACCAATTAAGATCGGTTCATTCAGAACTTGCCCTCACTTGATCATGAAACAGTGAGAACTAAGACTCGGCCTATAGGACAGAAATGCTTACCAGTGTGTAAGCAAGTAAAGTTGTGTGAAATTGCACTTAACTTGTGTCAGTCCTTTGTTGTTCAATCAGTGTTGAATGTTTGAACTTCTCTCTTCAATTCTGTCTCTCGGAGCTACAAGTACTTTTAAGAGTACAGGCCTAAGGAAACTTATCTCAGAGCCACTATTGAGTATTTTAACAGTACCCGGAATAAATATAAATTTCTTTCGATGACCAGTACCGGAAAGTTACTCCTTCCATCACTAGTAAGAGATATGGTGAAGGTGAAATGTTAATATCATTCTCATAGATAAATTATTCCAAGTCCTTCCCCTGGAGGACCCACCTCATACTCCCAGCTCTCGTCACAAACACAGAGAGAGAGAGAGAGAGAGAGAGAGAGAGAGAGAGAGAGAGAGAGAGAGAGAGAGCGCAAAATTTGCAGGCGAAACGACACGAATCAACTGGTCAAAACAATCCTTCAGGCGAACTGTCCTTTGGCGAAACGAATATTGGCAAAACAAATACAGGAGAAATGAGAAATGACAGCACGCAGGGCATGGCGACAAAATCCGTTTCCAACAGGATTCGTTTGGACCGGAAACGCGGCGCGGCCTTCTTAGGTCGGCATGGAACATTGTTTTTCAGCTCCACTGTGCCGTAAGGGGTAAGCGCCGTTGTTCTGCCGTGTTTTCCACCTATGTCTACACCCTGCGTCTTGCCCATGGCCCGTCAGATCTCTCGGGGTGCATCAGATTACCAGCCACGGGTCCGCGAGTGAGTCCTTCCTGTTCTAGGCCGTCCTTTCCAGCTGATTCCAGGCGTAAGCCATCTGTCCATGTCGGTCATGAGGTCCCTGTGCTTTGCCTTATTTAGACGGCTTCCCAGCCTTTAGTGTTTGTTAGTGAGCGACTGTCCTGGGACCCCACCGGGTTAAGGCAAGGTGTATGACCAACCCAGCCTTTCCTCTTGTCAACGACAACAGTCATGAACAATTTGTAAGATGGCCAGGTCAGAACGACAACAGTCATGAACAATTTGTAAGATGGCCAGGTCAGAACGACAACAGTCATGAACAATTTGTAAGATGGCCAGGTCAGAAATGTTGGACTGCGCGGCAAGGACTTTGATCTTGCACGCGATAGACAGTACGACACGTTTTGATTTATCCTTTGATTTGATGATGCGTGAGTGTGGGTGGTGAGTGGCTGCAAGCTTGCCATGAACGACGTTGTGCTTTACGTCATGGTCGTTGTTCACCGGGTCTACTATTTCCATCTAAAATTCTCAATCGATGAGTCAAGTGTTGCTGTATTTATTGATGAGCCTGTCCGGCGACCATAATGACCGTTAGGAGCTATAAAAAAAGAAAAAGACCAAAGCTTTTTCTTTTGTTTGTTTCTTTGTTTAACAGAGGGTAACCGAACGCACGTTTGTATTATTTAAATGTAGGCCTACTGTGTATACATGTAAGCATACTTCTGTGCGTGCGTGCGCGCGCGCGTGTATGTGTGTGTGTGTGTGTAAGTGCGTACGTGCGTGCCTGTGTGTGTGTTTGTGTGCGCGCGTGTCTGTGCGTTTGCGCGCACGCATCTCTCTCTCTCGCTCTCTCTCTCTCTCTCTCTCTCTCTCTCTCTCTCTCTCTCTCTCTCTCTCTGTAACAAGATCGGAATCGGGTCAGTTATAAGTGGGATGTGAGGAGTAGAGTTGGGTTCAAAATAGGGGTCTTGATGACCTTCACCAGTGGGGAAGGGAGGAAGTTCCAAAAAATGCAGTTTTGCCAAGGGGAAGGGGACGGGGAACCCAAGAAAAAACCCTTATCCGGCCCGTGTGTGTGTGTGTGTGTGTGTGTGTGTGTGTGTGTAGGTGTGTGTGTGTGTGTGCGCGCGCGCGTTCGTGCGTATGTGTGTGTGTGTGTGTGTGTGTGTGTGTGTGTGTGTGTGTGTGTGTGTACGCGAGTGAGCGCGTGCATGTGTGCGTGTGCATGTGTGTGTGTATGTGTCCGTGAGCGCACGTTGGATGTGTGTGGGATATGGTTGTGTAAAGGAATGGTTTTGGAACGTACAGTAGTGGATGATGGCCGGGATGTAGTAGTGAGAAAGACTGACATAGATCAATACATCCGCGCATAGCATCAACACGGACCAAAGGTGATAAGGCAGACCAGGAACGTCGAGGAACGGATAGCTATCGAAAACTGTAAACACGGCACCTGCACCACCAGAAAGACACAAGAAAGTTATCATGATGCTGGGCGCCATGTAAAGTAACGTCATGTTTTGGTTAGCTGAGCACAAGGGCCACATAAAAGCTGTAGCCAAGCAGAAATCGGTACCATGTTAAAAAAAAAAGAGTGCTGTGACTAAATTCCAGAAAAAAATTCACGTCCAAAAAGTAAAAAACGGATGTATAACGAGACTGATACCAGCCATGTTATAAGCAGATCAAGTGAAATAAAAAAAAACTTTTTTTTTAAGGAAAAAGTCAAAGTACAAATAAACACACGGAACAAGGTTTAAAGTAACGCTTTTCAATAACACAATACAAACCAGACAAGAAAACATTCAAAATTAAAACAAGGTTTAAAGTAACGCTTTTCAATACACAATACAAACCAGACAGGTAAACATTCAAAATTAAGTGCAATTCATGTCACTTATAGCCAGGCCGACCACAAAGAGTCATATCAGGGCTGTCGCATCGCCGTATTCAACCCTACTTAGATTAAAGGGAAAAAAAGTAACACTTATTTTACACGCAAAACAAACCTGACATGCAAAATTTTCGACAAAGTATTCTTATCCAGATGTAACAAGCATCAGACATAAGAAATGCACAAAACAATACTCCCTAGATCGTATAGACAGTATCAGAGAATCAGTCTGATACTAACTACCGGGTATCTTTTTTCCAGTTTTGTTTGTTCTGTCTAACGTCTAAAGAAGAAAGATTTGCCGTACATTTTCTCATGCTGATTGCAATCTGGATATTTTTTCTCTCATTCTAATAATGTCTGTTGTTTGTAATCTTTGAAGAAGAGATACATTATGTTTTTTTTGTATGGTACATTACGTGGCCATTACTTTGCACTTTATCTAATGTGTTTATGTACATTTTAGCCAGTATTCACTGACGCTATATACAGTCTGTCTCATTTTCTTTAATAACGGGAAAACCACGATAGGTTGAACACCTCAGAACAAGCTCTTAACGGAATTCGCGCCCCTCACACGAAAAGGAGTATTGGGGTAAGAATATAGCTACATCCGCTCACTACCGTCAGATTAAAGTCCGCACCCACCAAGAGTGATACCTAAAGCAGACGAGGACAAGCCATCCCAGGAGAACAGGGAGTCACTGGGGGGGGGGGGGGGGGGGGGGGGGGGGGTTGGCGCTCTAGATACATAAAGGATGACATGAGGGAAGCGAAAGGGAACATCACTTAAAGATATTTTTGTTTTCAACAGGATACTTCCTACAGGTCTTTCTATCAACGGCAAAGACGTTTACACAATTTGGCGAATCTCTTTGCCTGATATGTAATAAATTAATGTCGATAAATTAATAGAAGACACCAAGATGAAAAACAACACGAAGTTTAAACAGTCTCTTATCTGGTCCAGCTTCTTTCCATGTAAAATCGAATACATCTTCGATAGATGTAAGATCAAATACTGTTGTTAAGGGCTGGAGGTTAGAAAACGATTTTTTGTTCTAATTACATTCATTAGTTTTTAAAGATGCATAAAAAAATAAAGCTGTTGGAAATATTACTCACCTTGGTTACATTCACATCATGGACAGGATGCGGGCAGGAGTGGCACATGTTGCCCCAGATTGCCTGCACTTAAATTTATTGAGAATTTCCATGTCGTGATTCATTTCTACTGTCAGCGAGGAAATCGCCTTCGAGCCAACACTGATCAAATCAGAATTTAGTAGTGTAAGACATATGACCTTGAAGCAAAATCTGCATAATTCTTTCGCTTAATGTGACAGAGGAGGAAAAATCAAATCGTGTGAAATATTTGCCTCTTTTTTTTTTTCTCAGAGGAAACCGGAAAAAAGAAATCGTACCAATGAGCTTGCTGTGATTGAAATGGCTTTCACCAACACGTTTTAAAAAAAAGGGAGCGATAAACCTTTGTCAGCTCGTGAATCATGAGGAATGTGGTAACGATGGGTGGAGAGAGAGAGCGAGAGAGATAGAGAGAGAGAATGACAAATTTTATTGGCAAATTCTACGGCCCTAATGCCAAGGGTAGTAATTCTGCTCATACAAACGACGAAAACAGAGGGAATAGAACTAGAGGAAGTAACAAGCAAACTATACACACACACACACACACACACGCACGCACGCACGCACGCACGCACGCACGCACGCACGCACACACACACACACACACACACACACACACACACATATATATATATATATATATATATATATAATATATATATATATATATATATATATATATATACAGAGAGAGAGAGACAGACAGACAGACAGAAAGACAAAGAGACTGACAGACAGACAGCAAGAGTCGGAGACAGAGAGAAACGGAGGCACAGAGACCGAATCGAACACAGACGCCTCAGTCAACGTTTACAAATTAATGAAACATTAATTGAGACCGTTTTAAACTAGTTATGGCTTCAGACACAACAAATTCAAAACATGCAATTGAGACATTTCTTTTTTGCATGTAAACAAGTCTGATAAAATGAACGAATCACCTGATGTGAACAAGATGCGAACATAGAAAAACTAGAAGTACCATGTATCAATAACCAACAAGCTGAAAAGCGAACAAAAGTCAGAACTCCAGTTTATATGACATACAATAAAGACAAATAAAACAAAAGTGATACAAACATATCGTATAACTTGTTTCGGTATTCATTCATTACAACCTGTGTGAGAATCCTCAAACAGGAATCATATACATTACATACTATAGAAACAGTACAGAAAGTTCTATGACGAAATCCAAATTTCATAACAGTAGTACGAGATAGAACGAGCAAGTCTTTCAATTTCGGAAGTGTCAAAGAGTCTTTACGCATCAGGTTTTTTTCTGTTTGACAGTCTCACATATACTTTTCAACATGATAAGTACGTTCTTGCAGAAACAAAATATATCCCGTGTGTGTGTATGTGTGTGTGTGTGTGTGTGTGTGTGTGAAGAGAGGAATTATTTAAATATCGTTGTTAAGGAAAACATGTGGGCAATTTCCATCTATTCATTGTTATTAAAAGACCCAATTTCTGTTGTATATGTGGCATGGACTCTGTGTGTTAAATATGTTGAATTTGAAATAATAATGGATGAAAAGGATGAAGATTCTCTTATCACAGGATTCTGTTTTTATCAGAGAGGATTTTTATCTGCACTTCTTTTCATAGTATGTCCCGACATAACCCAGGCCCCAGAATTCCAGACACCTGCAAAGTTGATCAAGTAAATTGAGTAAAAGACATTCATAGAAACACGCCCATTAAATGGATGGAGCTCATATTTCAAGAAAATCAAATTTTAGTTTAACATGAATGTATGATAGCAATCTTTTCATCCCAGAAAACAAGAGTACTCATAAATAGGGCAAAATCTGTGGGGAAAAACAGCTGTCTGTGTGTCCGTGGTCAAAATGTGTTCCACTCGCTCCAGACAAAACTACTGGGCCGATCTTTCTGAAAATTTGTAGGTATATTCATTATGGGTCAAGGATGATGCCCGATGTTTTCATGTACCGTTACAGCCGTTACTAACAGCTGTAACGGCCTGTAACGCTTTTTCTTCTCCATGGAATATCTCAGAAAGTACTTGGCCTATCTTTGTGAAAATTAGCAGGTATGTTCATTATGGGTCACGGATGATGCCCGATGTTTTAGTTTACCCCGTTATAGCCGTTACTAACGGCTGTAACAGCCAGTAACGGTTTTTCTTCTTTATAAAGTATATCAAAAAGTACTTGGCCGATCTTTCTGAAAATTTGTAGGTATATTCATTATGGGTCAAGGATGATGCCTGATGTTTTAGTTTACCGTTACAGCCGTTACTAACGGCTGTAACGGCCTGTAACGCTTTTTCTTCTTTATAGAATATCTCAGAAAGTACTTGGCCAATCTTTGTGAAAATGAGAAGGTATGTTCATTATGGGTCACGGATGATGCCCGATGTTTTAGTTTACCCCGTTATATCCGATACTAACGGCTGTAACGGCCTGTAACGGTTTTTCTTCTTTATAAAATATCTTAGAAAGCACGTGGCCGATCTTTCTGAAAATTTGTAGGTATGTTCATTATGGGTCACGGATGATACCCAATGTTTTAGTTTACCGTTACAGCCGTTGCTAACGGCTGTAACGGCCTGTAACGCTTTTTCTTCTTCATGGAATATCTCAGAAAGTACTTGGCCGATCTTTGTGATAATTAGCAGATATGTTCATTATGGGTCTCGGATGATGCCGATGTTTTAGTTTACCGTTATAGCCATTACTAACGGCTGTAACGGCCTGTAACGTTGTTTTTTTTTAATTTATTTATGGAATATCTCAGAAAGTACTTGGCTGATCTTTGTGAACATTAGCAGGTATGTTCACTGTGGGTTACGGATGATACCCGATGTTTTAGTTTACCGTTATACCGTTACTAACCGCTGTAACGGCCTGCAACGCGTTTTCTTCTTTATGGAATATTTCAGAAAGTACTTGGCCAATCTTTGTGAAAATTAGCAGGTTATGTTCATTATGGGTTACGGATGATGCCTGATGTTTTAGTTTACCGTTATAGCCGTTACTAACGGCTGTAACAGCCTGTAACGGTTTTTCTTCTTTATGGAATATCTCAGAAAGTACGTGGCCGATATTTCTGAAAATGTGTAGGTTTGTTCATTATGGGTCAGGGATGATGCCCGATGTTTACGTTTACCGTTATAGCCGTTACTAACGGCCCATAATGGTTTTCTTCTTTATGGAAAATCTCAGAAAGCACTTTGCCGATCTTTCTGAAAATTTGTAAGTATGTTCATTTTGGTCACAGACGATGGCCGATGTTTACCGGAATAGCCATTACCAACGGTTACACCGGCCCAAAACGGTTTTTCCTCTTTATGGAATATCTCACGCGTATTCAGGATAAACTGGGAGTACGTTTATATGTTTGCATCTTGTTAATTTCTTCTTCTTTTGTTGTTTTTATCATTTTTCCTGTTAAACTGGGTTTTTCCCACGCGTTATTTTGCTTTTAAAACTTTTAAGCTGTTCTTATTCTACTGACTTATATTCCTTTTCTTTTCATTAAGAAATTTAAAAAAGTAATATGTGGACAAATACGAAGACTGCATTTTTTTCTGGTTGAAAATAATCAGACGGAAGTGGAATATAAGCGCTTGCTGCACTTTCAAAACAAGTACAAAAGATTTAATGACGTGCAGCGTCTGTATATGAGCGTGGGAAAACGGGGCGGAGCAGTGGGGAGGTTTGGGGCTTCGGAGATTTATGTATAGGGGGAGTTACGGTGTTGGGTGTGATAAGGGTTAGGGTGGTCATTGTAACGCTTTATGACCTTGTTGTGGGGAAACTTAAGTATCTATATTTAGAAATAGGTCATTCATTCTCCCTTGATCTCATCTTTATTGCTTGTCGTTTCCTTTTTACACCCCAGGCTGCACTGATTGATACTTTCTTCCCGTTCGCACGATCTCAATTGCCTGGTCATCCTAATCGGTACGTCTCTCTCTCTCTCTCTCTCTCTCTCTCTCTCTCTCTCTCTCTCTCTCTCTCTCTCTCTCTCTCTCTCAAAGGCAGTTCTATGTGATCTCAGATTAGACTTAAGAGAGACAGAAAGAGGGGGAATGGAATAGCGGGTACGAGAGAGACACAGAGGAGTGTGTGTGTGTGTGTGTGTGTGTGTGTGTGTGTGTGTGTGAGAGAGAGAGAGAGAGAGAGAGAGAGAGTTTGGAGTGGTGCATCTTGGTGACAGAACTGAAGTGCTGCTGGCAGAAATGACACAATGGTTACATGTCTCCTATCTTTTTGACAATAGTTACATGTCTCCCATCTTTTTGACAGATTTATAGAGAGATGGATTGAATACATATAATGGGCTTCAACGTGAGAGTAACTTCAGTATGGTTTTGAAAAATGATTGGGAGCTGAGCGACATACTGAAAGACTACAAGGAGATACGGTGTACGCTCTTAGTGGCACCATAAATCTGTCACAAGGATGGAGGCATGGGAATCTTGAGTAGCTACCAGACAATAGCACCATACCACTGCAAAAAAAAGGTAAGCGTAGAAAATTGTCTCACTTTAAAAAGAAAAGAGCTATGCCATTTTCATACGACCTGTAAATATTACATACCCCTGTTGACAGCAAATGTATCGCTGTCACAAACATGAAGACATGAAGATTTTCAGTATCCACCGGACAGTAGAGCCACAACTCTTCCATAAATATAGACCAGGAAGTACCGTGAAATCTCAGTAAACCACTAACAGAACTGTTCTAAAGATGGGGACCCAGGACAATTGTGTAACTCTCCGGACAGCACTACAACTCCATCACAAGTATGGAATCGTACGCAGCCTCCAACCAGTAACACGACACCTTTGCCACAAAGACGAAGGCCCCATACATCATGTAAACTCAATACTATAGGTTAAATGGGCAAAATAGAAACTTTGGAAAACTTCAGGATAGCAGTGCAACTTTGTCGCAAAAATGTTAACCTGTGAACTGTATGTTAAACCCAGACAGCCGCTCTTACAACTCTGCAAAAAATGGGAGCCGATTGTAGACAAAGGAATATTATGTAACTTCCCTACAGAAGCACTGCGACTCTGTCACAAAGATGTAAACCTGGAAATCGTATGTCACCTCCAGTCAGCACTACAACTCTGGTCACAAAAATGGAAACTTACGAAGACTGTGCAAAGCGAGTGGAAACCTTGGCATGTTGTGTAACCTTTAGACAGCAGCACTATATCTCTGTCACAAAGACGAGAGGCATGGGAATACAGCGTGACGTCGAGACGGCAGCACTTCAGTCTGGTCAGACGATGGAATCCTGTAGAGAGAAGAATGGTCGGCGAGGTTAGCAGACTTGGGACTCCTTGTTTCCTGCTGAGCTGAAAATGGATTTGAGGATGATGGGGAAAGGCAGGTGCTTGTTCAGCTAGATGGTTCTGTTTCGGAGAATGAAGATTTCCTCATTTACAGTTCAGTAATTTTCTCCCTCCAATGTCTTTCCTAATTATCCTTCTACTCTCTGCATTCCTTACCTCCTACGTCTCTCTCTCTCTCTCTCTCTCTCTCTCTCTCCTCTCTCTCTCTTCTTCTCTCTCATCTCTCTCTCTCTCTCTCTCAAATTGAATCATGTTGAGTCAAATTTGTTTTAAGCATATCTAATCGACAGGTCTATGTTTAGTAGAATAAAACACATTGTAAACGTGTGTGTTTATGCCCTAACTGAAAGCTTGCCTTACTTTTAATTAATAATAATAATAATAATAATAATAATAATAATAATAATAATGGTTTCTTATATAGCGCTTAATCAAACGAATTTCTCTAAGCGCTTTACAAAGTCATACTACATTCACCCTTCTCAAATACATTAGTACACCCTACACCTAGCTACAAATACTATTACTACAATACAAACAAATCCCAATGCTACGAGTGTGACATTTACTTATTTTTCAAGTATGACTGCAAACACTTAATCCTATAACGTTCGGTCATATTATTACTGCATTTTAATGTAAGAACTGAACTGCTTAGTTTGAATTTTTTGTTGTTGTTGTTGTTAAGACTGTTGGGTTTCTGTCAAATGACGAAACTTCTTACTTGCTCTTTTGTGGCAATTTGAACAGTAGGACTGCTAATTTCTCAGGTTTAGAAGAAATTATATATCCAATTGCTGGTCATAAGCACCTAAGTAATCCTTTGAGTGTAACGGAACTTCTGCAGACAACGAACTCAATAACTGTGACAGACTGTTTTGTTTTGTTTTTTAATCTAAACAGTATGCGCAAGGACGACATTTGAATTACGGCAGTGTGGATAAATGGACTCAACGTTTTATATCACCGTTTCAAAAAAATGTTCTAACTGTTCTACCTATCTGTAATAAGTGGAATGCCAACGATTCTAATGATCTCAGAGGTATTTCTCTATGCAGTGTTTGTAGCAATCTTTACAGTGCTGTCATCAATATTAGACTTCAAGAGTGAAAAATTCAAATCGCAAAATGAAAACTTCCTTGTATCACATATTTAATTGGAGGATTTCTATACTGGTACATACTAATTCAAATCGCAAAATGAAAAGTTCCTTGTATTAAAAGACGTTCAACTCCTTTAACAGGAGCATACTTTGGTCCTCTTTGTTCTAAAATAGTTTGAGTGTATATTGCAACTCCGTTAATAGAAATATATTTTGCCCTCCTTTGTTCTATAATGGTTTGAGTGTAGAAATGCAACTCCGTTAGTAGAAGTATACTTTGGTATCTTTTGTTCTAAGATAGTTTCAGTGTATATTTGCGCTCTGCGACTAGATTTATCCAATTGTGGTTGACAGTAACTCAATGGATGTTGAAAGACTACATTACAAGGCATATAAAATGTTGCTTGGATTAGATTGTAGGGTAAGAGAAACTGGATGCTAGATGTTAGGTATAAGCTGTAAGAAGATGGCTTCAGCATGGTTAAGGAGCTGGAGATGTAAAAAAAACAAAATTTCGTCATGTGCTTTCAGAAATGTTGATTGACTGTAGAATGCAAGGCTGGGATTTCCACCGTCAAAATTGTGATGAATTTGATTTTTATAGAATGATGAAATGGTTTGTATTATCTGCCAGTGTAAATGTCAATGTCTGTTTATAAACGATGGAAGTGCGCGATGACCAAATTTTGATATGGTGTTTCTGATATCTCTTTTCATTATCATCCTCATAGACACTCAGGGAGTAGCCATCTTCCTTGCTCAATATGCCAGGCATCAAGAGAAGAATTTCTGTTTGTACTGATCTGTACAGAATCTTAGTTTTATCAGAGAACAGTTCATACCACATAAATATTTAAAACAAGCTTGTTTATCGCACTTATCACATAACTGTCTTCAAGAAATGGAAATAACGTTAAGCCGTTATGCTGTATTTGAAGAAAGCTTTTTAAAGAAGTCCGAATTTAACGTAATTATTTACTAGTTCATAAGACTTCATATCTGTTCGTGTACTCTCCACCACCCCATCTAAGGTCTGTGACCATTATGAACAGAATTCATTCATTCATTCTCTCTCTCTCTCTCTCTCTCTCTCTCTCTCTCTCTCTCTCTCTCTCTCCTCTGTCTCTCTCTCTCTCTCTCTCTCTCTCTCTTCTCTCTCTCTGACACCATCCCAAATATGTGACGAGGATGAACTGCTTCCTAGTCGCTGTAATACAGCGGTTAACGTGGCATACTGCAGGCTGTAGATTTTTCATTTTGGGTCTCATCAAAGTCTTTTAGTTAGGAGATCTTCAAACCCCTGACGGCTCGTATCAGAGTCCAATGTGCCTCGGGCACATTTTGGAGGACTGGAGTCGAGTTTAATCTTCTAATATGGACGCGTCTTTGAAAATGTTGCTCAGGTTGGCTGATCAGATGTGTGGGTGTCAGTACCTCTGGTGCCTTGTTGATGCCAGAATATTTCTTGACAGGAAGGATACATTCCACCCCTGTCATACAATCTCAATCCGGGAAAGAACTTCATATTGCGCGATATAAATCATTCATGTCTTCATAGATTATCTTAAAAAGAATTACATTTTCGTGAATGGTCATGTCCTGATTTCCTGGTATCCTGATTTTCATGTCCTGTCCAAAGCCGGTGATAAGTTCTTGAAAGTCGTCTGTATCGGCAAATCCTTGTATGGATTCTGAGGTGTCCTTCGGGAAGGGTCTCAGTAACGCTGACCCGTGATTACAATTACTGAGACCAAATAGCAGGCGTGGTGAATGCTGTCCCGCGTATGTTGAATCATAACAGGCTTCCACTCGACACCACCAAACTGGCCCAGCAGCAGTGCAGAGTCTTCTCTGATAAATTGCCTCATGGCGACTAAACCGATTCATCCCTGAGGACTAATGTGCTAAGGGTTGGACGAAATGAAACCGGCTGTAACTGTCTATGTGTGAGCGGGAATGACTGGCATGGGAACGATGGCACTCAGGGAACATGGAAGATGAAAGAGAAAAAAAGATTAAGAGGTACTGCTGTGAATACCTTGAAACTTTCAGACAGCAACACTGTAATTCAGTCACAAAGATGGAGACCTTGGTAGAGAAGGACAGACGTGGCTTGCAAACGTAGGTCTGCTTGTGTCCTTCTGAGCTAGAAATCGATTATACGGCAAGAAGGAAGGTGAGGGAAGGGAGGTACCTGTCGAGCTTGATGGTCTTGTTTTGGAGAATTAGAATTTCCTCGTAATGGTGTTGGTAAACTTCCTCCTTTCACCGCCCTTCCTTGTCCCAAACCCTCCGCTCTCTCTACCTCTGTCTCTGTCTCTGTCTCATCTCTCTCTCTCTCTCTCTCTCTCTCTCTCTCTCTCTCTCTCTCTCTCTCTCGCTCTCTCTCTCTCTCTCTCCTCTCTCTCTCTCTCTCTCCTCCCTCTCGCTCTCTCTCTCTCTCTCTCTCTCTCTCTCTCTCTCTCTCTCTCTCTCTCTCTCCCTCCCTCTCGCTCTCTCTGTCTCTCTCTCTCTCTCTCGCTCCCTCTCTACCTCTGTCTCTCTCTCTCTCGCTCCCTCTCTACCTCTGTCTCTCTCTCTCTCTCTCGCTCTCTCTCTCTCTCTCTCTCTCTCTCTCTCTCTCTCTCTCTTCTCTCTCTCTCTCTCTCTCACTTCTGTGTTTCTTTCTCATAAAGCAGTGCTCTATAACACTATCACAAAGAAGGAGTCGCGGGGAGAGAATGATCGACAGGTTTAGTTGACTTAGGTCTTCTTGTTTCGTGCTGCGATAGAAAGTAGCGCTTGGCAGCAGGAAGGTGGGCGGGTGAAAAGGGGTGGTCGTTGAGTTTGATGGTCCTGGTCTTGGAATTTTCAGATCTTTTACAAGACTTGTTTTGGAGAGAAGATTTTTTTTTCTATAACTGGTTGTTTGTTTCAGACACGAATGCAAAGCCAAGCCAGTTACGACATGCACTGTGAAAGAAAACACATTTTCAATTACACACAACAACAAAAAGCAACCAAAAAAAAAACTCGCAAAAAACTCAAATACAGTCAAGAGACACAGGAGACAGCGCTCACTACAAAACAGGGAGAAGCCCTGTACATGTCTCGTCCATGTATTTGTGAACGTCAGGCTCATGAGGATTCACAGAGGTCAGTTCGACCTGACAAAAAGAAACACAACTCCACAAAAATCACACCTCACATCTTTCCCAAGAGAAATACGCAAGTATTAATGTGAACATCACACATCTCAAGCACGCACGCACGCACGCACGCACGCACGCACGCACGCACGCACGCGCACGCACGCACGCACGCACGCACGCACGCACACACACACACACACACACACACATACGCGCACATACGCGCGCGCGCGCGCGCGCGCACACACACACACACACACACACACACACACACACACACACACACACACACACACACATTCAGGTTCAGATCTTTATTCCGTTAGGCCATAGCCCCTCAGATGGGGGATAGAATAATTGAGATAATATTCTATGAGAGAGAGAGAGAGAGAGAGAGAGAGAGAGAGAGAGAGAGAGAGAGAGCGGGAGAGACATTCTCTGTCTCTGTCTCTCTCTCTTCTGCTCTCCCCCAACCCAATTTCCTCCTCTCCCACCCCTTCCATCCTGCTTGAAGCAATCACAGAAACATGCATACAGATTGCAATCGAAACATTGAACCCCTATCAATTTCTATGCTTGCTGCTTTGATTTCATGAACCATTTGTGACAGATAATAATGAGTGGAACATTCCCCAGAATTCTCCTTTATTTTTTTGTTAGTTTGTTTACATTTTTGTTTTTAGTTTGTTTTTGGGGTTGGTTTGCTCTGTTTGTCTTGTTCAATGTCCCGGAGTCGTATTTTTGGGGTGAGTGTACATGTTTTGGAGGCGTGAAAAATGTATCTAACAGAACGTTTTGGGGGTTAAACTTTTTTTTTAAACTTTATTAACACTTACTTTGTGTTTTTTTTTTACCTGTTCATGTTATTTTTTTATTTTCTTTATTGTATTTCCCCTTTTTTAATTTTTTTTTTTCTTTTGATATGTATATTTTTTTCCTTTCCGTAAAAATAAAAAGGGAATCGAAGTTTTCATTACCCCACAACCAACACAACAAAAACCCAAAGACAAATAAAAGGTGCGCGCGCGCACCCCACGCCCCGACACACACCCACACACCACACACCCCACACAGACACACACACACACAAAACACACACACACACACACACACACAACACACACACCCCAACACACAACACACACCACACAAAAATTTTCCACACACATATCCCACACACACACACACACACACAACACACCCACACACACAACACACACCACATCCACACACACACAACACACCCCCAACACACACACAACACACCCCCACAAAAAAAGGGGGGAGGGGGGGGGAGAGAGAGAGAGAAAAAGGTTAAAGGGAGCGGAAACCTCTCGAAAAAGGCTTTTAGACGCTTGGAGAAAAAGGGGGCCTTTAACCGTGGTAACAAATGGAATTGCCCAAAATTAACCGGGGTTACGTTCCCCAACCGAAACAGGGCCGAAGTGGTAAAGAGGGACAAACAAACACCTAGGAGAGAGGTTCGGAAACCCTGCCTGGGGGCAAAAGGGGGGGAAGGGTTGTAACCACTACAAACCTGGGGGCCCCAAGTGGGGCTAAAGCCGTCCCTGGGGGTTCCCTTGTTAAACAGCCCCTGAAGAGCAGGGGCCCTTTGGGTTTTTGTTCAAAAGGAAATTCCCCGGGGGTCACTGGGGTGGTTCTATTTCAGGCTGGCTGAAGGTGTGGGTTTTGTAAACCCCCACCTTAAGATAATTACTGTGTTAACAAACCACCAAAGGGTCGGGGGGAATTTCAAAATTTGCCCCCTTTGGGGCAAATTGTGTGTTTCAAATTTCAATTGGGTTAGGGGTGTGTGTAAATGCTAAAGTGTGGGGAAAGAAAGCGAGGGGAAAAATTTCCGGTCTTGTGAATGGGGGTTTGAGAAGCCGTGGAAAAAGGGCATGACCCAAAGGGGAATCCTTTTTTTCCCCCCAATAAAAAACTAGGGAGAACAAGGGGTTTTCGGAGAAAAAACACCAAAAGAGAGGAGAAAAAGGGGCTGAGGAGAGAGAAGAGAGGAGGGGAGTGAGCAGGACAGAAAAAGGGGCCCGAAGAAACGTGGTCGGGAATAGAAAAAACAGCAAGGTTCTTAGAGTTAA
Organism: Conus ventricosus; assembly: GCA_018398815.1. Lineage (NCBI taxonomy): Eukaryota > Metazoa > Mollusca > Gastropoda > Neogastropoda > Conidae > Conus > Conus ventricosus. The sequence continues at coordinate 39,688,463 of CM031606.1, forward strand.
AGACAAGCGGGACGAAAGGGAAACTAAGTTTAAAAGCCCAGAGGGGGGTGAAGCCGGGACAAACTGAATTTGAACCCAAGGTGGGTGAAGAAGCAAGAAAAAAGAGTTCACGTCAAAAGATCCCAGAGACACCCGAAGACCCAGTCCTAAGCCTGGAGCCAGTAAAACCAAAGGGGCGTCCCCCTCAAGCATTTCTGAAGAAACTGAAGAAACTTGTTCAAGAACTGGGTTTGGGTGTGAAACCCGGGGGTTGTGTTTTAAAAAACCGGCCCAGGAAAGAATCATTTCTTTAAAACCCCGGGGATTGGAAGAAATTGATCTTTTAATGTTTTGATTTTTTCCCTTGTGGGTTTGTTTGGTTCATCATAAATTGGAAAGGGAAGTATTGTTTTTTTAAATGTGTTGTTTTTTCATTGGTGTGATTAAATTTTTAAAAATTTTAATTTAAAAAGTAGCAAAAGAAATTGTATTTCATTTTCTAAACTTTTTTTAGGAAAAAAACCAAATGCGTGAAAAACCCCCTTTCCCCAAAGAGAGGTAAAAATGTTTGGTGCGTGCATGAGTGTGCAAAGCTGTATGATGCAGAGATAACCGGGTTTTAAGCCTGACAAAAAAACAAAAAAAAATTGGTGCACTTAAGAAACCCATAAACTTTTTCCCCCTGTCCGGCCCAAAGTGGCGACCGCCGGGATTGAAAGGCCCAAATTATTTTCCCAGGGGGGGAAACAAAGTGAGTACAAGAAGAACGGGGCAAGCGTCCACAAAAGGGAAAATTTAATTAGCTTTTCAAATTTTTTCCCTTTAAATTTCTTTGGGGCTGAGAAATTGCCCTTAGTGGGGTGGGGGTTTAAAAAAAAATCAAATTCTTCATAGAAACGAAAACGGGGTTCTAGTTTTAAACTCTAAACAGAACTGGGTTAAAAAATTAAGGCCCCTTGGTTAGGAACACAAACCATTGGTTGGGTCCTCAAACGTTTAGTAAAAAACGTGTACTGCCCTTTTCCGGGTCTAAAAAGCGAAACCCTGAAAAAGGGGTGCAAAAACATACCCAGAAAAAGAAGGGCTGAAGAGAGTTTTACCCCCCAATTGGGGAAAACTAGAAATTTGGGAAAAAAAATGGGATAAACAGGAGAAAACTCGTAATTCATTAAATTTCCCGCAAAGACTGAAAGAGATGGAAAGGGGCTGAAAGAAGGAAGTTTTAAAAAGGGGAACGGGCTTAAAGGCTGTAAAAAGAAATCTGAGCAAAACCCGCCTGCGCAAAGGCAAAGCAGATCAGAGGTGCAGCTGCTAAAGCTAGGGGCAAGGCAGAGGGCCCCGTTTGCCAGACAAGACCCAAACAAAATTTTTAGCGAGAGCAAGAGCAATGCAGAAGGGCGAAAAGAAAAAACAGAATCGTAGTTTTTACCCAAAAACACATTGATTGGAAAGAATAAAGTCTAAAAAATCGCAGGGGAAAAAGACCCCTTTTCTGAGCAGAACCCCGCAGACAAAGTTGCGAAACCTAACTTAAACTCCCACTGTTCAAAGAAAAACTGTTTCAACGACGCCTATATAAAGTGGGTTTGGGAATGGGTTTAGCCGACACGAGGGCGGGCCCGAAGAAAACGGGCAATAAACCTGTTTTGCCTTTTTGACAGGTCTGGTTTTACACACAGTATCCACCCCCTCCCCAAAAGGGTGACCCGAAGATTTTGACAAGGTAAACAGGGGGTTGCTAAAGGAAAATTTTTTTGGGCCCGAAAAGGGTTTTAAGGCTTAAGTTTCGCGAGGCAAGAATCGAACAGGGGGGAGACATCCAAAACATTTTCGGTGTTAACGGAAACCCCTATTTCAAAAAATTTGGGTAAAAATTTTAGTGGAGAAACAGTGATTTTAAAGGGCCCCAAAAACACTGGGGGGTTAAAAGGAACAGTTTACTTAAAGGTTTTGTGGAGGGGCCTCAAAATCCCCTTTTAAAAAAAAGGTGCAACCACAGTAGCTGAGGTCTTGAGACACTGAGACAAAACCGGGAAAAAGCGAGGCGTTTTTTGCCTGAACAAAAAAAAGCCTGGAACATTTTCAAGGATACGGGCCCCAGCACATAAACCTACGCAATGAGTCAGCAGTAAAAACACCCGAGGCCCCCAGGGCCCACGTGAGCAAAAAAGGTTGAAAAAACAATAGCCACTTTGGGCTAGGAATGAGCGAAACCTTTTTTTCAGTGCAATAAACGGGCACTTGCTGGGGTTTGAAAAATTTAATCACAAAAGGGGCCAGCAGAAAAGGGGATCAGGCCAAGAGAAGGCAAAAAAGAAAAAGATGAAAAAGGGATGAAAAGTGTTATTTTGTCGGGAAATTGTGCTGTGGGGTTCCCACAATTCGGGCCCGTAACAGGGAATGTGCAAAAAGGGCAGAGTGGGTTAACAATTGGTTAATGTCTTTAGGCCCTCGGGGTGCACTGGCGAAATGGTGAAGGAGTCCCATTTTGGGAAAAGGGGCCCCTTTCACGGGTTTAAAAAAAACAGAGGTGTAACAAAAAAGATGGGGCAGTAAAAACAAAACGGCACTGGTGTTCATTGGGTACACCATTTTATAGTGGAAGTGTACAGGTTTGGGTGTTCCGAAGCCGCCGAAGAATTTTGGGGGAATCGGGAAAAATCCAAGAGCACGTGGGTACGAAAACCCAGACGCACTTTTGTGTCGAAACCAAAAAAAGAAACCCCCGGAGAAAAGGCCCCCCGGCAGTCAAACCCCTCCAGAAAGCACTGGAGCGGTCCGGTGGGTAAAATAACCCCACTCACTTTCAAGCAGAACAAAAAGGGGGGAATTTTCCGCTTAGAAAATTGTTTAGGCCGCCAACAGGACAAAGAAAGGGGTGAAGGAAAGGGGACCATCGGAAATTTTAGTAAAGGTTTGGGGGGTTGTACCGAAATTTCACCCCACTTAGTTTTGGGGAAAACAAAACGCAGATCGTTGTGCCCACGAAGCGCAGAAAAAAGGGGTGATGTTTAGAAAAAAAAATTGACCAGCCTCGGGCCCTCTCGCTAATAAAGCCTCACAAAAGGGATGACGCAGAGTACAAATGGCCCGGTATCCTTGGCGATATCAGGGGATTTTTTTGTTCACAATGCAGCACATGCCCCCGGGTAGGCAAGGGTGGTGTACAGAAAGGGGGGTCAACTGGTCTGACCAAAAAGTTGGCCAAAATAAAATGGCCCGTCGAGAAGCAGGAAATGGGTGCTTTTGCTTTTGCAGTGTCGCGTATGCGTGACGGGGTGGGGCAGGCCACGTGGGAAGAAGAGAAGGGGAGAGAAAATTTCCCTAAAAACAAAATGGTTTTTTTTTTTAAGGCCACAAAGACCTTTTAGCTGGTGGAGAAATTTTTGATTTAAAGTTGATATTTGCTTTGAAAGTGTGTATTATTGGGTTTTTCTTTTTATAAAATTTTGTTTAAGACAAATCTTGCGTGCGTTCTCTGGTGTAAAGTGGCTTTTAAGGCCGTAATTTGCACTGGTTTAAATGGAAAATTAAAGATTACAAACTCCTTGAATGTAAGTTTTAGCCAATGCAGGGCATTGTTTCAGTGGGGGGGAAAATTTTTTAAAGCGGAAACCTCTTTCCCCAAAAAGGGATTAAAACGCTTGGGGACAAAAAGGGACATTGAAAGTGGATAACAAAAAGGTAAAAGACCAAATTAAAACCCGGGAACGTTAACCCCCGCACACGGGCCCAATGGTCAATGACAAACAACCCCCTAGGAGAGAGTTCCCGGGCCTGCCGGGGGCCGAAAAAAGGGGGGAAAGGGGGTAACCACTACGACCTCGGGGGCCCCCAAAAAAGTGCAAAAAAAACGGTCCGCTGAGGTTTTTGTTTAAAAATTTGGGGGGAAGAGCAGGGGGGCCCTTGGGTTTGTTTTAAGGAATTTCCCGGGGGCCAAATGGGGTTTTTAAAAGTCAAGGGTGGCTGAAGGCGTGTGGGGGGTTGTAGAAAACCCTCCCTTTAAAATAAATTAAATGTTTTAACTAACCACCGAAAATCGGCCCGGGAATTTCGAAAATTTTCCAATTTTGGGGGTAAGTGTGGGGTTTTTCTTTAAAAAAGGAAAGGGTTGTGAAAAAGCTGATGTGTGGGATGTTCCCATTTGGGGAAAACAGGGGACTTGTGAACTAGGGGGTTTTAGAAGCAGCGTGGACAAAGGGATGACCCCCAAGGGAACCATTTTTTCCCTCCCAAAAAAAACGAGGGGGAACAACCCGGAAAGGGGGAACAACACCCGAGAGAAAAGAGAAAAGGGGGTAAGGAGGGAAGAGAGAAGAGGGAAAACAGGACAAGAAAGGGGCGAGAGAAAAGTGGTCGGAATAGAAGAACAGCAAGGTCAAGAGAAAAAAACCCAAACGGACAGAAGGGAAAAAGTTTGAAAACCCCGAGGGGGGGGGAAGACAGACAAAAAATGAAAAATTTTAACCCAAGGTGGTGAAGGGAAAACGAAGAAGAAAAAGTTCCCACGTCGAGATCCCAGAGACGGGCCACGAAGACCCAGTCCCCAAAACCTGGAGCCAGAAAAACCAAGGGGGGTCACCATCCAAACATTTCGAAAAAAGACTTTAAAAAATTTTTCAAGAAATTTTGGGGGTGGTTTTTAAAGCGTGGGTTTTGGGTGTGAAAACCGGGCCATTTAAAAAGTCAATTCATTATAAACCCCGGGGTTAGGAAGTAAATTTAACTTTTAATGGTTTATTTAAATTTATTGTGTGGATTTATTGTTTAGAAATTTAAATTGGAAATTTTGGAAAAAAATTTATCTTTTAATTTTGGGTTTTTTATTTTATTGTGTGGAATTTATTGTTCATGAAAAAATTAAAAAGTAGCAAGAAAATTTTATTTCATTTTTCACATCCCTGTTTTGGAGAGAAAAAGAATGCGTGACCCCCATTCCCAGAGAGAGGGGAATGTTGGTGGGGTGCCCTGAGTGGGCATAAAATTTTTAAGAGTGCCGAGATAACCTTTGGGGTTTTAAACCCCGACCAAAAAATACATCAAAATAGTGCACTTAAGCAATACCATCAAAGATTTCCCCCGTCCTGGACAAAGAGAGAGAGAGAGAAGAGAGAGAGAGTATCTACTGAATAGCCGAAATGTGCTAAGTGACCTACTGTAATTACGATAACACGGACATCCTTGAGAGAGGAGAATTTGTGCGGGAAAGTTCCCCATACTGTAATGTCATAACTGAAGCCTGATATTTATTTGGGCATTACGTTCCTCCCTTTCCCCTCCTCAGTATGGCGAAAATTTCTTCAATGGGGGAATCATAACGTCCTACTTTATTGTCTGCTCCGCCTGAAGTTTCTCTCTTCCTCTCCTCTCTCATCTTTCCATCTCTCTCTAACTCTCATCTCTCTTCATCCCCCTCTTCTCTCATCCTCTCTCTCCTCTTCTCGTCTCCTCTCTCCTCTCTCTCTCTTCACTCTCTCCTCTCCTCTCTCATCCACACCTCTCTCTCTTCTCATCTCATCCTCCTCCACTCCTCTCCTCTCCCCCACTCTCTCACCCCCCTTCTCCTCTCTCTCTCTCAACCCCCCTTCCTATTGTAATGTAGTGACTGTTTAGAAAGAGAGGGGGTTAGTTACCGCCAAGGACATTGACAAACAAAGCACAGGACTTTGCCACACATCTTTTACAAATGCGTGATATACAGTTTCCAAATATGAACCAAAAATGACAGGACAAGAGGTGTTTTTCTCACATCAAATAGGCAATTGATCTTGTTGATTATTCCTGTTTGTTTCAAAGAAATTAATCATCTGTTTCGAAAACTAGACAGTCCTGTGATTTCAGTCATACTCAAGCAACAAGAATGTTTTTATGTCATAGTCTACAGCAAAACTTCCTCCACAGCCTATTCCGACGTGGAGTCCCACAGTGTACAGTGCCACGCTCTCTCCTATTCTGCATCTTCATCAGGGAATTACCGGTATCCATGTCAGACGAGATATTAGCATGCATTTCTGACAAACCCATCGCTCCAAACCAGTGGATTCAGTCTACAAATAATGTCTCCGGTAATATCTAATTGAAGTATCACACGGATATTACTCAAATTCAGCGTCATGTAGTCTTACATTTACTTAAATACTACCGCGTCGTCCGACGCACTCGAGTGATACTTCCTTGGACAGGTGGATGAGCAGTATGTTGCAGATGTAACGATAGATGAGGAACTAAAATAGCAATCTCATCTAAACAATTCATGCGAGGTATTCTCGTATAAAATATCTTTCGCTTTTTTTTTTTTTTCTTTTTTTTTTTGCTGTCCCAACCTATGCGCCACCTCAGAGGCAGTGCACCCACGCCGCTCATTCCGACACCCCGTCCACAGCCATAGCCCGGCTGGCCCCGCCGCAGCCCCGGCACCAGCAATCCACAGGGAGCAGTCAGTGTCAAGTCGCCAAGAGCAATCCACCGGAGAGACACTGCACTGCTGCCGAGTCACTTCGGTGGTGTTCAGTGGCGCCTGTTCTGATCTAACATACCAGGACACCACCTACTAAGCCCCCTAATGACGACAATAATTCCTTAGTCGCGAGCCGGCGTGAGTGAGCTCTCCCTCCGGAGGGCCCCACCAAGTCCGTCCAACGACGCCCCCATGGACTCGCCGATACCGGTGACCCCGACGGAAGCAAACCAAGGCCACAGACGCGGAGAAGACATCGAAATTGAGGTCACCATGAGAGCAGGGCATGAAGGGCCACAGAATTTGAGACATTTCTTTTAATGCTGATTTATGCAATGGGAATGAGGATGATTAAGATGATGCTACGGATTCCATTTCGGTCTGAGACTACATGACAGGCTGTACCCTACGCTTCCTTTCATAATATAACCTGGCGTCAACCAGGCCCGAGAGATACAGGCACCTGCAGTGTTGGTCAGGAAATTTGAGCAACACTCTCAGAAACGCATCCATTAAGTGGATGAAACTCGACTGTGTGGTCCCAGTCTTCCCAACTGAGTCCGCAGCAAACGCAACTCTGGTAGGAGCCGGTCGGGGCAGAAAAAACCCACATGACTCTGATGGATTCGAACCCACGACCTCCTAGCCGGGAGTACGCGACGCTAACCACTTCGCCACGGCGGCTGGTATATCTTTCGCTTTTACTGCGCCAAAGGTTTTCTTCAACACACACGTGTCTGATACGAATTACGCTTAAAAAGTATTGGCTAGCTGTACATACACAAGCCTGTATCGTCTCCACGAACGGGCTGTTGGCTAGCTGCAACATTACACAAGCCTGTATCGTCTCCACGAACGGGCTGTTGGCTACTGTAACATTACACAAGCCTGTATTGTCTCCACGAACGGCTGTTGGCTAGCTGCAACATTACACAAGCCTGTATCGTCTCCACGAACGGGCTGTTGGCTAGCTGTAACATTACACAAGCCTGTATCGTCTCCACGAACGGGCTGTAAAAGTCCATCTTCCAGATGTACGTTAAATAGCAGGTTAGAAACTTTGAAAGCTCCGAACACATTTCTACTGAATAACATGATCAGTTATATCAAAGACTTCGACCAATATACATAAACTCCCTTTCAACCGAATAAGAGCTTGTTCTAGATTGCAGGAATTCCCTTCTCCCTAGTCATGCATTGCTTCATAACCAACAGCATGGAGATCTTTGGAACTCGTAGTCCTGAACTCCCCTTTCGCTAACCACACAAACTTTAAAACTGGCTAAGACATTTCAAAAGCCATCTACACAAATGTCTGAAGTAATGTGAATTTACTGTCTGAAAACCCCCGTACCCGCCCGCTTAAGAACAACACTCACTCCTCTCTCTCTCTCTCTCTCTCCCTCCACTCCTCTCTCCCTCTCTCTCATCGCCTCCCTCTCTCCTCTCTCTCTCTCTCCTCTCTCTCTCTCTCTCTGTCTGTCATCACCACCACTACCCCCATTTTTCCTCCCATCTCTCTCCACTCATTCCATCCTGTCCAAAGCAAACACAGAACCATACATACAGTCCCTTCTGCTGCGCAATGTTAAACTCCTATTCCGATTTCGATGCAAGTCATTTGATTTTGTAAATGTTTGCGACAGCTGACAATGAACCAGGGATTTCCCGGATTTCTCTGTGTCCTTAGTTTCGTTAGTTCTTTCATTTTTTGCATGTTTGTTTTTAATTCAGACTGTTTTTTGCTTTGATAACAAATTTTTGTTTGCCGTTGCTTTCCAAGAAGACTCCACCCCCCCCTCCTCGCTCGCTCTCTCTCTCTCTCTTCCTCTCTCTCATCTCTCGCCGCCTCTCTCACCTCTCTCTCCTCTCTCATCTCTCTCTCTCTCTCTCTTCTGGAATTTCAATGAAGAAAGAATCATAGCCTCCAACAAACTAAACCGTTAATCTAACTGATGGCACAAACAAAAATGATCGAATGTTGATTTGATAGAGTACATTTACAGCAGAAGTAATATAGAGTAGAGTAATAGGTTGCCTAGAAAGTAAACTTCCTCGCCAGATTCAGATGCAATACTCCTGCCTCCATACGGTAGAAGATGAATCACAATTTTTGTCTAACTGCTTCTTATTGTTACTGTTTAAGAGAGCTTCAAATGAAATTATGTGATAACTCCGTGAAACTGCTTTCAAAGTAAAGTGGAAAGCATTTGATAGCGCGACAACGTACATGACCCACACCCCTGATGTATCAATCTATAAAAGAAAAAAAAAGGGGAAAGACAGGGTTTGATCCATAGGTTCAAGAAAAAGAACTTTATGGTTAATGTAATATTAATTCCTTCCTCAGCATGCGTTGGATGATTATACAGAAGGTTGTTTTTTCCTTGCATAAGTGAATTTTTACCATACTGTAATATTTTCGTTTTTCCTTTTTTTTCCCATTTTTCATAAATATATTTTTTGCAATTAGTTTTATGTGTATCCCCTGGTACTAAAGCTACAAAGCCTAAATAATGAATCAGTAACCCCCGCCCCCCCCCCCCCCCCCTCGCTCCTCTCTCTCCTCTCTCTCTCCCTCCCTCTCTCTCTCTCCTCCTCTCTCTCTCCCACCCTCTCTCTCTCTCTCTCCCCCTCCCCACTCTCTCCTCTCTCCCCCTCCCTCTCTCACGTCACTCTCTCTCTCTCTCTCCCCCTCCACCCCCCCCTCTCTCTCTCGCTCTCTCGCACTCCTCTGTCTGTTATGTTTCCTCACTTTCAGGACAGCACCATAACTCTGTCACAAAGACCGAGACGTAAGAGAGAACGACACATGGTTCGCACACTTCGGCGCCCCGTGTCCAGCTGACCGTACATCGATTTGATGACAGGAAGGGTGGTGCTGAAAAGGAGCTCCTTGAGCTTGATGTCCTTGTTTTGGAGAATCAAGGTTCCATGGCGGGGAGGGGGGGGGGGGGAAATCGTAATTCCCTCCCTTGAACTTCATTTCTATACACTAACACCCCTCAAACCCTCCCCCCACTCCCACCCCACCCCACCCCCCTCCCTCCCCCTTCCCTACCTGTCGTGTCTCCTCCGACTCTGTCGCACTTCTGTCTTTCTCGTCAGCATCATGCGTGCCGTGGTGCACGTCCACTCCACTTCATCCCTCTCTCACTCTCTCACTCTCTCTTCTCATCTCACTCACCCTCTCTCTCTCTCTCTCTCTCCTCTCCCTCTCCTCTCTCTCTCTCTCTCCTGCCTCTCTTCGATATCAAGAAAAATAATGGTGTGGCGAGAGAGAAAGATAGAGAGAGGGAGAGAGAGAGAGAAGAGGAGAGAGCGAAGAGAGAAGAAGAGAGAGAGAGAGAGAGAGAGAAAGAGAGGGGAGAGTGATGGAGTGAGTGAACAACAACAAAAAAAGAGAGAGACACACAGACAGATAGACAGACAGACAGATACCACAGGGGAGTCAGAAATGGGAGATGTAAGTGATCAGGAAAAACAAATACCCCCTTGACCGTAACACAGATTAACTTGTCAGCTGTTTTTGATATTGATTTATTTCACTACAAGAAATCGGTTTTTAAATGCACAGGATGCTGTGGAATTTGAAGGATAAGGGGACAACTGATAGTTTTTACAGAAGGAAATTAGGGTCCCTCCATTATTCACTGAGTTCAGATGAGCTTTATTTCATTTTCATGTTAGTTTTCTTAAATTGAAAATAAGGAGGAGGGAAGTACGATTATTGTTTCTTCCTTCCTCTCTTCTTTTCCTTTCTTTCTGACATTTCTTTCTTTCTTACAATACTTTTTACTTTCTTTGTTTTGTACGGTGATATCATTTCTTGACGGAAACAAATTTGTTGAAAACTTTTTTCTTGGGAGAGAGCTTGATTTGCACTGTGGACGGGAAAATGAACGAGCAAAAGGACACTAGTCATCGTTATTGTTTTTGTTTCATTCCAAGCCATTTTTGGTTTTCTTTCGATATTTCATCCTCCAATTTATTGTCACCGGGAGAAAGGTACTGCTTTGATCGAAACCCTGAGACAACATAAAGCACCGAAGACAAATCAGTGTTATCTAAGATATGTTTCATTTATGTTTTTTTTTCTTCTTATTTTTGCCCTGTCGTTAAATCTGCTTTCTTTTGTTCAGTTCATAAAAAAGTGAAGATCCGCTGTACTGAGCAATAAATTATTCCAAAGCAATAAAAGACTATGTTTATTTCAGTTACTTTTATTCGTATTAATTGATTATTTTCTCATTTACTTTTATTTTGTTATTCTTCAAATGAACTCGGAGAAGATTGAATGTTTTTTGTGCAAGCGTGTAATGATTGGGCTGGAAAAGCAAATTTTGGGAGCTTGTCAATCTTCGAGTGCGCCCTCTCCCACTGTTCATCTCCTGTTACTAGAATAATCCTGATGCGAGAATGGCGAGGGTTGTGGGGCTGAAGGTGATGTTGATTGGGGTTATTTACTAAGGGTAAGAGAAAGCAAGATTGGTGAGAATAAACGTTTTGCAGATTACTCCAGTTTGAAAATCTAATAATCAGTTTTTGCTCATGTACATTTTTTGACAGGTGTTATTTTTTTGACAGAGAAAGACACAAGAGTTTGCGAAAAACAAAAACAAAGACAAAAAACAAAAACAAAAACACCACCGCCAACAATAACCACACGCATACACGCGCAGAAGAGAGAGAGAGAGGAGAGAGAGAGAGAGAAGAGAGAGAGAGGAGTTAACTCTGAAATGTACACGGGTCTCCTTTCACGTTCCAACCATGTCATATTACATGTTATTTCATAAGGGGGGGGGGGGGGAGGGGGGGAGGGGGGGAGAGGGAGATTCCTGCTTATGAGATCACTGGCTGCGCAGTAATGTTTAACAACACAGTGAAATGTTTTCTCTCTCTCTCTCTCTCTCTCTCTCTCTCTCTCTCTCTCTCTCTCTCTCTCTCTCTCTCTCACTCTGTTTTAAGAAAAGAATTAAGATACGTCCACGTTACTAAAGGTACTTGAGTCAAAAAGAATATTTTAAGAAAAATGCATAAGCAGATATCACTGCCTAAATTAAGTTATACACAGATATATTGCCGCTATACTACAAAACAAATGTACACACACGCTCGATTGAGTGTGCAAGCATGTTTAACCACGCAAGCATTGGGACGCGCACGCGCACGCACGCACACACACACACACACCACACACACACACACACAACACACACACACACACACACACACACCACACACACACACACATATATATATATTATATATAGTAGAGAGAGAGAGAGAGAGAGAGAGAGGAGAAGCGAGAGAGAGAGAGAGAGAGAGGAGAGAGAGAGAGAGAGAATGGTACTGAGGATCAGCGCAATCTTAAAAACAGTGCTCAACCACAGTGGAGCGACATCCTGACGACCGCACAGCGTGAAACAAATTTGTAGATGTTAGCAGCTTGATTTTTAACTTGCTTTATAATATATATATATATATATATATATATATATATATATATATATATATATATATATATATATATATAGATAGATAGATAGATAGATAGATAGATAGATTATGAACAATATAAAAGTGTCCTTAAAACATCTGAAGGTGCTCAACCCTTGGGGAGCAACATCTGTTAATTTTTTTTTTTAATGAAGTGTTAAATCTACAAGCTTGTTTCAAGCCTTGCTATCTTCAGGATGTCTCTTGGGGCACGTCAACGATCTTTTATGGCGTGCGGGACTTGATTTCAACTCTGTGTGTGCAGGCGGATCTCCTTTGCTGCACGTGCGGCCTGTAGTTCTTATTGGGGCCTGTTCAGATGGAATGTGCTAGCAAAGATTTCCACTTGTGCCTGCAATTGTTTACAATTTCTACTGTTGTGTTCAGAGTTGCTAAGTGTAGTTTACATAAAATTAACCATTTTTCTGTGGAGCATAGATTGCATCTTTTGAAATATTGTTGTATGGTTTTGGTCTTTTTATGATTTTCCATGATATGTTGTAGTCTATTTTTTATCTTTGAGTCTCCAAATGTATTTGCTCAGCTCTGTTTGATTTTTGTATTTTTCATTTTCGTTTGACTGTTTGTGATTTGCGTATCTGGTTTTGAAAGTGTTTTCAGTTATCCCTATATATGTTTCTTTTTCATTTTCTGCAGTTACCGTAGCTTGGTATACAATGTTGCTGTGAAGACATTTGTTGCTTAGGGGGCACTGTTCTTTTTTTTGGTGCAGTTGCAAGATGTCCTTTCAGCACCCTTCTCTTTTATGTTGCTTTTCATTTTGTTGGATGAATCAATTATGTTTTTGAGGTTAGGCATACATGAGTATGATAGTTTGATGGTATTTGTGTTGAATATTTTGGACAGTTTGTGTTCTTTTTGAAATGATGTTGCCAAGATTTTAAAGAATTCTTTTCCTACATTTGTTTTTACTTGTCCATCGTATGGTTGGTTGTACCATATGATCTTTCTTTTCCTATTTTTCTTATTTCTGTTCGTGTTATTGTCTGGACTGTATTGTAGTTTGTAATTGTAACCACTTTTTTGTAATGCTTCTTGATATTCTGTTGCTGCATCGTTGAATGCGTTTTCATTGCATGACAGGTTGGATAGTCGCTTGTTTGTACCATTGGGTATTGTTTTTAGTATGGATGGTGGGTGGTTGCTCTTGATATTTACGTAGATTAGTATGTCATTGGGTTTTTTGTATGGTTTGTACACATGGTCATTGAGGTCTAATGTTATGTCTAGGTAATTCACCACTTTTTTGTTTGCTTCTATTGTGATTTTTAAGTTGTGGTTTTTAAAGATTTTACATAATTCTTTTTTCTTGTTTTCAATGGTTCTTGGATTATTGTTTAATGCAGCGAGGCCGTCATCTCTGTATAAACCGACCTGTTTTCCGAGTTGTTTTTGGATGTTGGATAGCATGAATACTCCGACTAGTTCACATGTTTCGGCACCATCATACGATCCCATGGTTACATCAAATGCGGAGTTTTTGCTCGTTTTTTTAATCCAAGTTTCATTTCTGCCCCCTAAGCAACAAATGTCTTCACAGCAACATTGTATACCAAGCTACGGTAACTTCAGAAAATGAAAAAGAAACATATATAGGGATTACTGAAAACACTTTCAAAACCAGATACGCAAATCACAAATAGTCATTAAAAATGAAAAACACAAAAATCAAACAGAGCTGACAAATACATTTGGAGACTCGAAGATAAAAAAGTAGACTACAACATATCATGGAAAATCATAAAAAGAGCAACACCATACAACAATATTTCAAAAAGATGCAATCTATGCTCCACAGAAAAATGGTTAATTTTATGTAAACCACACTTAGCAACTCTGAACACAACAGTAGAAATTGTAAACAATGGCAGGCACAAGTGGAAATCTTTGCTAGCACATTCCATCTGAACAGGCCCCAATAAGAACCACAGGCCGCACGTGCAGCAAAGGAGATCCGCCTGCACACACAGAGTTGAAATCAAGTCCCGCACGCCATAAAAGATCGTTGACGTGCCCCAAGAGACATTCTGAAGATAGCAAGGCTTGAAACAAGCTTGTAGATTTTAACACTTCATTTTTAAAAAATATTTTCAACAAAATCTATCTATCTATCTATCTATCTATCTATCTATCTATCTATCTATCTGTCTGTCTGTCTGTCTGTCTGTCTGTCTGTCTGTCTGTCTGTCTGTCTGTCTGCTGCCTGCCTGCCTGCCTGCCTGCCTGCCTGCCTGCCTGCCTGCCTGCCTACCTTCCTACCTACCTATGCGCACGCACGCACATACACACACACACACACACACACACACACACACAACACACACACACACACACACACACACATCTGTTATCCTTGAAAGAATCGATCGATAACTGCTGCACACTGGTACTACATACAAATACTCGCAAGAATCACAGACACGTATATCTGCACACACGCTCACTCTCTGTATACTGTCCGCCATATACCATTGCCTCCTGTCTGTCTGTCTCTGCCCAAATTCTTCCTCTCGTCCCCTCTCCCGCTATGTAGGCCTCCGACATTTCTTTCTTTCTTTCTCATCAGACCTCTTTCTAGTTCCTGTTCTCACAGTCCCACTCTGATATTGTTCCCTTTTCTTCTCGATCTTTCTCTTTGTTGTTGTTGTTGCTGTTGTAATTGTTGTTTTGGTCTTTTCTCCCATTCTCTGTCTGTCCGTTCCTGTTCTCGCTCTTACTTTTTTTCCCCCACCCGCCTGTCTTCATCTTTTTGTTCCTCTTTGTCTCTCTGTATTGCCTATCCTCCCCCTCACCCCCATCTTTCGTTTTATTCTTCGCATCTCCCCCCCCCCCCCCCCCCCCCCCCCCCCTCCCCCCCCCACCACACACGCAAAGATACATATGGCTGTAGTTGGATTTATAATCCCTGTAGCCACAGACGATTCTTGCTTTTATTTTAAATTATTTGTGACAGCCAATGATAAGTGAGGCAATCCGACCAAATTTGTTTTGTAACATATACCAAAACCTTTGATTGCTGGTTTGTGAAAACAAGAAGTGTCCCCGCCCACCTCTCTCTCTCTCTCTCTCTCTCTCTCTCTCTCTCTCTCTCTCTCTCTCTCTCTCTCTGTCTCTCTCGCTGTCTCTCTGTCTCTGTCTCTGTCTCTCTCTCTCTCTCTCTCTCTCTCTCTCTCTCTCTCTCTCTCTCTCTCTCTCTCTTGTGCACGCGCACGACGATGTTCTGGCTCTTGGGAAAGATAATGTAGTCATAGAAGCTGTATATGCATTTGGCTTAAAAAGAATTCCGAACTTACCCCTGCACGCCTCAAACAAAGTAGACTTAGGAGAAACTCCTTAAACTCAGAAGCTCCTTAAATTGTACATGGCATGGCTTTCTTGAAAACTATATGAGGTGCCCCTTGAACAGTATGAATCTGTTTATGACATCTGAGTAACCAATGTGCAGAAAGCCTATGCGAAAATGGATTCGGTATAGTGTGAATGTTAAAAGGAGTTGGAAGTGAGTATGATTTACTGGCTGAATTTAAAGACATACTTATTTTTATGTAAAATGCAAGACTGGAACCTGGCATTAGAAAACAGTGAGCTGGAAATACACTTACCTTAAACACAGATAAATAGCACAGAGTTAACATTTTAAGATTTCGACTAAGGGCTAGGAGGGGAGAGAGAGAGAGAGAGAGAGAGAGAAGAGAGAGACAATTACAATGACAAATATTTTATTGTCCATTCACCAATTAAGCCCTTAGACAAGAGGACATGTTTGAACATAACTCAGTAAAATCAATCGCTTACTTCGCCCTTCCCTTTTCCCTCCCTTCACCCCTCGCCCGCACCTCGTTCCAACAGCTTCCTCCCTCACCCTCACCCCCAGGTCCCCACCCCATCTCCAGTGCCCATTTCCGCTTCCTTGATCACACACTTACACACATACAGGTAGGTACACGACGGCAGATCATCTTGGCAAACATTTCAATCAATAAATATATAACTAGTTGTTTCTTTCAATTGTCTTTTTTCTAATGTTAATAGCTTTTGATATGAATTTTGTTAGATCTATTATCACGTTTACATTGTTGCTCGACAAAACATTTGCAATACGATTTTGGTCAGTAATATACGAAGATGAATCAAGTACAGTATGTTGTTTTCGGGTATCTTTGTGTGCTGTGCCGTAGAATAAGAAATGAACTTCGTTTA
This sequence comes from Conus ventricosus, assembly GCA_018398815.1. Lineage (NCBI taxonomy): Eukaryota > Metazoa > Mollusca > Gastropoda > Neogastropoda > Conidae > Conus > Conus ventricosus. Next base: position 39,704,619 of record CM031606.1, read on the forward strand.
AGGTTTCTATCTCACATGACGGACATTTACCATCAGCCTGTTTTTCATCAAGAAACCATCGCTTGTAGTTAGTAAACCCACTAACCCT
>CM031606.1:39709706-39739706 GCA_018398815.1 Conus ventricosus
ACAACGGTGAGTTTGAAATAAATTTAACATAATATGGATTTAAAATGGCAACACGAAAATGATGAGAGCAAACAGATGAAGATGACACTTAACATCAATCATAGGGTTTTGCCCGGGTGTAGGAGGAAAAAAAAGACCCAGGAAAAAACACGGGGATTTGTTTTTTCCCCTAGAAAAAAAACACTGCAAACCCTGGGAGTAAATTTGTGAGAAACTTCTTTCAGCCCTTCGGCTTAGGGTTTTCACCCTTCGGCATCAACCCCCATAGCTTGCTACGGCCTTTATTTTGATGAGATAAATCGATCAGACGGGAGTAGACGGGGACACACCCTTCGAATAAAAATAAAAGCCCAAAAGTGGTCAAAAAAAAATTAAGAAAGAAAACTAGAGCAGTTTTTTTTTTTCCTGGGTAGTTTTAAATTTTCCTGGGCGTAGTCATTTTTTCCTGGTGAAGCATGTAATCTTCCTAGGAAAGTAACACTCCTTTATTTTTTTTTTTCCCGCAGGGGTTAAATTTTTCCCCGAAAAACCCGGTAAACCTGAAATTTTAATTCAAGCATAAAAAAGGGATCGCGCGAACAAAAAATTATTAAACCCGGTAAATGGCCAAAATGCTTTAAAGTTGAAATAGATTTTGTTGCTCTATAAAAAAAAAAAAGATTTAGACTAATTTACCTCAACGCACCCTTTGGGTCCCACATTTTTTTCCCTATTTCCCCCCCGGGGAACAAATGAAAACTCGTTCAACTCTCCCCCAAAAAAGTTGCGGGTGCGGGGCCGAATGCCCCTGTTTTGCCCCTTCAGCCCGGCCTAGACTGATTTTTTAAAAAAGGTTTATTTTGCCCCTCGAACTTTTAGACCTTTTTAGGGAGCCAATTCCAAAAAAACGCCCCGGGCTGATCAAAGATGGCAGGATTCAACGGTTACATTTACCGCCATCGCGGACAGAGACACTAAAACACGGGACAGTCGCAAAGGGTCAGTACGAGGGTTTTCGATGCCCTAAATTGAAAATTTTAATTTTATTTTTAAATTTAAAAAATGAAAGCTGCATGACGTTTAAAATTATAAACTTACGGGCCGAAAAACCGGCAAAAACAACCAATTTTTTTTGCCCTTTTTGGACATAGAAAATTAATCAAGGCCGAGCAATAACTTCATGTATCGATTGCCTTTTTTTCTTAATGAAAAATCCCCGAGCTTAGAATAAATTGTCACAATTACCCCCCCTATTTACAAAAAATCCTTTTTAAAGAAAACACAAAAAAATTTGACAGTCCATTAAATGCCCAAAATACGGGTTTAAAACCCAATCAAATTAGGGAAAACCAACTCTTTTGCTTTTTCTCATATAATACATTTGCGGGTTTTCCAGAGGTTAAAACCCTTTTTCGACAACTATACTACTGCTCACTACCCCTTTTAGTAGGGCATTGATTCCCTCAACATTTTCCCTCCCAGCCCTCGAAGCGTTTAAAAAAATGAAAAAAAAGTTTTGACATCTTTTGTTTTTTAAGTCACTCAAAAATTTTTTCCTCATCATCCCTAAAACAGGGGCACTTGCTTTTTCCCCACGCCAAAGGGCTTTCCTTTTGGGCCCCCTAAAAATTGTCAGGGGCCCCCGACGAACAATGTTTCCCATTTCTGCCCTTCCCCGTTCCCTGGCCCGTTTTACTTTTAAAAACGTTCCTCCCCCCTGGGGAAACAACGCGACGTCCCTTGTTATTTCATTTCCCCCCCTCTTTCGAAAGTATACTTTGAGGAAATTGACGGGTATGCCCTTCCCCTTTGGGCCGTTGACCCAAAATCTTTTAATCAAACGGGAATTGAGTCTTCTGGAAATGTGAAAGGGTCCTTTCCCCCCACTTAACTGGAGCTTGTTTTTGTTTCTTTTGGAAAAGTAGCACTAATACTTTTTTTCCCCGGAATAAAAAGGGTCTCATTTTCTTTTTTCCCCTTTTTGTAGTGCTTCGCTTGTCCCCGGGGCAGCCCGGTTTCTAGATTTTTCACGAGCTATCTTGCATTTTTTTTTCCGATCCCCCTCCTTCAGACCCGATGACATATTCCGGCCGTTTTTCCCTGACGTCTGTTTCTACCCCTCGCCCCTGTCCAATTTGTTCAAAAAAACCTTTGCTTTTTGTCCCGAAACATGCCCCTCCCATATATAGTTCAAATGGTGAGAAACTTGAGTGATTCTTGGTGCTTCCCTGAAAACAAATAATACTGCAGGAAAAAATTTTTCCCCAAATTTTTGGGTTGACCCAAAAAAAGTTTCTTCAACATGACCTTCAACTGCCCTTTTGAATTTTTCCCCCGGGAGCCTTTGGGGTCTGAGCGGGGTAGGGCTTTTGTGGTGATCCCTTTGTGTTCAAGAGTCTTTTGACCTCTTTCCCCATTGCCCCAAAGAAAAAAAATTAAACTACCTCTTTCCGGGAAAATTTTGGGTTTTGGGTTTTCCCCAACTCGCGTCCCAAAATCCCAAAAACCTTCACCCAAAGCTTCGGGGTTTGATTTTACGGAGTGTTTTTTTGGGCCTTCTGCAAAGGCGCGTAGCAAATCGAAAAACGGTGAAAATGAAACCCTTTTTCCCGATGATGACAGGGGGTTTAAAGGGTCCCATAAATTTTCCACTGCAACACGAGGAACGGTATTTCGTTTCAGGGGGGCATCCTCAAACGGCGCTTTCCAAAATTTTTTTTCCCCTGCCGATACATCTCTAAACACGTAACGCATGACTCCCCCAATATCTTTTAAACGTCCCCTTCCCACTCCGGGCCAAAAGAAATCATGAAGCGGGAACGCTCTTTGGGAACGCCCTTACCCCGGGGTGCCCAAACAAAAGGTATATATGGGCTACTTGTAGTACGTTAGATCCAGTTTCCGGGGTCCCAAAAACCCTTGGTATGCTGCTTTCTTTGGGTGTACGCACCTTCCATACAGAAATTCCCCCCTTGTTTATAAATAAATGTTTCAACACCTTTTTTTGCTGGTACGGGGGCTTTTCTCTGGTTTAGGGCCAACTCAAAAAAACTTTTTTTGAATGAGGGGTTTTTTTTAAACTGTTCCCCTTTAAAACTCTGCGGGAAGATACAATGCCCCCAAGTTGCTTTTTTTAAATCTTGAGGGGGTTTCATTTTCCCTCCCGGGTAACGGGCCGGCCGCTTGGATTGGATAAAGGGGTTTACTTTTAATTCCCTCCTTTTTTTCTTGCTTGGGGGTTTTTTCTGATCAATAACCCGGGCAAACGGGGGTTTTTCCCTAACAAGTCCCTTTAGTCTTTTCCCGAAAAGTAGGGGCGTCTCCATATGTACACTCGCCACAGGGAAAAATTTTGTTTTACTGGGTTTACGATGCCAGTGATAAACCCCTTTTTTCCCGACCTGTTTAAACAATGTTTTTGGGAAATAATTTCCCTTTTTCACGATCGTCTGGTAAGCCTGATCTCTCACAGCACCACCGTTTTCTCCTTCGACTTTTACCGGGCAATAGGGTTGAACTTTGATCCCCTTTTCCAAATATCCCCACAAAATGTTGACCCTCTTTTTTGTTTTACACGTGCAGGGCCCCTGGGCGTAGTGCCAACGCTGGGGTCATTTCTCTTTTGTGTACAATCCCTCTGGTGATGTGGTCCTCCACATCTGTAACATTTTTTCGGAAGCGAAATTTTTTCCTGTCGTTGCCTCCCCCCCGAAGGAAAAGAACCCCCAGGGTTATCCTCCTTCCGACTTCCTTGTGGGGACCTCTGTTATCACTTCCCCCTGACCCATACCTACGATGTCAGGTTTGCCCCCTCACGATAACTCCCCCCCACAAAATCTTCCCTCTGTTCAAATAGGGTCTGCTGCTGCAACACTTCCTTCCGGCTGTGGATCTCCCCTCCCCGGGCAAAAACTCGCCTGAAACAAAAGGGAATCTTTCCGAAAATTCTCTAGGATTAAAAATCTCCCTTTTAAATCCTTTCTGTCCTGTTTTGGGCAAATTCCAAAAACCAAACCCCCTCTAGCCACAAAACCCAAAAGATCCCCAAAAAGACAATGACGTGTCCCGTGCTCTCTTTGCGGGGCTGTAAAAAGATTTTTTGTCTGTAAAGACCAGCACTCAGTTTGATACTTTTGCAAAAGTCCTGTTTTATGAGGTTTTTAGTCCCCCCGACTCTGCCCCGGGTTTTTTTTACATAAACCTTTTCCCCACTCTGCCCCTTTAGTTAAAAGCTAACCGGCACCCCTCCCCCCTCCTCGTTATCCATTTTTTTAAAAGACTGCCACCTTCTCAAATTGAATTTTAAAAAAAAGAAATCAAGTCGCCTTTTCTTCTAGGTAAGGGGAACTTGACCTTAGCCGACACTACTTTTGAAAAATGGATTGGGGGCTACACTTGGTTAGCATCACCCCCTGCTTCCTGCTTTAACTCTAGCAAAAAAAACTGTAAAATTTTCTCTCGGCCTCTCTATCTTTCTGTTTTCGTTTTCCCCCTTTTTCACGGGGCCCCCTTTTTTTCCTTTTTCGATTCCCCTTCTCCTTCCACGTTTCCCCCCCCCTCTAGTTCCGTTCTTTCTCTTCCTTTTATTTTAAAAAAGCGGTTTGGGTCCTTTTTGGGCCCAGGTTTTTCCCCAGTGCCCCAGCTTTCCATTGTTGGAAAATGCCACTAGTCTGAATTTGTTGAGACGACTTTCGTCAGTGGCAGATCCTGACGTTTGGGGCTTTCTTTTTCGGCAAAGTTGCCTACCACTTTCAAAGGGCTTTAAAAAATTTAATTTAAAAACAAATAACGCGGGAAACCGAATACCGTCACGCGTTAATTTCCCAAAAGATAAGGCACCGTTTCCCAAAAAACAGAAATGTAAGGAAACAACTTTCCCACCCCGACTGGGAAACACACTACACAACCCTGTAAATAAAAATGGGGATAACAAAACCCCGAAACCCCCAAAAACGTGTTTTCAAAACACGTCAAAAAACCAAAAAACCCCGGTTTGCACAAAAACAGCAAACCCAACGAACGTGCTAACTGACGAACGGATTTCAAAAAAAAATTCTCCAATACGTACGTAAAGAAAACAATAAATGGGGCCCCCCAAAATAGCCCGGTTTCCACGTCGCATTTCCCCTTTAAAACTTACTTTTAAATTTCTGCTTTAGAGTATCAATTTCTTTCTCTAAAACATTTGGGCCCAATCCGCCCCAAAAAAAAACACCACTGGGACAAAACCCCAAAGCAGTAAATTTAAGATTGCCAAAATAGCCTAACCTTTCAACTTGGGGTAAAAAAAAATTCTTCACCCAAAAGATCTAGGAAATAGATCTAATAAGAAGTTAAAAATTTTGGGCGGGGGTAAATATACGGGAATTGGCCCAAGGTTTGGTTTCTTTCTCTGTTCTGTGTTTAGGCCTTTTTTAGGGGTTAGGGAAAAAATGAACAAATAGCGCCCCGACTAACGAAATGAAAACAAATGATTTATGAAAAAAAAAATGGGGAAATTTTAAATTTTTTTTATTTATAATGTTTAAAATGGTCCCAAAACATATAATAGATCATAAAAGGGACTTCCGCCCAACCCCACTGGGAAAAAAAGTGAAAGGTTTTCTAACAATCCTTCCCGCCCACCCACCTCCAGGGACTTTTAACGAAAGATCCCCGGGACGACCCCCCAAAAAATATGTGACGTTTTTTTTTAAACCCCAAACATAAATTTATGGTTGAAAAGCTCCCGGCAAAACGATAGGGCCGTAGTTTGGAAAGTCAAGCTTTTGTCCACAAAACCCCTTTTCCCTTTCCTTTTTACAGATGTAATCAAGGGGTTTGATCTTTGATTCCAAAAACTGAATTTAATTTAAAATAAGAATAAAGATGATGATTACGGGGGTGAATATGTCGTTTTTGCTTTTATGTTTTATGTCCGTTTGTTGGGCCCATGAAATGAAACCCATACAAAAAAAAATAAATCAAAGCAAAATATACCAATAACAACAAAAATCCTGGCCTTCCCCCTTTTCCCCTTTACTTCTTTCAGTAGCACGAATATAAAACTTCCCGCTCGTGCTACAAAAAATATCTTCCGAAGGGTACACACACAAAAAAAGTGTCATTGCACAAGATGATAAAATAAGTAAAAAAAAAATGTCTGAGTGTGTTATTGGGGTGCTTGGATATAGGGATGTGTTTAAAGTGAAAAGTAACACCCACGGAATTGTGTAGCGTTTTCCCGGGGGTTTCCGCTGAAGGGGCACAGTTTTCCCTTCCCGATCCGGTAAGGGCGACACCCACACTTTTCCCCCCCGACGAAGGATGTAGGGTATAAAAGACGGGGCCGAAGGTGAAGATGACGAGGGGGGGTTTAAAAAAAGGAGTTTTGGAATAAACGGGGGTAAGATTTAAAACCAAACCCGCAAAAACAATTGCTTAATCTTTTCCCCTATGGGGCACCTCACTTTCCATCCCCTCAACGTTCAAACACACCTTTTTAATTGGGACTAGCTTGCTCATCCCTTAAAACAAATTTATTTCCCTTTAAAAAACCCCATTAAAAGATGAAGCTCATCAACAAAGAGGGAAAAATGTATACGAATATTCCAATCTTCCTTGGGCTGATTTATTCGCCAAGGGGTTTGTGCTTTTATGAAAATTAAAAATTATATTTAAAACCTTTTAATGGAATTTAAATTTAAAAAGCGGGTTTTTCCCTTTATATTAAACAATCACTTAAGATCCACGAAAAGCTTCGTTTATAACTTTAACTCGTTTTCGGGTTCTTTTAAAAAAAAAATCGCATTCACCCCAAAATCACATCCCTTTTAAAAAATGGGTTTTTTTACAAAGGTGGAGCAAAAAAGAATTTTCATAAAATGGGTTAGTACATGGCAACACGATTTTGAAAGAAGCAAAACCCGATTTAAGAAGACAGCTCAAAGATTAATCATAAAAGGTTGAAACCCAAAAAATGAAATATTTAATTCAGAGCATATTTAAAAATCGCCGGGGGCACAAAATAAAATTGAACTGTTTAAATTTCCTTAAAAGCGATTATGTTGAAATAGATTTTTGCTCTAAAAAGAAAAAAATGGGTTTAGAAAAATTTTTCCTCAACCAGCCTTAGTGCCCACAGTTTTCGACTCGCCCACGGAACGATGGCCCCGGTTTAACTCTCCCCGAAAAAAGTTGCGGGTGCTGTCAAAAGCTCTGGTTTCCCCTTCAGTCCGGCCAAAACTGAAGTCTTCAAAAGTTTACTTGCTCTCGAACTTTTTGACCTTTTCTCCCGGGGCCCAAATTTCCCCGACGGCCCGGGGGGATCAAAGATTGCAGGTTCAAGGGTTACAAATTTTCCCCACATTGCGCGGGCAGAGACACAAATGGAAAAAGGTTGGACAGTCGCGGGTTGTCATACGACGGGTTTTCCCAAGCCCCAAAATTGTAAATTATTTTTTTATTAAACAAAAGCAAGTCTGCATGAAAGCTTTTAAAAATAAACGTACTGCCGAAAAGCAAAAACTAAACAATTTTGTTTTGCCGTTTGGCCCTAGAAATATTAATCAAGCCCCCGGGGCGAATGACGTCTGTATCGATTTCGTCATTTTCTTAAAGAAAAAAGAACCGACTTATTGAATAAAAAAACACAGTTTTGGGGGGTGGGGGGGGTTTTGGGGTTTGTTGTGGTGGTGTGTGTGTGTGGTGTGTGTTTGGGGGGTTTGGGGTGTGTGTGTGTGTGCCTAAGAGTGGGGTTGGATTTCCTTTTTCGTTTCGGCTCCGAATCAAAAGGGAAACCCTTTTCACTTTTTTTCCTTTCCCCCCCCTCTCCCTTTTTTTCCCTTTCCCGTGTCCCGTTTTTATTTTGTTTTTTTGTCTGTCCCGTCTGGTTTTTTTTTCTGGCTCTCTTTTTCTTTGTTTCCTCCCCTCCTCTGACGCTTTTCTGCGAGGGGAGGGGGGGGGGGGGAACATTTTGATTTGAATTTTCACGGGGAATTTTTATGTGTAAAATTGCTCGCGACGAAAGGGGGGAAAAAAATTTTTGTCCTGTTTAAACCCTCCGTGTCAAAAAAACTTTTTTAATTTAAACACACCAACACACACACACACACAACACACACAAAACACACACACAAAATTAAAGTGGGGCCAAAAAGTCATGTTAAGTCCCGGCCCCTTTTTTTGTTTTCTTTCTGGCTGGGGTGTGTGTGTGTGTGTGTGTGTGTGTGGGGTGTGTGTGTGTGTGTGTGTTGTTGTGTTGTGTGCGTTTCGTGTGTGTGTTTTTGTTTTTTCCCCTCTGGCCCCTTTTCTCGGGGGGGGGGGTGGGTGGAGGGGAGGGGGAACTGATTTAAAAATTACTCCGGCGAAAGTTGGAAGAAAAGGTTTTTTGGGCCCCGTTACCCCCCCGTTAAAAAAAGTCCTTTTTTTTGGGGATTGGGGCAAATATATAAATAATAATATATAATATTATATAAAAAAATTAAAATAAATATAATAAATATAAAAATAAAATAATATATAACATATACAACAAACTAAAAATTCCAAGGATAAATCCCCAGCAAACCGGGTTCCCCAACTTTACAAGCAGGGTTGGGGGTTTGGGAAAGACTGGGAAGAAAAAATTTAATTTTTAAACAAAGCTTTCTCTTATTCTTAGATTGAAGAAATAGGGGGGAAAACCTTTATACTGCAGTGGTAGAAAATTCTGCCTAACTAACATTTTTTCTTGAGGGGAAAAGGGGAAAAAAAAAAAAAAATTGCTTCTCAAAGGTTTTGTGAAGGGTTTTCCCCCCCTATTTGGGGGAATTTTCTGGAGAATATAAACTTCTGAAGGCTCATTTTGAGAAGCAAATTTTTTTTATTTTCCCCCTTCACACCCACTCAAGCACATACTGTTAGTTAGGCAGAATCATCTACCACTGCAGATATGAATGCGTATCTCCCCCTATTTCTTCAATCAAAGACATAAGAGCAAGCTTTGTTTATAATTCAATATATATATATAATATAATATATAATAAATATATATATATATATATATATAATATATATAATATGTGTGTGTGTGTGTGTGTGTGTGTGTGTGGTGTGTACGTACATACATAGACATATAGACATAGAAGGAAGAACATTGGGGAAATTTACAAGCCCACTGTCCCCCAAAGATTCCAACAGCATGGTCCTAAGGAAGAACCTGGCTTCTTCCCTTGCAAAGACCGTTGTGATACATGCAAACATACAATTATTACCAGGAGTCTGAGGTCTTTGTTCGATGGCAGAATAAATCCACATCTTCAAACACATCACTTACGAGACACCAAGAGTGTTGTATGCCATCTCCTGCTCTATATCCATGAAACCGAGGTGTATTGGGCTCTACCAACAATTTAAAACTCCGCTGGGCCAACCACAAGTCGACATCAATCTGGGAAAACCAAGAAGTGTAACTTGCTGCCCATGTGAATCAGATTCCCCATCCAAAAGACAAGAACCTCCCATTCCTCAAGATCACCGCATTTGACTCTGCAGATGATGATGAAGAACTACTTCGCAAGGAGATTTGGTACCAGTGTAACCTTTGCACAGTTTTTCAATGGTCTCAACTCAAGAAAGGATTTCATGGTGAAGGCCGGGCGAAGGAATGTGTTTCGGATGTGATGTGTGTCTTAAACATGTAAAGAGAGAGAGAGAGAGAGAGAGAGAGAGAGAGAGAGAAAGAGAGATTGTTGACGTCTTTTTGAACAATTGACGTACTGCTAGAGCTACGTTTCTACAGAAGTGACGTGAAAATACTGAAGAAGGCTTCGCAGAGAACCGAAATTAATTACATGTTGTTCTTAAAAAAAAAAATAATATATATATATAATATATATATATATATAAATATAAATATATAATATATATGAAATATAACCAAAGAGCCTAAAATGATTTTAAAAGATGCTCGACCCCCCTTGGGGAGCAACATTTGTCAATGATGTTAAAAAGGAAGGTTAAAACACGAGGTTAAAACCTTTTTAACCTCGAGTTTTAACCTTCCTTTTTAACATCATTGACAGATATATAAATATATATAATATATAAATATATATATATATATATATATATATATAATTATTTCAACGTGTCAAAGAATCAAAGTGTCTCTCTCTGTGTCTGTCCTGCCTGCATGGCTGTCTGTGTGTCTGTGTGTGTGTTGTGTGTGTGTGTGTGTGTGTGTGTGTGTTTTCATCTCTTTTCTTCTCGTCTGGTTTGTATCTTCATTAATTCATCTAGATTGTCATACTTTAACTGTCATGTATGATTTAATGACAGGTGGACTGTGCACGGTTTATGTCTGTGTTAATGAAGGATGCAATAGTTTAGCTAATCATGTTATGAATGAAGGATTGGAAGTCTCATCACAGGCAGTTGGTATCCTGCGTTCAATAGGAATGCAATAGTTTAAAAACTGTTTTTTTTTACGAGTGAAACACTGGTAACGTCAGCAAAGCCATATATTTGCCTTTATAAAGGGCGCAATAGGTTTTTATCACGTTAATGAAAGAAACATTGGTGGCCTTATCACGGCCAATATCATATCTGCCTTCCTTAGAGATGCAATAGTTTAGCTATAATGTAACGAACTGATGCACACTTTTTAGACTTTTTAGACCTTTGGGTTTTTCGTTGTTTTTTCAGGACAATATTTTTGTGTGTGGTGAGAACGTTGATGTAGCCCCGTGCCATTGGTTGGACTGTAATATTACTGACACACTTGCTCGATAAAAAAAAAAAAATCAGTTAAATCAATCAAGCAATGTTTTTTTTTTCCTTCTGTGTTTTTTTTTTTCTATCTCTTTCTTCATCTCTTGTTTCCAGCTGTGAACCGAAGTGACCGTTTGACTTCTGTCCTCTGCAGGATAGGAACAGAAATGAATGCCCTCTCCTCACGCACATCCCCCCTCCCTCCCCCCTCCTCCTCCCTCCCTCCCCCGCCCCCCCCCCCCCCCCCCCCCCCCCCCCCGTATCTAAGCTAGGCCGGGGAGAGATCCTGGGGAACGGGATGGGTGGTAAGAGTGGAGGCGAATCGGGAGGTGGCACTGGTTGAAATGAATCCAGAAGTGTCTCCTTGATCCGATTTGACGGCTGAAAGTGTTTGTGAATGTTGGCGTCTTTTCACCACCGTGGAGGTCAGTTTGATCCTCGTCTCGCATCCCGCCCTCCTGTTCCCCCCCCCCCCCCCTTCCCCTCCAAATCCCTCTCCGCCCCCCCTTTTCCGCTTTCATCTCGCTTCCCTTTCCTCCCACTCACTGAATCTCGGCATGGCTGTCTTTCTTCTTACGCAGATGTCACTTCTTATCTTTTGTTTTTCATTGGGTGATGCGATCCCTTCATTTACTACTAGTTTCCTTCCTCTGTGTGCCGTTCTTTCTTTTTTTTTTTTTTTTTTTTTTCTTTGTTCTTGTTTGGTTTTGTTTTCATTCGGTTTTTTTGACTGTTCATCTTTTTATTCTTTCTTTGATTTTTGTGATGCCTCTCTCCCCTCTCTCTCTCTCTCTCTCTCCCCCTCTCTCTCTCTCTCTCTCTTCCCCTCTCTCCCTTTCCTTTTTTTCCCCCTTTTTTTCTCTTTTTCTCTTTCTCTCTTTCTCTTCCCTTCTCTCTCTCTATCCCCCCGTTTCTCTCTTCTCTCTTTCTCTCTCCCCCTTTTTCTTCTCTCTCTTCCTTCTTCCCCCTTTTCCCCCCCATTTTTAACCCCAATATTTAATGGTAATTTTTTTTGCATGGCAATTTGTTCCTTTTTGTGTCTCTTATTTTTGGGTTGGTTTGGGGTTTTGTTTTTGATTTTTGGGTCCTGAAGAATTTAAAAGACTGCTCTCTTCCTCTTTCTCCTCTCTCTCTCCTCTCTCTCTCTCTCTTCTCCTTCCTCTCTCCTCTCTCTCTCTCTCTCTTTCTCTCTCTCTTCCCCATCTTTTTTAAATATTTAATGAAATTTTTTTTCAGTGGCTTTTTGTTTGTTTTTTGTTTTAATTTTTTGGGATGGTGTGTGTGTTGATTCTTGGGGTGAAAAATTTTGAAGACGGTTTGATGCCTTTCAAAAAAGGGAAATTACCCCCCTCGATCCTATCCCTCCCTGAAAAACCTTTTTAAAGATACACAGAAGCGAAAATTTTTTTTTTCGCTTTTTTTTTTTTTCTGTTTTCACCCCCCGGTCGGAAATGACATTTTTTTGTGACAGCAAAAATCAAGAGGGAAAAGAATTTTCCCCCCCCCGCGAAATTGGGTTATTTGAGTGCCGTGTGATAGAGGGAAATTGGGAAAATCCAAGATTTTGCATTAAAGAGATCAAAACTTTGTTCTTGTCCGTTTGACGGGGGAAAAGAACTTAGGTTTTTGGTTTGTTTTACCCTTTCCTTCCCTTTTTTCTTTTTTTTTTCTTGGCGGGGGGGGGGGGGGGGGGGGGGGGGGGGGGGGGGGGGGGGGGGGGGGGGGGGGGGGGGGGGGGGGGGGGGGGGGGGGGTCGTGGGAGGCAACATTTTTGCCTATGGATCATCCTGCAGGAATGGCATCGTGAAGTGATTTTTTTTTTTTGTCTTTGTTTGTTTGTTTTTATCTCCACCTAATTTGTCTGTTTCTACTTTCGCGCTAGACATCATCCCACATAAGACGCTGCTTCCCTCCTTTGACTGCAACCCACTTCACCCTCCGCGATTCCTTTGACTGCAACCCACTTCACCCTCCGCGATTCCTTTGACTGCAACCCACTTCACCCTCCGCGATTCCTTTGACTGCAACCCACTTCACCCTCCGCGATTCCTTTGACTGCAACCCACTTCACCCTCCGCGATTCCTTTGACTGCAACCCACTTCACCCTCCGCGATTCCTTTGACTGCAACCCACTTCACCCATCCGCGATTCCTTTGACTGCAACCCACTTCACCCTCCGCGATTCCTTTGACTGCAACCCACTTCATCCTCCGCGATTCCTTTGACTGCAACCACTTCACCCTCCGCGATTCACCGCCCGCTTCCTACCTTCTGCCTAGTCTTCTCTCGTCTGACCCTCCACTATCTCCTTCTCATGTCCTTTCTTCTAGCTAGCTTTTAAAGTATAATGACTACAGGCGGGAGTCAACACGTGGTAACAAATGTTTTAAGTACCGAACCGCCAAAAATGAACGCAACACAAATTGACGAAACAAACGTCGACCTACTGGTCTTCTTTTCATCCTCTCTCTTGGTCTCCTCCTTCCCTCTGGCAGCTTGACCCCCGTTGATCTGTTTTCATAGTGAATGAGAACGTGTTTGACTGCACTCGTTCTTTTCCCGCTTCTTTGGATGTTTGTTCTCGTCTAGCTCGAAGAAGACCAACAGATTGAAGTTATTGCTTTAATTTGGCGGCTCAAGAGTTTCAATATTTTGGCCTGGCTTCTGTTTGGGCAGGCGTATTCCATGTGCACATTGCTGGAGCATAAAAGGCTCGCGCGCATACACACACACACACACACACACACACACACACACGAGATTGAAGGATTCTATCTCAGGTGAAAATGGTATTCGCTAAACCATCTTCCGTTAATGGCCCGGTCGGGAAAAAAAGTTTTCTTGTTTGTTTGTTTTTTAAAGAAGAAAAAAAGAAAAGAAATGACAAACAAAAAAGGAAAAGAAAGACAGACAGAAAAACCCGCAGGAATTAGCAGCGACAGCTCTTGTTCGCAGCCTCCAGTGTAGATTTGACATTGTTTGTTCAGATTTGCTCGTTTTTCGTTTTCTTCCCCAGCTCTCCTCAACCCTTATCCGTTCCATTAAAAAAAAAATTGTTTAGTCATTAATTTGTCTATCATTTATCTTTTTTTGGATTTAATCACGGACCGAAAACAAAGTTATGTGTGTAAATGTCAAGTGTCCTTGTTTTAATCTAAAGTCGGGCAGTGAAGACATTTAATAAGAATAACATACTGCCTCCTTTCACAGTCAGTAACCAGCCCTCCACACCTTCCCTCTTCCTGTTTCCTGCCATCTGTCATCCCTCTGCCTGCAGCTTAAACACCTCTGTCCCCTGTCTGCACTCTTTTCCCCTTATCTTCCTCTCCCTTTCCTCTTCTTCCTTCTCCCGCATACAAACATAAATTCGCATTGCGCTTGCCCGCACGCACACACACACACACACACACACACACACACACACACACATACACACACACACACACACACACACACACACGCCACACACACACGCACGCCCACACACACACGCACGCACACGCACACTCACGCAAACACACACACACACACACACACACACACACACACACACACACACAACACACACACACACACACACATCCCCCCCCCCCCCCCAACACACACACACACACACACACACACACACAACACACACGTGCGCGCACACCATACATACACATACATAAACTCGCGCGCGTGCGCGCATGTAAACATGCCCCCGCGCATTCGCGCTCGCGCATGCAAAAGGTTTTTCACACAAAACAAAACACCCCACACCCCACCCCACAAACATTTATATATATTTTAATTTTATAAAATTAAAGATTATATTTTAAATAATATTATATTTTTTTTCGACCCAACCCGGAGAGATTTTTTTTAAACCCCATCTCTCTTTCCACAATTTTTCGAAAAACCTTTCCCCCCGTCGTCACCCCCAAAATTCCCCCTTTCCCCCCTTTGCCCGGGGTGAAATTTTCCCTTTTAAAATTCGGGATTTTCCAGCCATAGATCAAAGGCCGGGGGGGAGGGGGACAAAAACCCCCCTCCCCCGGCTATTTGGGGACCACCGATCTGTTTTCCCAAAAAACGCCCATAAAAAAGCCGATCCGGATTTTTTTTCCCTTTGTCTGTGCTTTATCCTTTTTTTGGCCCACATATCATCTCTGTCCCAAATTCTCTGTTGCGGGTTCTGCTGTCGTCGTCTCCCTGTTTCTCTCTCTCCTACCTCCTCTCTCTCCCTCCCTCTCTCCCTCTCTCTCTCTCCCCTTCCCCTCCCTCTCTCTCCCCTTCCTTTCCTCTTCTGCCCTTGGGTTAGCACGGGGCTTTGGAAAATGTATTTCCCTTTGAGAGAGAGAGAGAGAAGGGGGAGAAGAGGAGAGAAAAGGGGAGGAGGGGAGAGAGAAAGAGAGAGAGAGGGAGGAGGGGAGGGGAGACACAGAAGACAGACAGACAGACAAAAGGGACGAAAACAGAGACAGAACATAGAGAGAAGAGAGGGAGAGGGGGGAGAGAGGAGGGGAGAAGTGTGCGGGCGCGGGGCTTCGGGCACTGTGTGTACTGGGGAAAGGGATTCACGAGAAAGACGGCCCAAGGGCTGCTGCCCAGCAAAATTTTTCAAAAATTTTTTGATGCAGCCCGTTTTTTTTTCTTTTTCTTCAGCAAAACCCGAAACACAGGTCGGCATGACTCGTGAAATTCCCCTTTTTCCCTCTTCGGGCCCAAGCTAAAACCCTAAACCGGGGTCAATAAAAAATTTGGGAAAAATTCCCCAAAAAACAACACAAACGCACTGATTCATCAGGAAAACTCCCATTGAAACTTGGGATTGCGTATATTGTGTGCGGTGTGGGGGGAAAAGGGCACTAAAACCATCGGCTTTGTCATCTTAATTAGCAAAACCTAGAAAAAGACATGGAACTTTTTGGGATCGTGGGTGACGTCGGGGAAACCAATACCCCCCAAAGGCCTGTAACCACTCGTTTTGGACACGGGGGGAAATTCCCAAGGGTTATTTCGGTGCTTGTCCCTTGATCCGACCCCCCAACGAAGTTTCCAAACCCGGGAAAAACACCGTCATCAAAACCAAAGGCCAAAACTAACCCCCCCTTTCCCCCCTCCCCCCCCCTCAGGGCCCCACCCCCCCATTCCTCCTCTTTCCCCCCCCTCCTCCTCCTCCACGTCCCGGGGCCCAAAGGCAAATGGACGGTTTTACACGAGCCCCCACCACCCCGAAAACCAAAAAAACGACAGCCGGGACAACTTTACGGAAAACTGCCCGCTCTTCGCAAGGCGGGGCCCTGCCCCCATGGAGGAGCTCCGCGCCTGCGTGCACGGGTTTTCATTACCCCACGCCCATGGAGTGGCTGTTCATCCCCTGCACTCGGGCACTTTTAACCGTGGGCGGGCTGGGGAAAATTCCTCGTCTGCCCGGTGGTGCTGCGGGGCCGCCCCAAGCAGAGCCGGACCAACCTGTTCATCGTCAACCCGGCCCTGGGCCCACTTCATCGGGTTTTATTTTTCTCCCGCCGCCCCGCGTGCTGCAGCGGTTTACCGGACCTGGTTTTTGGGGCAGGCCATGTGCCAAAGGGGGCCCACCTCATCCCGGGTGAGTTTCGAGTGAGGTGGGGAGAGAGGGGGGGGGGAAGAGAGAGAGAGAGAAACAGACAGACAGAGACAGAGAGACAGAGAAAGAGAAGAAGAAGATGAGGAGGATGAGAGAGAAATAGAAGAGACAGAGAAAGGAAGATGGAGGAGGGGGTGGTTAAAAGAGCGGGGAAGAATGTAAGCGGGCGACAGAGGGGGGTAGGGGGTATCGGAAGAGAGAAAGGTAGGGATGGAGGGGGTGGGGGAAAGGTAAAGAGAGAAGAAGGTAAATAAAGTGTCTTTGTTCCGAGCGAGAAGAGAGAGAGAGAGAGAGAGGGAAGAGAGAGAGGAGAGAGGAGAGAGAGAGAGAGAGAGAGAGAGATGGAAAACAAAAGGGAAGAGAAGAGATGGAAATAAGAGGACGTTATAAGTTCGATCAAGTAGAGGGAAGTGTGTGGGGGGGGGGGGGGGGGGAGGGACATGAAGTATGGGTGCGAATAGGGAGAGGTCAGAGGGAAACAGACAGAAGCGAGACAGTAAGAGAGACAAGTGGAGGGGATGGGGAATAGGGTCATAGGCCAATGACAACACATTGGAGGACATAACCATAACGTTAGTCGTATCATAATTGTCGGGGAACAATCGTAGGTTGCAGAGAACAGCTTTGAACAGGGGACAGTTGGAAGGAACGGGATGGAGAATGGTGACAATGCAGGGTGGGAGGTAAGAGTAGACTTGGTATAAGCGGAGGGACGGAGAGGTTTCCTTCGAAACGTATATTCACGATGTTGACATGGTAATGACTGTGATGATGCAAATGATGAGAGTGGTAATGCTTAAAGGGATGGTGATTGTCTTGATGGTGAAGGTGATGGTGGTGGTTGCTGTATGTGCGTGAGCGTGCATGCATGTGTGCGCGCGCGCACGTGTGTGTTGTGTGTGTGTGTGTGTGTGTGTGTGTGTGTGTGTGTTGAAACAGACAGCGCAGGGTGTTAGATGAAACCGCATCATTCCAAGACCAAGAATATGTGGTCCTCTTTTGTGCCGATCGCAATCCAAAAAATAACTGTTTCTGTGTCTGTGTACGGATTTTGTCTGTCTGTTTGTCTGACTCCCCCCCCCCCCCCTCTCTCTCTCTTCTCTCTCTCTCTCTCTCTCTCTCTCTCTCTCTCTCTCTTCTCTTCCTCTTCTTCTTCTTCTTCTTCTTCTTCTTCTTCTCTTCTTTTCTTTTTTTTTGTCCTTCTTCTTCTTTCCGTCTCGGAGCGCAATAGAAATAAAATGCTGGAAATAACGATAATTACAATAAGAATCAGACGTGGTCCAAAAAATGGCAACGATGAGAACCAACACTTTTCAAACAATGTTGTAAACAGTTCAGTGTCAGTTCCAACCTTCATTTTTCGACCCAGAGTTTGAATGTTTTAGAGTAGTAGTAATCTAGTAGTCGCCACGGAATACCTTTCGATGACTTCTTTAGATACTATCCATCAGGCAGTGAGTGAAATATCCTGGAATACCAAAGCGCTGTGTTGTAATCATGGTTGGTCTTAAAACAAGGGGACAACATTTTGGTCGTCATCAGGAAAAGAAAGAAGATAAATGATGCACAGCTAACGGAAAATGGCGCTTAAGGGTATAAGACTGAATGAACTCGAGCATGTAAATACTTAACTACGTAAGTTGAAGCTTGCTACGGATTAATAGGGACATGTTACTGGAACATTTATGTCGAGTAATGGAAGTAAACGCATGTATATTATCCTCATTCACCAGATCACAAAAAACGTACACTATTTAAAATGTTTTATATGCAAAGGTCCAGGTTTTACATTGATACAATTTCTGTCCCTCCGAAATACATGTAAATGAATAAATAAATACAGTACATAAGTGGACACATGAATACTTTCATAGATAAGATAAAGATGATGTGATGGATTAGTGAACATTCAGTTTCGTTTTGGCGAAGACTTAACATCAAAGTTTCTGTCATATATCTTAGGTAGATCTGGATCAAGCTTCAACTTACTTGGTCAGTACTCGCATGCACGAGGTTATGCAATCGAAACATGTCTGGAGCGTTTGCATCTGGTATTCTTCAGAGTATTTACACAAGAGGACGCATATCAAATTAAGACTGTTTTTATTGAATTATAGATATTCTCATTTAAGCTTTCCTCAGGAACGAATCCAGGAGACTGGCGGTTTTGTTGTTGGTTTGTTTGTTTGTTGTTGTTTTTTTCAAAATCTGGTGAATGTTGCCAGTGCCGATAAGCCAGCTGCTTTAATAACTGTTGTTAGAGAATCTTCATGGCGCTGTGCAGTCGGCTAGGCTATGAGCAACATTACCTTACCTTACATCCACGAGAAATGACTGTTTTCGTGCTCGCCGAGGGAGTACTGTGTGCATCAAAGTGAGAAGTGTCAGTGCTACCTCAGTCAAAGTATCTTTGATCCACCATGCTGCTGTACCTTTTGACTCGGGTCATGAGGCTTCTAGTAACTGATGAAGAGTTTCTTTTGTTTTCCCATATTTTTTATAAAATACTCTTTCAGCACTCTCAACATACATAGTTTTCAATTCTGAGAGAATCCAGCAAGTTAAGTAGTGCTATTTGTTTCCATTTTCTAAATGGTGAGAGCAGTGAACATAGTTGGAATATACACTTTCCATCAAGTCGCGGCTTGCAGTCTATGGCTTGTTTGTCTGAGATCGCTGTCTTGATAAAATTGCAATGAAAATGGCAAGCTTTGAGGATAGATTTTTCGACGTCGTTTTTTATTTAGATACACATTGCTATACACATTTATATTGCAAATTGTAACATACTTAGAAAAATATGGTCTGAGTCCATACACACCTTTCATGAAACTCCGAACTAGGCTGCTATTCCCCAAAACTGACACGATCTATGATATTCAGGCAACAGGAAAGAACTGGTCTTGCGAGACAAGTATCACCTGCCCTGGATATTACTGTTAGAAAATGCATCGCTTCTTTCAGAGGCGGATGAAAGGCGCTGATGTTCTTTTTGCTGGCAAAAACATTTTCCACATTGTGATATCGTGTGCAGAGACTTTCGATGTTCCAGGACCCCATGCGGGATGAGCAGATAATGTTAGCTGCTTGATGGGAAAGTCTCGAGGTTCTGAATCTTTTATCAGGAGACTGATGAGATACTTTCTTAGTCTGTGTTGAAGAAAGTTGCCTGATAGCTGTAACAGACGTCACAATGCTGGTGAAAGTTCTTTTTTTCTGTCAGCCTGTTCGGGTCAATAAAGAATTATAAACACTTCATGTGCTTTTATCATGTCCAGTTTCTGTGGCATTCCAGAAATCACACATCCGAGGTTAGACCATGACATGCTGACAAATATAACGGCAAAAACCGGTACATTCTTCATAAGCAATCACATCTTGTTTTCATTATACATACCCTGTTGTCTAAATATTGTTCTCAATAGATAAAGCCAGGTTTTTTCGTTTTGTAGTTACAACCGAACTACAGCTTTGTAAATGATTTGCCCCATGATTTCTTTAAAAGCGACATCTATAAAGTTTTCCATCGCAAGTCTGATGTGAAAACAGTTGCAAAAGACTGCAACACGAGAGCCTTGCTTTATATTGCGTTGTGTTCTTTTGGTTCTTCTTCACACCAATGTCTACCTGTCTCGCCTAACTCACAGAAACTGACAAAGCCTGGTTCCCCATGGAAAGTATCTACTAAATTTCTTTATTTCTAATCTGAACGTTCCTTCACCCCCATTTCCTATGGCAACTGCAGTTTGCACCTTTGTCACCAATGCCACAGTGAGCCATACGTCACTCCATGAAATTAGCATTGAGTTTTACAAGTTCACTCATGGAAGAGCAAGAACTGTGAAGGAGGTGTTTGACCATTGTCTGGATTTTGTCTTTCCTGTCATGGGCGAGTGTCACCGTCAGTGTATCAGAGTTAATCATATATCCCAGGTATTTAATTTCGTAAGGATATACTGGTGCATATTTTTCTGGACGTTATAATCAATCCCAGACTCTGAAGCAACTTAGTTAAACATTAATAGTTTGAACACAATCCAACAGATCTCACCTTTTGACCATTGTGTTGTCTTATTGTCACGAAAATAATAGAAAAATGTCCTAACTGACGACGATGCGCCATAACAGGCTTCATTATCTTTGCGAACAACATTGGATAACATACTGGAAAGTCAGTTGAGAGAAAAGGTAAATTTAAAAATCCTTTCCCTCTGGAACTTCAATAATTGTTTGCAATTTCTCATCAGTATGAACCAAATAGTAAACATCCTTCAGATCAAAAGACAAGAACCAAACATTGCAGGTTTACTGGAGTCAGAGCATCCCACAAAATTTCGTATTAAAATCATGATGATCTACATTTCGATTCAGTTATGTTTCAAGTTGAGGATTATGCTGGGTTTATTATCTCTTCTTTATTACAAAGAGACTGAGACTGGACTGACAAATTAACTCCTATGATTTCACATTCCTCTGTTATTCCGTCAATTATGTACTGCTCAATTAAGTCAATGACATTCGTTTGTTCTGATGAAAATCTTGGTTGGTGGATAGGCTACTTGGCATGGGCATTTAAAGGAAATGTTTTAGCACGCTAACCATGACTGATTCAGTTGTAAGTGTCTTTCCTTTGTGAATATAAATTGCAATTTGCCCTGCTTTGAAAAGTTTTTTTTTTCCAGTAACTCATGTTTCACACTGCCCATCCTGCTGACAGAACTGGCTGACATCCTCAACCCCACATCTATTTTTCTGAGTTTATCTCCATCGATTATTGTCTCTTTGACGTTAAGTCCCCCTCCCCTACTCCCCTCCCCTTCTGTTCTGTTTTCTCACTCGTTGTCCAGTTACGTTTGGGGTATGTGCGCCCACCAACAAGGTCTAGCACCTTGACGTCTCCTGCGAAATGGGTGAAAACGTGACATCAAGCCGAACTTTGCTTGTATCGCATGGTACGATTTTTTTCACCTTTTTTTTTTTCAAAGCTGTTCAACGTCATCAACAAAGTACTTGGGGATGCAGCCTCAGCAGAGCAAATGGATGAAATATCTGAAGGAGGATGGGTTTGAATCTGGTGTCTCTTGCGTTAGGATGACTATTCCCGAGCGGTTTCCAGCAATGCGATGGTATCACCATCATACCTTAGTAGCCGACTGGTTGATTGGACTAGCTTGGTGATATACAGACTGCCTGACTCTTTGGCATTCATTTTGATTCCAGTGTTGGAATCAGTGCGTCTGCTGTAGAGAGCAACACAGAGGCTGCTTTTATTAGCAATTTCTGCACATGCCTCTCTCTCTCTCTCTCTCTCTCTCTCTCTCCTCTCTCTCTCTCTCTCTCTCTCTCTCTCTCTCTCTCGTCTAAGTATCTGTTAGTCACTTATCCAGTGCTAGTGCTTCGATATGAGTACAGTTTCTAAGAATGAGAGCTTTATCCGATTTCTCTTTCAGTCTTCATTTCCTAATTTTGCCCGTGAATCTGCTCACACACATTTTCGCAAGTTTGTCTGAGACTGGTGGCCTCCTCTCTTCAATGATCTCCAGAGTGGTCATGGAGATAGAACACATGCACATCTATGCCTTCTTTCGATTCTTGAAAACAGTCAGTTTAAACACACACACACACACACACACACACACACACACACACACACATTCACACACACACATTCACACACACACACACACACACACACACACACACACACACACACACACACACACACACACTCACACAC
Organism: Conus ventricosus; assembly: GCA_018398815.1. NCBI lineage: Eukaryota > Metazoa > Mollusca > Gastropoda > Neogastropoda > Conidae > Conus > Conus ventricosus. The sequence continues at coordinate 39,731,763 of CM031606.1, forward strand.
ACACACCACACTTCCGCATCTTTATCTTTACCCTTTGTGATTCTTTTTCCTTCGCCCTCGGCAAAACATTGTCCATCATCACCGCTAGTCAAGTGTCCGAAATGTGTCATTTTCACCGTCCATTCTTTCATTCCGATCGTATCGCAAGGATATACTGGCGGGTTTGTCTTTCAGTGACTGTAAGTCATTTTGAAACATATCCATTCTCTTCATAATTGTCTGAAGCATGTCTGTCAAATGGCTGGCATTACAGTTACTGCTTTGGGGCATTTTTGTAGAGTCCAGCATTTCTTCATCGCGTGGGGTCTGCCATTTGTCAGTAGTTCGTGAAAAAGTGCCAGAAGGAGAGAGATAGAGGGGGAGGGGGGGGGGGGTAGGTTTGTTTTTTGGTTTTTTGTGCTTTTTTTTTTTAGTACCTTGCAGGTTGTAACTTATGTACTCAAACACAGCACACATCTCCATATCACACGAAGCACGTTCCTCTAAACTGCTCCAAAACCATTTCCTTTGAATGAGACTGTTAGTATTATATTTGTGAGTAATACGTTTTTTTCCTGAGGAGAGGCGTTAGTGTGCAGATTCTGAGCGAAGTTAATGCGCATGTTTTTTGTTTTTGTTTTTCATTCCTTGATGTCAATATTCCAGACATGTTTCAATAAAACTCATTTATTCCACGCATCGTCTGTGAGTGGAATTGTCATCCGCCTAACGGCAATGTCCTTAGTCAGTGGAACGTTTCAGATCCTGGATTTGAAACTCTCTCCCCCCCCCCCCCCCCTCCCTTTTCCTCCATTCTTCTTCCCCACCTCCCTTCGCTACTTCTTCCTCCCCTATTCGGTCCTCTCCACCGTATCCCTCCCTCCCTCCCGTCTCCTTTCTTGATCATGTCTATCATCATTGCATGAGGAGAGCCAACGGGCCAGCCACTTGGGCCAACATTCACGCAGCTCATCACCACTTCCCTCCTTTCCCTCCTCCCCCTGGCTTCACAACTTATACGATAGGAAAACTATAAATGCGATTGTAGCGGACATTACATGGAAGATGAAGAAGAAGCCTTTTGGACTTTTGTTTTGGTACTCGCGTTCGGAAAAGTTGCAGATCTTAACCGTTCTACAACTAATTTCCCCTGTTTACACTGTCACGCGTCTTATGTGCAGAATTTGATAACTACCCGGTAAAACTTGTACTGAGTATTGTGCTGATACTTTGATATTGGTTTTAATGTCTACTTGATTTTCACCAACAGGAAATACGTTCCTGCATTCTTTCTTTCAGTTTTGCGTATTGTTTCTCTTCTATCATTACATTTTTCAGCTTTTTAAAAAAAAAAACTACTTTTGCCTAGTTCTTGCCACTTTTCCTTTTTTTTTCCTTTGCTAATTTTTGATACAAGTGTCGCTTGGCTTTACATCTGTTAATATCGCTGTGACAAGCAAATGACTCACAAAATGATAACGCTTTTCAGTGGCGCTGAAGGAATACGTTGCCGTATGCAGTGGTATGTAACTTATAGAACACTGTGGATGCAGTGGTATGTGGCTTATAGAACACTCTAGATGCAGTGGTATGTGGCTTATAGAACACTCTGGATGCAGTGGTATGTGGCTTATAGAACACTCTGGATGCAGTGGTATGTGGCTTATAGAACACTCTGGATGAGCAATAACCGCGTGTCCCCATGCTCCGTTTGCTTCCGTAAAGCACGACACCTGTGCATCAAGTTGGAGGAACCACTACCACCACAACCACCACCACCACCACCACCACCACTACCACCACCACCACCATCACCACTACTACTACTACCAGTAATAGTACTACTGCTGCTACTGCTGCTGCTACTACTACACTAGTGATACGGCTACTACTGCTACTGCTGCTAAATGCAGAACGTGCAGTCACAGTAGTATTAGGCATCTTGCCTTTTGGTGGAGAACTATTCCTTGCGTTTCCATACTTTATAAATCCATTCATTCTTTCCAATACAGCAATCAGATTACTGTACAACTCGTTGTATGCAAGCTTGAAGGGAACAACGCTATTCAGAACACATGACTGAAAATACATGTTTGCAGCTGTGCTTGGAGAGTAGGCGATATGGGCAGATTTCGAGAAGGAGAAGGCGGTAAGTTCCAAACGGTTGGGGCGGAGAAGCTGAAAGAATGCTCAATGAACGATGTTAAGCTTTGCACCAGGACCTTCAGGCATTCCTTACCGGAGGAGCGGAGATAACATGGCCCAGCATGGTGGATGAGAACCAGCAAAGAATCGGAAGGCAATGCCATCTGACCTGTAGTGGCAGCATGATTTTACAGGCAGTCAGTGAAGTTCTCAGCTGTAGTGTGATGTAGTCTCGCTTTCATCCATTTAGGATGAGACACGAAGCGCTGTTTTCGGAGAATTCGCTTGAGCAGATAAATTTGTTCTGCGAGCGAAGGTTGCAGTGATGAAATATAGTAATCAAACCAAGAACTAAGTAGGCAATTGAGAAAAAACAAAGTAATTGTTAGTTTTGTACACCAGTCAAATAGTCGGTGGTGCAGTGTAACGTCTTGAACGTGTGCGTTTTGCCGTGGGTGTTCTTTCGCAGACAAGCTTCAAAAGAAACGGCTTCGAAACACTCAATGCACTAAATTGTGTAGGTCTCTATAGATTGGCTATTTCACCTGGAAACATTGTCGTGTGGTAGGGGCTCAACGCACGCCGTCTCTAAGTGTCATGCTTGATGGGCCGGTTGTGACCAGCACACAAAGTAAAAGCGAGAGCAAATCACAGGTGTAAAGATGATTCTCCAACGTAATAAGTCATGATCATCGCGAGAAAAAGTCTTAGCTCAAAAGTAAAGCTAGTCATTAAAAGTCTGTTTTCCATTTTCATTGATCTTTTTCGAAAGTGAATTTCTTGACAAATTTACAGTAGAACTATTGGACGTCTGTTCCAGATTTCAAGAAGTCTGTTATATCTATTTCGGTTTCAACTGAATAGCCCGGTTTCTTTTTTGGTGTGAAAATGAAAAAGAGAGTAATGCTAACAGCGTTTGGAATACTCTGTCTGACCAGTAATAAATGCGTCGTGACCAATACAGACACATTCGCATAAAGTCTGCCGAGTTAGTCATTAAGCTAGTTATGACCAGGTGACGAGAGTGCGTATCCCCAAAAGCCAGAGTCTCAAACCCTGTTTAGATTCGATGGATCCGTGGGGGGAAAAAGAAGAAGAAGAAGCAGTCGACAAAGAAATCCTAACAATAACAGGACCCGCTGAGAGACTGTAAGGGGTACGCGCAAAGTTAGTTCCCTTGCCTGAGAAGTGTCTTTTGCATTTGTTAGCGCACATCTCCCTTAGAAAGTGGAAGGATGAAGGAAATGAGTGGAGGAATAAAAAGAGGAGGAGGAAGAAGGATGAAGGAAATGAGTGGAGGAATAAAAAGAGGAGGAGGAAGAAGGATGAAGGAAATGAGTGGAGGAATAAAAAGAGGAGGAGGAAGAAGGATGAAGGAAATGAGTGGAGGAATAAAAAGAGGAGGAGGAAGAAGGATGAAGGAAATGAGTGGAGGAATAAAAAGAGGAGGAGGAAGAAGGATGAAGGAAATGAGTGGAGGAATAAAAAGAGGAGGAGGAAGAAGGATGAAGGAAATGAGTGGAGGAATAAAAAGAGGAGGAGGAAGAAGGATGAAGGAAATGAGTGGAGGAATAAAAAGAGGAGGAGGAAGAAGGATGAAGGAAATGAGTGGAGGAATAAAAAGAGGAGGAGGAAGAAGGATGAAGGAAATGAGTGGAGGAATAAAAAGAGGAGGAGGAAGAAGGATGAAGGAAATGAGTGGAGGAATAAAAAGAGGAGGAGGAAGAAGGATGAAGGAAATGAGTGGAGGAATAAAAAGAGGAGGAGGAAGAAGGATGAAGGAAATGAGTGGAGGAATAAAAAGAGGAGGAGGAAAACAGACAAGAAAAAGAGACGGGGAAAACGAGAACAGAAAGGGATGAGATTGGAATGGAAGATGGGAGGTGATGGGGGTGGGGGGGGGGGGGGGGGAGAGAATGGGAAGTGGGGAGTTTCAGAGGGGAGGGGGTGGGGGATGAGAAACTGTGATTGATTAAGGGGAAATTGTTCCAGCATCTTCACCCGGAGGTATCCCTCTTTAAAAAAAAAAAAAAAAGAAAAAGAAAGAAAGGCCTGTTGCATTTTTTTTTTTCAACGTCGAGGCTTTCACAAAGATACGGGACGAGCGTTCTCTTGTACAGGGAAGGAAAATGTTAATTGCATATTTGCACGGAACAGCTTGCCTGGCTGCGGCCGTTGTTTGAGAATTTTGTTGAAAGGATAGCAAGTGGGCAACGTGGAATGGTGTTTCGCTTGCTTGCTTGTTTGTATTCTAACAATAATGCGCAGGGAGGGAGAAAGAGAGACCTGGCCGTTTGTTTTCCTCCGTTGTTCTGAATCACAAATACGATTGCAAGCGTGCATGTAACGTCGAAGTGTTGAGGTCAGATTTGCCCAGATCATGTTTTTAAATCTTGTTCATATACTACGCACAAACAGAAACGCATATTTTTATTTCAGTTATTTCATGCGTCATTTAGCATTCAAAATATTACAACCACAGAAGAAATAAGACATCCATCTACTGTTATGTCTATTCATTATGTCTGACTATTCACACTGGACAGAGTTCCCTGCTATACGGTGCATGTTTCTGTCAAAATTTTCCTTAATATTTTCAGCGAAAAAAATATGCGTTTCTTTTTGTACACAGTATATTATTTCAAGATGACTGCACGTTTTGAGGGAAAAAGGAAAGGAAATCTATGCGTGCTGTGTAATATGCAACGTGTGCGCATGTCAACTCTTTGAATGTGATGGCTTTACCATCGAAGACGATGGTGTGAAAGAGCGTTCAGCATGCGATAAAGTGCTCCATAACGTTCTGTTCACTTATGCTTGTATTACGCTGTTGATTGAACATTGAAAACAAAAAGACAGATAAAGGGAAGAGAAAAAATAAAAGGAAAGAAAGAAAGCCAACATGAAGAGTAAAAACGAAAATAAAAGGAAAGAAAGAAAGCCAACATGAAGAGTAAAAACGAAAATAAAAGGAAAGAAAGAAAGCAAACACGAAGAGTAAAAACGAAAATAAAAGGAAAGAAAGAAAGCAAACACGAAGAGTAAAAACGAAAATAAAACGAAAGGACCGAAGAAAGAAAGAAAGGAAATAAATGAAAAGAAAGGAAATAAAAAAAGAAGAAGAAAGGGCAACAAGTTAGTAAGAAATGAAGAGTGACATAAAGCATCAGCAGCCGAATTGTCCAGAGTAATATCACCGTTCACACTCCTCTGCTGATTTTTTCTTCAATTTATGACATTTAGACAAACATCTTTGGGTTAAATTACGAAGGGCAGTCTTGTAATAAGGGCGGAGATAATCATTTCTGATGTGTATGCTTTCCTGAAAGCTTTATATGAAGTGTTCGTTGCAGAAATTGTAAATTCAGTGATGGATACATACTGTGTTCAACTGTCATGTTTTGTCCCAAGTCATTTACTCATCTCACCAAAGAGAAGCATTCTACGGGAGTGGATGAGTGACGGAGAGAGAGAGAGTGAGAGAGAGAGAGAGAGAGAGAGAGAGAGAGAGAGAGAGAGAGAGAGAGAGAGAGAGAGAGAGAGAAGACAGACAGACAGACAGACAAACACAAAGGCTGAATCTGAAGTGCTTCCGCTAATCAAAAAGGGACGTCACTCTCCTGTCCTTTATGGAGCAAAAGGCAAACAGATTAATAATTGCACGGTCAAACAGACGGAAATGATTGAATATCATGAATACCGAGAAACAATAACACGACCAAGGAACATCCATCAGTACCATGCTGACCGTTTGCTAACATCACTCAGACACAAAATACCCAATGTCTTCCCTGTATCTCAGCTAATGGGCTACGCACACCGGCGCGTACTTGGCCATGGCTCATTTGGTCACTCTGGATGAAGGAGACGGAATAATATTTCTAGGGGCAGTTCCTGTGGGCGAACGACTGTGTGAACGTCACGTTGTTTGCCGACTTAACTCGGGAGGGGGGGGGGGGGTGGAGGTGAGACAGGCGGAATGAGAAGGGGGGGGGGGATTAATACGAGGGATGGGTGGAGTTAATACAAGGGATGGGTGGAGTTAATGCGAGGGATGGGTGAAGGTTTACAGCTTTACAGTTTCTATCATACACAACCGGCATCCGACCAGACAAGGAATTTACACGGCTCTCAAACTCACGGATGGAGGGTACATAAGAATGGGGAGGCTGGAGGGGAGAGGATAGATTTGCAGTTTCTCTTCCTGCAAGCGAAGCGGGTTTTATATTGGGTTACTATTTTCTTTGTTTCGTTTTTTAAATGTTTTTCTTCCTTTCTTACTTTTTTTTTCAAAATGGAGCGACTGAGGGTGGAGATGAAGCATTATTTGGGTGCCGAATACATGGAAAGATTAGTCACTCTTCGTTCTTTGTTCGTACTTTCCTAAATGTATTCTGTTTTTGCCTGAAGAAGACCCAAGAGGTCGAAGAGCATTGTGTCTTGTCCTGTGCTTTGTTTGTCAATGTCATTGGCGGTAACTAACCCCCTCTCTTTCCAAATTTTCCTTTCTTACGTCATTAAGTCTCTTTCTAGGATTTTCTCACGAAACAAAAGCAAAACATATTAAAAAGGAAAAGCTGCAACGACGATGACAAAACGAACCGTAAAGTGAAGTCTCGAATGCATATGGCGCTGGCTGTTATGACACGTGTACACATACATTATTGTCTTACATTAAGCATGTGTGTGTGTGTGTGTGTGTGTGTGTGTGTGTGTGTGTGTGTGTGTGTGTGTGTGTTGGTAAGTGTGTGTGAACTTATCTCTCTCTCTCTCTCTCTCTCTCTCTCTCTCTCTCTCTCTCTCTCTCTCTCTCTCTGTGTCTCTCCTGCTCTCTCCTTTAGTGTCTGTCCATCCACACACACACACACACACACACACACACACACACACACACACACATTCTCTCTCTCTCTGTCTCTCGCTCTCTCTCTCTTCTCTCTCTCTCTCTCTCTCTCTCTCTCTGCCCCTCTCTGTCTCTTTCTCTCTCTCTCTCTCTCTCTCTGTGTCTCTCTGTCTGTCTGCCTTTTTGTCTGTCTGTCTGTCTCTCTCTCTCTCTCCTCTCTCTCTCCTCTCTCTCTCTCTCTCTCTCTCTCTCTCTCTCTCTCTCCTCTCTCTCCCTCTGTGTGTGTGTGTGTGTGTGTGTGTGTGTGTGTGTGTGTGTGTGTGTGTGTCCAGTACGTCCTCATCCTGTGTATGTTTGTTGACAAGTGACGGGGCGGTGGTGTGGGATCTGGAGAAGGAAGAGGATGTCTGAAGAGAGCAAGGGAAACAAATGCTTATGGAATGTCTTTGAATCCCCAGTGTCTAAATTGCAGCATTTATTGATAGTTCTCGGCTTAATTTAAACAAACTTCTTACCACATGTAAACTGAAAACAAAAACGTATTGCGCTGTGACACAAAAATCACCCTGCATCCATTTCATTCACATGGACATGCAGATTTCTGTTCAGTTCACTTTGACACAAGTTACTCTGTATGTATAATGGAAACCGTTTTGTTTTAACTTCTATGAAAAACATATACAATACCTCACAATGCATTTCACAGATAAACCCTCTGCAAGTATGAAAACAATGTCCCACACCCACTTACAATGTTAAAAAGATGTAGAAAAAAATAAGTAATACTACACTTATACACACACGCACATCCGCGCGCATGCACGCACGGACGCGCTTGCGCGCACACTCGCAAACGCACGCACGCATGCACACACACACACACACGCACGCACGCACGCACGCACACACACACAGCGAGAGAGAGACAGACAGAGAGCCGACACGAACAGATCCGACCCGCCTACCTACCCACCGAC
>CM031606.1:39744706-39747206 GCA_018398815.1 Conus ventricosus
TCTCCACTTTCTCCTCCTCTTCTTCTTCTTCATCATCATCTTTCATCATCAGCATCAGCAGCAAGGGCATCTTCTTCTTCTTCTTCTTTCTCCTCTTCCTCCGCGTCATCGTCACTTTCTTTGTCATCATAATCTTTGTCTTCTTCTTCTGACGGTTCTTTATCTGTTTATTCTTTCAGTTGTAGCTCTATCATTTTCTGTTTCTTCCTCCACTTTTTGTTTTTTTTCCTCAGCCTCTTCTTCTTTTTCTTCCTCCTTCTTCTCTTCCTCATCCTCTTTTTTCACCCATTTCTGTTCACCATTTTGTTTTAAACTTCTGCCAAATAGGTCCTTTTCCGCTTCCATTTGTTCGTTTGTTCGTTTTTAGATGCATGAATTAATGTACTTTTACGCGAACTGTCTCGGAAAGATGTAATTTGGCCCCGAGGACGAACCTATCAAATCTCAGTGCTGACCCGTTGTGGAGATACATAGTGCAAAAGCTGATCCAGGATACATTTATTTTATACTGTGTATAAGGTTTCTTTTGTAGCATGTAAAATCTTTCCGGCGATATCTACGTTGACACGGTGTATTTTTCGTATCCTGTTTTAAAGAAATCACGGGAAGTAACTCTTTCAGTCCGTACCCACAACTACTTCCCTTGTGTGAATATCATTTCGTTTTCACATATGTATTGACTCAAAGGGCGGATCCCGAATCCGTTTGACATTAACCGGATCCGCGCTCCACCTAGTATCCTTCTACTTTTATCAGGGTTTGACGAGTTGATTTTGCTTTTTCGAGCAAGCCATACCGATTATAATTACAATCGACTATGCGCATCTTGGCAATGATACATCACATTAAGGACACAGAACTGTGGATTGACCGATGGTCCAAGTGTAATGGAGAGCACGTCTGTTGTGGTGTCCTCATCGGCTTCCCTTGACCTTAACGGAAAGAACGCGTTTTGGGTGGCTCCGAGAAAATGATGGCGTGTCATGTTGTTAAATGGGCTGGAAGACATAGTCTGCACAGCTCCCTGGCCTTCTCTCTCTCTCTCTCTCTCTCTCTCTCTCTCTCTCTCTCTCTCTCTCTCTCTCTCTCTCTCTCTCTCTCTCTCATCTAGCATGGTTACTCCCGTATATCATATTACCTTATATGGGTATGGACGTGACCTTAAGCCTGCATGCAAGCAGCTGACTGATTTGTTCCTTTAAAGACTTCATTTCAGGTCCATTAAATTTTTCTCTTTATCTTCTTATCAAATCTCACCCACATCCACCCCACACTACCCCTTCCCCAACAGCGACTTCATCCCTGTTACGACCCAGATTTGGGAGGTTTCTGGATGTCGTTGATAAAAAGCACCACCGTGTACCACGCGTGCGTTGTTGACTCTCTGTGGAGGCATTATGCTCTGTAGCGATACTTTCCCTTCCCCATCCCACCCCCAGCTCTCTCCACATCCACCCCCAATATCTACTCTCTCCTGCTTCTCCATCTCTCTGACCTCCTCCCCCCGCCCCCCTTCCCCTACTTCGTCCACATTCTCCGTCCATTTCCATCCCACTTCTCCCATTCTGTCCCACTCATCTTATTCCTAGCAAGTCTCCGAGCTAACGGACCAGAAAATAACGGTACTGATGAGGTCTCTCCGTCCTGCCCTCTTTCACGCTCTAGTAACTAATCCATCTTCCCCATGTACGATTGTTTAAGATGAGCTTGGTGATGGTGTGTTGTTGTCGGCGAAAGTTTAGGAAGGTGAAAGTTTGGATATGAGAGGCAGCGTATATATATAAATCCGGCGTTTTTTTTTCCAAGAGTGTGTGTTTGTGGAGGGGGAGGGGGGGGGGAGAGCAAAAAATCAGGACAAGAAAAATAATTCTAAAAACCTTATATGGACGAGAACAAAATTTACCCGAAAGATGATTCTGGTGAATAGACAGGTCTGTCAGAACAGTTCTGTTGTTGAAAGGTAGACATTCTGATAGTATAGGTGTTGTGTATATAAAGCAAAGTTCATTGAAAAGCTGTCTGGCGATGAAAATATATGGGTAGGAGCCGACCATGGACCTAAAATTCCCAAAATACAAATGGTTGTGATAGGATCGAACCCACGACCTTCTTGCATGGAATCCGCGACGTTAACCACTGCACCACGCGAGTACACGTTTAAATGGTTAAAATGACAAACTCCAATTCTGTTGATGCTGTCCTTTGTTTAGTAATGCTTACAGACTTTTTGACAATTTTGTCGGGTTTTGTTTTGTTTTGCTTGTTTGTTTTTTGCTTTGTTTTTGTTTTTTTTTGTCGCGTTTTAACATTCTGATGTCGTTTTGGGAATCGAGTCGACAAGACGTAACGATGCTAACTGACAGAAGCCTGAAGTATCGAAGAGCACGTGCTCGTATACTGCACAGGCAGTCGGCTTCTGCTGGACCTGATATAAGGTCATGCCATCCACGCACTACCATGCAACATGATAATGTTGATGCCGCCCTCTGTCTCAGTCTCT
>CM031606.1:39752206-39757206 GCA_018398815.1 Conus ventricosus
CGGTGTGCTGACACTTTCATTCTGCTGTGATAACATCTTTCTAACAGATGAATACGATTAAATCCACGTAAAGGTATTAAAGTATTCATAGAATTAGAAACAAAGTAAGTGTGCATGCGCGCATTCGCGAAGACTCGTGTGTGTGTGTGTGTGTGTGTGTGTGTGTGTGTGGTGTGTGTGTGTGTGTGTGTGTGTGTACTTGCGTGAGTGTGTACGTTCGTGGGTTTGTGCGTGTACCTTTTTTGTGTAATGATACTAACAATATTTTCATTCTCAATTATCGTCTGTCAATCATACCATTTATAAAAGCTTTATTATCCTAATGACACTGGCCATTGTAGTCATTTTACATTTTTTTAATAAGAATGTAAGAACGTTATACTTCTTTCTCATCGCCAAGTGTTGTTCAAATGTAACATAATGCAGGTGGCGCTTTCGTTTTTCGAGCTATACTAATGCAGATTTTACCTATAAAGAAAATATGATTAACTGCTGCTCTTTTGATCTTACTTGCTTTTTTTTTATTTTGGGCACCAAACATTACATCAGCCAATGACAGTTTTAGCGTTTTTCCAACCAGAATTGTATGAAAATGTCGATTTCTTCCCACAGTCTGTACACGGGTGGGCAATAACAAAAGAAATGTTAAATAAAGTCAGTGCCATTGACAGTGATCGCATTTGTTGGTTTCTGTTAATTTCATTTCCTGAAGAAGAATGTTTGTGGGATAGATGTAATTTATCTTCCACTGCAGCTCGTATAGTCTGGTTTCCTTTGTGGATTCTCTTGGAATCAGCCATACGTTTTTATCTACTCGAACACCAAGCTTTCTGCGCCAGAAGTCATTAGCATGAGCAAACGTTTTCGTGGTATTATTTCTTTCCAATATTTCATGTATCCCTTCGGGGTTTACATCAAACACACTTGCTTCGTTGTTAATGCCTTGGGTTTGTTCCAAACGTTATTACGTTTTGGCATAACTCTTCACTGATGTTCGTAAGAACTGAATTCGGCCCTGTACGCTATGTGATCATAATAATGTTTTCTGGCCGTCTTTATCTCCTGACAACATCTACCATTCCCTCAAACAGTAATGGAATTTGGAAATCTCACGCTAGCAGCTATAAGACACTATCACCGAAGCACACGGCAAGAGAATTTCAGAACCGGTGCGTTCTTGAGGTTTCACTCCCATGTATGAAAGTGATGTGGAAACAATATTCGTAAAATCATAGGTGCATGAGTGCAAATAGATGGTGCGCATGTTGCATGGATGTGTCTGTATATATGTGTGCGTCTACAAAAATCTATCAATATGATCGCCTAAACGCGCGCGCACGCGAGCACGCACGCGAGCATGCACGCGCGCGCGCGCGCGCGCGCAAACACACACACACACACACACACACACACACACACACACACACACACACACACACACACACACACATGTGCGCTCATATACAGAGAGAGAGAGAGAGAGAGAGAGAGAGAGAGAGAGAGAGAGAGAGAGAGAGAGACACAAACACACACACACACACACACACACACACACACACACACACACACACACACACACACACACACAGAGTGACAGAGACAGGGAAGACAGTCCAACATACAGAAGACATTCACTGTTACTTATGAGATCAGTGACCAGGACAAAAGAGGCTAGCTTGTCTCCATTTTCAGCACGTTAAAAGCTTTACCGATAAGCAGAGAAGTAAAGATAGTGAGGGCGTGAGTGATTGGCGCACGCAATCTTCGTGTGCTTCACATAATGTGATGGGGCAAAGTGCGGTGAGGTACCGTTTCGCCCTTTTTCATTTTGCCCTGCCAGGGCGAACTGGGACTTCCACAACACGATCCTGGCAGGTACCGTTTCGCCCTTTTTCATTTTGCGTGTGAGCACGACTTGGCCTAACGGCCTTCGTTCATTCGTCCTTCGTCCTCTCTCGGGCTTCGCCCTACTCTAATCTAAAGACCATCGATTCTGCTTTGGAGTAGACTGGGACACTGGTTACGCCAGGGGGAGCCTTGCAGTATGGTCAGGACACTCAAAGGAACGTTAGGGCGAAATAGGAAAGGGCGAAAAGGGAACAGGACGAAATGGGAAAGGGCGAAATGAAAAAGGGCGAAACGGGATGACACCCAAAGTGCACTCAGTGGAACGGGGTTGGCAGTTTCGCTGATCTCAAGTCACCCCAATCAGAGGTCTCCTTTGAGACGTAAATTCAGATATCCGTCAATAAATTACGAGCTATCTGGTAGTATGGGAACAGCATAGAGTTGAAAACATTGAAAGAAGGATCTTTGTAGTGTGTGTGTGTGTGTGTGTGTGTGTGTGTGTGTGTGTGTGTGTGTGTGTGTGTGTGTGTGTGTGTGTGTGTGTTGCTTTAGCTGTTTCATCTTTCACGCCTTCTCAGTGGCATTTCGCACGCTATAGATTACATGCTGCCCAAGGCATAGCCACATTCAGGTTTATCTTGTTACACCCTCTGTGCATACAGTGCACGGGAGCATTCGATAACGTCATCGTGTAGCGACTCTTCAGAGCAGACTGTTCAATGTGTTGAATCACACTTTGTCAGTTTAGGAGACTCTGTTCTATGTGTTGAATCACACTTTGTGAGTATAGGAGACCATGTTCTATGTGTTGAATCACACTTTGTCAGTTTGGCGGGTCGTTGTTCTTTCTTTGGAATAGGAACAAAGGATTCCATGTTAACTGAGTTAAATGAAAGCGAGGAAATAATTGAAATGATAAATAAAACTGTATAGAATGTCAAAATTATAATTAAATCGACGCGTGTCTCTGCACTTATAAGTTTATGTTTTATGTAAGTTACTGGGGAGGGTGTGGGGTGTGGGAGACAAAAATAGATGGACAGCATGGATGTCTTGTCGAAAGGACGTTCAAATGGACCCTCCGGATGACAGCAGTACACAATTCATCATTAAAACAACACGAAAAAAAGACAAGAATTTAGAATCATGATTGTCATCAAATAAAATAATTGTAAGCGAGCGCGCAATTCATTGCCTTTTTCAAGCTCACGGAGAGTGGAAGCGAGATAGGGGCTTTTTCAAAGGATGATCTATGTCCAACAAAAATCGTTTTAATCCATTCCCTGTCGTTGTGACATCATTAAATACCCGGGCTTATCGTTGTAAGATCGTCAGCGTTGTCACTTATTGTTCCACAAACATCAGACTTGACAAGACGATTGCAACATGAGCAGATTAAGTGGTTTCACACAGGTGTAAAATGACATAGATAACCATAGATTGCAGGCGTTGAAAAGCAGAAGAAACACTCTGTGGAAAACACCTTTTTCCATTTATGCTTCAAATGGAAAAGAAAAAATGAAAGGGGGGGGGGGATGGTGGTGGTGTGGTTGGGGCTTTTTATTCAAAGAATAAATGTTACTTCTGTCTAGGTTTCCGATGGATTTCTTTCTTTCTTTTTTTTTTCTATCATTTAAAAGAAAATTTGGACCTCAAAAGACTGATGTGTTTTTTATGCGCGAAACAAACTTTCAGATGAAGGAATGATCATGAAGAAGATATGGTCAGCATTTCCCTCTAAACCATATTTTGTCGTTTGGAGTCTCAAGAAATGGAAGTCCCAGAACTACCGGCATCATGTATTGAGCAACTTGATGTATATAGAAAATTACATGCAGCTGTATTCACTGAAAACTCCTAGCAGATCCAGACAACTTCAGACGCTGAAGAGTCAGTACGATATAGTTCACTACCAGATGCTTTTCTACAGTCATAATCATAATCAGTGTCAAGCCATAAAAGAACACCTCTGGAACAGAGTTGATTTCAGCTGAACAGGAATTTGTAGAACCGAGAAGTGAACATTTTAAACACTTTGACCCCTGTGAGGGTATGAGAGATAAACACTTTGACCCTGTGAGGGTATGAGAGATAAACACTTTGACCCCTGTGAGGGTATGAGAGATAAACACTTTGACCCCTGTGAGGGTATGAGAGATAAACACTTTGACCCCTGTGAGGGTATGAGAGATAAACCATTACAATGCACGGATTTGAAAGGTAAACTGAAATCTTTAAAGTCAGTCAGGCATTCTCAGCTGCTTGTGCTGACAAAGGCACACAATTTTGTTGATGTCTTACATTTATAGCTTTCCAATGAGAGTGATATCAGACGAATGTTTAACCCATCAGTATTGTGCAGAGTGTGGTTGGTTACACAAACGATCACAGTGTGTTTGTTTATTAATGCACCTGTTGTCAAGTACACAAACATCTTGCTTTGGAACGACTTAAAAATACGACGTTAATAAATGAATAATAAGTAGATGCATGAATAGATAAATACGTACATACATAGATAAATAATCAAATGCATTCACGAATGAATAAATATATAACCAAATAAATAAATGAATCAATAAGTAAATACAGAGTTACGACCCAGTGTTGCAAAATTCAGTCTTGATCTAAAGGCCTTTCAGGCTTTGTTTTAAAACAGGCCGTACACAGAAAGTCGAGGAACTCAGCATCAAACAAACCATCCCATGAGACGCATGATATATGACTTAAGCTGATCGATGAAACGTCATTGCTGAATTTCATTTGTACGCAGGCTCTGACCAACTTAAAAGAACACCGCCCACGAGTTGACAGAACAACACCGTGTGTTTGTACTCAATGTTTTGCCTACTAGGGAGCCATTGACGCTGACAGGGTCGTGAGGCGGAGAAAATGAAACATGCAAAGCGTTCTGCAGTTCAGGAGAGCCGCGGCTATGATCAGTCGGGTGGAATGATAGAGAGGGGGGGAATCGTTACGTTGATGACTCCCATGGGAGCAGTTATTGTTGTATGGACGAGATCTCCTTTGGTGCCAGAGGAAGCGTTCAACGATCCTAATTTTAAGTTATGAAAAGCAAATTCTCATAAAGAAGGCTTTGTGTCTGCTATTGGATGTGAATGTAGTATGTTGGTTTCGTGCGTCTGTGCGCG
>CM031606.1:39762206-39764706 GCA_018398815.1 Conus ventricosus
GTAGAGTTTAATACAGCCCTGTCACGCAGTCTCTTGTGTGACGCCGGGACCTTTCGGAAAGTAGAGTTGAATTCAGCCCTGTCACGCAGTCTCTTGTGTGACGCCGGGACCTTTCGGAAAGTAGAGTTGAATACAGCCCTGTCACGCAGTCTCTTGTGTGACGCCGGGACCTTTCGGAAAATGTAGAGTTGAATACAGCCCTGTCACGCAGTCTCTTGTGTGACGCCGGGACCTTTCGGAAAGTAGAGTTGAATACAGCCCTGTCACGCAGTCTCTTGTGTGACGCCGGGACCTTTCGGAAAGTAGAGTTGAATACAGCCCTGTCACGCAGTCTCTTGTATGACGCCGGGACCTTTCGGAAAGTAGAGTTGAATACAGCCCTGTCACGCAGTCTCTTGTGTGACGCCGGGACCTTTCGGAAAGTAGAGTTGAATACAGCCCTGTCACGCAGTCTCTTGTGTGACGCCGGGACCTTTCGGAACGTAGAGTTGAATACAGCCCTGTCACGCAGTCTCTTGTGTGACGCCGGGACCTTTCGGAAAGTAGAGTTGAATACAGCCCTGTCACGCAGTCTCTTGTGTGACGCCGGGACCTTTCGGAAAGTAGAGTTGAATACAGCCCTGTCACGCAGTCTCTTGTGTGACGCCGGGACCTTTCGGAAAGTAGAGTTGCATACAGCCCTGTCACGCAGTCTCTTGTGTGACGCCGGGACCTTTCGGAAAGTAGAGTTGAATACAGCCCTGTCACGCAGTCTCTTGTGTGACGCCGGGACCTTTCGGAAAGTAGAGTTGAATACAGCCCTGTCACGCAGTCTCTTGTGTGACGCCGGGACCTTTCGGAAAGTAGAGTTGAATACAGCCCTGTCACGCAGTCTCTTGTGTGACGCCGGGACCTTTCGGAAAGTAGAGTTGAATACAGCCCTGTCACGCAGTCTCTTGTGTGACGCCGGGACCTTTCGGAAAGTAGAGTTGAATACAGCCCTGTCACGCAGTCTCTTGTGTGACGCCGGGACCTTTCGGAAAGTAGAGTTGAATACAGCCCTGTCACGCAGTCTCTTGTGTGACGCCGGGACCTTTCGGAAAGTAGAGTTGAATACAGCCCTGTCACGCAGTCTCTTGTGTGACACCGGGACCTTTCGGAAAGTAGAGTTGAATACAGCCCTGTCACGCAGTCTCTTGTGTGACGCCGGGACCTTTCGGAAAGTAGAGTTGAATACAGCCCTGTCACGCAGTCTCAGTCCAGAATGGAGCTTCTCAGTATCACCTACGCCATTTTCATTCTTCTTGATCATCGGTTAAATAATGTGTAAGTTTCGAGGCCATTTATATTCAGCTCATGTTGTGAGGTCTATTTCGAAAGCATGTCCATGCTCAACGCGAGCTCGACAGTCTTCGGCATCGGCGAGTTCTTGGGGGTCAAAGGCTGCGTGTGGTAGCACCCTGCAGACTGGGACGCTTATTCACGTTTACACCATGACTAAACACTTTTTTTTCGTCTAGGGGGTGGGAGTGTTCTTGGTGGCGTCCTTTGTTGTTTTTTTTTTCTCAGAACACCACTGGAGTATCTCGATGGCTGTGCGTTGTCTGCTTTGGTGGACTTCCTCATGACGTTATAGATTACTCCCTGAGGACAGCCGATGCTGGGTCTGTGACTGCACAGTGCTAGGTGTGGGTGTGTGTCGGGGATACGGAGTGGGCGGCAGAAATTAATGTCACAGAGGGCCACGCAGTTTGAGATGGCTAAACAGTCTCAGTGTTCAGTTTGAAACAGATGGTTGACCTAGAGCACACAAACTCTAAATTCAATCACACACACACACACACACGAAACATCATTTGTCGCCAAGTTGATCAATAAAGCATCAGCCCTGGATTCGAGCTGGACGCAGGCAGGCAGGCAATACCAAAGTTAGAAGAAGAATACCGTCCAGGAATCAACACATCGGCAGCGTGTGTTTGTATTCGATGCGTTGCCTAACAGAGGGCCATTGACGTCGACAGAGTCGCGAGGTGGAAAAAAAATCATGCATGCGAAAGCGTTCTGCGATCCATGATGCCCCAGGACCCTGATTGATTTGGAGGAGCATATGAGAGGAGATGGGTCGTTCCATTGATCTCCATGTGAACAGCTGTTCCAGAAGGGACAAAAGTTACTATGGTGTGAGAGGAAATTCCGATGTTCCTGAGAAGCATGCTTTTATAGAGTGGCTGTGATATAGTGGGAGAGAGAGAGAGAGAGAGAGAGAGAGAGAGAGAGAGAGAGAGAGAGAGAGAGAGAGAGTGTGTGTGTGTGTGTGTGTGTGTGTGTGTGTGTGTGTGTGTGTGTGTGAAAGAGAGAGAGAGAGAGAGAGAGAGAGAGAGACAGACAGACAGACAGACAGACAGACAGACAGACAGACAGACAGACAGAGACACAGAGAGAGCTTCGCCCAGTATTATCTTAATCTGCCGTACTCATTCATATGCTGACAAGCACAGAGACATCACATCAAAACAACGAT
>CM031606.1:39779706-39784706 GCA_018398815.1 Conus ventricosus
TGTGTGTGTGTACGTGTGAGGGGATGTGTTGGTGATGGCGAGGGAGTTTTTGTTTTCATGCATTTTGAGCACGTAAGCTACCCTTTGGGTAAAGAAGCTGCATGTGGCAGGAGCAGAGAGAGAGAGGGCAGACAGAGGAAGAAGGGGGACTGAAGGTGGGGATGCCGTAGGGCGGACGTGCAAGGGAAAGCAACGAATAGCAGCTCCTCGCCCACACAAGCAAGTCTTTACGTTGTCGGATTAGAGCCTGTGGTTGTCTCCTCAGCCGACAGCTGCTTCCATTCCCCGCCGTCCTGTCCTCTCCAGGATTACCTCCCTTTCTAATACTGGCGAGACCCTCGCCCACATGTCTCTTGTGTTCTGGCATGAGGATCTAGGTCACTGAGCTCTCTATACAGCAGTGTATACCTGCAGGCGTAATCTATGGGACACTGATTCACCCCATCCCATACACACACACACACACACACACACCCCCCCCCCCCCCAGCTTTTTTTTTTACCTCCCACCATCACTTTCTTCCCTCACTGTCTGCTTTCCTGCTCATACCGCCTTCTTGGACAAGAAGTCGTCTTACTGTGGATTAACTGATGTCTTTCCTAAATCTTAGTTCATTTGATTTATAAGAGAGAGAGAGAGAGAGAGAGAGAGAGAGAGAGAGAGAGAGAGACAGACAGACAGACAGACAGACGGATGGACAGAGACAGAGAGAGGGGGTGCATGTGCTTGTCATTGCCTGTAGACATTAGTTTACACTCTTGCTTGGGTTAAGTTCTCAATGTTCCAGGTGATGATGTGATTGACCAGCTCGCTACGAGTGTTACATATAACCAATGCAGATTGTATAAACATTATACTTATCTGAAATCCAGACATGTCACAGACCTCTGACAAGAAGTCGGAACGTGCTGACGGATATCAAATTCTTTGAAATCCGTCCAAGCCATAAAGAGTTGTCACCAATTACCATCGCTGGTTGTAAACCATAAAGGGTTGTCACCAATTACCATCGCTGGCTGTAAACCATAAAGGGTTGTCACCAATTACCATCGCTGGCTGTAAACCATAAAGGGTTGTCACCAATTACCATCGCTGGCTGTAAAAAGGATTCAGTTTTGCACAATACATTGAGACCACTCTTTTTACATGCACTCTTATCTTTTAAAATATTGAGTAAACCATGCAGCGCACCCTGTAATTAACTATAAAGTATTTTCGTGTAGAGTATTGGGACTTACATAACGTCAGATATCAACACTCGGCAGGAAACTCAATGGACCGTTTAGTAAACGAGTGACTGTGGTCGATAAACCCACTTACTAGAGGAAAACGATTCTGCAACAAAATCGAGTTTAATAAGCTTCAGTCACTATCACTATGGTTCGTTGAACCACGATCAGAGGAAGGACGTGTGTTCATTCAACCATGGCAATCTGGGGAAGGGAATAAGTTTATCAATTTCAGCTAGCCAGCCACATTGTGGTGGACACACATACGCCTCACACACAGCCACTTGTGAAAAACGTTTTTCGTCATAGAAAATAACAGCTAACACAGCAACATATATACACGATGGTTTACAACAATTATCATCCATTTTCTAACACTACAGACATTTCTAAAATGGACAAAAACTGAACCCAGTGGATGCTTGACATCAACAGCCATATCAAGATTCCTGCCTGACATATTGAGCACAGGTCATGTCGTCTGCAACTGTGCTTGAGAAAATGGATTTTCTGTGATTGGACGAGCTCACTGGACATACAAATAAAATAATGTAAAAAGAAAAGAGCCATAGAACGGGATTCACTTTGTATGAAAATGACTTTAATCTGAACATTCGATTGGATGTCAATCGACTGGCCCTGCATGAGATCGTGGGAGCTTCGCCAGAACTCTGGTGAACACTGATTATCCCGTCAACCAGTTACATTTGTCAGGGAACAAGAGCTGTGGCCCACAGCGTAGCGTTAACAGGCCACTGTCAGGGAACAAGAGATGTGGCCCACAGCGTAGCGTTAACAGGCCACTGTCAGGGAACGAGAGATGTGGCCCACAGCGTAGCGTTAACAAGCCATGGTCAGGGAACGAGAGATGTGGCCCACAGCGTAGCGTTAACAAGCCATGGTCAGGGAACGAGAGATGTGGCCCACAGCGTAGCGTTAACAGGCCACTGTCTTACGAGAAGATGTTGAGTCATTTGTTTTAACCAAAAATAGTAACACGAAAGGACTCTAGTGTCCAAATGACTGGCGAAGTTCAATGAACCGCAGACATTCGTCCATCACACTGACTGCATGGTCACGTCACAAACAACAGGGGGTAGTGGCGGTCACGGTCATCGGACGAACAGTCATTCGGTGGTCTGTGTGTTAAACTGCCCCCCCCCCCCCCCCCCCCCCCATGAAAACCGTATTCAGAGATGTTTCACCGGAGTTGATATCAAGTTCCTAAAAAGGGTAAATATTTTCATTCTGATCTGAGATTCTGCGGAACAGAAATTTCTATTTATCTGTTGCGTGGTTTAAAAAAAAAAAGCCGGCCTGAGTATGGTTTCCCTTTTTCTGTCCCGCCCCCCCCCCCCCCCTCTACTTTTGCTTGTTTTCTTTGTCATTGACTTTGACGGGGTAACAACCCTCATATGGGCATCTGTGGTTGGCCGGCTATGAACAAAATGAATTGAATTCGTATATGTTTATTAATGATTCAGTTTGTGGGCGAGGAGTGGAGAAGACAGTGAGAGGTAAGGATGTGGAAAAAGGGATGGGAACAGAAAGGGATTTAACGCAAAACATTAAGACACACACACAAAGTCAGAAACACACACACACACACACACACACACACACACACACACACACACACACACACGCACGCACGCACGCATGCACGCACGCATGCACGCACGCACGCACGCAAACACACACACACACACACACACACACACACACAGAGAGAGAGAGAGAGAGAGAGAGAGAGAGAGGAGAGAGAGAGAGAGAGAGAGAGAGTACCGATAGACAGACAGACTGAAAAGAGAGTATTTGAAAAAGAGAGAAAGTGAACCCTAAAGACTCTTTCCATCTACTACCATGTAAGTCTACCGTGCCATTCTGTTGTCACTGTCTGGACTGCCATGCTGCAGACAGCTAGTTGAACAGCCCTCCCCTGTCCAGACACTATTCTCTTGCCCTGGCTTGACCAACAGTCTTTCTTCTGCCCAGCGTACCCGTTTTGTTTTCTGGCTTTTTGGTCTTGTCACAATCTCGTTTTCGCTGCGTCAGAAGAAAAAGAAACACCCGAAGGTGCTGGGGAGGACCCAGAGAAGCACTGTCTTCACCTGCCTTTAGAGCAGTCCTGTACAATCTCGTTTTCGCTGCGTCGTGCGTAACCGTACGATCAGTGCTAGTTCTCTCTCTCTCTCACTCTTCTCTCTCTCTCCTTTAACTTGTTTTTCCTTTTTTTTTTCTTTCTAGGCCGGAGGGTTTCTTGTCTTCGCGCAGCTATCTTGGGGGAAGGGGTAGTGGAGGGAATGGGGGGGGGGGGGGACTGAGGGCCGGGAGGGGAAGAGCTGAGGAGGACTGAGTGAAGCGGCAAGGGGAGGGGGGCGGGGGGGGGGGGGGGAGGATTACGAGAGGAGCAGAAACCAAGCAGTCCCTCGCCTTCGCAAGCAAGTCTTTACGTTGTCAGATTAGAGCCTGGGGTTGTCTCTTCGGCCGGCAGCTGCCTCCATTCCCCACCGTCCTGTCCTCTCCAGGATTATCCCCCTTTCTTGATACTGGCGTGACCCTCGCCACGTGTCTCTCGTGTCTTGGCGTGAGGATCGGGGGAACTGAGCTCTGTTTATCTGTAGGTGTGGGTTCATCTGTAGGTGGGTTCATCTGCAGGTGTGGGTTTATCTGTAGGTGTGGGTTTATCTGCAGGTGTGGGTTTATCTGTAGGTGTGGGTTTATCTGTAAGTGTGGGTTTATCTGTAGATGGGGGTTTATCTGTAGGTGTGGTTTTATCTGTAGGTCTTGGTTTATCTGTAGGTGTTCATCTGTAGGTGTGGGTTTTTTCTGTAGGTGTGGGTTTATATGTAGGTGTTTATCTGTAGGTGTGGGTTTATATTTAGGTGTGGGTTTATCTGTAGGTGTGGGTTTGGGGCGCTGTATTTCCCTAATCCGTATCTCTTTCCGTTCCCCTTTCTTCTTCTCTCTGCTTCCTGTCCTGTTGATGCTGCTTTCGTGGAAAAGAAGCCGTGTGTCTGTGTGTGTGTCTGTGTGCGTGTGCGTGTGCGTGCGTGCGTGCGTGTGTGCGTGTGTGTGTGTGTGTGTGTGTGTGTGTGCGTGCGTGCGTGCGAGTGCGTGCGTGCGTGCGTGTGTGTGTGTGTGTGTGTGTGTGTGTGTGTTGTGTGTGTGTATGTGTGTGTGTTGTGTGTGTGTGTGTGTGTGTGTGCGTGCGTGTGTGCGTGCGTGCGTGCGTGTGCGTGCGTGCGTGCGTGCGTGCGTGCGTGCGTGCGTGCGTGCGTGCGTGCGTGTGTGAATTGTTACAGGTCATTATTTGTTCACCATTTGGAGGATTGCATTTCGTTGGACATTGAAGATGTAAGGCATCTTTTTTCCTCAGTTCTCAAACGTTGTGAACGCTAGTGTGACTGACAATGCATGGATTATTAAAAAAAAAAAAAAAGAGGTGACTTACAGTAGACAGGAAAGGCCACAGTGTATACAATACAGATTTGGAAGGTTCCCTCGCGCTGCCAGTGCGGGGTTTGAGCTTAAAGTTGCCGCCTCTTCTCTACCCCCAATTTCGCACACCCTTCTCCCAGCCCCTTCTCCCCCCTTCGTCCTCATTCCCCCCTTCATCCCCTCCCTTCACGATCATCTATTTATCCATTGACTGGTCTATTGAATTATTGCGCCGGTTCATTTGTCATTATGACAGAGAAATTACTTGCCAACACTTGTTTTCTTTTTCTGCACTACTCATCATTCCATGTAATTATTTGGTCGCCTGGT
>CM031606.1:39799706-39817206 GCA_018398815.1 Conus ventricosus
AAACATCGACAAAGTGCTGTCTGAGATATTCCATAAAGAAGAAAAACCGTTATGGGCCGTTATAGCCGTTAGTAATGCCTATAATGGTAAACTGAAACATCGGGCATCATCCATGGCCCATAGTGAACATACCTGCTAATTTTCACAAAGATCGGCAAGTACTTTCTGAGATATTCCATAAAGAAGGAAAACCGTTACAGGCCGTTACAACCGTCAGTAACGGCTATAACGGTAAACTAAAACATCAGGCATCATCCGTGACCGATAATGAACATACCTGCTAATTTTCACAAAGATCGGCTAAGTACTTTCTGAAATATTCCATGAAGAAGAAAAACCGTTACAGGCCGTTATAGCCGTTAGTAACGGCTATAGCGGTGAACTAAAACATCGGGCATTTTTTGTGACCCATAATGAACATACCTACAAATTTTCTGAAAGATCGGCCAAGTACTTTCTAATATATTCCATAAAGAAAAAAAAATTACAGGCCGTTACAGCTGTTTGTAACGGATATAACGGTACACTAAAACATCGGGCATCATCCGTGACCCATAATGAACATACCTGCTAATTTTCACAAAGATCGGCCAAGTACTTTATAAAATATTCCATAAAGAAGAAAAACAGGTACAGGCCGTTACAGCCATTAGTAACGGCTATGACGGTAATATAGCACACTGGGCATCTTCTTTGGCCCATAATGAACATACCTACAAATGTTCAGAAAGATCGTTCTAGTAGTTTTGTCTGGAGCGAGTGGAACACATTTTGACCCCGGACGGACGGGCACACACAAACACACACACACACACACACACACACACACACACACACACACACACACACACACACACACACACACACACACTACTGAAAGAATCTCCGGCATCACCAGATT
This sequence comes from Conus ventricosus, assembly GCA_018398815.1. Taxonomy (NCBI): domain Eukaryota; kingdom Metazoa; phylum Mollusca; class Gastropoda; order Neogastropoda; family Conidae; genus Conus; species Conus ventricosus. The sequence goes on from CM031606.1 coordinate 39,800,608, forward strand.
GACATATCTGGAAGATGAAGAGGAAACGCCTTGTACTGATATGAAATGCGATTCTTTTCCTTAACTTTAGTTAATGTAGCGAGAGAATGGCATCAGAACTGGTTAAACATTTGAAGAGAAAGACTATTAATAAAGCCTGACGCCGGAAAATGTTGAATTTCGGTCTAGGTGGAGGCGACAGGATTAAATTTGACTGAACCTTTCATCTGTTATGTTATTAATCCAAGACTTGGGTTTAAAAAAAAGTTGAATTCACATAGCCATATGGCCGTAGGGGCCACGAAATATTACAGGTTTACAGTGCTCGGAACACAACATTGTTTTTTCCTTCCGCCGCCTTAAACTCCCCTGATCCGGTTCAAGTAATGCTGGATGGACACAGAACGTTTTCAAACCGAAAAATGGCACCCCACGAGTGGTTTGAACTCAAGTCGGTCGCTCGAATCACTTTTCTACTGGCCCCTCTCAAGACCCACGACTAGGAAGCGTGTGTGTTTTGTGCTGCTATAGGCTCTGGCGAGATTGTTCAAAACCCTATAAACATTTGGACGGTAATGTAAACAAAACCTGTAGAACTGACCAGATGCCAACCCTGGAAACAGTACTTTGTATACACCCCTTAGCGGTTCCAGACACGGAGGTCAAATTAGTAGCAGAGGAAACAGGACTGAAAGAGGGGGGGGGGGGGGGGGAGTGGTCGGTGCTGGTGGAGGAGGACGGGGGTAAGGAGGGTGGATAAGACTTGCAAGAGCGTGAGTGTGAGGATGCTGCCTACAGACTTTCAACTAGTGCTTTTCTTTGGGGGCCATCCACTTGGGCCATGTTTCGTCCCTCCTCATGTTTTCCCCAGCTTACTCCCCCTCCCTTACACTATCCTCCATCTCCCCAGTACGTGCGGGTGTAATTTTGTTACAAACTCAGCACTGCAGTTCTTTAGCTAAAATAACACGTACTGTTCAAAAGACCAGATCTATGGACCCAGGAGAGAGAGAGAGAGAGAGAGAGAGAGAGAGAGAGAGAGAGAGAGAGAGAGAGGAGAGATGACGTGACAAAGAATAAAACAAAAAAGTTATTTCCGACAGAATAAGAAACAGGTTAATAAAGAGTGACAGCTGACGCCGGAGTTCTATGAGTTAGACGACGTCAGATACGTTCAAAGACAGGATGCAATTTTTGAAAAAGGGGGTGGGGTTAGTGGGAAAGAGAGAGAGAGAGAAAGGGGGGGAGGGAGGGAGGGAGGGAGAGAAGAAGAAGAAGAAGAAGAACAACAACAACAACAACAACAAGAAAAATCTGGTAGCTCAGTCGGTGACACAATTTCTTTGCCGAATGTGAAGGGCTGATTGCACACTCGGCAAGCAGGCGAGAAAGGACAGTGTCCGTGGTTTGAATCTCGCTCAAAACGGGCTGATAACCCCCCAGTAACATGTCGTAATGCTCTCTCTCTCTCTCTCTCTCGCTCTCTCTCTCTCTCTCTCTCTCTTCTCTCCTCTACTCTCTCTCTCTCTCTCTTTTTCTCTCTCTCTCTCTCTCCTCTCTCTCTCTCTCTCTCTCTCGATCGCTCACTCACTCTCTTTCTCTCTATCGCTCTCTGTGTCTCTCTATTTGTCTGTCTGCCTGTCTGTGTCCCTCTCCCTCATTTCTATGCTCCTCTCTCTCTCTCTCTCTCTCTCTCTCTCTCTCTCTCTCTCTCTCTCTCTCTCTCTCTCTCTCTCTCTCTCAAATGGGATAGTTTTTCAATAATCATGACAGGCTTCTGTAAGAAATAAAACTGAGGGAGTTCAGACCCTATTCATGCTCAGTTCAAATCAAAACTCTACTTGTTCTTCATAACTACACAATGCTTCATTTCTAACACACACACACACACACACACACACACACACACACACACACACACACTCACTCTCTCTCTCTCTCTCTCCTCTCTCTCTCTCTCTCTCTCTCTCTCTTGTATATATGTGCTTATGTGTGTGTCTATTTGTGTGTAAAAGTGAGTGTATATCCGCACGTGCAAACACATGCATTAAATGTGTTTGCATATCCTCGCGCGCGCGCGCATGCGTGTGTGTGTGTGTGTGTGCGTGCGTGCGTGCGTGCATGCGTGCGTGCGTGCGTGCGTGCGTGCGTGCGTGCGCGCGCGCGTGCGTGCGTGTGTGTGTGTGTGTGTGTGTGTGTGTGTGTACGAATGTCCGTGTCTGATGCGCCTGTATCTGTTTTCTGCATTATGCCTGTGTTTTTGAGTGACATGCAGCCATGTACTTATTCCCAAACCCAAGTGTTTGGCTGACAAGTCCGTCTATCCAGCGTCAGCACCTCTGTGAAGCTGTGAAAGACCTACCCCCTCCCTCGACTCATCCAGCCCAACGCCAGCATTTATTGCTGCCAACCCTTCTGTTCCTGTCACCACACGGTTTCCCCTTTCACCCACTCCCACCCCCTTTTGCACTTCTCCCAACTCCCCCTCCCTCGCCCCGTCTAACCTATCCCTACCCCCCGCCTCCATAGCCCTCCCCCTCCCCCCTCCTCCTCCCCCTGCCCCCAGGCCACGTTACCTTGTGAGCGATTTGCTTTGATTCCAGATCAAATACCGTATAAGTCAACACGATTACAGCGCGTTTGACCCCGCTGAGATTCGTTGTTGTCAAGTTGTCCGTGCGTGCGTCTTCATAATATTTTTACGGACTATGAACAAACGGACTATGAACATGGACCAAATGGAATATCCATGTGTCTGTGGAAAGCGTTTCGCTACCACCCGTGGCATGAAGATCCCACGAACAAAGATGGGATGTGTGAAGACTCATCTGAATGAGCAGCAGCGCACTGCATCAGCAGATAAGACGTCGGAGACCAAGGCCAGGATTTAAACCACAGTGCCAAGGACATCCACGCTGTTGGGTTCGGATGAGGAATTTGCACAGGCCCTCGATGCCAGGCGCCTGAAACTCAACCTGCCACGAGCAAACGAAACTGAAGATTGGGAGAAACTGGATGCAAAAATCGTCCAAAGACTCGATGCACTGATAGGGAAAAGCACCCTTGAACACAAACTAGCCACATATGGGGACATTGTGTATGCCACATGTAGAGACGCCTATGGAGTAAAACTACCCAAAGAGAAAACACCTCCAAAGAAATCCAGACGCCAAGAAAAGATGGACAAGATCAGAGTCCAAAAAACAACCTCAAGAAGCAAATGAAGACCGCACTGCCAGCTGAAAAACAAGGCTTGGAAAAAACTGGGGGAAGACCTGAAAGAAAAAAAAAGCGCCCTCAGCAAAGCGGAATCTGCGAGAAAGAGGAAGAGCAAAAAAGAAGACACAAGAGGCTTCTTCAGAGACCCCTTCCAGTTTGCCAGAACACTGTTTGAGCAGCCAAAATCTGGGACCCTAAGTGTGGACAAAGGAGTTCTTGAGCAGCATCTGAGGAAAACATACTCTGACTCACAGAGCAAAGCACCACTCGACATTCAAGGTCTGGTGTGGCCAACCAACCCTGAGGAACAGTTCAATGGCAAGCCTCCAACGTTGGCGGAAATCAAGAAGGTGGTCGACAAAGCCAGAGCCAAATCATCACCAGGGCCAAACGGAATACCTTACCAGCTTTAACAAGAAATGTCCCAAGGTGCTGGAGTGGCTCCACAGGTTGCTGCGATTCGGCTTGGAGAAACCAGAAGATCAGCGGCCAGTGGATGACGGCAGATGGTGTGTACATCCCCAAAGAGCAAAACGCAAGTGACATCAGCCAGTTCAGGCCATATCACTACTGAACGTCGAAGGGAAAATCTTCTCTGTCATGGCAGCAAGGCTGACCAAGTACCTGATGGAAAACAAGTACTTGGATGTGTCAGTCCAGAAAGGTGGCATCCCAGGCGTGGCTGGCTGTGTAGAACACGCCACAATGATCTGGGTACGCAATCAAAAAGCAAAAACAGAAAAGAGAGACCTGGACGTAGTGTGGCTTGATCTGGCAAACGCATATGGATCTGTGCCCCATGAGATGATACAGTTGGCTCTTGAGATGTACCATGTGCCAAAGAACATCCGCGACATGCTCAAGAAGTACTTCAATGGCTTCTCAATGCGGTTCTCTACCAAGGAGTACACAACAGATTGGATCAACTTGGAAGTGGGCATCGCAATGGGCTGTGCAATTTCCCCAATACTGTTCGTGCTGGCAATGGAACTCATCTTGAAGCAGCAACAAACAACGCGAGACAAACAGACCTTGGCGATGGATACAAGATGCCTCCTCTCAAAGGGCCTTCATGGATGACACTACAGTGATTTCATCCAGAGAAGACGAGACACGTCATGTGCTGGAGAGGCTGGACGACATAGTTGCCTCATCCAGAATGCAGTTCAAGCCAAAGAATCACGGAGTCTCTCACTGAGGAAAGGAAAAGTGGCCGAATCTGTGGTCTTCAGTGTTGCCAACCAGGCCATTCCAACAGTCACAGAAGAACCAGTCAAGAGCCTTGAAGATGGTATGATGATACGCTGAAAGACACACAAAGAGCAAAGAAACCAAGCAGATGGCGGAAGAAGGCTTGGAGACCATTGACCAGTGTGGGCTCCCTGGCAAATACAAGGTCTGGTGTCTGCAGTTCATGCTGATACCAAAGCTCCTATGGCCTCTGATGATATACGACATCTGCACCAGCACAGTTGAGGCAATGGAAGCCAAAATCAACAAGTTCACAAGGAAAATGGCTTGGTGTCCCACCCTGTCTGACTGACATCGCGCTGTACTGTCGCCAAGCAAAGCTGAAACTACCACTGAAATCCATCCTGGAGGAATACAAAGCAGGAAGATCAGACTTCAAAGCATGCTGGAAGACTCAGGAGACAAGGTGGTAGAAGCAATCAAGCCCAGCTGAAGACAGGCAGAAATGGAAAGTTCAAGAGGCGATGGATTCTGCAAAAAGAAAGTCTCAAGATCAGAGAAATAACAGGACACAACAGACCACAGACAAGGACTGGGGGTGACCAAAACTGAATGGTGGTCAAAGGCCAAAGGAAAAGCCAAAAGAGACATGATGATTCAGGAGATGAGAAAAGAAGAAGACCAAAAAAGACTCCAAAAAGCAGTCCAGCAGAGCCAGCAAGGGCAATGGACAACGTGGGAGAATGCACTCCAAAGAAGTCTCACTTGGAATGACATTTGGCACATGGCCCCTCTCAGGATCAGCTTCATTCTCAGATCTGCATATGACCCTTTTGCCCTCAAATGCAAACCTGGTGAAGTGGGGGAAAACAGACGATCCTGCATGCCCCCCCTGCCATGAAAAAAAAACAGTGGAGCATGTTCTAAGCTCATGTAAAGTAGCCCTGGCTCAAGGAAGGTACACATGGAGGCACAACCAAGTGCTCAAATGAGATTGTACAAGTAGTCTGGGCCAGTACCAACACCACAAAAGGGAGAATCAGGACTCCAAAAGCACCCGCAACATTCTTCACGGCAGCAGAGGCAGCAAATCATGGCCAAGAACAACAGTGCTACTCGAAACATGCAGGCAAGTCTGCTGGACGGGGCACATGACTGGGAGTGCACTGCAGACCTCCCAGAATGGAAGAGTCACCCAGAAATCATCAGCAAGAGTGGCATGAGACCAGACATAGTAGTCCACTCTAAGTCAACCAAGCAGCTGATCATGATCGAGCTCACGGTGCCATATGAAAACAGAATGGAGGCAGCTCAAATCTACAAGACTGAAAAGTATGCTGATCTGGCAAACAGCCTGAGGAGAGAAGGCTATCAGGTCAAAGTCCTCACTGCAGAAATTGGAGCTAGGGGATTTGTAGGAACGTCTGCATACAGCCTCATGAAACAGCTCTCAGTTGCAGGGAAGGAAAAAACCAGAGCCTGAAAGCAATGGCAGAAGCGGCCAGAGAGGTGTTCAAGCTGGATCTGGTCAAGGAGGAACCAAAGTGAACTTCATAAGGCTTAATTTCCCTACAAATATCAGGTGTCCCTGTGGCTCAGTGGTTAAAGCGCGAGTCATTAAGTGGAAAATGAGCATCTCCAGAGGGTCATGGGTTCGAATCCCAGCCATGGCTCGTCCCAAGATGGGAAACAAAAAAAAGGGGCAGCAGAGGGACATCCGGAGTCATGAACGGGTGTGGCCCAACCCCTTAGAGTGTCAGGAGATAAGGGCCGAAACACTTGCTTGAAGGGGGCTTCTCTTCTGAGGACTCTCTGCTGCCACGCTCTCCACGAGTTTCTTTCTACTTTACGTATTGGGATCAAACCAAAGCAAGCGGCGAGGTTTTTTTTTTTTTTTTCCCCCACCATCAAACAAAGGAGAGAGGTGAAAGGGGTTGTAGGAGGAAAACGGAGGGGTGTGTGTGTGTGTGCGTGCGTGTGTGTGTGTGTGTGGGGGGGTGGGGGGGGGGGGAGGGGGAGGAGGGTGCGCCGAGGTGGAGGGGGGTGAGGGGAGTGGGTGGACAGGAAGAGTGTATGTGGGTGTTTTTGTTTGCATGTTAGTTTTGTTATGCGTTGTTTTGTTTTCTAAAAGCTGCGAATTGATGACAAAAACGTCGTGGAACAGTGGGGAAAAGGGTTGAGAGAGGGGATTCTCCACAACACCCCCAGGGGAAGCAAGGAGAAGAGGGGGAGAAGGGAGGAAATGATTTGGAGGGAAGCGGTTTAAAGGGCGAAGGGGTGGGGAGGATGGGAAGGGGTTCGGTGAGGGAGGGAGGGCAGCGGACTAAAAGAGGAATGAGAAGCCCAGGCAAACAGACACTATTTGGTTGCCCCTGGTGGTAAGAGTCTCCGGGCATGATTGATCTGTGAGTGTCCACCCATCCATCTGTGTTTATTTCCTTTCTTGATGTCCGAAGGTCCATCTGTACGAGTGTCCCGTGATAGCACAGACTGTCACCTCCGTCTCCGTCAGACTCCCCACCCCCACCTCCCACACCCGCGCGCCCTTGCTCTGTGTCTGTCAGTAGAACCTTTCTGTCTCTGCCATCGTTTGTAAGCGTGTGTTGTTTGCTGAACTACGTGAGGGACTGTGTGTGTGTGTGTGTGTGTGTGTGTGTGTGTGTGTGTGTGTGTGTGTGTGTGTGTGTGAGTGAGTGTGTGTGTGTGTTATTGTTGTTGTTGTTGTTTATAGCCCAGCTCTGTGTGTGGTATATGTAGGTGTGTTTCTGTGTGGATGTGTTTCTCTGTGGATGTGGGTGTGTTTTTGAGTCTGTCAGTGTCTTTGTCTGTGTTTATATGTTCATGCTGCTTGTAGCTTTGCTCTGTATGTGCGCGTGCGTGCGTGCGAACGCGAGCGTTTGCATGTGTGCGTATGCGTGCTTTTGTTGTAGTTGTTGTTTATAGCCCAGCTCTGTGTGTTTGCATATAATTACGTGGGTGTGTTTTTCTGTGGACGTAGGTGTGTTTCTGTGTCTGTCAGTGTCTTTGCGTGTGTGTATATGTTCATGCTCTGTGTGTGTTGTGTGTGTGTGTGTGTGTGTGTGTGTGTGTGTGTGTGTGATCACCAGCTTTAGAACAAACATATTAAACAAAATCATACTTTCTTCACACAGACATAACAGAAAAAGTTACACATATATAATGCTGAACAAATGTATGCATATATATATATATATATATATAGATCAGTATAGAGAGAGAGAGAGAGAGAGAGAGAGAGAGAGAGAGAGAGAGAGATTAATAGATATATATATATATATAGATCAGTATATTTAAAGTGCCTAGAACAATTTTAAGTGCTCAACCCCTTGGGGAGCAACATTAGTTAAAACAAGTAAAAAGAGGAATCTTAAAAACTATCTACAAATTTGTTTCGAGCGCGTTGCGCTGTCATCCTGATGACAGCGCAACGCGCTCGAAACAAATTTTTAAGATTCCTCTTTTTACTTGTTTATATATATATATATATATATATATATATATATATATATATATATTATATATATACAACAAACTAATAAATTCCAAGGATAAGTACCGCGCACCGTTCCAGCAACTTACAGAGCAGCTTGGTGTTGCAATGAAAAGGCAGAGGAGTCAAATTACTACTTTCCGCGGTCACTGAGGAGAAACAACAAGGTTTCGAAATATCGGTATATGACCAGGAGTTATATGTTAGTGAGTTTCCCTCCCTATTGGAGGATGTCTCCCCCTTGGAGACTATAAGCTTGCTGAAGGCTCATTTTTAGAAGCATTTATTTATTTTTCTCCATTCACCCACTCAAGCACATACTGTTAGTTAGGCAGAATCATCTACCACTGCAGATATGAATGCTTATTTCCCCTATTTCGTCAATCTAAGACGTAAGAGCAAGCTTTGTTTATAATTCAATATTTCTTGCAGTCATTGCAACACCAAGCTGCTCTGTAAGTTGCTGGAACGGTGCGCGGTACTTATCCTTGGAATTTATTAGTTTGTTGTATTTTAGTCCCTTGCAGATTCATTCCAAGAACTGACCCTCAGCACTTGTGTCTTAAGAGGATATCTTTTTATATTTTTTACTTTTCACAAGAAAATGTAGCTTGTTTTGCTCTTTCATGATTTTCTTTTGCTTCTTAAGGTGGCACCTTTGGTTGGTTTTTTGAAAACTCAACAAATATACTACGGTATGCACACCAGCCTTTTCTGGGATTGCATTCTTCTTAAAACTGAAAAGGCAGAGGAGTCAATTTACACTTTCCGCGGTCACTGAGGAGAAACAACAAGGTTTTGAAATATCGGTATATGACCAGGAGTTATATGTTAGTGAGTTTCCCTCCTATTGGAGGATGTCTCCCCCTTGGAGACTATAGCTTGCTGAAGGCTCATTTTTAGAAGCATTTATTTTATTTTTCTCCATTCACCCACTCAAGCACATATGTTAGTTAGGCAGAATCATCTACCACTGCAGAAATGAATGCTTATTTCCCCCTATTTCGTCAATCTAAGACATAAGAGCAAGCTTTGTTTATAATTATATATATATATATATATATACCGAGCACCATTCCAGCAACTTGCAGAGCAGCTTGGTGTTGCAATGGACTGCAAGAAATATTGAATTATAAACAAAGCTTGCTCTTATGTCAGAGATTGAAGAATAAGGGGAGATAAGCATTCATTTCTGCAGTGGTAGATATATTCTGCTAACTAACAGTATGTGCTTGAGTGGGTGAATGGGGAAAAGTAAAATAAATGCTTCTCACAAGAAGCCTTCAGCAAGCTTATAGTCTCCAAGGGGGAGACAATCTCCAATAGGGAGGGAAACTCACTAACATAAACGAATAATATAGACGTGTCTGTACCGGGTAAGCCCACTACGCATGACGACTGTGATGAGAGACTGGTGCCTGCCAGCTGTAATTGTTGATCCAGTGGCTGGCTAATGCTGAACATCCGGGGAAATATGCTAGTAGCCTCTCCTGTTGTCGTGGAGGGGCGAGTGAGGGGGGTGGGCGAAGGGTGGAAATTAGGAGGGGGTGGGGGGAATGTTTACGCATGCCCGGTTCCTGGCATGCTTGGACTCAGGAGTATGGATGTGTATCCATCGAGGGAAAACACACCGACAACGATACGAAACAAAAAACAACAACAGACAAACAAAAAGCCACAACAATAACACTTGGCAGCATGCATAAAAGGGTTTTTTCCTTGTCCATCTCTCCTTTTCCAATCCCTGCACTTTTATCGATAGAGCTACTCTGAAAAGAATGGTTCTTCAACTGCCTTTTTCTTTTTTCAATGTCCTTCCTTAAAATAAATTCTGCGGCTTTAATGTATAGCACTCTCATGCTTTTGAAAAACAACACCAACAAGCACAAATATTCTGTCCTCCACACCTCCCCACGCGCGCACAAACGCACGCGCACGCGAACGCGCGTGCGCGCACGCACGCACACACACACACACACACACACACACACACACACACACACACACACACACACACACTGAAACCCATGTTGTTAGTAAACAGTCATCTGTGTTTTGTTGTTCATTTTTCTTTTGTCTCAGATTCTTTGCTTCTCTCTCTCTCTCTCTCTCTCTCTCTCTCTCTCTCTCTCTCTCTCTCTCTCTCCCTTCCTCCTCCTTCTCCTCCTTTTCTTCTTTTTCTTCTTCCTCTTCTTCTTTTTCTTCCCTTTCTTCTCGTCCTCCCCCCCTCTTCCCCCTCCTGCTTCTTCTTTTTCTTCTTTTTCTTTTCTTTTCTTCTTCTTCTTTTTTGTCACGATTTTGTCGGGGGGCCTACGCCCTTCGACCCCCTGGGGGGGAAAATACTTATTTGTTTATTGTCGTTGTTTTGGTGTACCGTCCCAAAGGGTGGTTGTGGTGCATTTTGCACCTTGGGTGGTTCAGCCAATTTGGGTTTGCTTTTCCTCTCTTCTCTTAATTTCCACCGCCCTGCTATTATCCTGCAAGTTCCGGGGGGCCCGGGTACCTTTCTCTCGAACTTTCTTTTATCGGCCTCTCGCCGTTTTTTTCCCTGTCGCACGTGCTTCGTTTTTTTTATTTTGAAGTATGCTCACTCTGGGGACGAAGCAGGGCTTTTTGGGCCGCCATTGCTGAGGGGGGTTTAGCTCTTCACTCGAGCGGAAGATGTCTCGGGGGCGCCTGCCCCCACCCCGGTTCTTTCCCTTTATCGTCGAGAGTCTCAGTACTTATTTCCTGCAGTGGGCCTGTGGGGAAGGGACTCATTTCTTTTTTTTCCGCCTTCGCCTCTGCCCTCTCGACTGGCAGGGGGTAGAGAGGTCCTTTGACCGCCTCTTCGGGCACCCACGGTACTGGTAAGCCATTTTCGTGGTCTGTTTTTTTTGATTTGTTTTGTTAGCCGCTTGTCTTCACTTTGGAAAATTTTCTTTTGTTTTCGAATTGTAAGGGGAAAATTTTGGGGTTGAGACTTTTTTTGGGTTAATTCAATCTTAACCGGGCCTTCAAAATTATTTCCAAAATTTTTTCTCCTGTTTATGACTGGTATGCTGTCGGGGGGGAAGGGGAAAGGAACCTGGTGATTGGGGGTTAAAAAGGGGGTTTCGGGGAAATTTCGCCGGATTTTATCCTTGGGGCCCCGCTGTTTGGTGTGCAAGGAAAAACGAGTTTTATGTTCAGACGTGCCGTACGCATGATTTGTCTTTTCGGATGCGGGGCTGAGATTTTGTGTATTTTGAAATTGTTTATAAAATGGAAAATTTGCCTTTGTTTCTATTTGAAAATGTGGGCATTATAAGCGTGGTCGCTGTTTTGTTTATTTCCAAGGAAGGGAAAACGTTAAGCGTGAGGGAAAGGGTAAAGATAATTCAAATTGTTTTATAACCTGTTTTTAAGGCAGTTTTTACCTGCATCGTGGAAAACTTGATTAATGGGTGTACTGGGCTTTTAATACATTTCCCCCGCCATCATGCGAGGGGCTTTTAAAGATTTGACAGAAAAATGTCAGACGTACGACGGCGGGGTTCCAGTACCCTTCTTCCTTCCCCTTCCTTTTTTTTTCCCCCTCTCCGACTCTCCCCCCAGTACGTCCCCCCCCCCTCCGGGGGCTTCCCCGGACCGAACTGGATGGTGCACGTCGGCGAGGCCCCACGTTCTGGCTAGACCACGAGGGGTGGTCCAGCGCGGTCGGGGCCCAAACCCTTTGGGTCGGGACCGTGGATGCAAAAAGAGCCCCCTTTGACTGGCCGGCCGGGACCCCCCCCAGGACCTCCAGAAACCCGCTACGCCCCCCCCCCCCCCCCCCCCCCCCGGGACACGTTTTCACTCCCCTTGGAGTCGAGGGTGTCGGTTTTGGGCGACTCCCTGCGGAACCAAAGGGGGTGGAGCACCTAGTGCGACGGGGTTTCCCCTCGGACTTGACAGGGGCAGGGATTGGAAAGCACTCCGTGGTTGAAAAAGGGCAATCTGGAAATATTTTTTAAAAATTTGATATTCAATTGCGGAATGCTGTAATTGTGATCGTGTACGTCGTTGGGAAATTTTTTATTTAAACCATTTGGGGTTGGAGTGTTTGATTGGATTGTGCTGTTGTGTGCTTTGGAGTGTTGATCGTGATTGTGCATGTTGTGTGCTTTGGACTTGATTGATTGTGCGTTTGGTGCGTTGGATGCTTTTTTTTTGATCGTGCGTGGTGCGGTTTTGGGAAAGTTATTTTGCTGGTGTGAATAAATGGGGTGTTGATCGTAATCTTTATTGTGTGGTTCTTGGGGAGGTGGGGGGGCATCACTCCTTCACCCCACCAAACCCGACCCGTCGGGGCAGACCCCCAGGGGTCGGTCGTAAAAGTTGTGGGGGCTCGTCCGGGTGGAGGGCTCGGGCTGCCCCTCTTTTCGTTTCGCAGAGACCTGTTTAGTTTTGTCTGTTTTTAAGTTTAGTCATTTGTCGTTTTTTGTTCGGGGGTGGTTGGCTGGGTGACTCTAGGTAAAGGGGAGTCTTTTGTGGCCGGGGGACCACCCGGGTTTGGGCCCGGGGTCGGGGGAACCCCGAGGGAGTCGACCCGCCAGCCCTCCTTCCCCCGGTACCTCACGCAGGTACGCCGTAAGTCTTGCCCTTCTTTGCCGCTCTTTTCCATTCCTTTTTTGTATTTAGCCAATTCTTGTTTTTTTTTCTCTCCGGTTGTTGAGTACGGGGGGGGTGTATCAGACGCTAGGGTTTTTTTTTTCTCTCCCCCGGTCCCGTCTCTAGTTTTTTGTTTTTTTTTTTTTTTTGGGCCCACCCCACCGCACTTTTGCCGTGCTGTAGAGCGGGTGTTGCCAGAGGGGGCACCCGGACATTTTTTTGTTTTGTTTTTTTTTTTGGGTAGCCCCACCGCACTTTGCCGCGTAAGCGCGGTTTTCCAGAGGGGGAGCCCCGAACTTGTCCGCACCACCACACAACACACACACAATAACACCCCCCCAAAAATTTTTTGTTTTTTTTTTCTAGGGGAATTGTTTTTTCCCCTGTTTTTTGGAAAACTGTGGATTTGTTTCATGGCGAGTCCGGGCTGGGGGTATGGCGACGCGGGCCGAAAAAGAAGGGTTTTCAAAATGTTCTGTGTTCCTACTTTTATACCAGACTCGAAGGGAAATTTCTCCCTATTCCAGTGTGTAGCAGGTAGCCCAGGAGTACTTTTACTACCTTTCGCGGGGGGTTTCCCCTGTCGGCCCCCGACTGGCATTTCCCGTGGGAAGCGCAGAGTTAGCGAAGCAACGTGGGTTCTGTTGAGTCGCAGAGCCCGAAACCTTCTCCTCTCCAGGTTTCCCCCTCGTGGGGGGCATCCCCCAGAAGACTTTCCTTAGGGAAAAATTTCGAGCCCCAAAGGGGACGGGTCAGCGGATAAACCCCCGTGTCGGGATTTGGGGGAACCCCCCCCAGGACATCAGCCCGTCCCTGATGTTTTCTGGGCGGCAGCGAAGTGAAGGCTGCCACGTGGGGAAAGGCGCCAGCGTGGGAAAGAGGCCAGGCGGGAAAACCGCGAAGGGAAGAGTTAGTAGGAGGGGCCTGCCAGGAGGAACTGAAACGGGAATTTCTGCATGGGGAAGGGCTAGGCTGGCAGAGAGGGCTGCCAGACAGGGGCTCAGCGTAGGGAGGGGCTCCCAGAAGGGGGACCCCGGTGGGAAGAGGCTCCCTCCAGGAAGAACTAGACAGAGGGAGGCTCTGCGTGGGGAAGAAAAGGAACAACTTCTTTCGCGGTCCCCGTTCGAAAAACGGGGGGTTAATCACCGGGCAGGGGATAGATTTAGAGGCCCAAATTAAAGCTTCCCAGATTCGACCATGGGGGGCCATTGCATGTTTTAGAGCATTTGAAAAGGGTTTGCTTTTTCATCCCAATTGTCTGAGAAAAAAGGGGCTTTGCACCTTTTTCTGTTGTCGGTACTGAAAGGGGAGGGTGTGCTCACTCTAAATAAAGGGGGGCCTTATGCAGACATGCTTTGGCTCTGCGTAAGCGTTTCCCCCTTCCCCAAGACGTACAGGGGGAAATTTCAGGTCCATGAAGAAAAAAACGACGAGCCCTTCGTGCGTTTGGTGATAGGCTCGCAAAACGTAGGGTACGGCGTCAGGGGCCAAGTTGGAGCGGGGTTGATCCCATTAAACCCTCCCAACACGTGTCCCCAGATTTTGGGCCGGATAGGCGAGGGGCACTCGGGTTTTTCGGGGCTGCATTCACACCGCGAGGGTTTGCTGAAGCTCGCAGGGCTTAGGGGCATCCCCCAGATACGGGAGGAACCCCTCCCAGGATTTAGGGAAATAGGCCCCGAAACGTAGGGGGGGGTGAAAAAGGGCAGGCAGTCCATCGGGGACCTCGCCTCGTTTTGTTTTCTTTGGGTCGTCCTGGCCACAAAAGGGAAAAAGATTGCCCAAGCCCTGGTAGTCAGGGGGCTAGTGCTTTCCAATCCCCGCCCTCGGCTCGTGGGGTCCTCCAAGCTTTTGGTGGTACAGAGTCCCCGGGGTTTTTTTTTTTTGGTTTTATCCTTGTCGCACCCTCAGGGATCGGGGGCATCACACTCTTTGGGATAGGATTTAGTTTCCCCTAAGGCCCGGCGGGCGCCAGTTACGATTGTGGGGTTTTGGGGCTGGTTTTTCCCCCCCCCTCCTTCTGTCCATTTTTATCCCACCCCCCCCACTTCTTTGGGGAAGTAGGCCATCGCGGTGGGGCGCCTCTGTATTTTCCCCTTACATAGGAATCAACACTTTTGCAACGGACCAGTCAGTCCCGGTCTAGGTCTGCCCCACAGCGGTGTGGGGTCCCACCGCGCCAAAGCTAAGAAGCAGGAACAGGAATTGCGCCCTGTTCTACAGCCGATCTCTGACGAGGGTTTTGGGAAAGGCCCATCCGCTTCCACGCCCTCTTCAGGGGCCAAGGACGGGATGTCCAAGCCTGCCGACTGGTGGATCGTCCCCCTCATCCCCGACACGCCCGGTGGCTTCAAGCTCCACAAGGGGGTCCTTTTTAGGGTTTTTTTTTACCCAGGGGGATCGTGTGGCCAAGCAGTTGTGTTTCCCCAAAACCTGAGAGAGTCTGTCCTCCGGAGGGGGGGGCCCGATTCCCCCCCTGCAGTCATATGGGTCCAAACGGGCTCTCAGCGAGTTGGCAATTTCTTCTGGGCCAGGGGGAATCACGGGCAGGCTACGCCCCAGTTTCGATGCGCCAAAGGACAAAGCCTAGGGGGGCGCTTAAGCGTGTTCCCCTAGGGGCGGCCACGGGTTGGGGAGCCATTTAGCAAGGTTGGGGTCGAACCCGGTGGGACCCATTAATCCTCCATCCGCGCGGTCCCGCTACACTTCGGTAGTGGGGAGAATCTGGGTCATACCCAGAGGCTGTCCCCTTAGGACTACGAGCCCCTACTGTTGCGAATCTCCAGGGAGTTTTTTGGGCGCCCGGCGTCCCAAGAAGAAAATCGGGCCGGAAATTTGTACTGGGGAGCGATCACATTCCCGTGCCTGGACCGGATGGCCGTCATCTCGACTCAGAGTTAGGGATGGAGCTGCAGAGTCATGGTTCCTTTTCCGTCATATCAAGGGTTTTTCCCGTAATACGGATGCTGACTTCTTGCCGAGCCCGTATTTGCACATTTGGGAAAACAGTCAGAGGAACCCCCCCCCTCAACCAGGGTATATCCCCCTTTTGGTCTCTGTAACGGTGTGTGAAGTTGCACTTCAGTGAGGTTTTCGGGAGTGAATCCCAAGGTTCGGTTGTTCTTTCTGGGTTGAAGGGTTTTCTTGTTGTTTGAAAAAATAGTATTGGGTTTTCCCCGGGGATTCTATCGTGGAGTGTTTGATTTGGGTTCATCGTTTCTCTGTCGATACAGAGGTTTTGGGGTTTGGTCCCATTTTGTGAAGTTCACTGCGACAAGGTTCAAAGGGCATGTACTCAGAAAACAGTCTTTTTGAAGGGGGTTTGTCACGAGTTTTCGCGAGGCCCACGAAAGTTCGACCCACCTAGGGTGGCGGGAAAACTTTTTTTATTGCGTTTTCGTTGCGTGTATCCGCCCTTAGGGTGGCTTGGGTGCATTCACCTTGGTTGGGGTTCAGCCAACTTCGTTTTCTTTCTCTTCTCTCTCTAAATTCCACCCCCCCGGCTTTCATCCTGCAAGTTAGGGGGCCCCGGGACCTTTCTCTCGAACTTTCTGTCTATCGCCCTTTCGCCGCTTTTTACCCGTCGACTTTTCTTCGTTCTTTAGTTTTAAAGTATGCCACCTGTGACGCAGCTGGCATTTGGCCGCCTTTTTGGGGGGAGGTTGCTCTTCACTCGACGGAAGATTCTCGGGGGGGCCTGCCCAGTCCTGGTTCTTTACCTTTTCGCAGAGTACAGTCCCCGTACTTTTATTTCCTGCGTCGGCCTTAGGAGAGGGACTTCTTTCTTCTTTTCCGCTCTTTCCCCTGTCCCTTTGCGGCAGAGGGGAGAGGAAATCCCTTTACCCGCCCCTTTAGGGGCACCCCCCGGGTACTGGGTAAGCATCAGTTTTGTGGCTGTTTGTTTTGATTTGTTGTTGTTTGCGGCTTAGTCTTCACTTTTTTCGCAATTTTCTTTTTTTTTCAAAGTAAGAGGAAAATGTGTGGAACCTTTCTCTGGTTAATTCAACTTTTAAACCCGGCCATTCTAAATTATTTTTAAAATTCTTTCTTTTTTATTACTGGTGAGCGGTGTCGGGGGGGGAAGGGGG
>CM031606.1:39822206-39839706 GCA_018398815.1 Conus ventricosus
TGACGAAAAGAAACTGACAGCTAAGTATACTAAATGCATATGATAAATACCACAGTCGGATTCATTTAACTGACCATAGTTGTGCGCCATTTAAAAGCCGTGTATTAGTAAACGCACGCGCTCTTCATTACTTCTTCATTTGGATTTGCCATGAGCAAAGCAGCTTGGAATAAACAGGGGTTTTTCAAAGGATTTCCGATGTATGTATTCATACCTTAAATCTTGCAGGACCGGACAACAAAGCAGAAAATGCCATTCGTCTTCATTTGCGTTTTTGCGTAAAGGACGTAACATATTGATGTTTTAGTATTTGCATATTGGTGCTAATGCGCTTTGATGTCTGTAATTCCTAACCTAGTCTTGTGAGGTAACTTCTAATATGCCTGTCAATATTAAGTGAGATATATTTTTCACGACTAGCAGATGTCTGAAACGTTCTGCAAAACGAAGGTCGCTCACTATTCTGCATATTTTCATGCCAGTTTTGCCATCGATTATGAATCAGTCTTTGCCGGAGTTGTATCAAAAACGCATTTACATTTCCAACCCCTTGGTACACCCAGACACACCCAAATCTATCATAAAACAGAAAATCTGCTTTTGAACGAGACCCAAAAGGGTACACATATGATAGAGAGAGAGAAAGAGAGAGAGAGAGAGAGAGAGAGAGAGAGAGAGAGAGAGAGAGAGAGAGAGAGAGAGAGAGAGATGTCACACACACACACACACACACACACACACACACACACACACACACACACACACACAAGCACGCACGCACGCACGCACACACACACACACACACACACACACACACACACACACACACACACACACACACACACACAGTAGTCTCAGGGGCTCGTGGTCAGATGATTGGAACGGGTGTATGCGGAGCTTACGGTTTTGAGCTCGAACCACTCGCAGCGTCGGATGTTTTCGTTTTCCGAACCTTCTCTGCCCATCCAGCAGTAACATGGATACACGAGTAAGTTCAGTGAAGGTTAAAGGTGGCGGAAGGAGAAGGATATGCTGTGCCTTCTATTATGCTGTGCCATAGACACATATTTCTCACAGTTCATTTCCCCCTACAGCCAATGAGCTATGTGTTTCTTGTTGTTAACCCTTAGGCCGACACGGATTTCCACAGTTCATAGTCACGCACGAAAGTGTGGAGGCGTTGTTAATCAGTTCATTCCTTTATGGTGTCCGTGCAGGATTTTCTTACTTCTGGACGTCCATACTGTGCTTTCCGTTTGGCCAATGTTTTGCTTCTCGCATATTTGTCTCCACTTCTGGCTTCAGTGTCTCGGCAGGTCGGCTAGCACATTATCCCTCACTCCCTCCACTCTCTCTCCCTTCCCTCTCACCCTCCTCCTCGGTGACTTGTATTTTTTTTTTTAGTGAGCAGAGGTCTTCTTCCATTTTTCTCTTTCCCAGAGAGTCAGAGTATCGCCAACCAGATTCGTCACTAGTGTCAATAACATGATGCTATCACTGGAATAGGAACCGGGAAGGCGAGGGAAGGGAGCGGCGGGGAGGTGAAGCTGCGTTCGATATGGAAAAATTAGGGGGAAGGCGGAAGTACTTTTTTAACCCCCCCTCCCCCCCCCCCCCCCCCCCCCCCCCCACTCCCTTCTCGCTCGCCTGCCCTCTTCCCCTTCCCCAGCTTTTCAGGTGCCAGTCCAAACGTATCCTTCCTCGCTGGACACACTGCTCAAGCTGTACCTGACAACAGCAACCGCGGAAGCTACCGGGCAAAGGCCTTGCACAACAGTCCACTTTTGCCTCCATGTCATTGATAAGCGCTCCGCCTTGCGCTCTCACAGTCAGAAAAAACGAAACCCTAGCTGGTCCAGTATTGCATGCTTCTCCCTGTTGTTTCGTTGGAAAACAGACAATGTTAACTTGAAGCAGATGGCACCCGTGTCTGTGTCTAGCATAATCAGGAGGAAGGGAGGGGGGGAGGGGGGGGGGTCATGGGGTTGGAAGATATCCAGAACCCAGGCACTTCTATTTTTTTTACGGAGGGATACATTAATTTTACACATGCACCCTGAGTGAACAGTACGGGAGCATATCAGAATCATAAACCGGTCATAGCTGTTTTCCTAGGGACAATGGCTCTTATCCTTCAGGAAAACGGGGCTAACCTATTATCCCTGAGGATCGCGACTGTTTTCCCCTGGACAGTATCTGCTAGGCCCGTTTTCCCTGAGGATCACAAGTGTTCTCCATATTTATCGTGGGAAGTGGTTATCATTGGTGTTCTGCTTAAGGATAACACATTCCTTTCTTTATACTCGTGGGCAGAACAGTTATCATCGTTAAGAATTTCAAGAGAAAAAAAAAAGGAAAAGCACGACGCTAGGGGTCACAAGTATTATTTACACAATTTTTGCAGATCCATTTCGGCTTGTCATAGACAACAGCGATCAAAGCTGTTTTCCCTGTTAACGCCGTTTTCATCACAATAACACCTGTTCTCCTCAGGAAAACAAGGACAACAGCTGTTATTACATGGAAAACATGGAAACAGTTCTAGTTCTTAGGGAAGTAGCTGTGCCCCGATAATTGCTTCTCTCTTTTCCTTATCTTCCGGAACGACAATAGCTGTTTTGCTGAGGAAAACAGCTATTTATCGCCTGTAGACGATAGTCTACTCTGACGAAATAGAAAGCATGTTATCTTCCAGGAGACGACTCTAATGAATCCAGCAAATTGGCATTAGCTTTTGCGTCTGGGGGCTTTGGACACCTCCCTCTTCCTCATGCAGACTGTCTGACCAGGACGTCGTCCCTAGACCCCAGCGTGACCTAAGAGGACCTTGGGACATCCCCTCCCCTCTATTAGATTTATTACTTGAGCTGCCTTGAATTGAATTTATTTGTCAGTCTTCATCATATCAGGAACCATCTTCTTTCTGTAGGAAACCTTACCTTTATACCCGCCTTCCTCATACTTTTTCATTTTCGTTTTGAAAATCTACGTAAACCACAATGCTATACACTGCTTTTTTTTCGGCCCGTATTTGTCGATTCAGTGCACAACACATTCCACCTTCCAATCACTTTGTTTACTGAGTAGAGAACCGTTCCTTAAAACCTATAGCTGAAGCCATAGGGTGCTTTGACTTTGTCACGTCTCCAGTGCATCAAAGGCTGCCGTCTTCTTTGCTGTTGTCTGCTTGCATCCAGGCTTTAACGTTATCGCGTCGGCTGACTGAATCCATTTCTGTCTGGTCTGTGGGAAAAGTCAGGAGCCAAAGGGGAATCGGTGGTTAAATAATGTGTTCAAGTCCTCGTGGCACTAGTGGGGCTTCACCAAATGATCTCGAGTGATAGCGACATGCGCTTCAACCATTGCAGACTGGACAATAGCAAGAAGACCGCCGGGGAGTCGGAAGATGAAGAGGAAGTGAAGAGGCCTTCCCCAGACGAGAGGTTCTCCCTACCTTCCACTCATCCAACTTCCTTTGCCTCCTTTTTGCTTAAAGGCAGCTTGGATGTTTGATGATGACATTGAAGTGAAAAGGCTTCCCACAGACTAGGACACCACTCTTGCTGCAATCCGATTGCCCCTTTGTCCCTTCTCACTTTAACTGTTCCGCTGCTCCCATCTGCTGTTTAGGGCTGGTAACGCCAACCGATCCAACCAGACATGAACGGAACTGACAGGTCTGATCAGATACACAGAACCCACGAAGTCTGTCCTGCAGTCACTCAGTATCACAATAATCACAGAAGAATTTTACAAAACTTTTGAAAGCAGTTGGGGATGGGGAGGGGGGGGGGGGGGGGAGGGAAACAGCTTACGTCCAAAGTAGGACTCAAACCAACGATACATAGTGCTGCATACAAACAGCCCTTAACACTGAAACGGTAAAAGGAACTGGAGTACTCAAAGAGAGGGCGGAAGGGGAATTGAAAAGACCTACCACAGAGAAGTTCTAAAAACACATTACTTCCCGATGACTCCACTTGCTGAACTTGATCCGAAGTGACAGGGTTGGGGATAGAACAGACGCTTCCACTCTGACCTGCCTTTAGCGCTCGATCAGCATCTCGGTTATCTCAACAGATGAGTTCGTTGTGAATAAGGATCGTCACTTCAGCCTCTCTCTACCATCCTCCTTCCCAGTTTCGGCTTTTGTCAAGTGGCGGTCTGGTTAGCTGGCTTTTTACCCCCACTCTTGTGGGAACAGAAAGTGACAGAAATCGGTTTGAGAGAGAGAGAGAGAGAGAGAGAGAGAGAGGGGATGTACTCCTAAAAGTAGGATAATGTAGTCCTGAAGAATTATTTTAACGTAAGTGAAGTTCATTTGCCTCTTAATTTTTTTTGTTTTGTTTTGTTTTGTTGTGGTCCCTTTCATTACTGAGAATGAGTCCATTGACCTTCCGTGTATTATCTTTTAACCGTTTTCTTCACGCTGAAGAAGCATCGGTTTTCACTCCACGAGTTTTGTGCTCCTGTATGCTGTCCAGTTTCCTTTGTGATTTCCTCTGTTTTCTATTACGTATGATTAGTTGCCAGTGTCTGCTTTTCAAGCAGTTCAGCAAAGTGCTTGTTTTTCGTGCTCTGTAATAATCTTCCTATGTATCCAGATACTGAAGAGTAACACTCGGTGGTGCTGTAAATGAAGTGACATGGAGATGTCGACTTTTCGGTCATGCTAAAATGCTATATAGAGACCAATGCACGCATGAATAATTGACCTCTTTTAGGGGTCGTGCTGAATTCCAAAAACGTTCCGACTTCCCCCCGCGCGCGCGCGCACGCACGCACGCACGCCGCACGCACGCACGCACGACACACCACAAAACACACCCACACACACACACAACACACACACAACACCCCCACAAAAAGAGTTAAGCAACAAGAATCTTAAGTTTCCATTAGCCCCCCCCAAACCAATCCTGATATAACCAACCCAAACCTAAACCTAACCTATCCCTACCCCTAACCCAAAAACCCACCTATTAAACCCGGGTGACTTATCCGCCCCTCCTCAGTATTTGGTACGGGGGTTTTTGAAAAGGACCCCCTGTAGATACGTAAGCGCACTGTCAGTACACCACAACTCGAGTGTTATATTTACGAAAATGTTTAGATGTACAGCATCTGTCAAACAAAAAACCCCAACGTCTATACATAGCGGCCCGGGTGACTTTTGGGGTAGAAATGTAAAAATTTACAGTTTTTTTTTTTCTTTTCTTTTTTTTTTGGTGTTATTTGAAATATTTCCCCCAAAACGCTACCACTACGGCTACATAGCCAAAAAGCTCATGATTTCAGTTATCAGAATTTCCCGGCACGTTAACCGGTGGTGCATACCCTTACGTCACTCCTTCCGGCACACATTTCGAAAGCGCTTATACAGGCCGAATTTCAAACGTAAATACTCCCGAATTTCAAAGCGCTAAAAAAGTGCCGAAGTTCAAAGCGTAAATACGCGCCGAATTTTAAAAGCGCTATAATACCCCGAAGTTCAAAGCGCATATACAGTGCCGAATTTTCAAACGCTGATACATGCCGAAGCCCAGCCTATATACGCCCGAAGTTCAAAGCGCTATATACAGTGCCGAAGGTAAAACGCTATAGACGGGCCCCGAAGTTCAAAGCGCAAACAGTGCCAAATTTTAAAACCCGCTGTATCATCCAATTTCAAAGCGCTAATTACAGCGCCGAATTTCAAAGCGTATATACAGTCCAAAGTTCAAGCGCTGTATCAGTGCCAATTTCAAGCGCTTATTACAGCCCGAATTTTCAAACGTATTATACAGGCCGAAGTTAAAAGCGCTATATTATCAGTGCCAAAGTTCAAAGCGCTAATATCCCGTCCCCGAATTTAAAACGTAATACAGTCCCGAAGTTCAAAGCGCTTATACGTGCCGAATTCAAACGCATATACAGTGCCAATTTAAAAGCGCTATAAATCACGCCAAACAAAGCGCTATTACGTGCCGAAGTTCAAACGCTGTAACATGCCGAAGTTAAAAGCGCTATATCAGGCCGAAGTTCAAGCGCATATACTGCCGAACCCCAAACGCAAAATTCAGGCCGAAGTTAAAAGCGCTTTAATCAGCCCGCTTTTAAAAAGCGCATATACAGTGCCAAAGTTCAAAGCCGTTACGTCCAAATTTCAAAGCGTATAATACAGCCCGAAGTCAAAGCCTATATAAACAGTCCAAATTAAAGCGCTATATATACGGGCCAAAGTTCAAAGCGTATAATACGTGCAATTTCAAACCCCTAATACAGTCCGAATTCAAACGCTATACACGGGCCAAATTCAAAGCGCATATACGACCGAATTCAAAGCGTTAATACAGCGCCAAATTTCAAAGCGTAATACGGGGCGAAATTCAAAGCGCTAATTACAGCGCCGAATTCAAAGCGCAACCACCCCCGGAAGTTCAAAGCGATATCATGCCGAATTTTCAAACGCTATATAACAGCGCCGAAGTTCAAAGCGCTATATACAGTGCCAAAGTTAAAAGCGCAATATACGCGCCAAATTTCAAAGCCTATATACAGTCCCAAAAGTTCAAAAGCGCTAATAAACAGCGCCGAAGTTCAAAGCCTAAAACATCCCGAAGTTCAAAGGCTATATATACACCCAATTCAAAGCGCTATATACAGGCCGAAGTTAAAAGCGCTATATATAAATCCGAAGAAAAAAAGCGTTAACGTGCCAAAGTTCAAAGCGCATATATAAAGTGCCAAATTTCAAAGCGCTATATAATGGGCCGAAGTTCAAAGCGTTTAATATAAGTCCGAATTAAAAAGGTATAACAGTGCCGAGTTCAAACGCTAAAATTACGTGCCAAAATTTAAAAGCGTATATCAGCGCCGAATCAAAGCCTTTATAAAGTGTCGAATTCAAAGCGCTTTACAGGCCAAAGTAAAAGCGCTATAATAGTCCCGAATTCAAAGCGCAATATTAAAGTGCCAAGTTCAAAGCGCTAATACAGTCCCGAAGTTCAAAGCGCTATATACAGTCCCGAAGTTAAAAGCGCTATTACAGTGCCAAAAATTCAAAGCGCTGTATACGTCCCGAAGTTCAAAGCGCTGTATACAGTCCCGAGTTCAAACCTATATACATGCCGAATTTCAAAGCGCATTACAGGCCGAAGTTCAAAGCGCTGTATACAGGCCGGTTCCGCTATATACAGTGCCGAATTCAAAGCGTATATCGTGCCGAAAATTCAAAGCGCTATATACAGGGCCGAATTCAAAGCGCTATATCAGTGCCGAATCAAAGCGCGTTACAGTGCCGAATTTCAAAGCGCTTAACATCCGAATTTTAAAAAGCGCAATATACAGTCCCGAAGTTCAAAGGGCGTATACAGTCCAAATTAAAAAGCAATACATCCAAAGTTCAAAGCGCTAATAAAGTGCCAAAGTTCAAAGCGCTATATACAGTGCCGAAGTTAAAACCTATAAACATCCGAATTTAAAAGCGTATATCGGGCCCGAAGTTCAAAGCGCTAAACAGTCCGAAGTTCAAAGGCTATATACAGTGCCGAAGTTCAAACGCTGTAACTGCCAAAGTTCAAAGCGCTGTTACAGTGCCGAAGTTAAAAGCGCTTAAAGTGCCGAAGTTCAAAGCGATTAACAGTGCCGAAGTTCAAAGCGCTTTAAAATGCCAAAGTTCAAAGCGCTGAAAACATCCGAAGTTCAAAGTGCTTTACAGTGCCGAATTCAAAGCCTGTATACAGTGCCGAATTTCAAACGCTTAAAGTCCCGGGCGTCAAAGCGCTATATACGGCCGAGTTCAAAGCGCTATTACAGTGCCAAGTTCAAAGCGCTGAACATGCCGAAGTTAAAAGCGCTATATACAGGCCAAAGTTCAAAGACTATATACAGGCCGAAGTTCAAAGCGCTATATACATGCCAAAGTTCAAAGCGCTATAAACGTGCCGAAGTTAAAAAGCGCTATAGACTCCCGAAGTTCAAAGCTTTAATACAGGCCGTTTTAAAAGCGCTAAACAGTCCGAATTAAAAACGCTTATCATCGAATTTCAAAGCGCATAACAGTCCCAAATTCAAACATTTAATACGGCCGAATTAAAAACGCTATATACAGTGCCGAAGTTCAAAGCGCTATATACAGCCGAATTCAAAGCGCTATATACATGCCGAAGTTAAAAGCGCTATATACAGTCCCCAAGTTCAAAGCGCTTAACATGCCGAAGTTCAAAGCGCTATATATAAAGTCCCGAAGTTCAAAGCGTATATACAGTGCCGAATTTTTAAAAGCGCTAATCAGTGCCAAAGTTCAAAGGCCTAAAACATCCCGAGTTCAAACGCTATATACATCCCGAATTTCAAACGCTATATGCATCCCGAAGTTAAAAGCGCTATTTTCATGCCGAAGTTCAAACGCTGTATGCAGTGCCGAAGTTAAAGCACATATACGGGCCCGAAGGTCAAAGCCTAATACAGGCCGAAGTCAAAGCGCTAAAACATGCCGAAGTTCAAGCGCTATAACAGTGCCGAATTCAAAGCGCTGTTCAGTCCCAAAAATTTTCAAAGCGCTTAACAGTGCGAAGTTAAAAGCGCTATTACAGTGCGAAGTTCAAAGCGTGATACAGTGCCGATTTCAAAGCGCTATTAAGTGCCAAATTCAAAGCGCTTGTACAGTGCCAAATTTAAAAGCGCTGTATACGTGCCAAGTTCAAAGCGCTGTATACAGTCCCAAATTTCAAACGCAATACAGTCCCGAAGTCGCGTATATACAGTCCCGAAGTTAAAAACGCTATATAACAGTGCCAAAGTTCAAACGCTGTAACAGGCGAAGTTAAAAAGCGCAATTACAGGCCGAAGTTCAAAGCCGATACAGTGCCAATTCAAAGCGCGTATACTTGCCGAAGTTCAAAGCGCTGTATACAGTCCGAAGTTTCAAAGCGCGTATACGTGCCAAAGTTCAAAGCGGATACAGTGCCGAAGTTAAAACGCGTTACATGCCGAAAGTTCAAAGCGCTGTATACTCCGAAGTTAAAAAGCGCTGTATACAGTCCCGAGTTCAAAGCGCAAAACACCCAATTTAAAAGGCTGTATACAGTGCCAAAGTTCAAAGCGCAAAGACATCCCCAAAGTTCAAAGCGTGTATACAGTGCCGAAGTTCAAAGCAATTATCAGTCCCGAAGTTCAAAGCGCTGATACAGTCCCGAATTAAAAGCGCTTAGACAGTGCCAAGTTCAAAGCGCTGTAACATGCCGAAGTTCAAAGCGCTGTATACATGCCGAATTTCAAACGTGTAACATTCCGAATTAAAGCGCTGTATAATGCCGAATTAAAAGCGCTTTTAAACAGGCCGAATTTCAAAGCGCTTTAACGTGCGAAGTTCAAAAACGCTATATACATGCCGAAGTTAAAAGCGCTATATACGTCCGAATTTCAAAGCGCTATACACAGTCCCAAAGTTCAAAGCGCTTAACGTGCCGAATTTCAAAGCGCTTATACATTTCCGAAGTTCAAAGCGCTAATACAGGCAAATTAAAAAGCGCTAATACAGTCCCAATTTTCAAAGCGCTATATAATGCCGAATTCAAACGCTTTACATGCCGAATCAAAGCGCTATATACAGGCTGAATTTCAAAAGCGTATACAGGCCAAAGTTCAAAGCGCAATACATCCGAAGTTCAAAGCGCTGTATACAGTCCGAAGTTCAAAGCGCTATATAAATGCCGAAGTTAAAAGCGCTAAACATCCGAATTAAAAAGCCAATACAGTGCCGAAGTTAAAAACGCATAGACAGTGCCGAATTTCAAAGGCATATACGTCCCGAATTTCAAAGGCATAACAGGCCGAAGTTCAAAGGAAATAAGGGAAGTCAAAGCGAAAACAGTGCCGAATTAAAAGGTTAACGTGCCGAAGTTAAAAGGGAATTAATGCGGGGGTCCCTAATAATGCCAGTTAAAAGCGCATATACAGTGCCGAAGTTCAAACGCTATATACATCCCGAATTTCAAGCCTAATACATCCAAATT
Source organism: Conus ventricosus (assembly GCA_018398815.1). Classification (NCBI taxonomy): domain Eukaryota; kingdom Metazoa; phylum Mollusca; class Gastropoda; order Neogastropoda; family Conidae; genus Conus; species Conus ventricosus. Next base: position 39,832,205 of record CM031606.1, read on the forward strand.
AAAAAGCGCTATTACAGTGCCGAATTCAAAGCGCTATATACATCCGAATTCAAAGCGCTATAGACATCCCAAATTTCAAAGCGCTATAGACATGCCGAATTTCAAAGCGCTAAAACAGGCCGAATTTTCAAAGCGTATAGCATGCCGAATGCAAAGCGCTATAACAGTGCCGAAGTTCAAACGCTTTACATCCCAAATTTAAAAGCGCTAAAAACATGCCGAGTTCAAAGCGCTTAACGTCCCCCGAAGTTCAAAGCGCTATAAACCCGAATTCAAAGCGCTGATACAGGGAAGTTCATAACGAAAAACCGTTCTTTTGCTCAATCCCTTAAATGGATATTTTGTAATTGTATAATTTCCCCCAACATTTCCGCGCTGCCCCGCATGATTTTCCTCTCTCTTCTGCCCCCCTCTTCTCTCTCTCTCTCTCTTGGGGGGGGGGGGGGGGGAAAGCTTCGTAATTCAAGAGAAAGACCGTTTTTGAGCTCCGCAATTATTAACTTTTCGTGATTATCTCCTGTTGATCGGAACCTTGACACGGGGCGGACATCACCATGGGGCAGCTCAAGATTTTAGGGTTGGGGTGGCGGATTTATCCCGGTGTTTAAAACTTTATGCAAAGGGAAACCCAAATTTAAGTTGGCCCAAAAGTTCGTGTTACATTACAACCCCTGGCGCCGGTTCATGGGAGGGTTTGGGCCTCACCCCCACCCTCTTATTCGATCGCGATGTCGGTCAAATCCCACCCAATCCATACTCCCCGGGCAGTCCCCCCTGACCTCGATGGCGTTGTGCGCTCAGCAGTACTGCCGTTCGCGGGTTTTTCTGACCACGCTACAAAACGCAACAGGGCAAATCAACGCAGGTACCCATCTACGCACCCCATGGACCACTTGAAGGACTTGTGACATATGACGATGTGAAATGTGGTGGGGAAAGAGTGGAATATGAGAAGGGTGAAAGGATGGTTTTATTAAAAGAAAATTATGTAAAAAAATGAAATACTGACTTAAAAAGAAAAAGAAAATTTTAAATGTGAGAAAAGAACTTAATGAGAAAAAAGAAACTTTGGACAGGGGTGGACATCCGAGGGCCTTCCAAACAACAAAAATAATTATACATGGTGTTCCACGGAGAACGTGAGACCTGGCAGGACAGTAGGTCGTGGGAAGGGGAAAGTTGACTGATAAATTTTAACTCTCTGGAGGAATTTGATCGGGTACACCGTTTAATTCCAGGGCCATTCTCCCATTATTTCATGCTGTTTCCCTTTTTCAAACAAAGTGAGGAACCTGGTGCAAAAAAGAAATTAAGGGTCCCGCTTTTTTTGGGGAAGACTTTTTCCTCAGAGTAAGAAATAAGGGAAATTATCGCCTCACTTAAATCAGCCCCAAACCCCAAAAAAAAAGGTTTCAATGATATATGACCAAATGTCTTGAAGGAGTAAAGATGGTCTAATGGCAGGAAAATCGGGCCCACTTCATAATGGGCCGGGCCGCCCCGTGGGGTTTAAATTTTTTTATTCCCAAAGTTAAATGGTAAAAAAAATAAAAGGGCACCGCACGCTTCAGGGGAAAAACACACAGCCTAAGATTCAGTGGGTCACGAACCGGGGGATTGAAACCGGCGTGCACCCTCGTGCCCGGACAGGCTGGCTCGAACGTTGCACCTCGCACTTGGGTGCTCCACAGTGTCAAGTGTCCAATGAACATGGGAGCGGAATGTTCATTATTGTGTTCCTTTTGTTGTAAATGATTTAGATAATAATACGGAATACGAAGAAAAACCACTTCATATGAGATATGTAAAAAAAGTTTCATTTAGGATGGTCCCCCAAAAACACTGCTCCCTTTAAATTGTTGGGGGTCACTTGACCCAGTGTAATGACGGGGTTAAAAAACTGCATGTAAGTGTTGGCGATAGACGTCATAAAGTAAATGTCAAGGATGGTAAGTGTGTGAATGACAATGGGGGGGGTGTGTAAATGTAACGCGAATTACATGAATCGGGAATTACATGATGGGTAAACATTTGTAAGTGATGCTGAATAGGGAAAGAATAAAAAAAATGACTGGGGTTGATAATTGTGCCTTGAAAAGAACAGAAAATAGTGGTCACAAACACGTAGTCAAGAAACAATTTGGGAGGATAGTAAAATGTAAGTCTGTTTGTGGGGGTGTAAACCAGTTTAAAAACAAACTTAAAAACGATGGGTTTTTTTTGAAAATAATATGAGAAAATCAATGAAACTGAGACATTCCTAGATTTGTCGAAGGTGCAAAGGTATGGAGTGATAAGGAAGGAGAAGCTTTTGGTGAAAACTCGGAAATCTAGACAATCTTGGGGAATACTTATCCTTTTTCTTTTGGGAAAGTGTGGCTTTTGTCGAAATGAATGATGCGATTGTTAACTTTGTTTCATCCTTTTATTTTTTGGGTTTTGTGGGGAAAATTTTGTAAAAATTTTGATCGGCATATTCAAAGATCAAAATTTCCTCAACCCGTAAAAAGGCACGCAGGGGATTTTTCCGGGGTATAAAAGTCTTTTCGAAATCTCTTCTTTCTTTGGGCCATCCGCTTGATTGGATTATAAGTATTGTTTATATTTATGCTGGAAAAAAATTTTTTTTGGACGAGTAAAATTCCTCTTAATTACCTATTTCCCCCCGACAATTCCCCAATTATTCATTATACGGGTTTCAACCGTAATAATATGTTTGGGGGAATTTCATGGGGAAACACTGTGTGCGAGATTTTTTGGGTTTTTTATTATGTGGTGATCTAAATGCAAAGGGCTTTAAAAATTTTCCCTTATTCCATAGGGGGTCCACATTCCATTAAAGGATGTGGCAAAAAAATACAGAGGTGTTCTAGGACACTGTATTGAAATTCATAGGGAAAAAAAACTACTTAACATGTGTACTTATTGGTTTTTTATTTCAATGGTGTATGTATTGGGACCTTGAAGGGCGTTAACGTTTTTTTTCGGACCCCGGGAAATATGTTTAAAGACACTTCTATAATTTGGGGAAATTGTTCAAATTTCTGATGACCCTGTAACATTAAGAGTTTTTGAAAGAATCGAATCCCATCACTAAAACCCTTTTAATTTTTCCCTTCAAAGGGAAACAAAAAAAAAGTTTAAAAAAAAACCAACATAGACAGAGCTCAATTTATGACAAAATATGTTGGAAAAAGATGTATGCGGAAAGATTTTCATGTCTTGAGCTCATACATTGCAGCAGAAAATTGATAGGCAAAAGCTTTTATATTAAAAATGTGAATAAAAACCCCTTTAATGTTCAATCAATTGTTAAAGAAAAGGGTTTATATGAAGAGAAAAGTTTGCTAGGGAAAAAGGTCAAAGAGAAGGAATGGTTTGATCAAGAAGATACGGGCAAAAACGGGATACGGGGACTGCTGGAAGGTTTAGAACAACATTGGATATTACATTTAAAACCACTTTGCATTGCAAGACGGATATAAAACCTAAAATTTAAAAAACAGAAAGATCATAACGAAACGTTAAAATGAATGGCAAACTCTTAAAAAGTCAAAAAAACTTCTGGGGTACAATTCCAAGATTCGAAAAGAAAAAACCCCCCTTTAAAAAAATTTATGAATGAATGAGATCATTTTAAAAAGGGGTTTTGGGAAAAAAACAAAAAGAGATAATTTATATCAACCACTTTGAAGACAAAAAGACAATGTACTGGACAGGCCAATTTTGAGAGCAAAGTTTTACTTGCCATTGAAAGCTAACGAAGGAAGTCAGCTGGGCCAATGGACTTATAAATGAGTTCTTCAAAATTCCGGGGGAAACCGTTGTTAATTCCCCAGTTTCCCATTAATTTTATTTTGAGAAAGGAAAATTTTTTCCCAAAAATTGGCAGAACCTAATCATTCCCTTTTTTATAAGAAAGGGCTGTCAATGACTTTAAAATTATCGAGGGATTTCCTTATGTGCATTGTAAAATTTACAGTTCAATTTTTAATGGGAGATTACAAAATGGATTTTGCCAAATGATGTCAGGTGAGTACCAAGCCGGGTTTTAAAAAGGATACTCGACAATCGATCATATTTTTACTTTGCTTGCTGCTATCCAAAAACAATTCGCCCATAATAAAGTTTCTTGCTTTTTTAGATTTTGAAAAGGGGATCGATTTTATACAAAAAGGGGATTGTGGCCCTTCTGATCAAAAACGGAATTAAGGGGAAGTTGTATCGTTGTTTAAAAGCATTTTTAAAGAAGTAAAGGAAAGTAAGGTGGGCAACACTGTCTGATGCGTTGAATGTACACGAGGGGTCAAGCAATGATGTCTGTAGTCCGTTTTTTTTTCACTTTTTATAATAACGGCTTTGGAAATAATTTTAGAAAGGTCTTCATGGGGTTACGTTTGATCTCATAATTATTATTACTTTTTGCTGATGAAATTCTATGTCTATAACAAGGGGTTTACAGAGACAAATTAAAAAAATTTATATAGTGCTGCGAGTAAATTAAACTGAAAGTAAAAGAAGAAAACTAATTCATTATTTTTTGTAAAGGGAAAGGGGGTTTTTCGGGAAATGAAAATGGGCGTATGGAAAAAGAGAGAGTCAATATAAACGTATAAGTTCTTGGGAAACTATTTTTTCAACAAGACTCAGTTTTTGTTTTGCTTGCAAAATATAGCTAATAAAGGGAAAAAAAAGCGTTTTTCCCCTTTCTAAATTCTTATATAAATTAGATTGCAAGCTTTCGTGTCTTTTGTAAATTATTTGACTCTAATTCACCCAAAGCACAGTTTTTGCGGAAAATGGGTTTGAAAAAACGACGAAAAAAAAAAGTACTTTGTTTGATTGAAAAGCTTTTTTTAATGTCGATTTGGGAAAACCAAATGATTTGTTTTTGTGAACTAGGGAATATCCAATTTACCCAATTCAAATGAAAGATTAAGTATTTGGGTGAACGCCAAATGAATGAAGATAGGTCCGTTTAAGGCATACAAAATTTATTAAAATTTTGATTTTCATGGAAAAGGACTTGGGGACAAATGTTCGTCTTGTTTTAAATTTATGGATTTTGGTATGTCGGGGCAACCCGGGGCCCAAAAAAACACTTTTCACTTTTAGGGAAAATTTTGATTGTAGATGGCAGGACGGGATATCACATATTACTATGACAGATTTGCACGTACAGGTTGTTAAAATTCTTTGAGGGGAACTGTATATTAGCTAAAAATGAATAATTAAAAAAGTGAATTGACCAAGTTTCGATTTGGTGTGTCTCGTATTGCATGCCATTGCTTTAGATTCAACGTCAGAAATGAAAATATGCTTACATGCCGTCTATGCAACACTGGAAAAGAAGATGAATTGCACTTTTTATTTTGCTGCCCTGCTCTGAATGATCTTAGAGAAAAATTTATACAACTGAAATACTATAAGGCTCCATGCAATTTCAGGTTAACTTTACTTATGTCGTCACAGAATGAGACTACAATGAAAAATTTAGCAATGTATTTTTATCTGGCGCAAAAAAGGTTGAAAGTCGTTACTTCATAGAATGTTAGTTTCCAGTGTATACAATGAAGAATCTTATTTCGTTTATTAATTATTGATTTGGTATATGTCACTGGCTTTCTCTCGCTTAGTTATGTGCACATCCCCCTTCAGTAAGGGGCTTAGGCCTTTATCTGAATAAAATTTTGAGTCTTGAGTCTGTGTGTGTGTGTGTGTGTGTGTGTGTGTGTGTGTGTGTGTGTGTGTGCGTGTGTGTGCGTGTGTGTGTGTGTGTGTGTGCGTGTGTGTGTGTGTGTGTGTGTGTGTGTGTGTGTGTGTGTGCGTGCGTCTGACAATGTGCGTGCATTGTGATTGCTTGCCTACATGAACTAGAATGGGTGGCGGTGTGCAAACCGTTGCTAATTCTCCGCACTTCTATTTCGTGATTTCCTAAAATGGAACATCGATTTTATGCCAACGACTACGGAAAAATAAAGAGGAAAATTGATCAGTGATATTGATGTTTACGTTTTCTTTTCTTTTCTATCCTTTTTAAAAAAATTTTCTCTCTCTCCTCCCCCCCCCCCCCCCCCCCCCCCCCCCCCCCCCCACCCATTTCTGGGAGTGGTTTTTGTTCTCGTATCTTCTATTTCCGTTCAGGACCATTGTTCTTGGGCCATAATTCCTACAGCATTCTTTCCGGGTCTTCCATATATAGCCCTGATTAGGTTCTCTCTCTCTGCGCGTTAAAGTCCCAACGACACCACTCCACAGGGAGGTAGCAATTAGTATTATGTCGTCTGGAGGCCACCCACTGTAGAAGACGACGTTGTACTGCTGCTTTGTCCACTTAGATGTCTTGTCTTTGTCACTGGTAGGCTGATTTCGTCTGATCTAGCTGGACACTACCTACTAAGCCCACTACTGATGTGATGGCAAAAGGAGCGTTTTCTTACAGCCAGCACGAGTTATAGTTGTCTGCTGGAAGACAACCACCGTGCGTCCATCCAGCTACAGTGCCCATGAATGTGTTGACAAGGAAGTCCGAGGTGGGTTCATCAATAGTATATGCCGTGGTGGACAAATAAATGTTAAGGTCACATAGAGCAGGGCCTAAAGTCGCAGCAGAGCCCCAAACATATGTTCTATGATAATCAATGAGGAGGAGGCGCAGGAGGATGCTGGTTTTATTTTCCTTTTTGACGTGCTACTGTGCTGCAGGGCTTCATTCTGCTCGGCCTTTAACAGAATATCCTAGCATCAGCCAGCCCCGAGAGATACAGACACCTACAATGTTGATCCAAAAACTCTAACAACACCCTCACTGACATATCCGTTAAGAAAATTCAACACTGTAGTTCCAATCTTCTGCGTGAGTCCAAGTTCAACAGAATCGGAGTAGGAACCGGCCGAAAAATGTCAGATATATGCTCTTGAATGGGTTTGACTCTTGTCTCCCCAATCGCAGTTCGTGATGCTGCCATGAGCCGTGGTGGCTGGTTCGTGTTCCAGTCTCAGTATACAAGTGTTGTGTCTGCTACGTTTGGGGTCTAAAATATGTATAAAATAAAAGCAGCATATGAATGCAGCTGCTTTAGTCATCGTGGGATCATATAAGAGGCAAAAAAGCGAAGTGCTATGGAAAAAAGAATAAACAAGAAAAATAAACAGATAGAAAAACAATTGACACCCCAATCCCCTGAAAACATTTGTCCCAGTGAGTGCAATATAAACTCATCTCCACAGAATGCGTCTTATTTAATTCATAAATATATTCTCTTTCATTGCCTGATGGAGCTTTTAATATTGTTGTTGTTTATGTGTTGTTGTTGTGTTGTTGTTATCGTCACTGTTGCTGCCGCGACTGCTGTTCAATTCCATAAAGCAAAATGTTTTATCCGTGTTTCAGTGTCATTTGTGAAAAGCCAGGAAGTGCCATCCCTACATTATTTGTCGTTTCCTTTTTCTAGTCATGTCTGCTCATTTCTTCAGAGATCCACCTAATGGATTCAGATGCC
>CM031606.1:39847206-39849706 GCA_018398815.1 Conus ventricosus
AGATGATGCTACAAATTGCCATTTTTGTCTGAGACTGCATGAAAGGGTTGTACTCTAAGCTCACTCTCATAACATATCCCGGTTTCAACGAGGCTCGAAAGATACAGACCCGCAGTGTTGGTCAGGAAATTTGAGCAAGACTCTCAGAGACGCATGTATGAAATGCATGAAACTCGACTGTGTGGTCCCAGTCTTTCCCACATGAGCCCACAACCAACTCAACTCTGGGTAGGAGCCAGTCGGGGCAGAGACACTCCACAAATAAATGGCTCAGATGGGAATTAAACTCACTACCTCCCAGCCTGAAGCCCTTGCAGCAAACCACTTTGTCACGGTGGTTGTTCGTATAGAAAGGATCGCGATCACAGTGAATGAATGATGGAAATGGGTTGTTGTTAAGAGTCGTTGATGTTATGGTTGTTGTGGTTATCGTTGCTGTTGTTGTTGATGGTGGTGTTGTTGTTGTTGTTGTTTTTGTGGTGGTGGTGTGGTGGTGGTGGTGGTGGTGGTGGTGGTGGTGTGTGTGTGTGTGTGTGTGTGTGTGTGTGTGTGTGTGTGTGTGTGTGTGTGTGTGTGTGTATGTGCGTGTGTGTGTGTGTGTGGTGTGTGTGTGTGTGTGTGTGTGTGTGTGTGGCTCATATCATAAGTCACAAAGTGAATAACTGCTGGCGGGAATGGGGAAACAAGGAAATACAAGAGGCTACGGATCTCACGGGGAGATTAGAACGAAGTGCAAGACAATAAGTTACGGATTTCACGGGAGATTAGAACGAAGTGCAAGACAATAAGTTATGTGTTTTGTCCTGTACTCTGTGTCCTTCGCAGTAACAACTAACCCCCTCTCTTTCTAAATTTTAAGGCATTTTGTTTTGTCCTGTACTCTGTTTGCCTGTGTCTTTGGCGGTAACTAACCTCCTCTCTTTCTAAATTTAAAACATTATGTGTTTTGTTCTGTACTCTGTTTGCCTGTGTCTTTGGCGGTAACTAACCTCCTCTCTTTCTAAATTTAAAACATTATGTGTTTTGTTCTGTACTCTGTTTGCCTGTGTCTTTGGCGGTAACTAACCTCCTCTCTTTCTAAATTTAAAACATTATGTGTTTTGTTCTGTACTCTGTTTGCCTGTGTCCTTGGCGGTAACTAGCCCCCTCTCCTTCTAAATTTTGATACATTACGCGCGCGTTTTGACTGGAAGCACTTCAACATGGCAGACAGCCTAAATTTCTACAGTTTCATTTTATACCTCTAACGTGTTCGTTTTCGTCCCATTCGCCTTTTTCTTCCTCACGTATCCTAGAATCCATCCCACATCACCGCACGTACATTTGGAGAGAGAGAGGTTGTGTCGTGTGTTATGTTTATAACCCCCGGCTGTGATTTAGTTTTCTCGCGGATTCCAATTCATACTGGTTTGCCAGTCCATTAGAATGGTGAAGAGTCCCCGTGATGATTGTTCTCGGGTCTTCGGGTCAGTCTTCTCAGACTGCCCATTTCTCTGGTCCTAGCCTCTCAAAGCCTCTCCTTCCCTTCCCCTTTCCGCGTCCCGTGCTCCCCAGCCTCCTCGCGCTGCCCCCCAGCTCCAGCCGTCTCTCTAACCCTTCACGAGACCGTTCCCTTGCCTTTGCTGAGAGGATTCCCCTCTTCCTGCCCTTCAACCACTTTTTGCCACTTCCTTTCTCTTCGGATAAGATGGAGAGATTGGAGGTGAATAAATGTTGGGGGAAAAGAATGGAAAAAAAGCTTTAAATCTCTCTCTCTCCTCTCTCCTCTCTCTCCTCTCTCTCTCTCTCTCTCTGCTCTCTCTCTCTCTCTCTCTCTCTCTCTCCTCTCTCTCTCTCTCTCTCTCTCTCTCTCTTCTCTCTCTGCCGATCCGTCTGTCTGTCTGTCTCTGTTTTTTTTTTTCTCTCCTTCCTTCCCTTCTCCCCCCCCCCCCCCTCTCTCTCCTCTGTCTCTGTCTCTCTTTGTCTCTCTCTTTGTCTCTCTCTCTGTCTCTCTCTCTCTCTCTCTCTCTCTCTCTCTCTCTCTCTCTCTCTCTCTCTCCTCCCCCCCCCCCCCCCCCCCATCTCCGTCCGTCCATCCGTCTGCCCGACGCTCACCCGCTCTCCCGCCCATCCGTCCTCGCCACTCTCTCTGTCTCTCTTTCTCTCTCTCTGTCTCTCTGTCTGTCTCTCTGTCTCTGTATCTCTTTGTCTGTCTGTCTCTTTGTCACTCTCTCTCTCTCTCTGTCCCTCCCTCATTTGTTAAGCTTGTCTTTTGTTTTCTGTATTTTCTTCTTCTTTACCTCCTCTTTACTCTCTTCGTTCTTTCGCTTGCCCTTTTCCCCACTCTCTCTCTCTCTCCAGCACGATTGTGTGTGTGTGTGTGTGTGTGTGTGTGTGTGTGTGTGTGTGTGTGTGTGTGTGGTGTGTAAATTCTTTTTGTTCCTTCAGTTTCTTCTTCTCCTGTTCCTTTCCATCCTCCCGCTTTTTTCCTCCTCATTCCTTTGCTGGCCCTCTACTTGGT
>CM031606.1:39859706-39864706 GCA_018398815.1 Conus ventricosus
ATCAGCAGACCACTCACTACCTGACCATATTTGTGCCACTGAATCTCAAAACATCATTGAACTAGACGTTCCTGTAAACTGCTTCAGTGGCCAGTTACCTGTATGTGTCACACAGACAAGAATGGAAATAAAATCGCCCAAACGGGTCACAAACATTTGACCCACAGATCTTGTGTAGCATTTCACAAAGACAGATTTCTTGCCGATCTCTTTCGCTCCCCATTTTCCAGTGTCTACAATGACACTTTTCAGAAGGCGCTCTAGAGAACTGGCTACAAGTGTTCAATACCTCTTATGATAGACATGCTTCATACAAAATACGTAGAGTGGAACACACTTATCAACGTCAATGTATAACTGAGGAAATGCAAACTGTAATATTTTTTTCCTTGAAGACGTTTTAGACAGGACGGAGATCAGATAAACTGAAAGAAAAAAAAGGGAAATAGGGTTAATTTACTCAAACGAGCAGGACAAAAAGCAATATTACCAGGATCTTGTTTCTTCCAAACAAAATTCAAAGTCATCTTGGAAAGCTATAAATCAACTTACGAACAAAACATCCCAGAGTTTCGTGCATCTCATATGTAATATGAGCAACGTCACACCAAACGAATTCAATAAACATGTCAAAGTGTGGCAGAATGTGTCATGTAACAAATTCATACTCAGCAAAATTGCCTTGATAAATTAACAATACTGTGCAATTTCAGGAACATTCATTTCCTATTGTCGGTACACTTAATGTGTGTAATTAATGTTTAATGTTACTTACGGCATTTAAAGGAGGCAGAAAGTCGTGGGTGTGATGGACTTGACTGTAAAATCTTAAAAATTTCAATTCCACTCGTATCTTAAACACTTACGTACATCTAAAACTCGTGCACTGAAAAATGTTACTTCCAACAAGGCTACAAAATGTAAAAGTCATTGAAATCTGCAAATCTGGTAACGATTCCGATCAGACCACTTTACAGACCATTACCAGTTTTGCAGGTATTAAACAAACCCGGAGAAAGCACATAACTTAACACATTTTTTTTATCATCTTGAGTCATATAATTTACCGAGCGATGGTGTGTCTCGTTTCAGGAGGAACGATTCATGGCATACTGCTCTAATAAATTTAGCAGATGTCTGGAACATAAGTATCAATGAAAACAAGTTTTGTGGAGCAGTGTTTGTTGATTTTGCAAAGACGTTTGATGGCATAGACCACAGGTTGTTATGCATAAGATTGTCATTGTATGGCATGACAGAAAATGCGCTCTAACTGATATAATCATTCCTACTCAGTAGTCAGCAGTTTGTCAGTCTTACTTCTTCAACATTCAATATATTACCTGTCACATATGGACTAACCCGTGGCTCCGTTTTAGGTCCTCTCCTATTATGTGAACGATTTTCTTCTTCCTACTGAAGAGTCTTGTGAACTTTTTATGACGATACAACGATTCATACAAGCAGTTCTAATCCTAATTCCGTGTAGGCATCATTACAAAAATCTATGAAATCTTAAGTCAATAGTGAAGTGTGAATCATATGCAATTCACCCCCAGTAAGACTGAAGTTATGATAATAACAATCCGTCAAAGACGACAAAATGTAAACTAGTTCCTCTCTGTTTTTACCGAGAATGTAAGAACTGAAGCAGACAATCATTTCTTCTAGGCATAATAATTGACAATAATCTTTCATGGACTGGTCTTATGAAAACATTATGCGAAACCGTATCCTGACAAATATATCAGTTATGCAGGATTAAGTACGTTTTTAACTTTCACACCAGAAAACTATTCTTGAGCTCACACATACATCTTAAGTCAATTACTGTTTAACACAACTTATCCTGACAAATATATCAGTTATGCAGGATTAAGTACGTTTTTAACTTTCACACCAGAAAACTATTCTTAAGTTCACACATACATCTTAAGTCAATTACTGTTTAACACAACTTGACTCAGTCAGTCCAAATTTAATGTAAGCTTTAATCAGCATCTATAAATATGCCCTTGAAGCGGTTGTCCTGAAATCTTCAAGCCCTATAACAGAACCGGAACATATTCAGGTTGGATCTCTTCCCATAAGGAAAATGTTTAGGCACAAAAGATGTATCTTGTATAGTACTGCAAACTGTTCTGTTCAAATTTAGCATGAATTCTACAAATTCTATTAAACCCCACGTTTCCAAACCTAATTGAAGTATTTTCAAATTGGTGTACCTGGTTGGTGTGGTGACAGGAGCTCTATTTTCATGGTTCAAACGTCCTAGGATCAATTCACGCCGAAGAAAGCAAAGTTCAAAGCGATTTTCTCTTGGGAGTCGATGTCTGCGCAGACACCATCCCCCGTACAAATCCTTGAGTTAAGACTTTAAGCTGAGATTCTGTCTGTGAATGCATGCTGGAAAAAGTTGGCACGTTAAATCTTTTCATCTTCATCAAAGAGTAAGCCATCATGTGTCGTTGTGATAGATCTCACGCGCGCGCGCGCGCGCACACACACACACACACACACACACAACACACACACACACACACACACACACACACACACACACACACACACACACTCTGGTGTCCGACCACCTTGATGATGTTTAATCTTGGAGCACTAGTAGAGTACTGAAGAAGAAGAAGAAGAAGAAGAAGAAGAAAAAGAAGGAGGAAAGAACGAAAACGACAACAAGGAAAAGGAAAGGTAGATGACGAAGAACAGTCAGAGAAGAAAGAAAAAGCTTTCTTCAAGTTCAACATCAGCGTTGGAACGTGTGTGGACGAGGGGGGGGGGGGGGGGGGGGAGGGATTTGGGGAGTGCAGGTACCAGGCAGGGCCGGCGGGTGGGGTTTGGGGGAAAGGGATGTGCGTGGGAGGGGGGAAACGGTCATTGTCTGTCACTTTCCATTTCCTCTCTCAGGAACATCGCACCAGACCAAAGACTGCAAACCAAACTAGACAGTTACAACACTCGAAGGCACACAAGAGCTGGTGGAGTGTTCAAGGTGTCTGACCTGTTCGTGGTGGTGTTGTCTTTGGAGATTACTGTGGCGCGACTGGGACTGTGCGCGTGCTTTTCTTCCTTTTTGCCTACAGGGTGCTGCTTATCCTGTGAACCTTTTTTTAGATTGATGATCTACCTTTCATTACCTTACTATCTGACTTTTCGTGAGGTTGTTGGGCTGCTTTCATGTACCTTATCATTCCTTGTCTTTGGCTGCTAAGCTACTTTTGTACCTTTCTTTGGTTGCTGAACTACTTATGCTTTACTTTGTCTGTGGTTTCTAAGCTACTTTTACACTGTTTTCATGTATTTGCTCAGCTACTTTTACTACCCTTTTCTTTTTGGTCGCTGACCTACTTTTACGCACTTTTTTTCCTCTTTTATTCCTAAGTTGATTTTGTACATTTTGTGTGGTTCCTCAGTTGGTTTGTATTACGTTTCTTATGTTTGTCGAGGAACTTGTTAACTACTCCTTCTCTTGATGCTGAGCTACCTTTATACTACTTTTTCCATAGTTCCTCAACGACATTTAGACTACTTTTTCTATGGTTCCTCAACGACATTTAGACTACTTTTTCTATGGTTCCTCAACGACATTTAGACTACTTTTTCTATAGTTCCTCAACGACATTTAGACTACTTTTTCTATGGTTCCTCAACGACATTAGACTACTTTTTCTATGGTTCCTCAACGACATTTAGACTACTTTTTCTATGGTTCCTCAACGACATTTAGACTACTTTTTCTATAGTTCCTCAACGACATTTAGACTACTTTTTCTATGGTTCCTCAACGACATTTAGACTACTTTTTCTATGGTTCCTCAACGACATTTAGACTACTTTTTCTATTGTTCCTCAACGACATTTAGACTACTTTTTCTATGGTTCCTCAACGACATTTAGACTACTTTTTCTATGGTTCCTCAACGACATTTAGACTACTTTTTCTATGGTTCCTCAACGACATTTAGACTACTTTTTGTATGGTTCCTCAACGACATTTAGACTACTTTTTCTATGGTTCCTCAACGACATTTAGACTACTTTTTCTATGGTTCCTCAACGACATTTAGACTACTTTTTCTATGGTTCCTCAACGACATTTAGACTACTTTTTCTATAGTTCCTCAACGACATTTAGACTACTTTTTCTATAGTTCCTCAACGACATTTAGACTACTTTTTCCATAGTTGCTAGCTCCTTTTTACCCCAACTCTCTTGTGTTCGCTGAGCTAATGTTACACTATTTTTTTGTTGTTTCGGAGCCTTTTTTTTTTGTTGTTTCGGAGCCTTTTTTTTTTTTTTTTTTTTGCTTCTTGGGGATTTGTTAAGCACTAATATTTTGGCACTATTTTTTCCGTTGTTGCTGAGCTAGTTTTGTTCTTTTTTCTTTTTTTTTTTTGGTTGTTGAGTTAAGGGTTTTTTTTTTAACTAGGACTATTCTTCTTTGATTGCTGAACTACATTTTAACCCCTTTTTTCGTTGGTTGCTGATCTTCTTTTATGTTCTACTTTTCATTTGGTTGCGCAGCTGCTTTTATTTACTACTTTTTCTTTAGTTGCTAAGCTTTTTTTTGTTTTTTGCAACTGCTGACTCTTTGGCTACTTCACTACTTTTCTTTAGTACTTATTGTTTGGATGCTGCGCTACATTTTTTTTCTTTACTGTTTTGTCATTGGTTCCTCAGCTACTTTTTTAAAATTAAAAAAAAAACTATTTTGTGTTTTTGCTGAGCTATTTCTTCATGCTTTTTCTAATGGTTGCTTGGCTATGTTTTGCTACTTTTGTTTTGGTTGCTGAGCTTTATGTATACAAGATGTATAATGAGCTACTTTTTATTACATTTTCTTTGGTTGTTGGCGTCCTTTTTGTTGCCGTTTCTTTGGCTGCTGAGCAACTTTTTTCTTGACCTGCTTTTCTTGGTTTGGTTGACCATGACCTTTTTCCTAGGTTAGTTGATCTAAACATAACCTTTTTACTTAAGTTTGCTGTCA
>CM031606.1:39872206-39889706 GCA_018398815.1 Conus ventricosus
GGAACATGCAGTGCCCTAGAGCAAGCAGGAAAACGATGAAGAAACTAAACACTGATCACCGCAAGGGCAAGGGATGTGATCCTCGACCTTCATAATTTCCAAATCAGGGTAAAATTTTGAAACAGAGAGTGAAGCAACCCTTTCAGCATTCATACGTTAGGGAGCCTTGGGGGTCTTTAAGGGGTAGAAATCAGAAAAAGGATATTTCTCTTTTTACGTACGGCCACTATCTGCTTTCCATTCACCATCCAAAAACGTTAACATTCCAAGATTGGTGCTCCGAGTTATCGTTCTCTGTGGCGTCTGGTGCAAGAACGACAACTCATTAAAAAAAAGGGGGGGGGGCTGAAAGCCGAAAACGATTTGCCTTACCTATCCCGGAGGAAGACCGTTGAGGCGCCACGGAAGACTTCGCAACCAGCTTCTTCCATTCCCCCCGGTTCTCGGACGCTCTTTGGCAGCTGCTGAATGCGAGGCCAGTCCATTCACTGATGTTGTCCTCCCATCTCTTTCTCTGTCTTTCTCTCTTTCTGCTTCCCTGCACAGCTCTCTGTAGAATGGTTTTGACAAATCCCATTGATCGTGAAAATGACTATACCATCTCATTTTCCCTCTTTTCACAATGGACAACAGGTCTTTCGTATAGTCCAGTGGCTTGTCTTACTCTGGTCTGGACCTTTAAGTTTGTAATGTGGTCTTTGAATGAAATGCAAGGATCTTGTGGAAGCATCTCATCTCTAATGCATGAATCCTTCTCTCAAGTTCAGCTGTCAGAGTCCACATCTCACAGGCATAGAGAAATATGGCAATGACCAGGGAGCGCATCAGTGTGATCTTGGAACTGATTACGATGTTTCTGTCGTTCCAGATGGGTCTTAGTCTGGCTAGCACTGCTATCGTTTGTGTAACTATTGATAGCAGTTCAGGTTCTATTCCCTGTCTGAAACAATTGCTCCTAGGTATTTAAAGCTCTGAACTGTCTCTAGTTTATCTCCCTTGATAGCGATGCGCGCGCTGATGCCTTTGGTGTTGATGGTCATCAGTTTTGTCTTGGCGGTGCTGAGCCCCATGCTGCAGAACGTCTGTCAAAGCACTCTGCTAGGCTGGCTTGTTCCTGCTCTTCTCCTGTTTGTCAAAGCACTCTGCTAGGCTGGCTTGTTCCTGCTCTTCTCCTGTTTGTCAAAGCACTCTGCTAGGCTGGCTTGTTCCTGCTCTTCTCCTGTTTGTCAAAGCACTCTGCTAGGCTGGCTTGTTCCTGCTCTTCTCCTGTTTGTCAAAGCACTCTGCTAGGCTGGCTTGTTCCTGCTCTTCTCCTGTTTGTCAAAGCACTCTGCTAGGCTGGCTTGTTCCTGCTCTTCTCCTGTTTGTCAAAGCACTCTGCTAGGCTGGCTTGTTCCTGCTCTTCTCCTGTTTGTCAAAGCACTCTGCTAGGCTGGCTTGTTCCTGCTCTTCTCCTGTTTGTCAAAGCACTCTGCTAGGCTGGCTTGTTCCTGCTCTTCTCCTGTTACTACGTCGATGTCATCGCCAAAGCATCGGTTTGTTACTCACCTGCCACCAAATCTTACTGAGCGTTGATGTCCGTCCAGTACATCGGTCATAAGTCGTCATGACGTTCTTATTACAGGTAGACTTAAATCCTGTATTTTCATGTATAGTGACAGTTTCCTCTCAGCTCTCACTTTAGGTGGCATCTGGTGCAAGAAAGACAACTCTCATTTTAGAAAGGAGGGGAAAGCTGATGACGACATGGCACCTTGTAGCAAGTAGAGGTAGTCGTTAGTTACTGTAGTCTAACCAACCACACAG
This sequence comes from Conus ventricosus, assembly GCA_018398815.1. NCBI lineage: Eukaryota > Metazoa > Mollusca > Gastropoda > Neogastropoda > Conidae > Conus > Conus ventricosus. The sequence continues at coordinate 39,874,013 of CM031606.1, forward strand.
GGGATTCTGGGGGCTACAAAAGCAAAAGGAAAAAGGTTATATTTTGAAAGAGTAGCATACAACCCAGACAAATGTAATCAACAAATGACAGTACACTATTCTTATGGCATCAACATGACAGCAAAGTGTATTGATAATCTCAGAACAGATCACACTAAGCAGTGCTAGCAGATCCAGGAATTCCCCTTTATGTTTTGGTCCCAGAAAAAACAACAACAACACCAACTGTATCTTTAAGGGAAAAAACATGAATAGGCCATATGGCCAAAAGACGCTGCAAAATGGCTGGGTAGTTTCCACTCCGGACAGTGTTTACAATTGGCACTACCTAGTCCCGAAATTACAGCAAAGCTGGCGCATCATAAACTGTGTCTGGGATAAACAGGTGTTTCCGGAGCAAAGGCACGTGAATAATTCACATAGGCAGGAGAACAGAACGCGAGAGTAAAGAACGACAAAACCTTCGGTAACATTATGAAGAATCAAAGAGTGAAGGAAAAGAGGAAGTGAACTGAACAGAACCTCCAGAAGGGGAACTTTATAAAAATACACTCTTGAGGTTCTCACTAAAAATGGTGTGTGGTACTGTTGCTGATGTTCTTGCAACAAAACGTTGAACTTGTTTGTTGATGTGGTAAGTGCGCATGGGGCAAGGGAGTGGTTTGTGACTTGTCTCCATCGCTTCTTCCCTCTTCTCCATCTCCTCGCTTCCCTCTCCAATCCCCCTCTCTCTCTCTCTCTCTCTCTCTCTCTCTCTCTCTCTCTCTCTCTCTCTCACACACACACACACACACACACACACACACACACACACACATACACAGGCACGCACGCACGCACGCACGCACGCACGCACGCACGCACACACGCACGCACACACACACACACACACACACACACACACATACACGCACGCATGCACGCACGTACGCAAACACACACCTTATTCAGCAAGAGGCTCTCATGCTGAGCCGACAGAGAAAAAAAACAGGGAGAGATAAGGTAGGGGTGAGGGCTGTGAAGAAGTGGGGGTTTAGGCTATTTCGTATCATAAAAGACTGTGACAACAAAACAATGGCACGGAAAGGAAAATAACACTGTTTTGTGACATAATTGGCCATTAGCCTATCTTTTCTCCAGAGATTTCATCGCTGCTGTTTACTCTTCGTGCCCATGAGTGGACACGCGCCAGGAACAGGGAGAAAAAAAAAATCAGCGCTGTTCTGTAATGTGATTTTTTTGTTTTGTTTTTTTTCTTTTTCTTTTTTTCTCTTCCGACCACCAGCCGGAAACAATGCCTCTGAATAATCGCTGTTGTTGTTGTTGTTGTTGCGGTTGCTGTTGTTGCTGCTAATGTTGTTGTTGTGTTGTTGTTGTGCGAGTCTGTGTGTTCTCTGTCTGTGTTTATATTGTGTTTGCTTTGTACATTTTTGTAGGGGATTTTTTTTTTCACACTCAAAAAAGTATTTCAGATGGATGCTACAACTGTTAGACATAATCGGCCATAAAGGAGATGAACAAAACATTGGCCATTACAAGTAAAGAAAGTAAGAAACTCAACGTTGTCAACGGTTTCTAAGTCCCAAGTTTTCCATTAGGAGGCGGCCGCAGAAATGTCCCAAAGGGACTTGGGGGAAGGAGGGTGGGTGGGTCTTGGAGCAGCATAAAGAAGAGAGCGATCAACAATTTTGTCTTTAACTAGCTTTCATAGTAGCTGCTACTTGACTGTAAACGTGGTAAATACTATATTATGAAAAGAAAATGAGGCAAAAATATGATGTGTTGATATAATCCCTTGGCATGGACACCTGATGTTGGTTGTATATTTACATCTTAACAAAACAGACGATCCTGCATGCCCCCTCTGCCATGAAAAACAAACAGTGGAGCATGTCCTAAGCTCATTTAACCTAGCCCTGGCTCAAGGAAGGTACACATGGAGGCACATCCAAGTGCTCAAAGAGATTGTACAGGCAGTCTGGGCTAGTACCAACACTACAAGGGGGAAAATCAGGACTCCAAAAGCAGCCGCAACATTCATCACGGCAGGAGGCAGCAAATCATGACATTAAGTGGACAATCCCTAAAATGAGCATGTCCAGAGGGTCATGGGTTCAAATCTCAGCCATGACTCGTCCCAAGATGTAAAAAAGGGGGCAGCAGAGGGACATCCGGAGTTATGAACCGAGTGTGGCCCAACCCCCCTAGAGTGGTAACTGTCTAAGTGGTAACTTGACTCTTCTGCCTTCTAGGTTTTAAGAAGAGTGCTATCCCAGAAAAAGGCTGGTGTGCAATACCACAGTATGTCTGTTGAGTTTTCAAAAATAAAACCAAAGGTGCCACCTAAGAAGCAAAAGAAAATCATGAAAGAGCAAAACAAGCTACATTTTCTTGTGAAAAGTAGAAAATACAAAAAGATCACCTCTTAAGACACAAGTGCTGAGGGCCAGTTCTTGGAATGAATCCACAAGGGACTAAATTATAATAGACTAATAAATTCTAGGGATAAGTAACCAAGCACCATTCCAGCAACTTACAAAGCAGCTTGGTGTTCCGCGGTCACTGAGGAGAAACGATCAGGTTTCGAAAAACCGGTATCTGACCAGGGGTTATATGTTAGTGAGTTTCCTCCCCATTGGAGATTGTCTGTCCCTTGGAGACTAAAAGCTTGCTGAAGGCTCATTTTGAGAAGCATTTATTATTACCCATTCACCTTCTCAAGCACATACTGCTAGTTAGGCAGAATTAACTACCACTGCAGATATATATGCTTATCTCCCCCTATTTCTTTAGTCTAAGACATAAGAGCAAGCTTTGTTTACAATTGAATATTTCTTGCAGTCATTGCAACACCAAGCTGCTCTGTAAGTTGCTGGAAAAGTGCTCGGTTACTTATCCTTGGAATTTATTAGTCTATTATATATATATATATATATATATATATATATATATATATATATATATATATATATTATATATATATATATTGTGTGTGTGTGTGTGTGTGTGTGTGGTGTGTGTGTGTGTGTGTGTGAGAGAGAGAGAGAGAGAGAGAGAGAGAGAGAGAGAGAGAGAGAGAGAGAGAGAGAGAGAGAGAGAATTAGTACGGCATAATTCTGCAGAATATGGTTGATATAAATAAACAAGTAAGGTAATATAGGGTGATAAGTAAACTGAAAATGAAATAATGCATGAATGGGAAAATATATGTACGAATTAAAAAATTCTTTGAAGTAGAAAAGTAAAAGGAAGCATTAATGATATGCTTTTCGCCGCAAATTCGGCTTTGCTGGCAAGATGAGTTTTCATATTTTTCTTGAATTGGAACATGGTCTTCACATCTTTTTTTTTAGTGTTCTTGGTAAACTGTTCCACACAATACCACCAGAGTAAAAGAAACTGGATTGATATGGTTTATTTTCCAGTCTCAGAAGCGATATTACGTCTTTATGTGATGATTAATTGTGTGTGTGTGTGTGTGTGTGTGTGTGTGTGTGTGTGTGTGTGTGTGTGTGTGTGTTTCCGTGTCTGTGTTATTCCGAAAGTGTTCTTGTGTGCATGCGTGATAGATAGAGAGAGAGAGAGAGAGAGAGAGAGAGAGAGAGAGAGAGAGAGAGAGAGAGAGAGAGAGAGGAGAGAGAGAGGAGATAGATACGCACATGCACACTTAGATAGATAGATAGATAGATACGCACATGCACACTTTCTTACATACATACACATACATACATTCATGGATGGATGTGTGCGTGCGTGCTTGCGTGCGTGCGTGCGTGCGTGCGTGCGTGCGTGTGTGTGTGTGTGTTTGTGTGTGTGTGTGTGTGTGTGTGTGTGTGTGTGTGTGTGCTTGCATGCGTGCATGCGTGTGTGTGTCTACTTGTGTGTGTGTGTGTGGGGGGGGGGGGGGGGGGGGGGGTACATGCCATAGTGTGTGCTGTTATTTGTTTTTCTTTTTTCACTACTCCATCTTCATTCCCTGAGGTGCAGCGTGCCATCCTTGAGGTATCCGCTTCTTCTTTGTGATCTATTTTAACAGCAACTATCATCCCCCAGGAATTATCTCGCGTGGAATGAAAGCCGATGGGAAAGGATGCCATTTTGGACAAGTCAGACAACCCTGAGCTGATTATGAGACATACCGCGCTGTATTCGTAACGAGGTCGTCTCGTGCGGGTGTTGTTTTTGAGTGAAAATAGATCGGTCCCACTTGCTGGGTTGTTTGTTTTTGCTGAAACAATGTCCGACGATTTTAAGGAACAGAGAGGTGTGTGGTCAAATGGTCAGAGCAGTCAGCTGTGTAACTGACGGAAGTGAGTTCATGGGGTCGGATTTTGTACCTTAGAAATACTGACTGTCCACCTGGCAGGCGCGCAGGCAATGGTTAGAAATACTGACTGTCCACCTGTCCAGAAATGGTTAGAAATACTGACTGTCCACCTGTCCAGAAATGGTTAGAAATACTGACTGTCCACCTGTCCAGAAATGGTTAGAAATACTGACTGTCCACCTGTCCAGAAATGGTTAGAAATACTGACTGTCCACCTGTCCAGAAATGGTTAGAAATACTGACTGTCCACCTGTCCAGAAATGGTTAGAAATACTGACTGTCCACCTGTCCAGAAATGGTTAGAAATACTGACTGCCCACCTGTCCAGAAATGGTTAGAAATACTGACTGTCCACCTGTCCAGAAATGGTTAGAAATACTGACTGCCCACCTGTCCAGAAATGGTTAGAAATACTGACTGTCCACCTGTCCAGAAATGGTCAGAAATACTGACTGCCCACCTGTCCAGAAATGGTTAGAAATACTGACTGTCCACCTGTCCAGAAATGGTTAGAAATACTGACTGTCCACCTGGCAGGAAATGGTGCATGTAATATGAAACGCGGCGGAGGAAACGGACCATGCTCTGTCCTGCCCTGTAGGAGATCTATGCAGTAGGTGTGGCACGCCTTTTGTACCGTATTTCAGAATTATACACAGAGTAATTCCATCGTAGTACTTTTGGCGAATACTAAACCAAATCTTCAGCTATTTGTCCTGTCATCACGCCAATTTAGCTTTAAAGTAAAAATTTCAAAAAAAGAAAAAAAAGAAAAAATCTTTGAGTAACTGTCTCGTGCGCGGAACATTCTCAGCCTTTAATTGTGTGGCTGGGTGGGAAACATGTTCATTTTAATGTATGTCTTTGTAAAATTTGGGACATAAACGCTTGCTGTATCTGTTGAAAGCTTGCGTTACAAACAGTCCGACGTTTCTTATTGTAATATTTTAGGTGTCTGAAACTATACAAACAATCCGTTAGTATCTGGTCGTGTGCAAAGCAAGCATAGTGATACGAATAGCTTTTGTCACAAAGTCCGTTTTTACTGTCTTACCTTGGTTATTTATAACATTATTCTTATCGTCGTTTCTTGAATCCGATCTGCACATTACATGGGTCTGCGTATTAAGAATGCAATGCACGGTTTTAGGTTCTCGAGTCAGTCAAGTTTGCATGAAATTAAATCTTTTGTTTATCTGCCGAAAGTTAACCTAAACACTTATGGTTGTATTAAATTCAATCTTTTTTTCCACCGAAAGCCAATCCAAACACGAGCTGTAGCCAGATCCTAACGCTATCATAATCGAGTGTAATAATAACCCTAACTCTAAAGCGTTAGAAAAGTGTTTAAACCCATGCTGTTTCCGAACCTGTACGACTGACCTCCCATGATTATAACGTTTCCACTGAGCCTTGCTGCTTTTTATTGTTCCATTACTGTCATCATTGTTTGCTGATTCGGATCTATACATTTAGCTTTTACTTTAGATTTCTAATATGTTAGTCTAGCTGATGACAAATGTGCGGATGACGTCATACTCACAGACCTCGCATGACGCATGTCAAGCGTTTACTTTGTGTTAGCAAATGAAGTACAGTCGTGAAGGAACCTTTTTAGTGTGTAATAAATAGAGAACTCTCTGCGTGGGCAGAATACTCTTCAGTACGCAAGGTGCCTGTAAGAGCATGTAGGACCCCAGATGATGTGCAGCACCGGCTCTTCCTGTCCATCACGAGAAGATTTACAGAACTCGGCGAAGCACATAGCTGACGTCTATGTGACCATTCAGCCATAACAACAACAACAATAACAACAGTACAGCCTTTATTTTTTGTGTTTGCCCATGCACCAAATTAGTAATATTCCCTGACTAGTAGGAAGAACCGCCCGCCTTCTTTCTCTCCGAAAGACGGTGAACCCCAAAGAAGTCACTGTACGTACGGACATAAGCTAGGGGACTTTTAGCCCTTACTTCTTAATACAGAAGAGGTCAGAGGACAGTACGCTGACAGACCGGATTTATGGTATACCGGTAATGTTGCTATCAGGATTTGTGACTGGTCTGGGATTCTTTACTTACCAGTCATTTCAGCGATTAGATTAGGGTCTAATATATCTCCCCTCCCCTCTTCCCTGTCTCTCACTGACCCCCTCCTCTCCCATCACCCCTCTCTCTCTCTCTCTCTCTCTCCCTCTCTCTCTCTCTTCTCTCTCCTCTCTCTCTCTCTCTCTCCTCTCTCTCTCTCTCAGGACTGGGTGGAGAAAATCATTGTGTGCTTGTCTTACTACCGTGGTTAAATATAATTTCTTTCGTTCCTTTGTTCGTTCTCTGTCTTGCTTGTACACTTGCTCGCTCGTTCGCTCACTTACATCCTTGATTACTTTACTTTACTTTGTGAAATGTGTTTTGTTTCATTAACTCTTTCAGAACACGCACTACAAAAGCCACACGTCCCCCAGCATTACCCCCCCCCCCCCCCCCATTTCCATCCTGTCCATTCCCCTCCTCCCATTTCACTTGACGCTCTCCGCCCCCCCCCCCCCCCCCCGCCCCCCCTCCCTTTCGACAAAAAGTCTACACAGGTAGCAGTAGTAATGACAAGACTGAAAATCGCGGCTATTTATAAAGTCTAAACCGATGTTCAGGTCATAAGCACCCACCCTTAAGTTATTATATTCTTGAAACGTTTTCTTTTCCTCACTGAATTAAATAGATGTTTAAATGGTTTGGTTTGAATATTCTCTCAGTCTTTTGCACACTTTCGTTGGGAAACGAACCATACAAAATAAGAAATAATATCCGAAGATCCGGCCAAAATGGTCGACTAGAACCATCATTGTTGTTGCTGTCGTATGTTGTTGTTGTGCTGCTGCTATTGTTGTTGTTTCATTACTACCACTGCTCTCATCATTATCAATAATTCAAGAGAACATGAACAAGAGAAATGAACAAGAGAAAGCACAATAAATAAGATACAATAAACTCGAAAAAGCATTTTAAATGACAAGGGGGGGGGGGAGAAGGAGGTCAGCCGCCTAAAGCATCCGACCCAGTCTGACCCAAGGTAGGTTGCCCTACCCAAGCACCAAGGGTGAGAGGGAAACTCTCACCCCTTGGTGCTTGGGTAGGGCAACCTACCCTTGGGTCAGACTTGGTCGGATGCTTTAGGCCGGCTGACCTCCTTCTCCCCCCCCCCCCCCCCCCCTTGTCATTTAAAATGCTTTTTCGAGTTTATTGTATCTTATTTATTGTGCTATCTCTTGTTCATTTCATTCATATGCAACACACCCACTACATACCATCACACCCTCCCCCTCCACTCACTCTCCTTCCCCTCCTCTTCTCTCTCTCATTCTCCACTCTTCCTCTACTTCCATTCTCTCTCCGTCTCCTCCCTCTCTCTTTTCCCCCCTCCACCCCCTTGTCATTTAAAATGCTTTTTCGAGTATATTGTATCTTATTTATTGTGCTTTCTCTTGTTCATTCATTCATTGCTACACACCACTACATACCATCACACCCTCCCCTCCACTCACTCTCTTTCCCCTCCTCTTCTCTCTCTCATTCTCCACTCTTCCTCTCCTTCCACTCTCTCTCTCTTTCTCTCCCTTTCTTTTTCCCCCCACCCCCTCTCTCTCTTCTCTCTCTCTCCCTTTCTCCTTTTCCTCCTCCTCACTTTACTCTACCCTCTTTCCTCGTGCCCTATCCTTGAACTCTACTCACCCTCTCTTCCACTGTCCCTCTGTCTACTTCACTCACCACTTTGACTTCACAAGGGGAGTATTGTGCATGTTTATGTCTGTACTTTTTTTTGTTTGTCGCTGAGGAAGGCATTTGCCGAAAATTTCTTGTCCTGTTTTGTGTCGTGCAATAAATCGTCGTTACTTCACACTTGTTTGTGTGCTCTTCAGTTTACTCGAATGTTTCGCCCAGTCATCGCCACCTGTGGCTACATTTCAATGAAAGCCATTCACACGTCGTTGAACAATCAGTAATAAAAAGAGACACCCCCATTTAAAAAAGTCAGCAGCAGTCAATAGTGGGTGTGGCCGCCATTCTGAGCCACACATGCTCTGCACCGACGCCGCATGGAATGAATCAGGGTTGTAAGGGTCTGTTGCGGGAATGGCCTGCCATTCCTGCTGCAGGAACTGGGTCAGCTGGGCCACATCAGCGGGCGGAGGGTGGTTGTCAGCAACTCGTCTACCCAGGACGTCCCACAGGTGCTCTATCGGTGCCAGGTCTGGAGAGCGCGATGGCCATTCCATGCGTTGGATCCCCTGCTGCTGGAAGAAGTCTCGTACCACGTGGGCTCGATGCGGAGGGGCGTTGTCGTCCAGGAGAGTCGCACCAGGACCCATGGCCTGGAGAGCTGGCTGCACAATGGGGCGGACGATCTCATCCCGATAACGCTGACCAGTCAAAGATCCCTGGATGACGTACAGGGGGGTTCTGCCATGGAGATGAAAACCACCCACACCATTACCGAACCACCTCCATAACGGTCCACCTCCGAATGGTGGCGGCGTTCTCCTTGTCTGCGCCGGGACTCGTCTCCTGCCATCATTGAATGAGACAGTGAAACGTGACTCATCGGTAAAGAGGATCCTCGACCACTGCTGCCTGTTCCAATGCTGATGGAGGCGGCACCACGCCAGGCGGGCCTGTCGGTGACCCTGAGTCAGTGGAATGCGGATGGCTGGCCGACGAGACTGGAGGTCAAATTCATGAAGGCGGTTTGCGGACAGTGGAAACGCTGACATTGACATTTGCTGCTTGCATGAGGCGACGTCTCAGCATGGGTGTTGTGACTGTTCTGTCCCGTAAGTTGACAGGTAGAGAAATCGGTCGTCCCGTCGGCTGGTGCAACGAGGACGTCCAGTGCGCGCCGTTCTTCGTCTGCCTGTTGTCGCATAACGTTCATTGAGTCTGTGAATGACTGAGGCCGACACCTGAAGACGTCTGCCCACCCTCGTAAAGCACACCCTCTGCTAGCCACGCCAGAGCGCGCCCGCAGTCACTGCACTCAGTCGTCTTCTTGGAGGCATGTCTGGTTGTGTCGTTTTTAATGCCCTTTCTGATACCCATTTTGGTGCAGTTTTGTGGCGGATCAGTGTTCACAGTTGTCAGTGCTTGCACGTGCAAACCTGCCGAATTCGCTGCACATGCCCGGTCTGGTCAGCAGGGGCTTGTTCCACGGTCAGTGCAATTTCCTCATTTGCATGAATGTCCCGCCGCTGGCGAGGCATTGAGTGGCAGAGTGGTGAGTACAGGATCATACCGGTGTGTCGAGCAATGTTTCAAGTACCGTTCTGCTGCATTTTTTTCCAAATGGGCGGCCTGGCCTTTTTTACTCATTTCATTTAAGAAGGTACAAAAACGTAGGGCGTTCCTTAACTTGTTGCGGGGAGTATATATATTTTGTAAACAACTCTGATGTGTTAGTTGCTTACAACTCTGATGTGTTAGTTGCTTAATCAGGATATAACATATTTCTGAAACACGTTCCCCATTGCTGATAAGGTTCTTTTTTCTTTCAGGACAGTAACTTTATGTGTTCCTTACGATGTGACGGTCCACAAAGGCCTTCTTTGGATGGCGTCGTCATGATGATACAACTGACACTGGCAAACCAAAGCCATCGACTTGGTTCCCATAACCCAGCTCCACCAGCAAGACCAACATCGGGGCTGTAGAGATCAGACAGCAAATTATGATACCCATTCGAATCATCTACTGCCAATAGCGATTTGTAGCATAAAAAATCATTAAAAGCAGTTGAGAGCATTTGACATTCATCGGTGCTTTATTTTGGTTCTGGAGAGGACTATGCAAGCCTTCTGATTTGTCTTTGGTCATCATTCTGAAAAACAACTATCAACGTTGAAACATTGCGTGAAAACACCGTAAAACAAGAGCATCTTAAAGTGTACAAGCGCTACCGATTTCATTGAAGCTTTGCTTAATTGCGTGAAAGTTTCTGTTTTGTTTAAAGTGTTTAGCTCTTCTGATTTTGTACACCCGAAAGTACGTAACAAATAATGAGATGCAATCGTAACTGAGCATGAAATATCAAGCTAGAATTTAAAGTTGAAATGACAATTACAGACTGTAAGTCGAGATAGACACACACAAAACACTCAGATAAGAAAGATCAATGCGACCGGATCGGAACCTGGACACAATTTTGTAGCCCAACTATTCGAAAGACCTCCATGCTGTCAAAGGTAAAAATCATCTGGGAGACCGCACAGAAACAACCAGAACGTCCTTGGCAACCCCTCTATAGTGAGTGAAACAGACCTAGGTTGAAGACAAATGATAGAAGGCGGATTAAAAAAGCGGAGTGATTAAGAAAATTAAAAAAATGGGAAAATGAAAACGAAGGGGAAAGGGGAGGAGTGTGACCCTCCTTTCGCTTTTTCCGTTTTCATAAACCCTCCTCCTCCCCCCACCCCCACCCCACGCCTCTTTTAACTTATTTTCTTTTTAAACCCTTGTTTTTTGCTGTGTCTTACTCTCCCTCTTCTGACTTTTTCTTTGCTTTCAAAGAGTAAGCAACTCTCAGCGCACTTCACATTCACCAGTTGAAAGTGGATGCTAGCAAAGTCAGACCATTTCCTCTTTCTTATTCATTTATTCATTTGTTAACTCATTTGTTTGTTCATTTGTTTATTTATTCAGTAAACAAGAAGAGTAACTTTTATTTACTTATTCATTTTTCTGGTTTGTAACGTTTGTTTTGTATGCTTTGTTAGACTCAAAGCTGGACAGTAATTGCTTCAGTTGTAGCATTTGTTTGTTCCTTCGTTTTGCCTATTTAGCAGCTCATCCTTTTTCCCGTTAGTTAGAGAAAAAGGAGATGCTCCTGTCCCCTGGCATTTAGGATTACGAACGGAGGGTGTATACATAAAGCATGACACTTCATGTTGTGTCTACGGGCAGTACTTGTCTTTTTTTCAACATTTCAGACTAAACGCTTTGCTGTTTCACGACTTAAATTAAGAGACTATTAGATTCGAGGATAGATTCTATTATTGTTTGTTGCTGTTGTCATTTTTATCATTATTATTAATATTATCACTATCATAATTATAATTATTATTATTATGGTAGTGGTGGTGTGTTTATTATTATTTCCTTCTTCTCTTTCTTCTTCTTCTTCTTCTTCTTCTTCTTCTTATTATTATTATTATTATTATTATTATCACTATTATTATCACTATTATCATTATCATTATTATCATTATCATCATCATTATTATGGATAACCGTAGACTGGCTTCCGGAGAAGATCGTTTTCTTAACCCTTTCCTTTTCAGCGTACATTCTGAGATTCGGAACATCGACACCCGCCCCTTGGTGCATTGCAGAATCTATGATGGGAGATCTGGGGTCGGTTCCTCATCCCATTCCCACCCAGAGCTGACATTGTTTAGCGTTCAGCTGGAAGACTGGAACCACCACACCGTTGAGTGTCATCCGCTTAATGGATGCTTCTTTGAAAGTGTTAGTCTACTTTCCTAACGCTGTAGGCGGCTACATCTCTATACATTTTAAGAAAGCGTAGAGTACAGCCCTGTCATATACACTCAGACCAGAATGAAACTCCATAGCATCATTGTCCTTATCCCCATCTTCGTCAATCAGCATAAAAAAAATAAATTCTGTAACACCCCCCCCCCTCCCCACTCCCCTCATGCCCTGCTCTCATGGTGACCCCAGTTTCGATTTTCATCTACGGTTGTGCCCTTGGTTAGTTCACGTTGCGGTCATCTGTATCGGCAAGTTTATGGGGTGATACTGAATGGGCGTATTGGCACCCTCCGGAGGGGGGGCACCCATTCACGCTGGCTCCGCGAGTAAGCCGTTTTACATAGGGACATAGCAGATGGTGTCCTGTGTATGCTGGATCAGAACAGGCACCACTGAACGAACCGGAGTGACTCGGCAGCGGCGCAGTGTCTCCGCTGATGGGGTACCTGGTGATGACATTGACTGCTCCTGTGGATTACTGATGCCAGGACTAAGCCAGGATTTACCTGTGAACAGGCAGACGGCATGAGTGGCGTGCGGCTAATGCTGCTGGGGTGACATGCAAAAAAAAAAAAAAAAAAGGAAAGAGAGAAAGAGATAGAGACAGAGGTCCCAGATGACAGCCAGTTGACTGTTATTATCCTCAAAGGCCTGGACACTTCGTCCCTTTTGAAGTCGTTCTCTTGTCCCCGTGACAATGAGACAGTGCTATTTCAGTCCAACAGTATCTGCGCCTTCTCGAAGCTCTATGCTGGTAATCTATTGATTTATTCATTCGTTCGTTCGTTCATTCATTTAATCTATCTATCTATCTATCTATCTATCTATCTATCTTCTATCTATCTATCTATCTGTTAATTAATTCATTCATTCATTCGTTTTTTGGTTTTTTTTTTTGGCATTTCTTGATTCTCGTCTACTGTTTATTTTTCTTTCCTCTACCTTTATGGGCCATTCTCTTGCCTTTGTTCTAGGAATCTTTTACACGCATTTCCGGTCGTAATCTAAAACAAGCCAGCTTTTTTTTTGTCTGATTTTGTCACCCAGGAGGTGAAAATTGTACACGCTGTCGAGGTCGGACACAACTGTCTTCTCTTCAGTGTCAATTTCCCTCTACAGCTTTCAATGCAATTTTAAGGCTAAATCTTTTCCTTTCATTATTTGGATTTTTTTTTATTTGGGAGTGAAAAATGAAATCAAGCGGACTGGCTAGAGCTCCTAGTGCGGGCCATTTTTATGAGTCGTATGGATGCAAATTGATGGAGCTACACGATATGGCTTGCATTTGTTGTTTCTCTTTCTCAGAATATATCTTTATTTCTAAAATCGTAACTGTTCAGGATGTCACGTGGGTTTTTGGGTGTGTTTTTTCCGAATGAGTTTGACAGCCATAACATGTCTGAGTGGTCGCCTGGAAGGGATCTCAACTCAAGCGCTTCTTTTGCTACTTTACAGGAATCGTGATGTAGAAAACGGTTGCAGCGTCCATTGGTGTTGTTTACTTAGCACGGAAATAGAGCTTTGAAGCGCTCAGCATTGCTGTGACTTTTTTCTGTGTTGGAATAGATGGGGTTAAATCCTCGGCCTTTGCTAGGGAAAGAATTACCGCTTATTTCCCCGACACATACATGGCCGACTGTAGACATCTGATTAAGGTTACTGAGCGAGTTAGAACGTTATCATTAAAAAGGGGGGTGGGGGGGGGGGGGGAGGTAGATGGGAGAGTATAGCTACAACAGGACTGTTACTGTTATCAAAGAAGCTGTTGGTCACAATCTGACCGTAGAACCGAGCAAACTAGACCCATGTTGGAATTCTCTCTCTCTCTCTCTCTCTCTCTCTCTCTCTCTCTCTCTCTCTCTCTCTCTCTCCCGCGGACAAGAATTAGTACTTCGAGGCAATGTCTCGAATAAACCTCGCCCGATTCTGTTCAGTCTTTTGCTATAAGAATGAATTCTCTCTGGAATACCCCCCCCCCCCCCCCCCCCCCCCCCCCCCCCCCCCACACACACACACGCACGCACGCAAGCACGCACGCACGCACGCACGCACGCACGCGCACTCACACACACACAACACACACACACACACACACACACACACACACCATGCCTGGACAGAATGGATTGTTCACGCTTTCTGTACTGCCATTACTGAAATGAGCTGGCTGAGTCGCTGATGGAGGAAGTGGGGCTACTGGGACGTGGTAAGTTCGTTTTTAAACCGTGCTAAAGAATGGCTTACAAGGTTTACCTGAACAGGAAAAACTCCAGACTTCGACGTAATATGAAGTGAGATGAATGGAGATGAAGAGTGTGTTGTGGTAGCTTGGCGTGGTTGAACTGTATTTTGGAGACGATTATTGCAAGTCATGAATCCAAGGGACGGATCAGTTCGTTTGCAGGGGGGTGAGGGGTTGGGGCATTTCGTTTTAGGAAACCTAGAGTGATCACACTTTTTATAGTTTAGGAAGGCGAGGGGGGGGGGGGGGGTGAAGTTCGAGAAGAAAGGAGGGGAGGGGTGGCAGTAGAACTGATTTTCGTTCAGTAGATACATCACCAACATGTGGGGAGTAGGGCGGTGGTGACACATTATGGAAAACTGGAGACTAGAGAGGCTCGTCTCTAAATGTCATAGTCGTAATCTAAATTTCTTTCAGTAAATTTTGGTTTGGATTTTCTCAACGACAGACGTAAAAAAAAAAAGTGTGACTAGTGAGTTTTTACATCTTACGCTCTTTCTGAAGGCTATGCTGTTAGACCAAAGACTTCATGGGTGTAGCAGTATCGTGTAGCGCGATCAATCCACTGAAACAATATACGTAAAGGTAAGCACAGGAAAAACATACACAGGCAGAAAAAAAAAAAGACGTGACACTGTCGTATAACCATAGTATGTCGCAGGGAGAGAGCAGTATATGGTTTCAAGCACAGAGACCAGCTGCATGATGGTCTGTATGTGTGTGTGTGTGTGTGTGTGTGTGTGTGTGTGTGTGTGTGTGTGTGTGTGTGTGTGTAGTTGTGTGTGTGTGTGTGTGTGTGTGTGTGTGTGTGTGTGTGTGTGTGTGTGGTGTGTGTATGTGTGTGTGGTGTGTGTGTGTGTGTGTGTGTGTGTGTGTGTGTGTGTTGTGTGTGTGTGTGTGTGTGTGTGTGCGTGCGTGCGTGTATACGTGCGTATGTGCGTGCGTGCGTGCATGCGTGTGTGTGCGTGTGTGTGTGTGTGTGAAAGATATATATATAATATATATATATATATATATATATATATATATATATATATAGATCAGTATATTTAAAATGCCTAAAACAATTTTTTTAAGTGCTCAACCCCTTGGGGAGCAACATTAGTTAAAACAAGTTAAAAGAGGAATCTTAAAACTATCTACAAATTTGTTTCGAGCGTGTTGCGCTCTCTCTCTCTCTCTCTCTCTCTCTCTCTCTCTCCTCTCCTCTCTCTCCTCATCTCTCCTATATATATATATATATATATATAGAGAGAGAGAGAGAGAGAGAGAGAGAGAGAGAGAGAGAGAGAAGAGAAGAGACTCTGCATGTGTGTGTGTGTGTGCGTGTGCGTGTGTTGTGTGTGTGTGTGTGTGTGTGTGTGTGTGTGTGTGGGTGGTGGCGCGCGCGTGCGGGCGCACGCACGTGCCCGAACACTTATTCATTTATTCGTGGTTGTGTGTGGTGTGTGTGTGTGTGTGTGGTGTGTGTGTGTGAGAGAGAGAGAGAGAGAGAGAAGAGAGGAGAGAGAGAAGACGAGAGAGAGAAGAGAGAGGGTTTCGCGCGCGCGCGCGGGCGAACTAGAGAGAGAGAGAGAGAGAGAGAGA
>CM031606.1:39897206-39899706 GCA_018398815.1 Conus ventricosus
AAACAGGGCTACACGCATCTCCTTGCTTAACACCTTTTGTACAAACTATGTAATTTGTGAAATTTCCACCACACCTGACTTTTGCTTTCACACAATCATACATGCTCTTAATACAACGATGCATCTTACCCTTTATCCATTCTTTTGAAGTATTGGCCAAAGCAGTTTTCTAGACACTGAATCGAATGCCTTTTCGAAGTCAATAAAGGCTACGTACAATTTGCGATTCCATGAAACTGTTTCTGTATAATTGCCAAAAGTGTAAACATTTGATCGATAGTTGAATAACCTTTCTTAAAACCCGCTTGCCACTCACCTGTACTATTATTATGTTCAACCCATTCTTGCAATCTACAGTTAATTATAGAACTATATAACTTACTACTTATATCACACAGTGATATGCCCTATAATTGTTTGGATCATTGACTTCACTTTCTTAAATAAAGGCAGTATAATTGATTCTGTCCAGTTATCAGGAAATACCCCTCTGTCAAAAAGTGCATTAAAAAATCTGACGAAGAAATCAATTACGGCGTTTCCAGCATTTTTTATATAATTCTCCAACTATGCCATCAGGGCCTGCAGCTTTTCTGTTCTTGAGTTTTCTAATAGCAGAAATTACTTCTATTCTGAGATCGGAAAATCGAGGAAACTTGCATCGCTATGATATTGAGAAAAGTACCTTCTTCATCAGATTCTTCTACGTCTTCTTCAGTATCATCTTCGAGAAGTTCTTTGAAATGCTGTTACCATCGTTTACAGAAATATTGTTACAGTATTACTATGTTAACTGATATTTTGCGCAAATGCTTCCAGAACTCTTGCTGATTTTTGATTGAGTCAACTAAACTGCATAATAAAGTAGAATTATACTCATTCTCTTTGGTCTTTAAAAAGTTTTTATACTCTCTTCGAGCTTTACAATAAACGTCTCTGTCTTTATCGTCTAACGTCCTTCTAGATATTCTAAGGAGTTGCTTCACGTCTTTTTTGGTTCTAGTGACATTCATAATCAAACCAATCATCCTTCTGAATATTATTTATCTTATTTGTTTCCTCATGCATTCTGCTGTTCTTTACACAAGCGTTAAATATATTTAAAGCAGCGTTAACATCATCATCGATCAAGTTGACAGCTTCCTCCAGCATTAATAATGCATGCCGACTATTTATTAGATTATGGAAAATATTAGCATATTCATCTTGCCATTTATACATATCAAGAGCTGTGTGTTGCACTTAACGCCTTTCTCATTTCTTACTTCAGGGAGTAAGTTAATATTGAGCACTAGAGGTAGATGGTCAGACTCAATCCGTTCATTCACACAGAGGTTGCATGATAGATTGATAACAGTAAACATGTCATAGGAAGTTATGAAATAATCATTCACACTGTTCCCTGTCTCTGAATATATGTGAAACAACCTTGACGGTCACCGTCACATACGCCATTTAAAATACATAGATCTAACGCGGTACACATGTTTAATATAACAGCTTTCCATACCTGTTCAATGTATTGTCTTCAGAACATCTGTTAACAAGGGTTCCATTGTGTAAACTGAAAAGTACATTTTTCTGTTGGAAATTCTTGACAAATGTTAGAAATTCTACTACTTTTAGATCTCCAGCAGAAGTACATACACATCAGGTACTCTGAGCATAACATCTAGAAAGGCAATTTTCCAAATCAGTTATGCCATTATCAGTATCATAGAAAGCATAGTATGGTGAATTTTCCGGAGGTACATATGTACATACAAAGAGAACATTCTTAGAAAAAACCAAATACACCTTTAGAAATATTGAACATAATGGTATTATTTAGGTCAGTCGGTACCTCTTGTACGAAGGGCAAAAATTCCTTTTTGACAAGACATATAACTCCTCCCGATCGTCTTCCATGTTTTGTAAACTGAACAGCAGGTTTAGAGAAAACTTTATGATTACTAAAAACATTTGAATGCAGACTTTCAACGAACGTTTCTACTAAACAAACTAAATCAAAAGACGTTATGTATGAAACAATGCTTTATCAGACAACTTAGAAAGCAGGCCATTCACATTCCAATGTAAAAATGATACATGTTTTCCGTTCACATCAGTCAAATTCATGTCACAGCGGCTTTCTGTAAAATCATTCTCATCATTCACAGCTGCTATATTCCTTCTATTATCAGCCATTACATTAACCTTTTCATTCGCCAAACTTGGTGTTGAATATCTGTACAAGAAGAAAAACAATCGTTCCACGTGAAAAATGAATCATCTTCATCGTCTCTTAAATCATGTACACAAACTTCGGAAGGGACGCTTTGATTCCATGTTTGAGATGACAAAATCTTGTTATGTACAAAACCTTCTGATGAGAAACACCCATACGATGATGAGATCAAATCCTCTTCATTCACACTTTCATTCACTCTTTCATATGTGTTCTAAGTTTAGAAGAAGGCACTCAGTTGATGAACCAGAAACAGCACCTCCATTCATTCTT
>CM031606.1:39907206-39912206 GCA_018398815.1 Conus ventricosus
AGTCATATCCCATCTGTGCTTCCGAGCTGAATCTTCAAGGTACTGATTCTGTCTTATGTTCCAGATTGAACTTGTCAGAATGTGGATAGCTTCAGATGAAGAAAGATGGATATCACAATTCAAAACATCAGATTTATTTCTTGCAGCTTCCTTTGCATAAAAGTCAGCTAAATCATTGCCACGTAAACTGGAGTGTCCTGGGACCCATAACAAAGTTACATTGATACCCCAGGTTATTAGCTGATGAATGAGAAATAAGATCTCACACACCAAGTCTGAACGACTAGATTTTGATTGACAATGTAGAGCCGTAAGCGCTGATTTTGAGTCGGATAGTATAAGTATTTGTCTATGTATAACAGGCATGTCAAGTATAAAATCTAGTGCTTTCAAAATGGCAAATAACTCTGCTGTAAATATAGAACATCCTTTCGTAATATGATATTTCTTTCTAATGCTAAGCGCTGGTATTACAAAGGAAGCCCCAACATCGGAAGAATCTAAAACAGAACCATCCGTGAAAATGTGTAGATAGGAATCGTATTTCCTATCTATCAAGTCTTTGGCATAAGATGATAGTAACAGAGGATTATCTTTTTTATTCAGATCTCCGTAAGTGTAAATGATTTCAGCCTGCTCTGACAACCACGAAGGGTATGAACAACATGGAACCTCGGCAATACCATCAAGAGACAGGTTACAGTTCTGAAATAATGGGGAAACATAATCACCTAGGGACATGTATACCGATTTGTTACGGATCTCTCTTGAAACATGCGTACTTCCATCCAGTTCAGTCATTACTGAATTTGGAATGGTTCTAGCTCTCACTGTAAAATTACAGGCGCAACTTAGCCTGTGTTCATTTAAGGGTAACACACCAGCCTCCTTGTACGTCAAATCAATTGAAGCCCATAGGGGAAGTCCTAATGCAATTTTAAAGGCTAACGAGTCAATACTGGTTAGCTTGTGTAAATCTGTCTTTCCAGCTGTAAAAAAAACTTCTTGGCCATACGACAGAATTGAAACGAACTAGCCCTGAGGCGACATAGACGAGATTAGATCCCCAGTTAATCAGAGGTATAGCAGATAGAACACGTAATAAACCAACTTTTTTCCTAGCCTTTTCTACAAGGTAATTGATATGTTTACTCCAAAAAAGTTTATAGTGGAAGATTACACCAAGAAACTTAACTTGTTTGCTCGGTATATTACATTATTATCTACCTTTATAGAGACAGCTTCTCTGCCTTCAAACGCAAGTGTTTTCTTTGTAAAGACAACAAAAACCGTTTTGTGAGCAGATAAACCGAACCCATTTGATTTCATGTAATGAAAAATATTGTCAACTATTTCCTGATACTGTTCAATGATTTTCTTTCTTTTGGTTTGTTGTTTGGAAAAATTGCAGTTTACATTTCTCCACAGAGCAATATCATCTGCATACAGAGCTAATGTGGCACCTTTTGCATTAACCTGTTTAATATCGTAAAGCATTAGCGAGAAAAGTGTTGGAGCGATTACACTTCCTTGGGGAACACCCATGTTGATAGTCTTAGAAGTTGATAAAGCTCCATGTACATTGACTTGGATAGTTCTGTCCGATAAGAAAGCTTTCAGAAATTGGAAAAAACGACCTCGTATTTCCTACTTCATGTGCTTTGTACAACAATTTAGAATGCCATACTGAATCGTAGGCTCTATGAACATCAAAGAACGTTGCAAGGGTGGAATGACGCTTGGCAAGAGCTTTTTTCACATTCGAGGATAAGTGGACAATGTGGTCTGTGACTCCTCTACCTTTCCTAAAACCAGCCTGGAATAAAGGCAAAACTCCATTTTTTTCAAGGAAATGTTCTATTCTGTTTTTCATGATTCTTTCAAAACGTTTTCCAATATGAGGTGTTAAAGAAATAGGTCGGAAACTAGAGGGAAGAGTTTTAGATTTTCCTTGTTTAAGGATTGGGATAACAGTAGCTTTTTTCCAATCTGTAGGGAGCATTCCAGCATTCCAACAAATCTGAAAGAACTCCAACAACTTTGATAACAGACTCTCAGGAAAATGCTTAATCATGTTATAGGAAATAGGATCTGAACCAGTGGATATCTTGCCTGGCTTTATGCGATTAAGTGCGAAACAGACTTCTTGCATTGTTAAATTTTGTGTTAATATATAAAGTGTTACTTTCTATGTTAAGCTGCTTAATGTTTTGGTATTTATCCTCAAACTCCTTTCTACGAATTTGTTCAGTCTGGGAATAAACACTCAGTCTGACTCATTGAAGCAAACGTTTCTGCTAATAATTCAGCCTTTTCTTTGTTAGTTCTATAAATTTTATCATTAACATCCAGAGCAGGCTGAGGGAGATGGAATGTACCCTTGATTTTTTTAATTTCTTTCCATAATTTAGAAACGTCATGTGGATGTTTAGAACAAGTCATGATCAATTTACCATAATACTGTTTTTTGGCAAAGCTACTGCTCTGTTACTGTAGTTATTAGCAATTTTATATTTACTGTGGAGTTCGTTTATTACTTGGGGTGGCTGTGAATGACGACTATTCATCCAGTTTTGGAATGCCTCTGTTTTCATTTTTACGGCTAACTCACATGAGGAGTTCCACCAAGGGTTTGAGGCTCTCTTTGGATGGTCTTTAAACTTAATCTTTGGAATGGCACAATCTGTTGCTCTCAGTATGAGATTTCGTAATTCTACATAATTTTTTTCAAGATATTCTATTGATTCTATGTTATGGTTAAAATTGAGCTTAAGAGAACCAGTAATTAGAGTTTGGGCAAATAGGTCCCAGTTAGCTTTATCTTCGTTGTATTTTGTATGTCCGGGGGTATGCTCAGTTCTCTCTGGACTCACCAAGAGCTGAACTTCAACAGGAAGATGGTCACTACCCAGTGGTGACATTCCACGTACAAAGTGGAAAAATACCCGGAGTTACTAAGGACAAATCAATTGATGAATGTTTCTGATCAGAACGATCAGCAATTCTGGTGAAAGAACCGTCATTCAGTATCGTTAGATTAGCATTTACTATAGTGTTTGCGAGATATTCATTATTGTTTGTGATATTTTTAGAGTTTTCGGACCATAGAGCATGATGGGAATTGAAATCACCTAGAATTACCCACTCTTTGTCTGAATCTAAATCAAACAACCAGTCGGCTTCCTTCTTGCATACACCATCTGGGTAATAACAGTTTACAACTTGTAAACTTTGGCCCTTGATATTCACTGCTATACAGCAGGAATATAAGCGTTTGTCAGTCGAGTTACAGGGTGTTTTAACAGGTTGGTACAACATTTTACACGACACATATATGGCAGCTTTTGTTTTAGTATTTTTCTTCACTGCATTAGTCACTGGAGGAAAATAGTATCCCGGGAGTTTGGTAAATCATTTTTATGACAATTCAGAGACTGCAGCGCAAGGACATCAAAACTATGGTCTTGCAAAAACTGAATAAGGTAGTCAATGTTACACTTGCTTCTGCAGTTCCATTGTAAAAACTTAAGACGATCTATGACTTGACTGTCCATGTTGTCTTTTGAACTGGTTGCCCGCATTACAAGGAAAGGAAGAATAATAACAAATAGAAACAGGCGGATTTTTGCAAGAGAAAACAAAGAAAGAACTTTCATTTTGTAAAAGTTCATAACACATTGGCGTGATAAGATGAAGTCCTTCAAGCTTCCGCTGACTATGTCTAGTGTTTTCAATCCCAGTTATGAGAACGGTTGGAGTCTGGCAATGTTGGCTGTTTATCTTATTAAATCTCATCCACTTGGAAGATATTTTTAACTCTTCCACCGCCCCACCCCCTCGTCACTGCCTCCCTTCCCCCTAACAGGTGGTTTTTTGTTTTGTTTTGTTTTGTTTTGTTTTTGTTTTTTTGTTTTTTTTCTTTCTCCAATTTGCAAATTTTTGAAATGTTAAAATCTTATTCTAGGCAAAAACCATATCAGTATGGTTCGGCGTCAAATTTGCACGTAGAGCACGGCTTTTTCATTCCCCCCACCCACTCTCTTCCTCCCTCTTCTCCCCTTCCCCAATCCATATACACTCATAAGCTGTTCGACTCTTACGAGTAATATGTCAGCCAGTTCCATACTTTAATGATCCTTGATTACCATGTATTGGATATACATGTAATCACACAGAATTGGTGTTTCTGAATACCAGTATATATGGGCTCTTAGTGTGTGTGCGTGTGCGTGTGTGTGTGTGTGTGTGTGTGTGTGTGTGTGTGTGTGTGTGTGTGTGTGTGTGTGTGTGCGTGCGCTTATGTTTGTGTATGTAGAAATTATCTCGTCTATAGGCATATTGCTTTGATGTTTGAACGAACGAACGAACGAACGAAGTTTAATGATGTTAGGCTGTAAAACCCATTAAGCAAATCGACGCGATGGACAACAACAAAACGCGACTCAATTTCGATTTAATTAACATGGAAACCACAGCAATGTCCTTTTCTTTCACTTTACATGACGAATTCGAGAACGAGAAAATGTCACTGGTATTCACTGTCAGTTCTGTAGACGACGGTCACCCCAGGTAAAACTGGATCAGTCTGTGGACAGAGTGCAGGCGCCATAGAGCACATGCTTGGGTCTCTGCATGCTTCGTGTTGCCGCTGCGTCTTCTTTTCCGAAGGCAGGCTAATTTAACACATTCCTCCGATGACATGTTGTCTTTCTTCCTGCTTGTCAAAACAGAATAAGCAATCGTCTTCCGAACACGATCGCAGGAATATTCTAGAACGACGTCGTCTGATTCACACAGCAGCACACCCACGTCATCCGTTTGATGGAGCACGACCTTCCGAAAAGCTTGATTTCTGTGCGGATCTCGGAATCGTCTCTGCACCTGTCGCTCTGTAAGAGTAGCGGCATAACCCTTAACCATTCCCGTGTCAAAAACCAGCGATAATTTTGTCTATAGCTTGCTCCAGACTTGTGTCGATGTCCGACGGGTGGATTTCTGGG
>CM031606.1:39914706-39917206 GCA_018398815.1 Conus ventricosus
CTCTCTCTCTTACATAACATTTTCCTATGTACTGAATATATGTTAAGCCACTCTTAAAAAGACCAAGTCTTTTATTGGATGAATTGCTCTGCACTTATCTGTCTCTCCCTCTCCCACCTCTCCCACTCTCTCTCTCTCTCTCTCTCTCTCTCTCTCTCTCTCTCTCTCTCTCTCTCTCTCACACACACACACACAACACAAACACACACACACACACACACACACATACACACGCGCGCATGCACACACGCGCACACACACACACACACACACACACACACACACACACACACACACACACACACACACACACACACACACACACACACGGGTTATTTGGTCGCACTTTTTCAATTTGACTTCGTTTCAAAGGTCCGTGACGCTATGGTGGGAAGCGAGACAGGGAGAGAGAGAGAGAGAGAGAGAGAGAGAGAGAGAGACAGACAGACAGACAGACAGAGTTTATGTTTTTGTCCGCTTTAGAACTGTAGTCACAACTAAATGAGATAAAAGATAAGAACAAGCATGTTCTGTAAAACACAAATGAAAACAATCAAGCTTGCATTTCTTGTCGAAATTTAGCCCCCATCGTGGTTGCTAACATTAAGTCGGCAAACGCTCGCCTCGAAGAGACAAAGAATTAGAAATAGGAAAAGAAGTCATTCTGCAACATTTTTGAAACTGGTAACGAGCCATAGTCTCAAAACAATATTATTCATTAATTACTGTAGCTGTGCGCATTATTCTTTAAATGGTACCCTGCTCCCACCAGCTTTTTTCCATCTCCGGCAATGGAACAGCGAAATACGAATGAGAATAAGCTACTTTCTTAAGATTCCATCGAAAACGGTCCACTAGCTCGCCAGGCAATGAATGCTGAGATGAAAAATGTACTTAAGGCAAGTAAGACAACACTGAACTTACGATGCAGAAAATAAGAGACCATAAGTAAGTTTTCGGATATATATTCAGACAAACACAACTGGCTTTTTTCAGGTTGGGTGTTTTGTGAGTTTTTTTTTTTTTTCTTGTTTGTGTGTTTGTTTCGCGGGGGTGGGGGGGGGGGGGGGGGGGGGTAGGGGAGATTAGACGGGGGTGTTTTCACTTTTCTTTCTGTGCATCAGATTCATTTTTGGTGATTCCAAGAAGACAGATTAAGGAGATTTGGGAAGCCAGGCTGGCACACAGACGGGGTCACGGGTCGGTTCTAAATCGTAGGATCTAACATCAGGTCATTTTTCATGACCTATTCGTACTTTTTTTTTAATGAGGTTAATGGTAGAAACCCATTTGAAAGTAAATTCGCAAAATGATCGACAGGAGTGTATACAGTGAGAGCTGCCTTACAGTTAAAGTAGTTAGTCTATGTGCATAGACTTATTTGGGGGGAGTCTGTGAAAGCTGTAAGCTGATATTATTTGAGAGGGGGTGAATAACGGATAGTATGGTGCTGTGTGTGTGACTGTCTAACTCTCACTTTCAAAAGTGTGGATGCGTGTAATGATTGTTCCCTACATTACACCCACCCCCACACGAACATGGACAGCCAGGCAACACACAAGTTAGTTTCTTTCTTTTATATGCTGCTGAACCATCAAACAAAAACATATATTACCATGATTTAAATTAACAAGCACAAAAATCAACACACGCCATCACCAGTACGGTCGTGCGACAGCACAGGGAGCTTCAACCGTCGCTCTCAAAATTAACACAGTAAATATTTCTTACTGGCACCGTCAGTAGTGTCCCAAAAGACACAGCCCACACAGCTGGCTGCAGCGAGCCCAATCACAGTCTTCACACGGCAAGCAGAGCCGCTCCGAATACAGTACGAAGTCCACAGGTGTGTATAGGGAAAAATCAGCACTAGGACTGTAAGGAGATCTGCTGCAATAGGTCAGGGAAGAGTTGTGGGCATGCAACAAGATCCAAAGGCTGGCTGAAACGTCATTGTTGATGTCAAGTCATGGGAGGAGAGGACCGAAACAAACGGTGGACGGGACAAAAATGCCGGATAGACCAGGAAAACATTTCCGGAGACTCAGGCCCTGCATACAACCGACAGAACTGCGTAAACCTGGTGAACTATTTTTCAGCTCAGTGCCTCAATAATTCCCCATGCTATCATCATCATCAGCAGCAGCAGCAGTATCTCATCATCATCATAGTTATGGCACAGTTTATGCAAATCGCCATGGCTGTATTGTTTGAAAACACACCCTGGTTACATACAGTGAAAACGTGCACGGCTGAGGAGCTCCAAGGACCTGAGTCTAGAATTCTCGTCTGTCCTCTTCACGTGGCCACGGATTGGTACTCGGGGATAATGGACTGCACAAACAATCCACGTGATTCTATTCATTCGATTCCCACAATACTTACTTCTGTCCCCCCCCCACTCCCCCCTCTTAAAAAGGGCTGCAGAGGGTGGGTAGAGGATAGGGGGAGGACGGACTTAAAGGAGGGATTGGGGAAAGGGATTACTGCCAGTAACTTT
>CM031606.1:39932206-39946822 GCA_018398815.1 Conus ventricosus
GATCAGAACAGGCGCCACTGAACACCACCGAAGTGACACGGCAGCAGTGCAGTGTCTCCTCCGGTGGGTTGCCTCATGACGACTTGACACTGACTGCTCCCTGTGGATTGCTGGTGCCGGGCTGCGGCGGGGTCGACCGGGCTGTGGCTGTGGACGGGGTGTCGGAATGAGCGGCGTGGATGCACTGCCTCTGAGGTGGCGCAGAGGTTGGGACAGCAAAAACTAAAAATAAAAAAAATAAATAAATGAAACAAGCGAGCATGCGACAGGGCAGTAGCTGATACAAAAAAGGGTTCACACCTCCATTTCTCGGTGGTGATGGTGGAGCTAATCATCAGACAATTGCTTTTCTCATCTGTGAAGAAAGGGACTCAGGTGTGATACGAGTGCGTGGGAAGGGGAAAGGAGGGGGGGGGTGAATTAAGACAAAGCCGAATCGCGAAGTAGCCAAATTGGATTTGCCACCGTTAAGGTTCTTATTAGCAATAGTCAGACATGTTCATTGATGCGTGAATCTACTTTGGGCTTGTGAGAAACTAATAAGACGTGTCTTCTTTCGGTACATCTCGATAGATCCCCGTCTCGGTAGATCCCCGTCTCGATAGATCCCCCACTACATGTGGACGAATTTCCGTCTCGGTAGATCCCAGTGTCGGTAGATCCCCATCTCTGTAGATCCCCGTCTCGATAGATCCCCCACTAGAGGTGGACGAATTTCCGTCTCGATAGATCCCCGTCTCGGTAGATCCCCATCTCGGTAGATCCCCATCTCGATAGATCCCCGTCTCGGTAGATCCAAAAACAGTAACGGGGATCTATCAAGACGGGGATCTATCGAGACGGGGATCTATCAAGACGGGGATCCATTGAGACGGGGATCTATCGAGATTGATATCCATCGAGACGGGGATCTATCGAGACGGGGATCTATCGAGTGCCCCCCGGCGCGAGTGTGCATGGGTGTGTGCATGCGTGTGTGTGAGTGTATCTCTGTGTGTTATGTGCTAATGTCCGTGTGGGTACGTGAGGGATGTTGGTTCTGAGTGTACTTACACATGTGCGTGTATGCGTGAGTTTTCTGCGTGTGTGTGTGTGTGTGTGTGTGTGTGTGTGTGGTGCGTGCGTGCGTGCGTGCGTGCGTGCGTGCGTGCGTGTCGTGTGTGTGTGTGTGTGTGTGTGTGTGTGTGTTGTCTGTCTGTCTGTCTGTCTGTCTGTCTGTCTGTCTGTCTGTCTGTTTAGGTGGATGGCTGGCTGACTGGCTGGCTGGCTGTATGTGTGATCGTGCATGTATGCATGCATGCGTGAGTGTGTGTTTGTGTATGTGTGCATATGAGTACTTATTTGTGCGTTTGTGTGTGTGTGTGTGTGTGTGTGTGCGCGCGCGAGAGCGTTTTGTACACAGATTGATGGGTGGGTGAGTGAATATGGACGGACAGGAGGGGTGAGTGCGCCCTCTGACCTTATCGAGCGTCTTCCTGAATTCACTTTAAAAGCCCCCCCTTCCCTCGCCATTCCGGTCAAAAATAAATAATGTCGGGAAACGAAGGATGGAAAAACAGGTCTGGAGGGTGGACTTGTTTCAAAACATTTTCGCCCCCCGCCAGTTGGGGGAGCAAAGGGGTTTGAGGCAGCTTTTTTCTGGGCGAAGGGTTTTTGATGGGGAAGTTGACATGATTTTTTTAAAATGAGGTGAAAAATCCAAAAATTTGGATTGCTCCCGTGAAGTTTTGGGGGGAAAAGGGGCGGGGTGTTTCGTTCACGTTGTTTTTTACTTCACTTGAAATGGCTGACAGATGACCCCTTCCCCCTCTTTTCTTATCTCTCTCTCTCTCTCTCTCTCTCTCTCTTTCTCTCTCTCCCCCTTTCTCCTTCTTTCTCATTTTTGCACAAAACACAAAACCAACACACAACCACAAACCCTCACACACACACACGCAACGCCCCACACACATCACACACATATACACAATAAAAAGGGGCGTGCCTGCACACGTATATAAAACCACACACACCAAACACAACACATGCATACACACACACCGGCCACAAAACCCCCCAACACCACACACACACACCACAACACACCCCCAACAACACACACACCCTGACGGAAAGAAACCATTTATTGTCGTTAAACCATAGTTGTACTGACATTTAAAAAAAAAATTAACACAAATCAAAAAAGTCTTTTAAAATAAATCAGTTGAAAAAAAGAAAGTAAGACACTGTCAATTTATTATTCAGAGATGAGAAAAATGAAAAGAAATGTTTTTCATACTTATAAAATTAAAAGGCGCCCAAAGCCCCGTGAACATAAAAACATAACTCTCTTTCCTTCTTATTCTCTTACTTACCCCATCCGAAACCCTTTTAAAACCTTATTGTATCCATAAAAAGGGTAAAAAGGGAAAAATTTTTATTTTATTCTCCTCTGTCTGTCTGTCGGTCTTTCTCTCTCTCTCTCTCTCTCTCTCTCTCTCTCTCTCTCTCTCTCTCTCTCTCTCCTCCCCCCTCTCTCTTCTCTTCCCCCCCTATTGGGGAGAAATCAGGAAACACACACAAAACACACAACACACACACACACCACAACACACCAAAAACAACCGCGCGCCAAGCATGCACTCGCCCGCACGCACCCCAAAACCACACAAAACCCAATGGGCGCAAAAGCAGGGCCCATACATGCGCACTCCTCTCTCCTCTCCTTTTCTCTCTCTCTTCTCTCCCCTCTCTCTCTCTTCTCTCTCTTCCCTCTCTCCTCTCTCACACACACACACACACCACACACAAACACACAACACACAACACACACACACACACACAAAACCCCAAACAAAACCCCAACACTGTCAAAGAAAATTTTAAACAAGGGATTGGGCCCCAACGTATTACAGTAAATTTGAAGCTCTGAAAGAAAAACCCTTCCTATTTGTAAATCACGTAATCAAAATTAAAATTTTTAAAAAACCTAATGAAATTTACTTAAAACCCACAATTAAATGCCCCACTCCACCCTTTTCCCTCCTCCTTCTCTCTTACATTTTTTAAAACAGAAAATCACGATTTTTTTTTTTTTTAAAAAGATAAAAAAGGAAAAAGCCCTCAAACAAGCTGACAAGAAGGTTTAAAATGCCTTAAAATTTCTCGTTTTTTTCCCCAAAAACCTTCAATTTAAAAGATTTTTAATTAAACGTGAGCTTTCAAATAATTTTCCTAGCAGTCTTATCGCCTGCGTTACCTTGGAAGTGTAACGTCTATTTTGAGTTGATCTTTTTATGGAGTGATTTAAAGCAATTTGTGTGTTCGGCATTTAATAAGAAAAGAGTAACAGATTACGAATGGTTTTTTTTAAACTTACCGCCAATGAATTGACAAACCCAAAACAAAGACAAGAACGATGCATTTCAACCCTTGGGTCTTCTTTAGCGAAAAAAAAAATACATTTAACATTGGGGGCATACAAACAACGAAAAACGAAAAAGAATGAAAAAAAGACTTATCGTCTTGTCCTTGTTTTGGGGGGCGGGAAAAGACTGCCGGGGGGTATGGGGGAAAGGAAACGGAGGGGGGGGGGGGGGGGGGGGGGGGGGTTGCGTAGGGGGGTGTGTGTGTGTGATTGATGGGTTGTGGTCGGGTTTTTTGGGGTGGTTGATATCTTTTTTGTGGTTGTGGTAAATGGTGGGTTTATAAAATGGAAGGGGGAAAAAAAAAAAAAAAAAAAAAAGGGGGTGGGGGGGGGGTTTAAGGGGAAGGTTATACAAAAAAAAGTTAAAAAGAGGGGGTTGCTGTAACTACGTTGAAAATGAGTGAAAGGGGGTGTGGGGTGGTTTGTAAGTGTGTGTGTAGTGTGTGTGTTGGTGGTTTTGTAGGGATTTTTTCCAATTGTGGGGAGGGGGTTTGTTGTTTTTATTTTTGGGGTTTTTGATGCCTTGGGGGGGTGTGCCATTTGGGAATGAAATGGGGTTCTTGGTTGTGGTTCAAAGCGTCACTCTGTACTGCCCGGTGCCATGACTTGACATGGTCGGTTTGTTGGGTGTGGGGTTTAGTTAGGGGGCGGTTTGGGGCGGTGGTGCGGTTTTCGGCCAGGTTTTCAGGATGGGTTTCGAGGTGGGGTGAGTTTCCCCTATGTAGACTTGCCACACCCTGGGGTATGGCATAATAAGTTGCGGCTTGACATGGAATGTGCGTTTGACTGTGAGGAGTCTTTGGGGCCCCCTTGGTGGTGTCTGGTTGGGGAGGGGGCAATTTTGCAGTTGGGTTTGGGGCAGGGGGGAGTACTGGTGGTGTAGCTGTGGTTTTGTTCAAAAGGGGGCACAGGGGTCTTTTTAGGGTTTTTTTCACGTTTAAGTGATCATGGGGGTTTGGATGGAAGGCGGGTTTGGGGTTATGTACAAGGGGCCAATTTGGTTTTTGGGGTCCTACAGATGGGGGGGTGTGGGTGGTAAGGAGGTGGCTGTGGGTTTTTCCTTGGGTTGGTGCTGGTTCCGGGGCAGATGTTCTGGGTACGCTTTTTTTTTGGTGCCGGAGTGTGCATTGATGATGGAATGGGGTACCCGCGTTTGGTTAAAATTGTCATTTTGGGTGTTGAAAATGAAGTTTCCCCGCTGGAGCAGAGTCTGCGAAGACGGAGAAATTTTGAGTATGGAGCTGCTTTAGTGTTGGGTTTGGGAGGAAAGATAGTCTAGGGATGCATTGGCGGGGGGGTTTGTAAAAATGGAGGTTTTTAGTGGGGGCTTTTAGGGGGAAAGGTGTGTTTAGGAAGTTGAACTGCGAAATGGTTGGGGATCGGATAGATGGGTGGAATCGGGGGAAGTTGAGGAATTAGGAGGTCTTTTTTGGCTGTGGGCTCCATCCATCATCGATTACCCTTTTGACGTTCATGGGGGGTGTTTGTGTTGAGTGGGGGGTGTTCCAATGTCCCCCGAAGAGGGAGCAAGGTGGGCCCATTTGGTACCCAGGAACACCCCAAATTTTTGAAAATTGGCTTGTTTTAATGAAATGTTTCGGGGGAGGCTAAATTGCGGTTGACCATGGGGGTGGGGGGGGTGTTTTTGGTTGGGGGGGCCGTTTGCCAGGAAAAGTGAGGGCCCTTTTCCATCGTTGGGGGGTGAGGTGTAGATGAAACCCGTAAGGTGAGAGGAGGCTGGTTGAAAAAGGGGTCTGTGTTGTGCGGTTAAACATGTTTTATTGTGTGGGTTGTGTCTTTGAGGGATGTGGGGGGCTTTTTTAATGGGTTGAAGGAGGAATCTAGGTATTGCGGATGTTTCAGGGGCAGCTGCAGGCTGAACAAGGGTCTGCCAGGGGGTGTTCTTTTGTGTATTTTTTTGGGGGGTAGGGGAGAATGGGGTGTTTGGTTCTGTCATTGAGGGGGCTTGGTGTTTTGGGGAATTGTTGAGTTGATTTTTTTTTGTTTTATTTTTAGCAAGAGTTTCTGGGGGTTGAGGGGGGGTGATGTTGTAGCGGTGTGTGAAAAAAATTGGTTGGCAGTTTTTTTTTTGTTTCGCATGTTAGTTGTTTGTCCCAAATACAACTGCACCACCCCGTCTGCTGGTTTGATGACAATGCCTGTCGTTCTTTGTGTTTTAGGGGTTTTGTTGGGTTTTTTGGAAAGTTTCGTTTCGGAAAGGTTTTGGGTTTGTCCGGTGATTTGTTTTTTAAATTTTTTTTTTAAATTTAAATTTACTGGATTTTTTTGAGGGGGGTTGGCGGGGATTGGGGGTTTAAATTTTTGAGTGAGGGTCAAGTTTTTGGGGGGGTGGGGGCCCGGTATGTTTTCAATGCTGCCACCAAAAAATTTTCCCAAAAAATCTTTCCAATCAAGTTTCTGGAATTGTTGGGGGTGGGTTGAGTTGGGAATTTAAGTCCTTTTGTAAGATGATTTTCTCGTCGGGGGGGGAGGGTTGTCGGGTGCAGTGCAAAAGGGTGGTGGGGATCAATGTGGGGATGGGGGCGGTTTGGGGTTTTGGAAGCAAATGGTCCGGGCGAGTGTTGGTTTGCTTTTTGTAATTTTTGATAGTTTGTTTTTTTTGGTTGGTTGCAGTGGGTTTTAAATGGTGGTTTTTGGGTTGGAGGTTGTCTGGTTTGGGGGCAGGGGGGGTGGGGAGATGATTGTTGTTTTTTTTGGGAAAAGTTGGAGAAGGGTTTGGGGGAAAATTTTCATTGGGGAAATGAGTGTTTTTTAGGGCCAACATGAGTTTACGACTGGCCCGGAAGAGAATCTTTTTGGGGTAGTGAGAGAGGGGGTTGTGGGGGTTGGAAGGGGGTGTGGGAAAATGAGAACACGAGGGGTAGTTTTTTAAGACATTGTTTTAAAAAAAGTGAAAATGGTGGATTTGGTTTCGAAACTGTGTTTTTGGGATAGCCCGTGCGATGGTTGATGGTGGGGGGTGAAATAAAGGACTGCAGAAGTGGATGGGGACGGAGAAAATTTGGGCAGTTGCAGTTTGTGGTGTTGTTGTTGTTGGGATAGTGGAACAGAGACGGTGGGGAATCAAAAATGCAGAAAGACATTGAAAGGGTAGTTTTGGGAAGTGGGGGTCGGAAATGGGAAAAGGGGCAGTCAAATCAAAAAAAAAACAAAAAAGAAACAAAAGGGGGGGCATGGGGGTGAGGGGTGGGGAGTCGCTTCACAATCATGGAGGGGTCGAAGACGTCTAATACAAACAAAAGGGTTTTCAGGGGTTGACAGGGACACACACAAAAAAAGGTTTAAACGGACGTGAAATGCAAAACAAAAAAGGGGGGCGGCGTCACAAAGATATCTAAACGGGGGGTACGTAAAAAAAGTGTGGAAAAAACAAATGGGGACCACAATAAAGGGATCATCATATGAATCATAAAAATTTTAAATGGAGTGACTGACGGGGGGAACGAACAAAATTAGGGAAAAGAGTTTGTTTTTGAAATTCCGCCAATACTTTACAAACAAAGCACAAGCGACCGATGCTTTCAAAAACTTGGTCTTCTTTAGGCCCAAAAAATAAATACAAATTTTTAAATGTGGGACAGAAAAACACGAAAAACAAAAAAAAAATAAAAAATGCTTATCCTTCTTGTCCTCTGTTTGGTGGGCGGAAATACACGGCCAGGGGGGTTATGGGGGAGGGAAATGGGGGGGGGGGGGGGGGGGGGGGGGGGGGGGGGGTGCGTCAGGGGGGTGTGTGGTTGATTATAGGGGTGTGTCCATTTATGGGTGGGTGATTCTTTTGATGGTTGTGGTAATGGTGGTTAAATAAAGATAAGGGGAAAAAAAAAAAAAGGGGGGGGGGGGGGGGGGGGGGGATTTTAAAGGGGGAAAGGGTAAAACAAACTAAATTAAATAGAGGGGGATTGCTGTAACTACTGTATGAAGTGAAGGGGGGTGTTGGGGGTGTTGTAAGTGTGGTGTATGTGTGTGGTATTGTGTGTTGGGAGGGGATTTTTCCATGGTGGGGAAGAGGTGGTATGTTGTTTTTTTTGTTTTGGGTTTGATGCTTGGGGGTGTGTGTGCCCCGTTTGGCATTTAGTGGGGGCTTGAGTTTTGCGTTCAAAGCTGTAAATTTGGGTGCCAGGGTGCCTGACTTTTAAATGGGGCGATGTTGTTTGGGTGTGGTTGAATGTAGGGGGACGGGTTTTGGGGCGGGGGTGGGGGATATGGCCCCGGTTTCAGGGCGTTTTCGAGTGTGCGTGACGTTTCCCCTTTTTAGATCTTGCCACACAGCTGGAGGGATGGCATATATAAAATTGCGGCTCTGACTAGAATGTGCTTTGCTGTGAAGGGGTCTTTGGGGGCCCCCGAATGGTTCTGGTTTGGTGGGGGGCAGATTTTGGTTTGGGGTTTGGGGCGGGGGGAGTTTCCTGGGGGGGTTAGCGGGTTTTGTTCAAATGGACCGCACGGGGGGTCTTTGGGTTTTTGTATTTGAATGTGATCTGGGGTTTGGGGTTTTAAAGGGGGGGTTTTTGGGGTTTTGTACAATTCCCTTTTGGGTTTGAATCTACTGGGGGGTGTGGGGTGGTTAGAGGGTGGCTGTGGGCTGTTTCTGGGTTTATGCGGGTGTCCCCAAACAATTTCGGATACAGTATGGTGCGGCGGGGTGCCATTTAGATGGAATGGGGGGCCGCGGTTGGTGAAAAAATTTTGACATTTTGGGTGTTGTATAGTGAATCTTCCCCGCTGGACAGGTTGCGAGCGGAGAAATTGTGATTGGGTTGTGCTTTTGTGTTGAGTTGTGGGGGGTGGTATTAGGTTGCATGTGCGTCGGGGGGGTTTTTAGAAAATGGTTTTGAGTGGGCCTTTTCTAGGGGTGGGTTGTTAGGAAGTTACGGGCGCGAAATGGGGGTTTGGTGATCGGGTAATGAGGAAAGGGTTGGGGAAAGTGGGAATTTTGGGGGGTCTTGTTTTGGTAGATTGGGTCCCTCCATCATCGATATCCCTTTTTTACAGTTAGGTGTGGGGCCTTTTGATGTGTTGAGTGGGGGTGTTCCCAATGTCCCCGAAGGGAGGCTAGGGGTCCATTTTTTTACCCCGGGGGAACACCGCAATTTGTGAAAATTTGTGTTTTGGTTTTAATTGAAAAGTTTCGGGTGAGGCAATTCAGGAGTGACCGTGTGGTGGTGGGAGGGTGTTGTTGGGGGGGCCCTTTGTCAGGGGAAAAAAGTGGGGCCCTTTTCAACTGGGGGTGGGGGGGTTGAGTACACCACTCAAGTGTTAAAGGGGGGGGGTTTTAAAAAACGGGGTTGTGTTTGGAGTTAACAGTTAGTGTGTGGGTTGGCTTTTAGGTTGGGGGAGGTTTTTACTAGGGGTTTAGGGGGAATCTAGGTATTCGGTGTGTTTGTGGGGAGCTGAGTGAAACAATGGTTGCCGGGTTCTTTGTGTTTTTTGGGGGTAGGGGAGAAGGTGGCTTTTGGTTCTGTCATAAGAGGAGCTTGGCTGTAGTGGGTGATTGTTAGTCTGATTTTTTTCTTTGATTAGTTAGCAAAGTTTCTGGTGTTGAGGGGGGGGGATGTTTTGGGGCGGTTGTGAAAAATTTTTGGGTTGGCGTTTTTTTTGTGTTCTGCTTTTATAGTTGTTTTCCCAACACAATCCCACCCTTGTCTGTTTTGATGACAAAGTTGTCGTTTCGTAGTATTTGGGGTTTTTGTTGTTTTGTAAAGGTTGCATGTCGGCGGTTTTGGGTTTGCCGATGTTATTTTGCTGTTTTTTAGAGTTCAACTTCATGGATTTGTTGGGGTGGGGGCGGGCATTGGGGGTTTTAAATATTGGTGAAAGGTGCAGAGTTTTGGGGTGGTGGGGGCCCGGGATGTTTTCAAGTGCTGCCATCCCAAAGAAAAATTTCCTAAAAAAATTTTCCACACAATGGGTTCGGAAATTTTGGGTGGTGGGTTGATTGGGATGAATTTAAGCCTTGGGGTTAAGACTGATCTTTATCGTCGGAGAGGGGGGGTGTCAGGGATGCAGTAGAAAAGGGTGGTGGTTTATAAGGGTTTTGGGGTAGGTTGGGGTTGTGGAAGCAAAGGCCCGGGGGAGATTTTTTGTTGTTTGTAATTGTGATGTTTGTTTTTTGGTCGGTTTCAGTGGTTGTAAATGAGTTGGTTTTTGTATGGATAGTTGTTGGTTTTTGGGGGAGGGGGTGTAGGCAATGATTGTTGTTTTTGTTTTTAAAAGTTGGAGAGGTTGGAGAAGATTTATGGGGAAACTGAGTGTTTTTTATGTGCCAACATGAGTTTTCGTGGCCCCGGGAAAAGAATCTTTTGGTGGTAGTGATGAAAGGGGGTGTTGTGGGGTTGGAAGGGGTGTGGGAAGTGAGAAGCCACGAGGGGGATGTGAGCTTAAAAATTGTTTAAGAAAGTTGAAATGGGGGTTTTATTTGGTTTTTAAAAAAGTTTTTGGGATAGCCTATGCAATTTTTTGGATGGTGGGTGGTTTAGAAACGAAAGGGCTGCAAAGCTTGGGATGGGGGAGGGGAGAAAATTTGGGCATTGGCATTGTGTTGTGTGTTTGTTTTTGTTGGGGGTAGTGGACAGGAATGGGGAAAAAGAAAGCAGAATGCGAGAAAATGTTTTTGTTGGAAGTGGAGGTGAGGGATGGAAAAGGGGCGTCGAATCAAAACAAAACAAAATAGAATCAAATGGGGGCAGTGGGAGTGAGGAGTGGACACGTTCCAAGTTCAGGTAGGGGGTCGAAGACTGCTGAAATACAAACAAAGGTTATAGGGTTGACAGGGACACACCACCCAAAAAAAGGGTTAAAACAGACGTGAATGCAAACAACAAAGGGGGTCGGCGGCACAAAGATATTAGAACAGGGGGGTGACGTAAAAAAGGTGTGAAAGACGAAGGGGGGAGTACAAACAAAAAGGGTATCAGTAGTTGAAGTCATAAAATTTCAAAATGAGTGACTTGGGGGGGGAACGAAGCAAAATTTGGAAAAAGGGTTTTTTTGAACTTACCGCCAATGAATTTACAAACAAAGCAAAGAAAGACACGAATTTAACCCCTTGGGTCTTTTCAGGGGAAAAAAAAAATCCATTTAACATTGGGCGTCCAAAAAAAAACGAAAAAAAAATGAAAAATGACATCCGTTCTTGTCCAAAGTGTTTGGTGGGGGGAAAAACATGCGGCCAGGGGGATTATGGGGGGGAAACGGGGGGGGGGGGGGGGGGGGGGGGGGGGGTGTGTTGGTGTGTGATATGATAGGGTTTTGGGCCCGTTTATTGGGATGGTGTGAAATTTTTTTTGATGGTTTTGGTAAAGGTGGTTGATAATAATGGTTTAAGGGGGAAAAAAAAAAAAGGGGGGGGGTGGGGGGGGGGGGGGATTTAAGGGGAAGGATAAACAAAACTAAATTAAATAGAGGGGGGGGGTTCGTAAAACTGTTGATGAGTGAAAGGGGGGGTGGTGGGGGGGTATGTAAGTGTTGTGTAGTGTGGTGTATGTGTGTGTGTTGGTAGGGGGTTTTCCAATGGTGTGGAAGGGGTATGGTTTTTTGGTTTTTGTTGGATATTGATCTTGGGGGGGTAGTGTGCCCAGTTTGCAATGGGGGATTCTTGGTTGTGCGTTCAAATGCACTTGTACTGCCAATCCATGACTTTTTGGTCGATGTTGGTTTGGGGGGGTTGAAGTGAGGGGGGGGTTTGGGCGGTGGTGGGGATTCGGGCCCTTTAGAGATGGTGTTTCGAGTGTGCTACGTTTCCCCCCCTGAGTCTTGCACACCCAGGGGTGGTATAATGTTGCGCTCTACTTAATTTTCGTTTTACGGGGAAGGTTTTTTGGGGGCCCCGTAGGATTTTTTCGGGTTGGGGAGGGGGGAATTTTGCAGTTGGGGTTTTGGGGCAGGGGGGGGATCCTGGTGGGTTTTCGTGGTTTGTTCCAAAAATGGACCGCAGAGGGGGTTTTGAGGTTTTTGTCACTTTGAATGGATTGGGTTTTGGGATAAGGCGGGTTTTTTTGGGTTTTTCAATGTGCCAATTGGATTTGGGACCTACAGATGGGGAGGGGGCGGGTGGGAGGGAGGTAGGTGTGGGGTTTTCGTTTGGTTGGGGTGTGGGGTTCCCGGCAAAAAATGTTCTGGGGTACGCTATGGGGGGCCGGGGTCTGATTGATGATGGAACTGGGGTTTCTGGGTTTGGGGAAAAATTGTGACATTTTGGCTGCTTTATATGAAGTCTTTTCCCCCTGGACGAGTCTGCGAAGACGGAGAAATTGTGAGTTGGGATGCTGTCTTATGGTGGGTTGTGGGAGGATGATTCTAGGAGCAGTGGTTTGGGGGTTTGTAGAAAAGGGGTTTTTGAGAGGTTTTTCTAGGGAAAATGGTGATGTTAGGGCGTTGAAGGGGCTGCGAAATGGTTTTGGTGAGTTGGATAGATGGAGGGAGGTTGGGGGGAAAATTTAGGAAGTTAGGGGGTTTGTTTTGGCATAGATT
Organism: Conus ventricosus; assembly: GCA_018398815.1. Classification (NCBI taxonomy): domain Eukaryota; kingdom Metazoa; phylum Mollusca; class Gastropoda; order Neogastropoda; family Conidae; genus Conus; species Conus ventricosus. The sequence continues at coordinate 39,944,106 of CM031606.1, forward strand.
GGCCCAGTCCATCATCGTATCCCTTTTTTACAGTTCAGGGTGGGCTTGTATGTTTGGTGGGGGTGTTCCAATGTCATGAAGAGGGAGGCATAGGCTGTCCCCTTTTGGGCCCATGGCAACACCCCTAATTTTGGGAAAATGTGTGCTTGTTTTAATTGAAATGGTTCAGGGTGAGGAAATTCAGCGGTTACATGTGGGGGTGGGAGGGGGTTTTTTGGGTTGGGGGCCGTTTGTCCCGGAAAAAAAGGGGGCCCTGTCCCTAGGGGGAGGAGGTGTAGGTACCCACTCAAGTGTGAAAAGGAGGCGGGTTGAAAAGGGGGTCGGTTTTGCGAGTTTAATCTGTTAGTGTGGGGTTGGCTTTGAGGTATTGGGAGGCTTTGATATGGGTTTAAGGGGAAATCTAGTTTGCGAGATGTGTTCAGGGGGCCCTGCGGCTGAAACAATGGGGCGCCGGTTGTTCATTTTTGTGGTTTTGGGGGGTAGGGAAGGTGGGCTGTTTGGTGTCTTCATATGAGGGCTTGGCTGTATGGGTAGATTGTTTGGGTTTATTTTTTTTGATTTGGGGAGCATGGTTTTGGTGTTGAGGGAGGGGGGATTTTGAGCGGTGTGTAATATCAAGTTGAAGACCCAGACCAAAGGGAAGGATTCAGAAATATTGATTTTGCAAGATTTTTGGTGTTGAGGGGGGGATTTGTGGGCGGTGGTATTTTCTTTTAAACCACAGAACAACAGGGGGAAAGGATTTAGAAAATATTCCCCAACCCGATTAACCCGCAGACGGGTGAATTCAGTTTCTTACTGGGATTGGTCCAGGGGGATTAATGCATCGTTTCCCAGGATAGTCACATTCCATCTCTGTTTGAGGCGAGCATCATTTACATATTGTTCCATTCGTTGTTGTTTTTTTTCCACATTGCATTTACTATTAGCTTCTGAGACAGAAAGAGGTATAATTATTAAAAACACTGAAACCTGATTCCCCATAAGCTGCCTCTTTAGCACATACATCAGCCATCTCGTTACCATACAGACTGGAATGGCCAGGAACCCACAATAACGATACATCTGAACCTCGTGTAATTAACTGATGAATGAAAAAACAAAATTCTTGTAAGATATCATCTGATGATGATAGATGGTGTAAACCATCAGAGTTGATTTTGAATCTGAAAGAATAAGTAATTTAGTGGGCAGAATACTCATGTCTTCACAAAGAAGTTTAAAGCCGTCATGATAGCAAATAACTTAGCTGTAAAAATGAAAACACACACACACACACACACCACACACACACACACACACACACACAACACACACTCGTACAGTGAACCACGGTATATGTATTTGAACAAAAATCCTCAACCTTGATCAAATGTTCGTTGGAAGAAGAAGACCATGCTGTACTATGCAAGGGAGAAATGTCGTCGTCCGACTGTATTGCTGAAGGATGTTTTACACGGCTGCCCGCCAGAATAATTCTGAGTTGGAAAAAAGAAAGAAAAAGAAAGCAACAACAAACAAACAAGATTCCCCTGACTAAATACACGCACACATGTTTAAGCTTCTGAAACCTCTCCAGTTCGTTTCCATTTGTTTCAAAAACGGGTATGGTGAGAGCTAAGGAATGGCCTCGCAGTTTTACAGGCATTAGGTAGAAAGAACATCATGGCTACCATTGTTTGAAAGAACACGGCTTAATACGTTCTGGAGCAGATAAAGCAAAGGAATTCCACATTTACGATTCTCCTCTGCCAACTTTACGTTGACAAGGGTTTGCACTCGGGGATAATGGTCTTCACAGATCACTCCGCCTGATTCTATTTACTCGAATCCTGCAATACTTCTCTCTGCACACAAAAAACCGCCACACGCAGAGGGAATTGGAGGTGTTGGGGAAGAGGAGTGTGCATAAGTCGAAGGGAAGGGGGTAATCCCTTGTAGTTCTGTCAGACTTCTCTTCCCAAATGGAATACGTTGTCCCTCCATATTACGATATGCGGATACTTTTCTTGACAAATCAATTTATTACACACACACACACACACACACACGCACACGCACGCACGCACGCACGCACGCACGCACGCACGCACGTACACGCACACACGCACGCACGCGCACGCACACACACACACACACACACACACACACACACACACCACACACACACACACACCACACGCGCGCGCGCACGCACGCACGCACGCACGCACGCACGCACGCACGCACGCACGCACGCACGCACGCACGCACGCACGCACGCACGCACGCACGCACGCACGCACGCACGCACGCACGCACACAACTCACACACACACCACGTACACACACACGCGCGCGCGCGCGCGCGCGCACACACACAGGCACGCACGCAGACACACATGCACACACACGCGCACGCACACACACACACACACACACAACACACACACACACACACAACACTACACACACACACACACATACGCACGCGCAGGTGCGCACGCACGCACACTCGCACGCACGCTCGCATTCTCCTTTTCTTCCTTTTTGCTCGCAAACCATCGCCTAATATGCTTCAGCTTCATCTGTCACGACGTTAAGTTGTGAAGACTACTGCTACTACTACTACTACTACTGCTATGCTCTACTACTACTTCTATAAATAACTATAAAGGCTAATAAATATTAGAATGAGAAACGGCAAAAAGCTAATGTTTCCCCCAGGGCATCCTAAC
>CM031606.1:39947822-39968173 GCA_018398815.1 Conus ventricosus
TCCCTCCCTTAGCTCCCCACAAAAGTCACAAGGTACAGTATAATGACAAGACTGAAATCGGGGATTTATAAAGTCTACCGATGTTCAGGTCATAAGCACCCACCCTTAAGTTATTATATTCTTGAAACGTTTTCTTTTCCTCACTGAATTAAATAGATGTTTAAATGGTTTGGTTTGATATTCTCTCAGTCTTTTGCACACTTTCGTTGGGAAACGAACCATACAAAATAAGAAATAATATCCGGAAGATCCGGCCAAAATGGTCGACTAGAACCATCATTGTTGTTGCTGTCGTTGTTGTTGTTGTTGCTGCTGCTATTGTTGTTGTTTCATTACTACCACTGCTCTCATCATTATCAATATTCCACTCATTCAGTAACTACCTTATCTAAGTTTCGGCTCTCGCACACGCACAAACATACAAAGTATATGCCTATATGTACGTACATCTTATCAACACAAATATAGCATAACACACCATAAACATATTTATGAATATCTGTACACATGCATGGTTATATGTATATGTAGATTTGTACATTGTATATACATAGAATTTGCCAAGGCTATTTTCTCCAGCATTTCAAAGTGAAAAGTAAATACTTTTAGATAATATCAATCCATTCAAGGCGTTGAGGGTCATTGTTCACATGTCTGGTACCGCATCACGCAGCTGTGAACTGTACATTTCTGGTACCGTGTTATACAGTCGTAAAATGAAGCATGCTGGGTAACATTGCGATACTGTTAGCACCTGCCTCTTCGAGAGTTCCTTTGTTTACTCTGTGTGTGGTGTGTGTGTGTGTGTGTGTGTGTGTGTGTGTGTGTGTGTGTGTGTACGCGTGCGCATGCATACACGCATAGAATCATGCATACGCTTCCATTAGCTCTAAATTGTGTGCGTATACAGTTTACCACGGAATGTACACTAACTGGGATAGTGGTATAGTTCGCATAAAACTACTTTGTGCTTCATCAACGCATATCAGCTCGACTTTTAGCAAGACAGTACATCACAGGGCCTATAAATCACAGGAAACAGTCTCTACAGCTGGATGTAATGGTGTTCCGGCTCGGAGTAATTCCCATTGTGGGGAGAGATAAACCGATTAGTCTGTGACTCTCCCTGTTCATGAATCTTTCTGTAGTCCATTGTGTTTTTCTGCCTGTATGGGCATTGACCTTTCTTTTGTCCAAAGCCCTGTTTCAACAGTTTCTAAGGTGCCTGCTTTTTGTGATCCTGCAACAAAGTTTTGGTACTGTACATAGTGGCTGCAGTATTATGTTTGGTCATAGGAAATTTGAAAGTATTTTCAAACGCCATTTTGTTTTAGAGGAAGGGTGGGGATGGGTGGGTGCGATACATTAACCGCAGTGGCGAAAGCCCTCAACAAAGCCTAGTTCTATTCCTCCCAAAGATGTCGACAGCTCAGCTACTCCCCGCAACAAGTTAAGGAACGCTTACAGAAATTGCTGTTAAATGTGTTTTAATACAGACAGAGGAAAACAGTTTACTCGAATGGCAAATGAAACAAACTGCGGCGTTACTGAAACACGACAAAAAAGCAGAAGAGCACACAAAACAAAGTGTGAAGTAACGACGATTTATTGCACGACACAAAACAGGACAAGAAATTTTCGGCAAAATGCCTTCCTCAGCGACAAACAAAAAAAAAGTACAGACATAAACATGCACAATACTCCCCTTGTGAAGTCAAAGTGGTGAGTGAAGTAGACAGAGGGACAGTGGAAGAGAGGGTGAGTAGAGTTCAAGGAATAGGCACGAGGAAAGAGGGTAGAGTAAAGTGAGGAGGAGGAAAAGGAGAAAGGGAGAGAGAGAGAGAGAGAGGGGGGTGGGGGGAAAAAGAAGGGAGAGACAGAGAGAGAGAGAGTGGAAGGAGAGGAAGAGTGGAGAATGAGAGAGAGAAGAGGAGGGAAAGAGAGTGAGTGGAGGGGGAGGGTGTGATGGTATGTAGTGGGTGTGTAGCAATGAATGAAATGAACAAGAGAAAGCACAATAAATAAGATACAATATACTCGAAAAAGCATTTTAAATGACAAGGGGGTGGAGGGGGGAAAAGAGAGGGGAGAGACGGAGAGAGAATGGAAGTAGAGGGAGAGTGGAGAATGAGAGAGAGAAGAGGAGGGGAAGGAGAGTGAGTGGAGGGGAGGGTGTGATGGTATGTAGTGGGTGTGTTGCATATGAATGAAATGAACAAGAGAAAGCACAATAAATAAGATACAATAAACTCGAAAAAGCATTTTAAATGACAAGGGGGGGGGGGGGAGAAGGAGGTCAGCCGCCTAAAGCATTCCGACCCAAGTCTGACCCAAGGGTAGGTTGCCCTACCCAAGCACCAAGGGGTGAGAGGGAAACTCTCACCCCTTGGTGCTTGGGTAGGGCAACCTACCCTTGGGTCAGACTTGGGTCGGATGCTTTAGGCGGCTGACCTCCTTCTCCCCCCCCCCCCCCCTTGTCATTTAAAATGCTTTTTCGAGTTTATTGTATCTTATTTATTGTGCTATCTCTTGTTCATTTCATTCATATGCAACACACCCACTACATACCATCACACCCTCCCCTCCACTCACTCTCCTTCCCCTCCTCTTCTCTCTCTCATTCTCCACTCTTCCTCTACTTCCATTCTCTCTCCGTCTCTCCCCTCTCTTTTCCCCCCTCCACCCCCTTGTCATTTAAATGCTTTTTCGAGTATATTGTATCTTATTTATTGTGCTTTCTCTTGTTCATTTCATTCATTGCTACACACCCACTCATACCATCACACCCTCCCCCTCCACTCACCTCTCTTTCCCTCCTCTTCTCTCTCTCATTCTCCACTCTTCCTCTCCTTCCACTCTCTCTCTCTGTCTCTCCCTTCTTTTTCCCCCCACCCCCCTCTCTCTCTCTCTCTCTCTCCCTTTCTCCTTTTCTCCTCCTCACTTTACTCTACCTCTTTCCTCGTGCCCTATTCCTTGAACTCTACTCACCCTCTCTTCCACTGTCCCTCTGTCTACTTCACTCACCACTTTGACTTCACAAGGGGAGTATTGTGCATGTTTATGTCTGTACTTTTTTTGTTTGTCGCTGAGGAAGGCATTTTGCCGAAAATTTCTTGTCCTGTTTTGTGTCGTGCAATAAATCGTCGTTACTTCACACTTTGTTTTGTGTGCTCTTCAGTTTACTCGAATGTTTCGCCCAGTCATTCAGCCACCTGTGGCTACAATTTCAATGAAAGCCATTCACACGTCGTTGAACAATCAGTAATTAAAAAGAGACACCCCCATTTGAAAAGTCAGCAGCAGTCAATAGTGGGTGTGGCCGCCATTCTGAGCCACACATGCTCTGCACCGACGCCGCATGGAATGAATCAGGGTTGTAAGGGTCTGTTGCGGGATGGCCTGCCATTCCTGCTGCAGAACTGGGTCAGCTGGGCCACATCAGCGGGCGGAGGGTGGTTGTCAGCAACTCGTCTACCCAGGACGTCCCACAGGTGCTCTATCGGTGCCAGGTCTGGAGAGCGCGATGGCCATTCCATGCGTTGGATCCCCTGCTGCTGGAAGAAGTCTCGTACCACGTGGGCTCGATGCGGAGGGCGTTGTCGTCCAGGAGAGTCGCACCAGGACCCATGGCCTGGAGAGCTGGCTGCACAATGGGGCGGACGATCTCATCCCGATAACGCTGACCAGTCAAAGATCCCTGGATGACGTACAGGGGGGTTCTGCCATGGAGATGAAAACCACCCCACACCATTACCGAACCACCTCCATAACGGTCCACCTCACGAATGGTGGCGGCGTTCTCCTTGTCTGCGCCAGACTCGTCTCCTGCCATCATTGAATGAGACAGTGAAACGTGACTCATCGGTAAAAGAGGATCCTCGACCACTGCTGCCTGTTCAATGCTGATGGAGGCGGCACCACGCCAGGCGGGCCTGTCGGTGACCCTGAGTCAGTGGAAGTGCGGATGGCTGGCCGACGAGACTGGAGGTCAAATTCATGAAGGCGGTTGCGGACAGTGGAAACGCTGACATTGACATTTGCTGCTTGCATGAGGCGACGTCTCAGCATGGGTGTTGTGACTGTTCTGTCCCGTAAAGTTGACAGGTAGAGAAATCGGTCGTCCCGTCGGCTGGTGCAACGAGGACGTCCAGTGCGCGCCCGTTCTTCCGTCCTGCCTGTTGTCGCATAACGTTCATTGAGTCTGTGAATGACTGAGGCCGACACCTGAAGACGTCTGCCCACCTCTCGTAAAGACACACCCTCTGCTAGCCACGCCAGAGCGCGCCCGCAGTCCACTGCACTCAGTCGTCTTCTTGGAGGCATGTCTGGTTGTGTCGTTTTTAATGCCCTTTCTGATACCCATTTTGGTGCAGTTTGTGCGGATCAGTGTTCACAGTTGTCAGTGCTTGCACGTGCAACCTGCCGAATCGCTGCACATGCCCGGTCTGGTCAGCAGGGGCTTGTTCCACGGTCAGTGCAATTTCCTCATTTGCATGAATGTCCCGCCGCTGGCGAGGCATTGAGTGGCAGAGTGGTGAGTACAGGAATCATACCGGTGTGTCGAGCAATGTTTCAAGTACCGTTCTGCTGCATTTTTTTTCCAAAATGGGCGGCCTGGCCTTTTTTACTCATTTCATTTAAGAAGGTACAAAAAACGTAGGGCGTTCCTTAACTTGTTGCGGGGAGTATATATATTTTGTAAACAACTCTGATGTGTTAGTTGCTTACAACTCTGATGTGTTAGTTGCTTAATCAGGATATAACATATTTCTGAAACACGTTCCCCATTGCTGATAAGGTTCTTTTTCTTTCAGGACAGTAACTTTATGTGTTCCTTACGATGTGACGGTCCACAAAGGCCTTCTTTGGATGGCTTCGTCATGATGATACAACTGACACTGGCAAACCAAAGCCATCGACTTGGTTCCCATAACCCAGCTCCACCAGCAAGACCAACATCGGGGCTGTAGAGATCAGACAGCAAATTATGATACCCATTCGAATCCATCTACTCCAATAGCGATTTGTAGCATAAAAAATCATTAAAAGCAGTTGAGAGCATTTGACATTCAGTCGGTGCTTTATTTTTGGTTCTGGAGAGACTATGCAAGCCTTCTGATTTGTCTTTGGTCATCATTCTGAAAAACAACTATCAACGTTGAAACATTGCGTGAAAACACCGTAAAACAAGAGCATCTTAAAGTGTACAAGCGCTACCGATTTCATTGAAGCTTTGCTTAATTGCGTGAAAGTTTCTGTTTTGTTTAAAGTGTTTAGCTCTTCTGAATTTTGTACACCCGAAAGTACGTAACAAATAATGAGATGCAATCGTAACTGAGCATGAAATATCAAGCTAGAATTTAAAGTTGAAATGACAATTACAGACTGTAAGTCGAGATAGACACACACAAAACACTCAGATAAGAAAGATCAATGCTGACCCGGATCTGGAACCTGGACACAATTTTGTAGCCCAACTATTCGAAAGACTCCATGCTGTCAAAGGTAAAAATCATCTGGGAGACCGCACAGAAACAACCAGAAACGTCCTTGGCAACCCCTCTATAGTGAAGTGAAACAGACCTAGGTTGAAGACAAATTGATAGAAGGCGGATTAAAAAAGCGGAGTGATTAAGAAAATTAAAAAAATGGGAAAATGAAAACGAAGGGGAAAGGGGAGGAGTGTGACCCTCCTTTCGCTTTTTCCGTTTTCATAACCCTCCTCCTCCCCCCACCCCCACCCCCACGCCTCTTTTAACTTATTTTCTTTTTAAACCCTTGTTTTTTGCTGTGTCTTACTCTCCCTCTTCTTGACTTTTTCTTTGCTTTCAAAGAGTAAGCAACTCTCAGCGCACTTCACATTCACCAGTTGAAAGTGGATGCTAGCAAAGTCAGACCATTTCCTCTTTCTTATTCATTTATTCATTTGTTAACTCATTTGTTTGTTCATTTGTTTATTTATTCAGTAAACAAGAAGAGTAACTTTTATTTACTTATTCATTTTTCTGGTTTGTAACGTTTGTTTGTTATGCTTTTGTTAGACTCAAAGCTGGACAGTAATTGCTTCAGTTGTAGCATTTGTTTGTTCCCTTCGTTTTGCCTATTTAGCAGCTCATCCTTTTTTCCCGTTAGTTAGAGAAAAAGGAGATGCTCCTGTCCCCTGGCATTTAGGATTACGAACGGAGGGTGTATACATAAAGCATGACACTTCATGTGTGTCTACGGGCAGTACTTGTCTTTTTTTCAACATTTCAGACTAAACGCTTTGCTGTTTCACGACTTAAATTAAGAGACTATTAGATTCGAGGATAGATCTATTATTGTTGTTGCTGTTGTCATTTTTATCATTATTATTAATATTATCACTATCATAATTATAATTATTATTATTATTGGTAGTGGTGGTAGTGTTATTATTATTTTTCCTTCTTCTTCTTCTTCTTCTTCTTCTTCTTCTTCTTCTTTTATTATTATTATTATTATTATTATCACTATTATTATCACTATTATCATTATCATTATTATCATTATCATCATCATTATTATGGATAACCGTAGACTGGCTTCCGGAGAAGATCGTTTTCTTAACCCTTTCCTTTTCAGCGGTACATTCTGAGATTCGGAACATCGACCACCCGCCTTGGTGCATTGCAGAATCTATGATGGGAGATCTGGGGTCGGTTCCTCATCCCATTCCCACCCAGAGCTGACATTGTTTAGCGTTCAGCTGGGAAGACTGGAACCACCACACCGTTGAGTGTCATCCGCTTAATGGATGCTTCTTTGAAAGTGTTAGTCTACTTTCCTAACGCTGTAGGCGGCTACATCTCTATACATTTTAAGAAAGCGTAGAGTACAGCCCTGTCATATACACTCAGACCAGAATGAAACTCCATAGCATCATTGTCCTTATCCCCATCTTCGTCAATCAGCATAAAAAAAATCAAATTCTGTAACACCCCCCCCCCCTCCCCACTCCCCCTCATGCCCTGCTCTCATGGTGACCCCCAGTTTCGATTTTCATCTACGGTTGTGCCCTTGGTTAGTTCACGTTGCGGTCATCTGTATCGGCAAGTTTATGGGGTGATACTGAATGGGCGTATTGGCACCCTCCGGAGGGGGGGCACCCATTCACGCTGGCTCCGCGAGTAAGCCGTTTTACATAGGGGACATAGCAGATGGTGTCCTGTGTATGCTGGATCAGAACAGGCACCACTGAACGCAACCGGAGTGACTCGGCAGCGGCGCAGTGTCTCCGCTGATGGGTACCTGGTGATGACATTGACTGCTCCCTGTGGATTACTGATGCCAGGACTAAGCCAGTTTTTCCCTGTGCCCGGGCAGACGGCATGGGGGGCGTGGCAAAAATGCGCTGGGGACATCCCAAAAAAAAAAAAAAAAAGGAAAGAGAGAAAGAGATAGAGCCCAGGGGCCCCCAGAAACACCCTTACTGTTTTTATCCCCCAAAGGCCTGACACTTTCCCCCCCCTTTGGAAGTCGGTCTTTCCCCGTGACAATAACAGGCTTTTTTCAGCCCCCAAACAGAATCTGCCCCTTCCTGGGAAGCTCTATGCGGTAACTATTGTTTTAAATTCTTTTCGTTCGTTCTTTTCATTCTTTTAATCTACTTAACTATCTATCTATCTATCTTTTCTATCTATCTATCTATCTATCACTTTTAAATTTAAATTTCATTAAATTCATTCGTTTTTGGGGGGGTTTTTTTTTGGCCCATTTCTTGTTTCTCGTCTACTTTTTATTTTTCTTTTCCTCTATTTTTAAATGGGCCATTCTCTTCCCTTTGTTCGGGAACCCCTTTTACACGCATTTCCTTCGAAAATCTAAAACAAGCCAGTTTTTTTTTTTGGTCTGATTTTTCCCCCAAAGGGGGTGAAAATTTTACACGCTGCGAGGCCCGGACAAAACTGCCCCTTCTCTTCATTTGTCCAATTTCCCTCTAAAAGTTTTTAAAAGTTTTTTTAAAAAGGCTAATTTTTTCCTTTCTTATTTGGATTTTTTTTTTTTTTTGGGAGTGAAAAATGAAATCAAGCGCGGCAAGAGCCCATGGGGGGCCTTTTTTTTATAAACCTTTTGGGATAAAAATTTTGATAGCTACCACATAGGGCTTGCATTTGTTGTTTCTCTTTCTCAAATATTTTTTAATTTCAAAAAATTCGTAACGTTCGGGATGCACGTGGTTTTTGGGTGTGGGGGCCGGGGAATGTTTTTTGACAGCCAAAACAGGGCTGGGGTGGTCCCCCGGGGAAAGGGGATCTCAACTAAACGCTTTTTTGCTACTTTACAAGAATCTTTGATGTAGAAAACGGTTGCACGCCCCTTGGGGTTGTTTACTTAGCACGAAATAAAAGTTGGGAACGCCCCACAGGGGCCCGGGGAATTTTTTTCTTTTTTGGAATAAGGGGGTTAAATCCCGGCCTTTGCTAGGGAAAGAATTCCCCCTTATTCCCCGACACAAAAAAGGCCGGGGGGAGACACTGATTAAGGTTACTGAGCGTTAAAAACGTATCATAAAAAGGGGGGGGGGGGAGGAAAGGGGAGAGTATACTACAACAGGACTGTTACTTTATCAAAGAAGCTTTGGGTCACAATCTGCCCGAAGAACCGAGCAAACTAAACCCTTTTTTAAATTTCCCCTCTCTCTCCTCTCTTTTCTCCCCTCCCCCTTTTCTCTCCTCTCCCCTTTTTCCCCTCTCTCTCTCTCTCTCTCTCTCCCCCTCCCCCCCCCCGGACAAAATTTAATATTTTTCGAGCAATGTCTCGAAAAAACCTCCCCGATTCTGTTCAGCCCTTTTGCTATAAAAAGGTTTCTCTCGGGAACCCCCCCCCCCCCACACACACACCGCACGCACCCACCCCCAACGCCCCGCACGCCCCGCCACGCCCCACGCACCCCCAACACACACACACACACACAAAACCGGGCCGGGACAAAATGGATTGTTCCGTTTTTCTGTACTGCCTTTACTAAAATGAGCGGCTGAGTCCCCTATGGGGGAAGGGGGGCTACGGGGAAAGGGTGGTAAGTTCTTTTTAAAAAAAAGGGTTGCTAAAGAAGGGTTTTAAAATTTTTAACCTAACGGGAAAAACCCCAAAATTTTGGGACGTAAATAAAGTGAATAAAATGGAGAAAAAAGTGTGTTTGTGGTAGCTTGGCGGGGTTTGAACTGTTTTTTGGAAAAGATTTTTGAAAGGGTAAAAAGAACCCAAAGGGGACGATCAGTTTCTTTTGCGGGGGGGTGGGGGGTTTTGGGGGCTTTTCTTTTTAGGAAACCTAGGTGAAAACCCCTTTATATTTTGGGAAAGGGCGGGGGGGGGGGGGGGGGGGGGGGGGGGGGGGGGGGGGGGGGGGGGTGAAGGTTCAAAGAAAAAAGGAGGAGGGTGGCAGTAAAACTTTTTTTTCTTTCAGGATACATCCCCAAAAATGGGGGAGTGGGGCGGGGGGTGACCTTAGGGAAAACGGAACTAGAAGGCTCGTCTCAAAAATGTTAAACGTAATCAAAATTCTTTCAGAAAAATTTTGGGTTTGGGGTTTTCCCAAACGACAGACGTAAAAAAAAAGTGTGCCTAGTGATTTTTACATCTTACGCATTTTGGGGCTATGCTTTTAAACCCAAAGCCCTGGGGGGTGTAGCATATCGTGTACCGGGAAATAAATCCACTAAAAAAACAAAATACTTTAAAGGTAAGCACGGAAAAACATACACGGGCAAAAAAAAAAAAGACGTGACACTGTCGTATAACCATAGAGTCGCGGGGAAGAGCAGTATAGGTTTTTCAAGCACAGAAAACCAGCTGCATATGGCTGTATGGTGGGGTTGTTGTGGGGTGTGTGTTGGTGTGTGTGTGTGTGTGGGGTTGTGTGTGTGTATTGTGTGTGTGGGGGTGTGTGTTGGGGTTTTGGTGTGTGTGGTGTGTTTTTGTGGGGGTGTGTAGTGTGGGGTGTGTGTGTGTGTGTGGTGTTGTGTGTGTGTGTGTTGTTTGTGTGTGTGTGTGTGTTGGGTGTGGTGTGTGTGCGTGCGTGCGTGTATCCGTGGAAATGTGCTGCGTGCGTGAATGCTGGTTGCGTGGTGTGTGTGGGGTGAAAGATATATATTTAAATATATATAATATATAAATATATATAAATATATAAAATCAGTAAAATTTAAAATCCCTAAAACAATTTTTTTAAGTGCTAAAACCCTTTTGGGGAGCAACTTTTAGTTAAAACAAGTTAAAAGAGAACTTAAAACTATCAAAAAAATTGTTTGGGCCGTTTGCGCTCTCTCTCTCTTTTCTCTCTCAATCCCCATCCTCCCCCCTCACTCTTCACTTTTCCCCTCCTCTCCTCTCTCTCCTCTCTCTATATATATATAAATAAAAAATAAAAGGGGAGAGAAAAGAGAGAAAAGGGGAGAGAGAGAAGAGGAGAAGAAGAGAAAAGAGAAAGAGACTCTGAAAAGGTGGGTTGTGGGGTGTCCCGTGTGCGTGTTTTGTGTGTGTGTGTTTTGGTGTGTGTGTTGTGTGTGTTGTTTTTTGGTTGGTCGCGCGCGTCGGGCGAAACGAAAGTGCCCAAACCACTTATTCTTTATTCGTGTGGGGTGTGTGGGGTGGTGTGTGTTTTGTGTGTGGTGTGTTTTGTTTGTGTGAAGAGAGAGAAGAGAGAGAGAGAGAGAGAGAGAGAGAGAGGAGAGAGCGAAGAGAGAAGGAGAGGGGGGTTTTTCGCGCCCCGCGCGGCGGGGCGAACTAGAGAGAGAGGGGGAGGGGAGAGAAAAGAGAGAGAAAAAGGGGAGAGAACACAGACGGGGTGAAAAATTTTTTTCCTAGTTGATGACAACACCAAATTTTCCTCAGAAAACCTTTTTTAGCCTTCAGGGTCAATTTAAAAGGGTTTAAAAAAAATCGTTAGCCCATCTATCCCAAAATTTTCTTCCCAAATCGTTCTTATTCTTTTAAATTTTCGAAAAAAAGAACTTCCAACTTGGCACGTCAGAGGAAAAGTGTGAGAAAAACTCTAACTTTGTTAATGTTTTGTCGGCTTCGGGCCCCCCCAAAACCGGCCCGGGGGTTTTAAAGGACACCCCCACAGGAGGAAGGAACAGCCCCCCTTTTGGGGTTTTTGGGCCCGGAAGACCGGTGATAGAATTCGCGGGATGTCTGGGTCGAAAACGGGTCTTTAACTTGGGGGTCACCAGTGGAAAAAAGGGTCACCCACCACCATTTTTTCAAGGCAACCTATATCTCCCCATACACTTTTTTAAAACCAACACAAACAACTGTGGGAATAAACCATTTTCTATTTGAGGTTTTTGCCCCAATCTTTTGTTTTTGTTTTATTGAAACTTCGTGTTTTTATTTGGGCATTTGTTTTTTGGGTAAGGAAATCCAAAAGCTTTTTAAACTGGGGTCTATCTTTTTTCGCTTTTTAAACCGCCCTGTACTTGGGGAACACAAACTCCCAAAGCCCTCCCATGGACCCTACTAAAGGACCCTTAAAAAGGGTTTTCTTTCCGGGAGTATGGCTTTAAATTTTTTTTTTTTTTTCCCTACACCTGCATGCACAGAATGGCATGAAACGTATCCACAAATATTTCAAAACCCGGTAAAATTCACTTTAAAAAAACGAAACATCACGTGCCAACATTACCCTTACGGGGGGAGGGCTTTAGGATCTGTGGGACTGTAGCAAGAGCTTTTACTGGCTGGAGGCCCGGGGGAACAGGTCCAGGTAACCGAAAAGACAAAGACCCTGCACAGTCGCTCGTTATGTTCATGTAAACAGTCGCTAACAAAGAAAACCCAAAAGAAAAACTAAGCAGACGAGAGGAATTTTAGATATTAAAGTAATCTTTGAGAAAGCCGGGCACCAAAATAAAAAACAAAAATTTGGGAACCTTGGGGATGAAGAAGAAAAGGTTGGGCAAAGGTAGGTCGGCCTGGCAAGATATCACCCCTACAGAATGGGGTTACCGTTCGAACTTGTCTAGGAACATTTTGTCAATTTTTCTTGGGACCCTACTTTTTGTTTTTTTTCTGTTTTTTTAAAATTTTTCGGTCCCAAAGGAATCTTCAAGGTCAAAAAAAACCCCAAAACGTAACCAAAAACCAAATTTTTGAAAGTTAAAAAAAAAAAAAATGGGAAATTTTTGCGGGTTTTAAAATGGAAATTTAAATTCGCCCCCAAAACCACACGAAGCCTTCATGCATAATTATGGAATGCCACACGAAAAAGTGTCGTTTTTATGGGCCCAAATCTTTTCCCCGGGGGTTTTATAGGAAAAAACCTTTTACAAAAGGGAATTTGGGGGAAATTTGGGTTTATCCATGGGCCCTTTAAGGTCTTTCCCGGGAAAACCCACGACAAGGGAAATCCCCTTGTCTCTCGGGTGGAATTTAAGAACTGACGGGGTAATAAATGGCCTTTTTTAGGCAAGGGAAGGGCAACTCCCTCAAAAAAAGGCCCGAAACTTTTCTGCCTGCGGGGGTCTGGGAATTCATTTAAAAACGGGTTTAGGGTGGGGTTTTTCAGGGGGCCCAAAAAGCAAAAACAACCTTAACCAGAAGGCAAAAAAGGTAAAAGGTTAAAAAAGTCGGAACAAAAATTTTTTGGGTTTTCTTTGTTTTTCCCCTGTTCTGTTCCCTTTTTTTTTTTTCCCTCTTTTTAATTCCCCCCCCCTTTTTCGGGAAAATTTTCCTCCCTTTTTTTTTGTTTTCTTCCCCTTTCCTTTTTTACACCAACACCACCGCGCGCCAACCAACACCACAACACAACCACCCACCCAACCAAAACAAAAACAAGAAACCCCTTTTTTTCTTCTCCCTTTAATGGGACCCGGGGACCGGGGAAATTCAAAACCCAAATTTTTAAATTTTTTTTTCCCAAAATTTTTTTTTATTCTGGGTTGGTTTTTAGGAAAAGAACCTTTTTTTTTAATGGGTGGGGGGGACATTTTGTTTATCTTTTTCTTCTTTTTCTTTTTTCCTTCTTCCCCTCTCTTCTCCCCCCCCCCCCCGGCCGCCCCACCCCCAACCCCAAACACACACACACACAAAACACACACACACACACACACACTACTCAAACATTTTTTCAATTTCACCAAACACCCCAAAAGAAGGTTTTAAGAAAAAAAAAATAAAAAGGAAGGAAAAAGAAAAAAAGAAAGAGGAATTTTTTTTTAACGGCTTCAGCGACCCTTATTTTCCCTTCCCCCAAAAAAAAATAAAAAAAACACAAACATCCCCTTTCCCCCACAAAAAGAGAGAGAGAGAGGGGAGAAAGAGGGGAGAGAGAGGAGAGAGAGGAAAGGGGGGTAGGAAAAAAGAAAAAAAAGGAAATTTCCCGGGGGGGGTAAAAAAATAAAAAAAAAAAAATAGGGCCTTGCCCCCTCAGATACGGTAAAACAAGAGAAGACAGACAGACAGGGCAGACACAGAGAGAAAAAAGAGAAGAGAGAGGAGAGGAAAAGAGGGAAAAGAGAGTCGTCGAATAAAGCGAGCTTGGGAGAGGAAAAAGACAGAGAGAAAAGAGAGGAAGGCAGAGCTTACTAGCTTGGGGGAAAAGAGAGAGAGAGGGAGGGAGGAGAGAAAGAATTAAAAGAGCTTGGTAGCTTGAGAGAGAGAAAGAGGAAAAGAGAGAGAGAGAGAGAAAGAGAAGAGAGAAGGGGTACGGAAAATAAAATCCTGTTTTAGGCCCTTGCCCCCCATGAACGTTTCAAGAGAAAGGGAGAGAGAGAGAGGAAAAGAGGAGAGAGGGGAGAGAGAAGGAGAGAGGGGACAGACAGACAGACAGCGACAGACAACAAAAGACCCGACAGACAGACAGACAGAGTCCAAAAAAGCAGAGCTTGGAGGAGAGAGAAACAGAGTTTCCCAGAAGAAGAGGGAAAAGAGAAAGAGAGAATGCAGAGCTTTTCAACTTTGGGGAAAAGAGAAGAGAAAGAGAGAGAGAAGAGAGAAGAGAAGAGAAAAGAGGAGAGGAGAATAATTTCAAGGCTTTGGGAGCTTGAGAGAGAAAAGAGAGAGAAGGGAAAATTTTTTAAAAGAGAGAGAGAGCGGAGAGGGGAGAGAGAGGGGGGTGGGGGGGGAGCACGTGGGGCATCCCCCCCTGGGTTTTTCCCCAGGAAAAGGGGTTTCAAAAAAATTTTATGATCCCTCCCTTCCCCGAAACCGAAAGCAACAGTAAACACCGACATAAACCCGTTCTTAAAATTTCCACCCTTTAAAACAGAAAAATCAGCTTACACAAAGGGGGATCGTCCGGTGGGTATCCCGGGCCCCCGGGGCCCAAACAATAAATACTGTCGGGAGGGGAAGGGGTCACACGTGGGTTTAAACTGGAGTTGTTTAAATTGTTTGGGGGGCCTTTTTTCGTGGAAATTTTAAGGACCCGTCGTTCAGCAATAAGAAACTTTTATAAACCCTCTTTTCACACGTTTTTCGTGTGTGTGTGGTTTTGTGGGTGTTGGGGTGTTTGTTGGGGTGTGTGTGTGTGTGTGGGTGTGTGACCCTTTCTTTGTTTCTTTTCCAAGGGGGAAGGGGTTTTTCGTCCCTGTGGGGTTTAGATGTGGTCACCCGGGTTAGTTTAAAAGGGGGAGGAACTGTTAACCTGCACTTTGTTTTTTCCCCACTACTAATTTTTATGAGGAAGGGTTTAAACCCCATTTTTTTTTTTCCCTAAAACTAATTTTAATAGAACTGTTAAACCCGCACTTGTTTTAATTTTTTTACGCTTTCAATTTTATCAACCTACGTTTGGGCCCTCCGGGGGAAATTGCATCTCTTCCGAGATCCCGGGAAATGCTTTTCTGCACAATTTTTTGCAGCTGTCAGAGCCTACTGACTGATGATGGGTTTACCTAAATCTGACTCTGGAAAACCTATTGACTCCCGTATCCTTAAAACGATCCTAAAGCATAGACAAAACAGATTGTCCCCCTTTCTTTTTAAAACCTTTTCTTTAAAGAATTTTTGGGTTTTTAGCAACTTTTTTTCCTTATGACGTTTCTTTTTTGTTTGGTCGTTTTTCTTTTTAAATTTTTACTGGGGTTTTTTGAGGTTCTGTTTTAATTCTATTTTTTAAACCCTTTGGGGGTTTTTGGGGAAACCAAAAGCAGAAATTCAAAACTTGATGGGCCCCGGGGGGCACACAAAAAATTTAAAAGTGTCCCTTTCTGATGAGTCTGAATGGGTTTTTTTTTGTTGGTCACAGTAAAAAGCAAATGAAGTACTTGCTTTAAAATCTAACCCTTACTTTATTCCCGTTTTCTTTCTCCACTAACCCCCCCCCCCCCCCCCCTTTTTTTTTTTTTCTTCCTTGGTTTTAAATCTTTTTCCGAACCATCATTGTGTTTTTCTTTCATCTTTGCCGAACATTTTCATGGGGTGACGGAAAAAAAATTGGCCCCTCTTGAATTTCTTTTCCTGTTTTTAAAGAAAGGTACCCCGGGGGGAACAACTTTAAAAAACCTGCCCCAAAAACCAAAAACCGGTAAATCCCCTCCCGTTCTGATAACATTTTTTCCGTTACCCGCCACTTCCCCTCAAAAAAACGACGTGTTCAACCGGGGGTGAAGACATAAAAAACTTTTTTCCCCCAATTCCCCCACGCCCTTATTTTCCCTTCCCCCCCCCTCCTCCACACAAAAAGCACCGCCATAGTTATTTCTGTGGGCCCAATTTTGGGGGGGGTTTTTTAGAAAGAACTCCATTTTTCCCATGTACAGAAAACTTGGGCTTTTTGTTTTCCTCTCTCACGTGGACAAAAAGGGCACAAAAAGCCCCGTGGGAAAGGGGTTTTTCAACAAACACCACCTGGTTTGGCCTGTTTTTTTTGCTACCCAAAAATTTTTTCCCTTTTCCGAAAAACCGCAGGGGGGAAAAAAAAGGCCGCCAATTTCCCTTTCCCGCCGGGTGCCCTTGGCAGGGAACGTTTTTCCCCCGAGGTTTTCGGATGAAATTTAAAAGGGTCATGCATGAAGTGCTTCTTCAAGTTGAGTAAAGCGCAGTTAAAATTTAAAAACCTCACCAAATAGGGGTTTTGCTAATTGCCCAGAAAACCCCCCAAATGTACTCACCAAAAACCCTTTAATCCGAAAAATCCCCCCCCCCCCCCCCCCCCCTCCTACACACACACCACACACACACACACACACACACCAAAAACGCACACGCCGCACACCCCACACACACACCACACACACACAAACCCACACACACACACCAAAACACAAATAATTTTTATATATATATATATAAAACCCACGCAACCCCAAAGCAAAATACACACACACACACACCCACACACACACACACACACCCACACACACACCCCCCACACACACACGCTCACCACACACACACACACACACACACAACCCCCACACACACACACACACACACACAACACCCACACACCATACACACACAACACACACACACACACCCCACGCGCACGAGCGCACAAAAACACCCATTCACACACACTTTTACACAACAAGCACACCCACACAACCACACGGACACACACAAAACACAAAACACACACACACCCACACACCCACACATGCGGGCGTGCATCAAAGCACCAAATTTAAGTATTTTAAAAAATTCTTAAAAACCCAAAAGGGGGTTTTGGGGGGGGAGGGAGAAGTTTTTTTAGGGCAGACCTTTGCAGTTTCCCTTTAATACGCAGAGGGAAAAAAAAAAGGGGCCCGCATGAACAGAGAAGAGAGAGAGGGGGGGAGGGGGGGGGGGGAAAAGACCCGGGAATGAAGGCCAAAAGACAGAAACCCCAAAAGGGCGGGCAAAACAACCCACAGACACCACAGACCACCACAGACCACCACAAAAACTACACACACAAAACACCCACAGACCACACACAAAAACACACACACACACCCCACACACACACAACACACACACAAACACACCCCACACACAAAACATTTTGTAAGCACTCATGCACAGACGCGTGCATGCAAAGGACGCCACCTGCACGCAAGTGCACACACACACACAACCCACACACAACACACACAACCCCCAAAACACAAAACACACACACACACACACACAAAACACACACACACCCACACAGAAGAGAGAGGAGAGGAGAGAGAGAGAGAGGGGAAGAGAAGAGAGAGAGAGAGAGAGAAAAGTGAAGGGGGCCCGCGGCGCGCGCGCGTGTGTTTTTGGGTGGTGTTTGGTGTTGTGTGTGGGGTGTGTGTGTGTGTGGTTGTGTGTGTGGGTTTTTGTGGGGTGTGCATTTTAAAAAAACTTCATTACACACTTGACTTTCTGCTTATGTCGAACCTCACCCCCAAAAATTTTACAAGATCATCCCGTAGGTGGGCCCCAAAAAATTACATTCAGATTTACCGTCTACATACAAAACCCAAAGGTTTTAAACGAAAAACCCATACTCGCCTAGCAGGGGTAAAGCGGAAACCAAAAACCCTCAAACCCCACCAGAACGAGGGGGACGGGGGGAAAATCCAGCCAACACCGTGCCACACGTGTTTACTAGTCTTTTTTTCTATTAGAATACCAGAGAGGGGGGGAAAAGGGGGGAGGGGGGTGGGTTTTAAAAAAATCATAACAAAAACGTTGGAAAAAATTTGGTATGTTTTACACCCGGCTGGTGCGCTTTTTTCCCCATTGAAAGTTCCAGAAATTTTTGAGCATAAACCTTTTTTAAAGGGAAAACCCCCCAGGGAAAGACAAAACGAACAAAACCCGTAAAATTTCAACAAAGAACAAAAAACGAAGAGCCACAAGGGGGATGCGGGTGGGCGGAACTAGCATACGTTCACTCTTTGGTCCCCAAATGTTTTTTTCCCGGGGAGTTTATGGTGTTCATCCACGCAAAAAATTTTCCACTGGGTTTTTTTCCGAAAACCACGGGGATGTAAGGGGTTTTACTTCATTGTGTTTGCCATTAAATTTACATGGAACATGTCCCGTGATTAGGGAACAGTTGGGGGGAACTCCCTGGATCACTTTCCAAGGGGTCCCCCATTGGAAAGATCTACGTCTACGGGCATTTACTAATTTCAAAAAAAAAGGGAAAAAACATTCTTTTTAAAATTATGAATATTCTGACTCTCCCCTCTCTCTTTCTTCCCTCTCCCCTCTCTCTCTCTCTCTCTCCCCTCTCTCTCCCCTCACTCTGTCCCCTCCCCCTCTCTCTTTTCCGCTCACCCGGGCCCCTCTCTCTCCTCCCCTCCCCTCTCTCTCTCTTCCCCCTCTCTCTGTCCCCCCTCCCTTTTGTTAAAGGGAAGTTAGTTACCCGAAACTTGGAGGGTCCGAAAAGGCTGGGGGTTTTCAAACCTTTGTGTGGAAGGGGAAGTACGTGACCAAAAAAGCAATTTCCTTTTTTTGGGCAGCAAAAAATGAGCATGGAAATGGGGGAGGATGGGGGGGGGGGGGGGGTGATAGGGAGGGGGAAACAAAAAAATTCCTAAACTGCACCCTCTTGTCTGAACCATCCTCCTTTTCTCTTCTCTCTCTCTCGCCTCCTCTTCTCTCTCTCTCCCCTCTCTCCCTCTCACACACACACACACAAAAACACACACACACCACACACACACACACACAAAACCCACAAACACAAAAGAATGAATTTAAAAGGGAAAATTGGCCTGTCCCCTTTCCCTCCCTTTTTTTTACGTGTTGTTCTGTGAAAACTTTCTTTCTACCTTTTAAGGACTTTCGGGAAAACTTTTAGTGATGCAGTGTGACAACACGGGCGAAAAAACCCAAAAACAACAAGCACCACGCAGAACCCAAATAACAGCCAGGGTTTTTGCCATTCTGGGGCGTGTTTAAACTCCGACATTAAATACTCAAACGTACACTTTGATTTCAATTTTTTCCTTTTTAAATTTTTTTTCCCCTCTAAATCGGGGGACGGGGATCCCAAAAATTTTCCATAGACGGAAGGGGCCCACAAAATTTTAAAAAAAAAAAGGCGTCCCTTTGGGAAGGGAAAACAACCCCCTCATCCACCAAGAGGGGAAAAGGGGAGAGTTATGATTGGGAAAATTCCCGAATATTAAGGCATCTCCGAGTTCTTTTCCCTTTTGTGAGCCCAGGATGGTGGTGGAAGTGAAGAAAAAAACAAAAATTCCGGGAAAAAGAAAGGAGAAATACAACAAATTCCCCAAAACAAGGGTTTTTCCCTACAGTGCCGTAAGGTTGTCGTCAGGAAAAGCTTAGCAACCCTGCACAACGCTTAGACCTGTTACGGGGGAAAAGAGCCCTTTAAAAAAAAGTTCAAATTTAAACAGGGGAATGAAAAGGTCTTGACCCAACGGGGGGTAACCGTTGTATCTATTGATAAAAAAGGCGACGTTTGAACCCTTAAAAGTTTTTTAAACCCTGGGGGGATCTACCATGGAAAAATCAAGGCCTTTTAGGGGCCCAAATTTTCCAACGATAAGTAGAAACGAATCATCCCTTTTATTAGTAATGCCATTTTGGTATTCGAAACAGTACTTTTTTCAGCCCAACTAAATTGCTTAAGCAATTTTCGCGATTTCCTTTTGGGGGCGGGAAAAAATTTCGAACAAAAGTAAAATGCCATACTTAGCAAGGGGGGGGGGTGTTTCATGCAGGGTGTGCCCTGCCTTTTTTGGGGCCATGCCTGTGTGTCATGCCTTGGGGGGGTCCATGCCTGTGTTTGGCCATGCCTGTGGTGCCTGGCTGTGTGTCCTGCTGTGTGTGCCTGCCCGTGTGTCATCCCGTGGGGTGCCATGCCGGTGTTTTGGCATGCATGTGTGTGCCATGCCCGGGGGTTCCATGCCCGGTGTGCCATGCCTGTGTGTGCCACCCCGTGTGTGTCATGCTTGTGGTGGGCATGCATGTGTGTGCCCCTGCCTGTGGTGCCCCGGGCCCGTGGTTCTTGCAATGTTTGCCTTTCCTGTGGGGGTCCATTTCCTGTTGTGCCAAGCCTTGGGGGGCATGCATGGGGGGTTTTTCATGCATGTGTGGGCCATGCCTTTTGTGTGCCATGCCGGTGTTTCCCTGCATGTGTGTGCCAAGTCCCGTGTGTGCCCCCTTGGCCCCGTGTGTGCCCCTGGCTGTGTGTGCCATTTCCTTTTGGGGGGGTGTGTGGGGGTGTGTGGGGGGTGGGGTTTGTGAGTGTGTGGGGTTTTGTGGGTTTTGGGTTGGTTTTGGTGTGTGTGTGTGTGTGTGTGTGTGTGTGTGGGGGGTGTGTGTGTGTGTGGGTGTGTCCCTGGCCCGGTGTGCCATGGCCCGGGGCGGGCCAATTTCCTGTTTTTTTTGGTTTTTCCATGGTGTTTATTTGCCAAAAAAGGCCGGGCCCCCAACCCCGAAAACCGAAAAGA
>CM031606.1:39987776-39997776 GCA_018398815.1 Conus ventricosus
CTTTATGCGTAAGAGGTATATCCAACCAGAACCAGCTGTTGACACAAAGGTACACTCAGCCAATACTTATTGCTATCAATGTATTCTCACCCTACACTGCTTGTTGTTACCCAGGTGTCGTTCAGTCATTACTATTTGTTTTTATAGACGTACGTTCAACCAATACTAGTTGTTGCCACCGAAGTACGTTTAGGAAAGACTTTTACTGCAGAGGTACAGTCACGCGGTACCAGGTATTGCTACAAAGGTACACAGAGCCAATGCAAGTTGTTTTTGCCAAGGTATGCTCAGCCAGTACAGTTACTGCTACACGTTCAGTAAGTACTTGTATTCGCTATGCAGGTAGGTTCGGCCACTTCTGGTTTCACCACCGAGGTACGTTCAGTCTTTATAAGATTTTCCTTCCGAGATAAATTCAGCTGCAATTAGTTTTTGCTGAAGTCAATACTGGTTATTACTAGCGGAGCAGGTTCACCCAATATTAGTCTTTTGCTGCCATGTTACCTTTTTTCTACTGAAACGCGTTCAGCGAACATTGCAGGTTTTTCTCCGACATCCTGCAACAGAATCTTAAAGTGTTATACATACGGACCTACCTTTGCGTTTAGTCCCACTCCTGAGTCCTGTTTTCAGTCCAGAGAGAGAAAGAGAAAGATGGTGTTCCAGAATCAAATGATTCTGACGGAAAATGATGCGTAAGAAGAAGCTTATCGTGTAAATTTAGCAATGAACTTTGGGTCGAAAAGAATGGATGTGCATCAATCAAAATAACAAGAATTGCTGTGGGAAAACCAGGAGGTGAACGTGTTAACGTAGTTGCTATTCACAAGTAATTAGAAATCACATCGTTTACCAAAGTAAGTCTAAATTATATATGACAAAAATGTTGCTTGGGAAAAATATGTAATAGAAATATGAGAAACTGCTCTCTGATTGTCAGAACTATGTTAACAGTTGTATATTCTGTAAACTCTACGAATATTACTAACATATTCAGGGCAACGTTGAGTATTAGAAACACGCCATAAGATGAACACTAAAACGAGTTTGATTCGGGATATGGGCTGATAGCCTATGAATATCTGTGCGTAAAGTTCTACTTAGAACTTTCATAAATATGGTAATGCACACACGCCTTCAACATAATGCATTTATGAATTGATTCGAATAGACAAAGTTGGGTATTTAAAGGAAAGAAATTTCTCTCAGCATGACTTTGGAATTCTTGAGATTATGGCAATTGAGGATGTGTACGTCATTGATATTTAATTCATGTTCTCACTAATCTTCGCTCTATGGTTGATTTAAAGAAATGAAACCATGTAAAACATTGTGGTGATGCCGGTCATTTATCAAATTGATGTAAACCTCCAACGCCTGCCCTCCACCCGAGCCCAACCTGTGTTTTACTTGAACATTAAAAAGTTTAGGCCTTGTGTCCTACCTAGCTCACAAAGAAATCACTAAGACATTTCACAGATCTATAGGACCAACTGTCAGGATGCTCTTTTGTTCCATTTAAGTAATTTTACTGAAAGAAAAGATGTGGAGTATTGCTGGCAGATAATACAGTAGTGAAAATAAATAAAATGTTCGAGATGATGGCTCCAGGAAAATCAATAGGACATTTTGGAGAACTCATGGGCAACGTTTCAGGCTGCTTTGGGGGAAAATTTGTTGTTCTTACACTACTCAGGCACTTTAATTTTTGAAAAAGTGGATTTTGTAGTCAGGTTATACAGAACTCTACTTAATCAAAACTGAGTTTGATCTGAGACTTACAGGAACGAAATGTTACTAATTTGATCAGTCAGTATGAACTGGTCTTCGCATTTGTGGATGCTGTGTATAGCTGGTGACCACTCTGTTTATCCTGCTGTATGACCACAGGAAAGTCTTGGTCCACTCGGCTTCCACCGATCCCGAACAGTCAAACCTTGACCATTATAATCTACCGGTATAACGCAGTAAGCTCTGCTGTGCCAAAAACAAATACTGCCAAGAGAAGGCATCCAGCAAGGTTTCCAAACAGGAGGCCCTTGTTTCAACCCCTACAAGATAACCACCCTCTGAAAGACAACTCTCCGTCAAAAGTGACGTCTAATTTGTTTAGACAATAAACATGCTAACTTGTGTGCTTCTTTGACATTTATCTAGGAAATTAAGGTGCATTCTGATAATATTAACTTGGATCGTTGACAGAAAGAAAACACAAGGGAGAGAAAACATGCTTTAATACGAGTGGGTGGTAGTGTGTCATGTTTAGAGTGATTCTGGAGTGTTACCCCGGCGATTTCTTTCCTTTCTGCGGCTCGTCAAGTACCAGTGCCGATTATTCCTTCTGACAATTATTGGACAACTATCTTTTATGTATTGGAAGAAAATAATGAGTGAATATTAGATTGTTTTTCACCTTAAGCCCTAAATGACGTTTATCTTGTTAGCGTCGAAGATGGAAGTACACTTTTATCACAGGAAGAAAATGGATAAGAAGCTAGGTTGTTAGAACTTCGTCTTCGTTTTTCGTATTTGTCACTTATGTTTGTAAACATTAATCTACCCGTCGGACAACGTCATTCGCCGAATTCTAACATTTGTACGAAGAGACTTGGAATTTCACCTGCTGTTAGTTTGGAAAAGACCGTCCAAGTTGTTTCAATTGAATGCGTAGTTTCGTTCACAGCACTCACGAAGTAATCACTGTGAAGGCACGATAAGCTCTTGAACCGTAGTAGGAAGAACACGCAGTATCCACTGGCATCCAGTATGTTCAGGACAATCGTGTGTTGGCGTTCATCGGGAGAATTTTAATTCCGTTTCTCCGGACATCGACTTTTTGCCAGTGAAATCGAAAACTTCTCGTGCTTCAATTCAACATGCTTTAGGGGTCTTGCATTGGTAGTCATGGTTTGTCGATTCAGAAAGCTACAAGCAAGGACCATTCTTTCCATAAAATAGCAAATAAACAATATGATGAATGGATGGACGCACAGATATAGATGTTTGGTCTATTAAATATGCCTAAGTCGTTTTACAAGTAATATCGTTAACCGCTTTATATTGGAACACAGCTTGATATAGTAACGTCTGCGGTAACAACTATAACACGTTCAATGAGGGGAAATAAAAACGAGTGGCGCATTCAGCCGTCATACAATCAATCGCATCAACCTCTAAGGAAAAGACACGTTTATTGAAAATGTACTCGTCACAGGGAAAGTGAGAGAGAGAGAGAGAGAGAGAGAGAGAGAGAGAGAAGAGAAGAGACAGAGACAGAGAGACAGACAGAGAGAGAGACAGAGAGAGAGAGAGATGTTAAAAAAGTAACCCCATTGTGATTCTGTGTGTTTTCGTTTCCATTTTTGCTTCTTTTCAGCAACACAGTCATCGGTTTCACTTCCTCTCTCGTGATCTTACATATGTACGCTTACACTGACTTATTTAAATTTGCGAACATGTACCCCAAACTCACGCTTTTAGAACAACAGCATATATCAATACTTTACCAGTAGGTCTAAAATAAAAGCAGTGTTTTTGTAGCTGTACAAGTGTTTTACTCCCCTCAGCAAGGTGGTGAACTCTACGCTGCAAATTTCTTGACCGGTTGTTGAATTCCCAAATGCTTCTCGAAATAGCTCAAAACGCAAATTCACATAAGGCTCAATTAAGCGTCCGGCCACAGCTAGCTACCGCTTTTCCACGGTCCCTGGATACGCTGCAGACATGATGACTCGAAACCAGTCAAGCTGTGTATGTCCACAAAATGAATGAAATTGACGCAGTTTGATCATAAACATTGACTGTCGCGCCCGGCTTGACCACAAATTCTTTGGACGATGTGCTTATTTGATTACAAACATTTCGGTCATTTTGAAGAGCGTCGGTCCAGTGACGTCAGAGGCGCAGATGACCAACCCACCCATCTCTACCCCCTGTCAAAACTGTCAAAACCCTCCTAGGTGGATGAAGCTCGCTCTCTCTCTCTCTCTCTTTTCTCTCTCTCTCTCTCTCTCTCTCTCTCTCTCTCTCTCTCGTTTGCTTTCTTGTTTTCCCCTGTTTTTTTATTGTCTTCCTTTCCTGCGTGGCGACGCTTTTCCTCTCCTAACCCACAAACATCTAATAGCCCTTTGTCTTTTCTTTTTCCTGCCCACACTCTCCCACTCTCCCCCTTCACCTCTCTCTCTCTCTCTCTCTCTCTCTCCAAATCCACGCCACAACACTAAACCCTCTTCTTCTGTAGCTCTGCCCTTTTTCGCTTGCTTGTTCTCCTTCAACGAACAACTGATCCCTGTCAAATCCACACGTTAGGGCACGATTCGGCAAGATGCAACCAGATTGGACATAAACCTTGTTTAGCTGATTTATCGAAAAGCTTGAGAAGAAATCACCCCACGTTTCCATTTTGATTGTGCCCTGTACCCCCTTGTTTATTGGCTGATGCCATGCGACGAAGGGCCAATCACATCGTAACTGCAATTTCAAATTGCTTCAGGACATCCGTTAAGAATTCCGTTCAGGTTTTCTATTTGTTACTTTTGTTGTTGCTGTGTTGTCATGGTGAGTTTCTTTTTGTTATCATTACCCAGTCCATAGCATGGTACTGGAGTATAAGGTATTGTTTTCTGTTCGGCTTGTGTTATCATGACCCAGTCCATAGCATGGTACTGGAGTATAAGGTATTGTTTTCTGTTCGGCTTGTGTTATCATGACCCAGTCCATAGCATGGTACTGGAGTATAAGGTATTGTTTTCTGTTCTGCTTGTGTTTGGTTGTACACAAGAGATATTAAAATATTGTCACACCAAAATCCTTTTATTTAAAGTGTGCATAAAGTTTTTATCTAGCAATTTGTAAATTGTTAGGCGCCTTAGCTACAGATGTACGGAACAAAGGGGCCAATTATTCGAAAACCAGATACAAAAAACAAACGCGCAAACAAACAAAAGCCCCTAGTGTCGGTGAAAGGGATGCGGTTTTCTTTTTGCAGTTTGACGTTTGTGCACAAAGTTGTGTTCTTATACATAAGGGCTAATGTTCATAGTTTCTGATATTTCCTTCCTCATATTTCCTTTTTTCTTCTTCTCACAGTCACATATGAGCAGTGGAATAGGAGGGGGTAAAATTCTACTGTTGATGTATGGATGGGGGACGTACACGTTTCCCGCTCAAGATACATGAAATTCTGAATGTCTGTCTCTCACAGTTTACCAGTCACTATTTTTTTCTTGTGGGTCCTTCTCCTCTCTCTCTCTCTCTCTCCTCTCTCTCTCTCTCTCTCTCTCTCTCTCCTCCCATACTGCACGTTATCAACACCTAATCCCTATTAAATCCACACGATAGGGCATGGTTCTCAAGATGTGGTCAGATTCGACGTAAACAGTTGGTTTTTTTTGGGTTTATCGAAGAAGCTCATGAAAAAAATCAACAAACGTTTCCACTTTGATTGTGCCTGTGCCCCATTACCCCGTTATTTATTGGCCGATGCCATGCGATGAACAACCAATCACATTGTAACTGAAATTTTTTTTTTTTGCTCCAGGATATCCGTTAAGAATTCAGTTCAGGTTTTCCCTAGTTACTGTTGTCGTTTCTGTTTAGTCATGCTGATTTTATTCCGTTCTGGTTACCCACTACCCACACGTGAGGCTGACGTACAGGGTTTGTTTTCTATTCTCTGTGTGTTTGTTTGATTGTACAAAAGAGATGTCAAAAGTGTTAAGAGTAGAATCTATGTTTCTCACAGGATTGTAGAAAGAGTTTTTATCCAGCTGTCTGTAAACTGTGATGCGTCTTAGCTACAAAACAGAGAAAACAGGGAAAGGGGAGGGGGGGGGGGGCGGCGGCGGGGGGGGGGGGGGGGGGGGCTCTTTGAGGACGAGAAAAGCAAACAAACGCCCATCGTGTCGAGGAGAAGGGGGGGGGGGTTCTTTTTGTAGTTGACGTTAGTGCACAAGCATGGTCGTGTCCTTCTGTAAGGGCTGTTTCATAGCTCCCTTTTTCTTTCCATAATTTGAAATGACCAAGGGGTTAAAGTTCTAACGATGTTGTGTCGGTAGCGAACATATTGTACGCTCAGGTTACGTGAAAATCTGAAAGTCTCTGTGCATCTCGCAGTTTACTTGTCAGAAATTTGTCAGTGGGTATGTCTATGTGTTTGTCTGTCATTCATTCTCTTCTTGTTTCTTTGTTCCTCTCTGTCTTTGTCTCTGTCTGTCTGTCTGTCTCTCTGTCTGTCTGGCTGTCTGTCTGTCTGTCTCTCTCTCTCTCTCTCTCTCTCTCTCTCTCTCTCTCTCTCTCTCTCTCTCTCTCTCAATCACTATCACTATCCTTGAGGGTTTCTTCTTAATTCTGTCAAAAAATGGAATGCAATTTGTAAGTTTTGAAAAGCGATAGAAGCCGGAGCAAATGTTACAAAGTTGCACTGGATACTGCAAATGGTATTTCAAAAAGTTTGAAAATTTCACTCTCTCTCTCTCTCTCTCTCTCTCTCTCTCTCTCTCTCTCTCTCTCTCTCTCTCTCTCTCTCTCTCTCTCTCTCTGTCTGTCTTTCTCTCTCTCTCTGTATTCAAAATCAATCGAGGCAGTTTTCTGTGAGTATGAATTCACGTTTATTTGGTTGCAGCGAGGTGTTGGAAGTATAACCAAATGCCTTTTTAAAATCTCTTCTTCCTTGTCTGTTCTGCATGTCTTATGTCTACATTTGGAGTTACGAGTGTGTACTTGTCTCATCGTGGAAGGAAAAGTTCTCTCTGTGTTTCATGTTGTGCTTAATCTTGTTTAAACACAGAGAAATTGGTTTGTTTACCGAAGAATGGTTCAATATGTCCAAGATCCTGGTATATAAATTTGATTGACTCGTATTGCTGTAACATCTCCATTTTGCACGTAAGGGTTTAGTGTACTTCCATGTAAAGGCAATGCATAGTACTGCATGGCTCTGACCAAAGCACGTGCAGTCCGTCCCACGAATTTATTGGTGAAAATGTGTCAGTGTCTGTTTCATTGTGCTATGTATGCGTATCTTATGTTTTAATTTCTGGAGCATTTGTTAATAGCTCTATTGCAAGCAATAATCTGAGTAAGAAATGTTTGTCAGATAAGTGACATTTCTGGTGTGGTTTTTTTCCCCCATTTAATTCATATTATAAAAATGTTATGTAGGACGCTTTTGCCTTGCTCTTTACAAGTATCTGTAGACAATGTGAAACATACCAGAAGATCACAGACTATACGATCCCTGTTTTATATTTGGCAGTTTGTTTAACCGGATTTTTATTTTATTAACTGGATTTGTTATTTCTCCAATACCCCCAATCCATATTTGCGTTGTGGCATATTTGTCAAATGAATTGTTTATTCCCCACCACCTCCCATGCCATAATTATTTGGTATTGTTGTCCGAGGCCAAATGTACAAGTAAACGTTCTTGACTTTTGAGTTCTGTGCTCGCTCGCTCTCTCTCTCTCTCTCTCTCTCTCTCTCTCTCTCTCTCTTCTCTCTCTCTCTCCGCCACAGTGACAGTCTTAAGACCAGCCGCTGAGTGGTCTACGGTTAGAAGTTAAACTGAATTCCGACTCATCTTACGGAAGATGACTATCTAGCCATCAGAGCTTCACCCGCCTTCCCCCCTCCCCCCCCTCCCCCTTCTTCCTTCTGTCCTGAACTACGAACCACTTCTCCCTTCACCTTAGTGACACCGTGCATGTGATGACTAGGGGGGGAAATCAGCAAGTCTGAGACATGAGACAGGGAAAACATGTAAGCTGTTAAATCCTTTATTTGCTTTTTCGTCAGAATGAGTGATGGTGTTTGCCAAGGTATTCCTGCTGATGGCTGAACGTTACTGCCTGGCCACCATCCTATCAGGTGAAGAGTATTTGGCCAGTCCTTGGACTGTCTGTGTCAGCCAAGCTCTGGTACTTCTGTTTCCCTTCACTATTAATTCCCAGTCATTTTACTTATTCGGTTTCAATCTTGGCGCGACGACGGGTCTGGAGTTTTGTTAGAAATATAAATCTGTGTAGGAACTGTGCTCAAAAAGGCATCGAAGAGGATTGTTTTAATATATTAATCTACTTAATCTAATGCGTACATCAGTGAGGGTGTGTCAGGGGGAACAGAATGAACAACGGGCAGAGGTTGATTTTCTGCTCCCCCATCCCCTCAGTGCCTCCTCTCTCAGCGTCACTAGGGAGAGAGTAGTGTATTATTGCATATTGGTTTGTGTGCGTTGTATTGGCATTATCTTTTTCCAGTGTTTTTCTGCTGTTTCCGTTTTGCTTTGTTTTCTTTGTTTGTGTAAAATCACAAATGTCTGAACGCTCGTAAACTAAAAGTTTCATTTAGATAGAAGGCCGACAGACAGACTGACCCACTGATACACTGACTGATTGACTGGCCGATTGACGGACCATCGAATTAGTAATATCCTTTCCCTAGACCGCCAGAAAAGAGCAAAGCAGCCAATGTTTGACTCGAACCCTTGTGATGTGCTCTTGCAAATTCAGCGCCCTACCCCTGTAAGCTAAACTAAGCACCTAAAACACAGATGATGACATCCATAGCTAAATGTGATGCCGACCCTTTGGCAACGACGTTGGTCCGACCACTTTTCATCAAAATGAGCTCTGATTGACACTTAGTTCCGAGGTTCCAGACAGATTCAAAGGCACGAATGGTTACTGTCCGTGATGTATTTGGCCGAGCCTTCCATCCCTGCATTTAGCTACATGGTTGCTTTGATCATGCTGTCCATTACTGAAACCCTTAAGGGGAGAAGCAGGAGGACATGTGCTCATGCACATAATCATATTGCGGTTGCAGCTTATGATGTTCTGATTCTGTTCTTCCTGCCTGCGGCCTCAGCTATTGAAGTGTCCCCGGTAAATCAGCAGACAAATCCTGATTGCCTTTGTCTGTACCGAGTGATGGCTTCTTTGCTAAATGTTTGGAATTCATAACTGATCCTTGATTGATAGGACATGGATCAAATCGGCTGTTTTTTGCTTTGACAAATAGCGTACAGACAACACACCTACACATATCTGAGAGCTATAATAAACTACAACTCTTTGGGTGTCTTCGAAAAAATAAATGATTGGAGAGTGGGGCTGAATCAGTAGAAGTGCTTTCAAAACGTCTGAACACATTTATTTTATCATATGCGTAGAAGAGCAGATAAATTTGCCCTCGGGGATTTTTCCTCTGTGTAGTTCAAATTTAGATTTGTTATGTGATCTATCCACAAAACGGACCTAGAGGAAAATACTATGAAAATGAAGAGAACGTTGATTCATTTACTGCTGGCCTAGTTTCTGTCCCTCTTGATTTGAGGCACTAGACCAGTTTAAGAACTCGAGCCAAATTAGACTTTGGGATGTGTCGGTAAAACAGTCTAGGGAAAAGGGGAAGATCATCAACAAGAAAATAGCTTTGTCAACGAGAGAGAGAGAGAGAGAGAGAGAGAGAGAGAGAGAGAGAGGAGGGAGGGGAGAGGGAACGTATGTGCATTTGTGCGTGTGTGTGTGTGTGTGTGTGTGTGTGTGTGTGTGTTGTGTGTGTGTGTGTGTGTGAGAGAGAGAGAGAGAGAGAGAGAGAGAAATGACAAATGACAAAAATTAATGTTTAATGAGCCAGGCCTTCTGCCCATGTCAAGGGGAGGGGACACAAAAGGAAATCATGTCAAGAGAGTACATTGAAAATGAACACGATTAACTTCCATACTAATCTGTAAACGAAATAGCAAGATCACGGATTTTAGATGCATCAGTTAGATACGCTGCCGGTCTGCACATACATTTAGTGTCACACATCAGTAACGATAACCTGAAAGTAGAAGGGTTATGGTAATACTTTCGGGGTGTGTATTTGTTTCTAACATTTGCACATATATGGGACAAACGCATGTAAAATGAAGTCCCTTTTTCTGGGATACTCTCACAAAATGGGCAGTTAGGGAGATATTATTAGAATACCGGTACCGATGCGTGCGTAATTCTGA
>CM031606.1:40002776-40010276 GCA_018398815.1 Conus ventricosus
GTTCTTCACCTTCTCTCCTCCCTCCGCCACACTTTTGTCTTTTCTCGTTTCAAAGTGTTGCTGTGTTAGTGTGAAGGGAAAAGTGTGATGGTGAGGCTGATGTTGTAAAGCTGAAGACAACGTATGAAGCTGATTTGTGTCTATGTGTGCGACCTCTCTCTCTCTCTCTCTCTCTCTCTCTCTCTCTCTCTCACCTCTCTCTCTCATCCTCCTCCTCTCTCTCTCATCCTTAACGCAGCTTTAGATTGAAATGATTTGACTTGAACTTTTCCGCTCCCCTCCCTCCCCCCCCCCTTCTCCTCACCCTGTCTGTATATTCTGTCTGTCTCTGTCTCAGTCTCAGTCTCTCTCCTCTCTCTCTCTCTCTCCTCTCCTCTCTCTCTCTCTCTCTCTCTCTCTCTCTCTCTCTCTCCCTCTGTGTGTGTGTGTGTGTGTGTGTGTGTGTGTGTTTGTGTGTGCGTGCGTGCGTGTGTGTGTGTGTGTGTGATTGAAAATCCATTACTCTGTTTATTAGGACAACGCTTCAGACATGTGAGTCAACAAGGAATGTTGGCCCTGAACGTTATTTTGATTTATGAAGGAAGTGAAAACGAATTGGCCTTTTTTTTCTCTTTTGTCGTGACGTTTTGAGTGTATTGATTAATTCCACGTCACAGCAAGACATCAATAGTTCTGCTCCCACTTGCACGTGGACATGTTGGTAATATTGTCAAAATATCGGGTTTAATAGTGTTATACCTCAGTGACTCCCATGTCTCCCTCATTATCATCCTTCTCTTCATACGTCGTTCTCTTTATGTCCTCTCTTATGCCCTATTACTCTACGTTTCTGTCTGGCTTGTCAAGGTACTCCTTTAGTGTCATCACCTTTCTTCTATGTTGTTTTATGTACCCCCTTGATGCATTTTTTTCTGTCTCAATTCATATACTCCCTCAGTAGTGTTACTCTTTTTGCTCTGTCTGATCTTATGTATTCCATCAGTGTCACGCCTTTCTTCCTGTCTGGTCTTATGTGCTCCAGCAGCGTACTTTCCTTGTCTTTGTTTCTATGTCTCATCGTATACACTCCCTCAGTGTCATAACTCTTTTTTTTCTGTCCAGTCTCATGACATTGTGATCCGTCAGTGTCATTACTTTTTTTCTGTCCCGTTTTGTGTTCCTCCTCGGTGACATTACTTTCGTCTGTATCATCTCATGTACTCCACAGGTTAGTTCCGTTACATCTTGTTCTGTCTTGTGTACCCTCTCAGAGTCGTTGTCCTCTGTGTATTCCCAATGTCATTATGTTAATCTGTCTCATCTTTCGTGCTTTCTCACGTACTTTTTCCTTGTCTCATCATTCTTTTTTTTTTTCTCAAACGCCATTACACATGGACAACAGTCCTCGGGGTGAACCGGGTGGCCCTCCTCATACCTTCCGCAGATCTGTGTCACCTTTCCCAGCCCCTGGCGCGCCCTTATGCCTTTTAAAAGGTACTCCATAGTTTCATACACTTCTCCCCTAGAACAGAATGTGGATGCGATAAAAGTGGAAAGGACTGTACGAGTGGTATTGAATCTTCCAAAGCAGACTGCTCTGGAACGATGCTACACTCAGAGTCAAGGTTCCACCACAAAGTCTGGTTGAAAGTACATTCCTAGATCTTGTAGACCCAACGTGTTGGACTCGTGGTACGAGTCCGGATTTGTTTTTCCCAACTTATTAGAATATGTACCATCTTCATTTTTAGAGAGTTAAGTCCCTCCTCTTTTCTTCTGCCTAAGTTTTTAATCTTTCAGAGGCATTTCTGTCATTCCTTTTTCGTCCTATTATTCACACACGAGTATTGCTAGTCGTTTAGCAATTTAGGAGGACAAAATGTAACCCGTCAACACCTGCTTGTCTTACGTTACTTAAACATTATTCCTCTAGTTAGCGCTAAGAGGCATGCGATGAGTATTAAAAGTGCTCGATTGATATCTCTCTTCAGCATCGGTGTGATCCAAATTCATTGTCGAAACGTACAGCATACACAAAAGTCTCTCTCTCTCTCTCTCTCTCTCTCTTCTTCTCTCTCTCTCTCTCTCTCTCTCTCGTCTCTCTCTCTCTCTCTCTCTCTTCCTTTTTCAAGTTCACTTACTCTTGTCTTATCAATTACGTTTTCTGGGATTGCAAGACCACTGAGAACATTTGAATTGAAATATACATACTCACACACATACGCGCGCGCGCGCATACACACACACACACACACACACACACGGCGCGCGCACACACACACACACACACACACACCACACACACTCTCTCTCTCTGTCTCTGTCTCTCTGTCTGTCTGTCTCTCTCTCTCTCTCTCTCTCTCTCTCTCTCAGTCTTCACCTGCCGTTGAAGGGAGAGGTTGTACGACCTGAACTCTCATTCACTGCATTATGACTGACACAGCTTTCGCTCTCCATGAACTGTCGCCTGTCAACCAGCAGCAGTTTGAAACCAGGTGTTCACAGATTTACACAGCCTCCATGCTCAAGGTGTTAGTCTTAGTCGACAAATTTATGATCTTTTTTCAAATCTTCAAAACTCCTTCAAGATTTTCGAAGCTGATCTTCAAGGCACAAAAACAGACATCAAAGACAACAGGTGGGACATAAGTGAACTTCAACAAAACAGTGTCTTTCAACATGACAGATTAAACGAAATAGAAGAAAAACTTGAAAAACTAGATGTGGCAAAACGAGAAAAGAATTTGAATTTTTTGGAATACATGAATCAGCAGCATGGGAAGAGGCGAATGACACGGACGAAATCGTAGCAGTACTCAATTACTTCTCCTCCGACAGATGGTGGTCAACCAGAGACATTGAATATACGTATCGTATCGGAAGACACGAAGGTGGAAACTGGCAACGTCCTTTAATCGTATGTTTCAGCCACATGAACGATAAACTCCACATTCTAAAAACAGATCTCAGAGCTCGGCTCCGACAAGAGGATATCCGAGTGGCAACAGATCTCACTGTTAGCCAAAGGGAGCAGTGCCAGCAACTGAAGCAAGAAGGTAAAATACCTATATTTAGAAATGGAAGACTGTACGTAGATGGTAGGCCACACAACTACATACCCAGGCAATCAAATGATAGCTATCAGCGGTCATTAAAAAGCGATGATGGCTCCACCAGCTACAAGAGACATGGCCCCTGCAACCAGAAAGGAAACGTGGAAGAATACCTGCATCGTGTCTCCCTGATCAGCAGCAGGGAGGGGCGTTTTCCGTATGTTCCCCAGACCAACTACGGCAGGAAAGGAAATCTTCTCCAAATTTGTCCATCAGATCAGCAGCAACAGGTTTTCGAACACTTCCCTTTACTAGACTCAGTGCACTGGCCACCACTTTTGAACCGGCAAAATATGGCGCATCGTGACAACCCCTCGCCTTACAGGTTTGGCTTTTCCCCTCTATCCAATAGTCCTCTGGTCACTCCACAGGAATTCAATGCTCTTCCCACACCTCACAGGTCACCAAATGGTCAGAGAGCAGAACTGTAACGGAGAGGGGTACAAAAGGGAATCAGGGAAATACATAAAGAAAGACAGCGAGAAGAGGATCAACAACACAACAAACAATGCCTTTGGGAAAAAACAGCAAAAACAGCTAGACCAGCAACGGCAACATCAAGAACAGATCCAGCAACAGCAGCATGAACAGCTCCTAGAGAGACAGCAACAGGGGCAAGAAGAACAACAGATTCAGCAAAGAAACGGTCAACAGCAAGAACAGGAACAGAAAAAGCAAAAGAATCAGCAGCAAGAGGACGAACCGCTGCAAAGAAAAACGACAAAAACAGCAACACCAAGAACAGTTGCAAGGAAAACAACAACAATCAAAACAGATGCAAGATGAACAACATCAGCAAGATCAGCTGCAAGAAAAGGAGCCGCAACTGCAAAAGGAAGACGAATGGCAGCAAAAAAAGCAGCAGGAGTCGCATCAGCAGCAAGGATCAGGTCAGCAACAGGAAAAGCCAGAACAGCAGCGGCAGTTAGAACAGCGACAACATCAACGTATGCTGGACCAATCTGAAGACAAGCAATCGTGGAACAGCATGAAAATAATACTAATAACCCCGCCTCCCCTCAACTAGTGCACACAGGTCTAGGGGAAGAGGACAGTACAGACTCTGACCCAAATGCTGTGTCTCGACAGTTACGCCCCAGAACTAGATGGTGTCAGGAACCAGACTACCGAACAGGATGAGGAGGGGCGTGCCTTACGCTCTCGGACATGCCGGCAACGCGCCATGAGTCAGACGAACATTGTGGATGCCTTCCGCAGTGTACGAACGAACAGTGTCTGCAGCAGGGACGGGAGTATGCCGAGACAGCCTTCACCTCGAGGAGAAGCAGCAGCAACACTGGTGAGAAATAGGATAGGGGGCCGGCACAAATCACAAGTGATTGTGGGTGCAGGATTCCTGACATTGACCATTCCCCACGTCAGTTTCTACAAAATATACATACAAAACCCCATTTTCCAGTCAGTATTCTTAATTATAATGTCTGCGGACTGCAATCAAAATTAACTGATAACGAGTTTGTCGATTTTATTCAAAAGTACGATTTTGTTTGTCTGACAGAAACATTTATGGACAGTGAAACTGACAAGAGTATTTTTCAAGATTTTCATATTTACTCATCAAAAGCTAAGAAATTATCAAGACATGGAAGATGTTCTGGGGGTGTAGTGGTCTTGGTTAAAAAAATGTTTTTCTGATTTTGTACAAAGAATAGACATTGATATCAATAATGTTCTAACTTTGAAATATCAAAAGAATTTTAAGAACAGATAAGGATGTTTTCTTTCTTGCAGCCTATATTCCACCTAACAATTCCCCTTTTGGAAATCAGAACCTAACGGATATGGTATCGAGGTATTAGAAAAATGTATGCTTGATCTCCACGAATCCTATGACGACTTTCATGCATTGATTTTTGGCGATTTAAATTCTCACACAGCCAACAAAAATCTCGATTTCAGTTTGTCCGATGATGGTGATTATTTGGAGGAAATAAGGAAATTGGTCAAAAGGAATTCACAGGATGTTGAACCAGTTCGGTGAACAGCTTCTTGACTTTTGCAATATTTTTGACTGTTGCATTTGAACGGACTTGTTGAACATGGTTTTGATGACAGTTGTAGTTTCTTATCCGATTTTGGGTCCAGCCTGGTGGATTATTTTGTTGCATCTTTTGAGCTGCTTTATCAACTTGAATGGAGATATTTAAACGGTGAAAGATAGGGTGGATTCGGACCACTTACCAGTTACCTTGTCAATTTTGTTGGAATCTGATAAAAGGGTTATTAGCAATACAACTGACAGTAGTAAGACGAATAATGTGGATAAAGTTTTGTGGGATAAAGCGAAAGAATCTGACTTTAGAACAAATTTTAACAGTAAAGATAACATAATTAAATTAGAAAATGCTGCATCAAGAATTGGAACTGGATATTGATCACGCCTTGGAAGTGTTTAATGATTGTTTGAAGTGTGCCGCACATTTTATGGTTAAAAATGCTATGTCTCGCCCCAAGAAGAAAAAGAGCGCATGTATGACCAAGAATGTCAAGATGCTAAAGTTAAATGTAAAAAGATGTTAAGAATTTTTAAAAGCAAGAGGAATAAGAAAAAGACGCTTGAAAAAAGGACAGACTTGAGTACACTAAAAGTAGAAAGGAATATAAAAAGAATGCTTGAAAGAAAAGGCAGGAATTTCGCAGAAACACAGCTGAATCCTTGGCAGCTAATGAGCACAAGTCAGCTGAGTTTTGGAAAGAATAAAGACGTTAGGTGGTGTGAGTGCACGAAAGGATTTGGGTGATAAATTGGATTGGATGACTGGTTTAATCATTTTCAAGGAGTTTTTAATGAGGGTAGTAACGATTCAGAAGGAAACGGAAGTAATGTTACTAACGATCTGGGCAATGCAAGTGATGATAGTTTAAACAAAGAAATCACAGAAGAAGAAGTAAAAGAGGCAATACGGAAATTAAATAATGGGAAAGCAGGGGGCTTAGACGGTGTTGTTCCGGAGATGTTGAAAGCAGGAGGAGAGGTGGTCGTTAAGTTCCTAACAAAGCTTTCAATAAAGTGTTTGACTCTGAGATCTACCACGGGAATGTGTAAAGCTACAGTTGTTCCAATTTCAAAAAAGGTGATGCCGACCAGCCAGACAAACTATAGAGGGATATCATTGATTAATGTTTCTTGTAAATGCTATACATCCATTCTGAACACAAGATTAATTTCTTGGCTAGACGATAATATATAATAGTGGAAAACCCGGCTGGGTTTCGAAAACATTATTCAACAGTAGACCAGATATTTAATCTCTATGCTATTGTTCAGAAATACTTAAATAAGAAAAGACAGAAAATTTATGTTGCTTTTATTGATTTCAAAAAGGCATTTGACTCTGTTAGCCATGCAAAAGCTATTGAAGTAGTTTTAATAATGAGGGTATAAGAGGGAAATTTTTTGGTGCCTTGAAAAGCATGTAGATTCTTTAATCTCTTGTGTGCGCGTGAACAGTGAATTTTCAGATTTCTTTACATGCCCATCAGGTGTACGACAGGGCTGTGTCATGAGTCCCACATTGTTTTCTCTATTTATTAATCAACTGGCAAATCACATTAATAACACTGGTGTCCATGGTGTTCAACTATTACCTACTCTGATTGAATTGTTCATTTTGCTATTCGCAGATGATGTAGCTTTGTTATCAACATCACCGGGAGGCTTACAAGCCCAATTAGATTCTTTAAAAAGCTGTTGTGATAAATTGCAATTATCTGTTAACAAAGATAAGACTAAGATCATGGTATTTAGGAAAGGCGGGTATTTAGGATCAAGAGAAAGGTGGGTTTTTGAGGGTAAAGAACTAGAAATTGTTAATATGTATTGTTATTTGGGTTTTTTCTTTCACAACAATGTTAAGTTTAGGACGTGTACAAATCATTTAGTTGCTAAAGGGAAAAAGGCTGTATATTGGCTTTGTAAGGCTTTTAAAAAATGTAAAAAAATGTCACCAAAGATATACCTAAAAAATTTGTATGCTAAAGTACAGCCTTTATTATGTATTCGTCAGATATTTGGGGTTATAAGAGGTTAGAAAGTATAGAGAAAGTGCATTTATTAGCCTGTAAAAGATACTTAGGTTTACCCCCAAAGACCCCCAAATAAAATGGTTTATAGTGAGCTTGGTATATATCCCTTGTTTGTAAACTCACAAATTAGATGTATTAAATACTGGTTTAGATTGTTACAAATGGAACAAAGCCGATTACCCAACAGGCATGCATGATGATGCTATCGATGGACAACGATAAGAAAAGGTGCTGGGCAACGAGATAAGAGAAATGCTTTCTAAGGCGGGTTTTTATGAAGTGTGGATAAACCAAGGTGTTCAGAACGTTAATTGCATTTTTGAAAATATTCAAGCAGCGTTTATTAGATATGTTTTTCCAA
>CM031606.1:40015276-40030276 GCA_018398815.1 Conus ventricosus
CTGATTTTGTATGCTATTGTTCTGTGGCCTGAATAGCTCTTTCATATAATAAGAAACTGGCCTTTATCATTGAGGTAAATTTGTCATTAAATTCTTTAAATGTTAAAAGCTCGGCGTTGTCATTGGCTAGATCTTTAATTTGATAATTATTTGAGTTAACCCACTCTTTTATAAAGATTGATTTTCTGCACCTTGCAACAATCATATACATTTACATTTCTCATCGAAACGTACCGAGTTGTGTCAGGGTACTGTTAGGTAGGTATCATCCCCACACTCTCCTGGGGTGGTTATCCCCTTCTGGCATATGACCTTTGGTGGATGCACACAAAGAACCTGAATTCAGCCGAACTCAAACGTCCGCGATGACATATCTTGTTGTGTGGTGTTGAAAGCAAGTCCAAACTCTCAAAGCAACTTGATATTCCATTTAGACTGTCTCCCCAAAAAGTGCGATCTCAAAATCATGTATGGCTACAATTTTCAAAAGTTGAGCAGACTCTGCCTTGAATTACAATAACAAAAAAAAACTGTTATCGGGGTCTGACAAGATGCTGGCAAATAAAAGCCGGGCCAGACTGAATCTTAAAATGTTTGTTATCGGAAACTTTTCTGTCAAGAGAGAAGACTGAATCTTAAAATGTTTGTTATCGGAAACTTTCTGTCACGAGAGAGCAGGAAATGTCTTTACGATAATAGATAAAGGTTATCTGAAAGCTGATAACAATTTTCAATAATAACAGGAGCGGGGTGGGAGGAGCAAGATTACTCTTTATCTTTCGAAAACGTTTGAAAGAGTGGTACACCTCTGAACACAACTATCCTAGTGTCACGCAAAGGTTATCACTCGTGTGTCCATCCTCTCAAAGAGGACCTTTCTGCATCTGTCGGTGTCAACCGGAGCTACGGTTTCTATATATACTCACAATCATCTCTTGTTACTCGTCTTAAGAAACAAGGGACTAGCGGATTGAGTGGAAATATGAGAATATCGCGTCGGAGGGCGGGGAAGGAATGGGGGGGGGGGGGGGCACAAAAGAGAGGCCACGTCTTGTTTTTAGAAAAAATTTTCTGTAGAAATGTAAAGAGTTGCAGCTATGAGCCTGAAAACACGCACACCAGGCGCGCCTGCCACACCACACCACCACCACAACACACATTCCACACCCACCACACACAGAGTCTATTGCCATCTTTAAAATTTCCACAGTTCATGAGTAGAGAGCGAGAGAGACAGAGAGGAGAGAGAGAGAGAGAGAGAGAGACGCAGAGAGGACAGAGTTGAGAGAGGATTTTAGTCATTTAGATACGCCTCAGACTTTAATAATTTCTTTGCTGGGAGTGAAAGGAGGACTTGGAGAGGGGAAGCGAGTGGAAGGAGACGGTAAGGAGGGCACGAATTTTTTTAATGCGTTCATGGTTTACAGTAAAGCGGTCTGAATGGGTTATCTACTATGCTATGCCCTTGGGTTACTGCTTGTTTGGGGGAAGGGGGGGGGGGGGGGGCACCACACAGACATATTTGTTTCTTTCATTTTGTGTTATCTTGTCCAGTTGCTGAAAGTGTTGTCACTGCTGCTGCCTTCATAGCCCTTTTCTTCGGCCTTCTACTCTTCCTTTGCTGTTTGGTTTGCGTCTATGTTTTACGTTGTTCATTTTTTTGCCTTGACCTCCCTTTCGTCTTTTGTATTGTTTTTGTTCCATTTTTCTTCTTGCCCTCCTTCGTTTTTTCACGCCTCCTTTACTTTACATGCCTTTTCTCCTGATTCCGTCACTTCTGTCACCCCTTTACATGCCTTTTCTCCTGATTCCGTCACTTCTGTCACCCCTTTACATGCCTTTTCTCCTGATTCCGTCACTTCTGTCACCCCTTTACATGCCTTTTCTCCTGATTCCGTCACTTCTGTCTCCCCTTTACATGCCTTTTCTCCTGATTCCGTCACTTCTGTCACCCCTTTACATGCCTTTTCTCCTGATTCCGTCACTTCTGTCACCCCTTTACATGCCTTTTCTCCTGATTCCGTCACTTCTGTCACCCTTTACATGCCTTTTCTCCTGATTCCGTCACTTCTGTCCCCCCTTTACATGCCTTTTCTCCTGATTCCGTCACTTCTGTCACCCCTTTACATGCCTTTTGTCCTGATTCCTTCACTTCTGTCACCCCTTTACATGCCGTTGTGATAGAATGATAGTGAGGACTGGAGTGGGATAGATGGAAAGTGTGGTTATTTGCGCAGTCATAAATAATAATTATTCCCACTTTGTGAACCATCCCCCTGTCTTTGATCTGGAAACTCTAACACACTTTTTTTTTCAAATCACATCGCAATAAATGAAATGTACGCTTTTTGGTGCAGTCTGGTTGTCAGGGAATGGTCACTCTGTCCGGAGTGAACGGTCTGGCTGTCAGGGAATGGTCACTCTGTCTGGAGTGGACAGCAGCTGTCCATATTGCAGTGGTATATCCATACGGCTTTGATGTGTTTTTGTAATATTCAAATGTTACCAGCCGCCGTGGCGAAGTGGTTAGCGTCGCGGACTCCCGGCTGGGAGGTCGTGGGTTCGAATCCCATCAGAGTCATGTGGGTTTTTTCTGCCCCGACCGGCTCCTACCCAGAGTTGAGTTTGCTGCGGACTCAGTTGGGAAGACTGGGACCACACAGTCGAGTTTCATCCACTTAATGGATGCGTTTCTGAGAGTGTTGCTCAAATTTCCTGACCAACACTGCAGGTGCCTGTATCTCTCGGGCCTGGTTGACGCCAGGATATATTATGAAAGGAAGCGTAGAGTACAGCCCTGTCATGTAGTCTCAGACCGAAATGGAAATCCGTAGCATCATCTTAATCATCCTCACTCCCATTGATCAGCATTTAAAAAAAATGTCTCCAATTATGTGCCCCTTCATGCCCTGCTCTCATGGTGACCTCAATTTCGATGTCCTCTCCGCGTCTGTGGCCTTGGTTTGCTTCCGTCGGGGTCACCGGTATCGGCGAGTCCATGGGGCCTGTCGTTGGACGGACGTGGTGGCGCCCTCCGGAGGGAGAGCTCACTCACGCCGGCTCCGCGACTAAGCAATTATTGTCGTTAGTAGGGGGCTTAGTAGGTGGTGTCCTGCGTGTGTTAGATCAGAACAGGCGCCACTGAACACCACCGAAGTGACTCGGCAGCAGTGCAGTGTCTCCTCCGGTGGGTTGCCTCTTGACGACTTGACATTGACTGCTCCCTGTGGATTGCCGGTGCCGGGGCTGCGGCGGGGCCTTCCGGGCTGTGGCTGTGGACGGGGTGTCGGAAGGAGCGGCGTGGGTGCACTGCCTCTGAGGTAGCGCAGAGGTTGGGACAAAAAAAAAATCAAATGTTTTTCGTTATTTTTCAGGAACGTTTTTTTTCAAAATGGAGTGACTGACAACGTCGAACGAAGCAAAATTTAGAAAGAGAGTTTGTTAGTTGCCGCCAATGACATTGACAAACAAAGCACATGACAAGACACGATGCATTTCAACCTCTTGGGTCTTCTTCAGGTGAAAAAAATAAATCACATTTAACATTTAGGACAGTACAAACAAAGAACGAAAAATGACTCATCTGTTGTTGTCCATGTGGCGTTGAGAATCAAACCTTGATGGGTGTTTCACTGTCCGTTTTATCAGGGAAGTGACAGTGCGTTTGATCAGGCTGCTAGACTACAAGGCCACAGTGCGCATGTTGTACGGCTGGGTAAATAAGTTCAGTAGAATGGGACCGATGAAGCTGTTACGGAAATGCCTGAAGCTCTCTGCACGTCCTAATTTTATATACCGTAGGAAGTCAACAGTTTGCGACAATGTCATGAACAGCTTTCATTGTTCTCTTTTTTTCAGGACGCTATTGTTTACCGATCTCACTTGTATATGAAGTGATGTTTTTTTCTTTCGGAGTTTGACAGCCCAGAAATGGCTGTGTATGGTCAGCTGAGCAATGATGATTAAAACTTGAAACTCGGGAATCATGTGACACAAGTTTTGGGTTTTTTGTACTCCCAGTTCTTAAAGAACAGGGAGTAGTACTTTAGAATGGGAACGAAGAAATGCTGTGTGTGTGTGTGTGTGTGTGTGTGTGTGTGTGTGTGTGTGTGTGTGTGTGTGTGTGTGTGTGTCCGTGGTCAAAAATGTGTTCCACTCGCTCCAGACAAAACTACTGGGCCGATCTTTCTGAAAATTTGTAGGTGTGTTCATTATGGATCAAGGATGATGCCCGATGTTTTAGTTTACCGTTACAGCCGTTAGTAACGGCTGTAATGGCCTGCAACGCTTTTTCTTCTTTATGGAATATCTCAGAAAGTACTTGGCCGATCTTTCTGAAAATTTGTAGGTATGTTC
Organism: Conus ventricosus; assembly: GCA_018398815.1. NCBI lineage: Eukaryota > Metazoa > Mollusca > Gastropoda > Neogastropoda > Conidae > Conus > Conus ventricosus. The sequence continues at coordinate 40,019,633 of CM031606.1, forward strand.
ATTATGGGTCAAGGATAATGCCCAATGTTTTAGTTTACCGTTATAACCGTTACTAACGGCTGTAACGGCCTGTAACGGTTTTTCTTCTTTATGGAATATCTCAGAAAGTACTTGGCCGACCTTTATAAAAATTAGCAGGTATGTTCATTATGGGTCACGGATGATGCTGATGTTTTAGTTTGCCCCGTTATAGCCGTTACTAACGGTTGTAACGGCTTGTAACGGTTTTTCTTCTTTATGGAATATCTCAGAAAGTACTTGGCCAATTTATAAGCGGTTTGGATGATCTTGTGAGAAATCGGATCCTCTGTCCATATGTAAGTGATGTAATGCTGAAAATGGATTAAACAACCGTTAAAAACCGTTATTCTGCCGCTATTTCTTATACATACGTGGATATTAATGACATTTGGTATATAAAGGTCATCACACACAAATGGCACTTCTATATAGTGTTCCAAAATTTGACCGTTAAAAACCGTTATTCTTGACATATTGTCCAATTTGGATGAAATTTGATATGTACACAGGCTTTAGCCCAGTGAGGACTAAAATACCGGTTTCAAAAGTGCATATCGGTTATATAACCGATAAATCGTTATTTTGCCGTTATTTTTTATATATTGGTGGGTTTTAATACAATTTTGTATATAGAAAGGTAATCACACACAAATGGCACTTCCATGCAGTGTTTCAAAATCTGACCGTTAAAAACCGTTATTCTTGACATATTGTCCGATTTGGATGAAATTTGGTATGTACACAGGCTTTAGCCCAGTGAGGACTAAAATACCAGTTTCAAAAGTGTACATCGGTTAAATAACCGTTTAAAACCGTTAATTTGCCTATATTTCTTATCTCATAAAGCACCTGGCTGATTTATGAGCGGTTTGGAAAACTGAGAGTACGTTTATATGCTTCGCATCTTGTTACTCCTATTTGTGTGAAATATTATCGTAGTCCTTTTGAATGAAAAATAATAGAAATGCACGGGAAATAAAAAACAGGCATTTTGTGGGGGGAAAAGCCCCGATTACGTAAACACGAAAACATAAGTGTAAAAATATAACTGGGTATATCTTAACTTACCAGGGCGTGTCTTTGAACTTCATTTTAAGTAACTAACGAATGTTACACACAAAAACCCCACACACACACACCACACACACCACACACACACACACACACCACACACCAGATGACCGCGCGGTACACGCGCGGACCACCACACACAAAACCCCCGCACACCCACACGACACACCGCGCAACACACACAAAACACACAACACACCCAACGGATAGAAGACAAAGACAGCAGACGGAAGAAAATTAATTGGGTAGAAGATGATAGATAAATAATAGCGGGACGGGACAGCAGACAACAGACAGATGGAATTTGGGGGTGTGTGTGTGTGTGTGTGTGTGTGTGTGTGTTTGTTGTGTGTGTGTGTGTTGTTACGCGTGGGTTTTTTGCCAAATTTTCTATTGTATTGTCGCCTTTTTGTCATTTTATTGTCCTTTGACTTTTTTTTTTTGTGCCCTGTTTTTAGAAAGGGTTAGCTATCAGCACACAACCCCCTCTATCCTTTCACCCTTTTTTTATTTAAATGGAATTCTGTCAATCCTTTTACTTTGGTTTTTCTCTTTTTTTCCCCTCCTCCCGCCCCGCCCAATATCCCCTCAAAAATTGTCGGGGGGATTTTTTTCCCCAAGTTTAAATTTCGTGAACCAAATTTTTTCAGCCTGTAGCACCCAAAAACCCGTGGTGTTTGGGCCCAATAGAGGTGCTGACTTTAGCGATGAGACATGTAACGCGACAAATCTTAAGCATGCCAGTAACAGCACTTATGACGTTCAAAGCGGCGTGGAAAAAACGGAAAGTTGTTCCTAATCAAAGATCGGTTTCCCCTTTAGCAGGAGCAAGCAATTGTTTCCCTGCTTTCCCCTTTTCAAAGAACACATTCGTCTTGTTTTCGTCCAGAAAAAAGTGGATGATAGATTGGCAGGAACTTAGTTTATTCCCCTCTCTCTCTCTCTCTCTCTCTCTCTCTCTCTCTCTCTCAAAATTTTGTGATCCTTTTAGCATTTGTGGTGTTTGTTTGATTGGTGCTCATTTGGCAGGGGGTTTTTTTTTGCCCTTTAAAGTTAAAAATTGAATGCAGATCGCCTTTGTGCTCGCTTGGAAAAGTCTGTTCGCGTCCAAGAGCGGGAATAATGCTGGTGAGAAACTAAACTGCACACAAAATTTCCTTAATCAGAGGGCGGTGTTGTTTTTTGGTGAATAGAATTAACAGAGATTTAATGGAGTAACGTTATCAGAATAGCTCGCTTTTTTTTGACATAAAGCCCCTTTAGGCACAAGTACCTTTTTGTTAGTATCAAAGAATTTGTCCCTAGAGGATTTTTGAACAGAAAGAAGCAAAATCAGATGCAGAGTTCTGTAAACTCTCTTTCTCTCCTCTTTCTGTGCGTGCGTGCGGCGTGCGTGCGTGCGTGCGTGCGTGCGTGCGGGGTGTGTGTGTGTGTGGGTGTGTGTGTGTGGTGTGTGTGTGTGTGTGTGTGTGTGTGTAAACTCTCTCTCTCTTCTCTCTCTCTCTCTCTCTCTCTCTCTCTCTCCTCTCCTCTCTTCTCTCTCTCTTCTTTCTTGTGTGTGTGTGTGTGTGTGTGTTTGTGTTTGTGTTTGTGTTTTACGTGTGTGTATGTGCGAGCGTGCGTGTGTGTACATTAGAGGGGTGTGAAAGAGGCTTCTTCACTGTATTTGTGTCAAATCCATGGGGAGGAAATTTCTACCACCTGCTAGCTTTAATTCTCCGAAACTGAAGTCTTCAGCCAGAAACCCCCACCTGCTCCAAGGATTCTGCAATGTGTGTCTGGCACTGAACTGTACATTGTTTCATAGAAGGGAAATTGGGGGTGTCCGGCTATAGCGTTAACTTGAGTACTCATTCGAGTCAGGAGACGAGACTGCCTCCTTCAGTGGCTTAACCAAAAAGTCCACAGCATAAACCACGTTCTAAAGTGCCGTCAATGCTGTTGAATAACTCGTTAGTGGTGCTGCCGGCCATGAACTACACCATTCACCTGCTAGTGTCGATGTGTGGGAGGCTGTGAAGCTGGTTCAGTGCTCTTTTATCCCGACTATTTCCTGATTCTTGCCCACCTCCTAGCCAGCCATCGTCCTATCTTTGACAGGAGACAAAAACGTGTGGATTAAAAGTACAAGAGGCTACTACGTATGAAGACACAGAGAGACAAATACACAAACACATACACACACAGGCACTCACCCACACACACACACACCCCACACACACTCACACTCACACACCACCACCCCACACACACACACACACACACACACACACACACGCACGCACGCACGCACGCACGCGCGCTTCTCTCTCTGTCTTGTCTCTGACTCTCTCTTCTCTTTCCCTTTTTTTCTTTCTCTCTCTCTCTCTCTCTCTCTAATTATATATATATATATATATATATAAGAAGAGAGAGAGAGAGAGAGAGAGAGAGAGAGAGAGAGAGAGGTGTGTGTGTGTGTGTGTGTTGGTGTGTGTTGTGTGTGTGTGTGTGTTCTGAAACAAAAGTATAATGGGGGTGGGGGGGGGAAGGAAACAAGCGCAAGCCAACGATTCCTTATCATTAAACAATGATTTTGAAAAGATTTGCATGAAAATAAAAGCGGTGAGTAGGTTAGAGAAAAAGAACAATGGGAATGAAAAAGAGGAGTTTATTGAAGAACAACATTAAATCCATAATAGCAGCATATGTACCTCATCGTCCACCTTGAGAAAAGAACTATTTATGTCGCCTGTCCCGTGGCTCCTTTACCTGTTTATCAGACCCATCAGTGTTACCCGGCGTTGGTCCTCCCTTAGAATCAAATGGAGACATGACGCCGACACTTCTGTACAAAAAGAGCATGGGAAACACACACACACACACACACACACACACCACACACACAGAGAGAGAGAGAGAGAGAGAGGAGAGAGATTAAACAGACAAATACATTGTACAAGTCCTATGACCGAAACATCTTGTACTTATTTGACTCTGTCAGTTTTGTAAAGTCGACTTTACACCAGTTCTGATGCAGATTTTTGTTATAAAAAGTCAGGGGTAATTAAATTGTTATTTCAGAATTAATCTTTCTTTAACACCAAAAGAAGCTGAATCAGAGATTTTGTTGTATTAGCATATTTCAGCTTTCATTTTTAGCACCTTTCTTTTTTTATATTGGTATGATATGTTATGGATCCTCCAAGACGGTATGTTAAGAAATGGAACAGTTATGGTTCTCAAAAGCGGCATGTTAAAAACTCTCTCTCTCTCTCTCTCTCTCTCTCTCTCTCTCTTCTCTCTCTCTCTCTCTCTCTCTCTCTGTGTTGTGTGTGTGTGTGTGTGTGTGTGTGTGTGTGTGTGTGTGTGTTTTCCCATGCTCTTTTTGTCTCTCTCTCTCTCTCTCTCTCTCTCTCTCTCTCTCTCTCTCTCTCTCTCTCATATTTGATTGAAAAATCTATCATTCTGTTTATTGGGCCACGCCTCAAACATGTGACTGAGCAATGATTGTTGGCCCCAAAAGTTATTTGGGTTTATAAGGAAGTGAAAAACGAATAAACCTTTTTTTCTCGTTTTTCTGTGTGTGATGTTTTAAGAGTAGTGATTACCTTCCTCGTCCTGTCTTGACAAGACATCGACAGTTCTGGTTCCAATTGCACTTTGGCATGTTTGGGATATTGTTCAATTATCAGTTTTGATAATAGTTCTGTAACTGTCGATGTTGCACATCAGCTGACTCCCGTGTATCCTCCATTATCGCCATTCTCTTCCTACGTTGTTCTACTAAAAGTCCCCGCTCTTTCTGCCTACTCTGCTTTTCTTTTGTGTCCCATCTTAGTGAAAATGAAGAACGAGAAACCACTTATCTTCTCATGTTTAAGATACGTGATTTCTCGTTCTTCGTTTTCACTGTCCTAAATGTCATTTGCATTTGCCTGAAGAAGACCCAAGAGGTCGAAATGCATTGTGTCTTGTCCTATACTTTGTTTGTCTATGTCCTTGGCGGTAACTACCCCCTCTCTTTCTAAATTTTGGGACAGATGGAAAGTGTGGTCGTTTACGCAGTCCTAGATCATATTCCTACCATGTGAACCATCTTCCTATTCCTCCTGAACCTATTGTGCGTTTCTAAAAACCACATAGCAATTGATGAAATACCAGCTATTTGCTCTCTGATGATCAGGGAATTTTCACACTGTCGAAAGTAACAGCAGCCCTTCAGTCTGCAGTGTTTCATCCATATGGTCTTTCATGTATTTTTGTTGCATCTACATAGGAGGTGTTACGGCTAAGCGATATCTGCAGGGCTACGAGACCTTAGTGCGCAAGGGCTACAGCTGGATGGATGAATACATTAAATGAAATGGGACCAACGAATCAGGAGAAATGTCTGACACTCTCTGCACAGGCCAATCTTACATGTTTCAGAATGTCAACAGCTTGCTACAATGCCGTGAACAACTTTTATTGTTCTTGTGTCTTTACAAGGAAAAAACCAGAGCCCTGAAAGCAATGGCAGAAGCGGCAGAGAGGTGTTCAAGCTGGATCTGGTCAAGGAGGAACAAAAGTGAACTTCATAAGGCTTAATTTCCCTACAAATATCAGGTGTCCCTGTGGCTCAGTGGTTAAAGCGCGAGTCATTAAGTAGAAAATGAGCATGTCCAGAGGGTCATGGGTTCGAATCCCAGCCATGGCTCGTCCCAAGATGGGGAAAAAAAAGGGGCAGCAGAGGAACATCCGGAGTCATGAACCGGGTGTGGCCCAACCCCCCTAGAGTGTCAGGAGATAAGGGCCGAAACACTTGCTTGAAGGGGGCTTCTCTTCTGAGGACTCTCTGCTGCCACGCTCTCCACGAGTTTCTTTCTACTTTACCAGGATTGTTGTTCAAGTAGTAGTGTGTGGTTTGTTTCTGCTTTATTAGTTTGACAGCACAGAAAAGACTCTTAGTGGTCAGCTGGGCTATAATGATTAAAACTTTAAACACTGGAATTGTGATACAAGTTCTTTCTTGTAGATCTCTCTCTCTCTCTCTCTCTCTCTCTCTCTCTCAAATACCCAGGCAATTTTACAATCAACCATGCATATTCCGTTTCTCTTTGCTAATGTCATCAGAGAAAGAGAGTGATTCGGAGTTGAGTTGTTCATATATATAAAGCTTTTCAATTAAGAGAAACAATATTATCATGATTCCTCTTAAATTGCATTTGTAGGGACTCATGATTCTGCTGTATCTATAATAAGTTTCCTGCAATATTGTTATCGCCCTCATCATATGGGGCTATGGCCTGAAATGATTAAATCATCTGAATCTGAATCTCTGTGCCGCAGTAACAGTCTTAAAAACAGCCGCTGAGTGGTCTTCAGTGAGAAGTTAAACCGAGTTCCATCTTGTGAAAGATCATTGTTTAGTTATCGGAGCCTAACTCCCCCCCCCTTTCTTTCTGCGCTGAACCACTCCATGCTCTTCCCTACTTCCAATGAACATTACTTGGAATGCGATCGATCGCTAAAAAAGAAAAGAAAAAAAGATCAGCAAGTCTCAGACATAAAACAGGGAAAACATGTAAGCTGTTTAATCCTCCGTTTGCTTTTTCGTCTGAATGAGTGATGGTGTTTGCCAAGGTATTCCTGCTGATGGCTGAACGTTACTGCCTGGCCACCATCCTATCAGGTGAAGAGTATTTGGCCAGTCCTTGGACTGTCTGTGTCAGCCTAGCTCTGGTACTTCTGTTTCCGTGCTCTGTTAGTTTCCAGTTGCTTTACTTATTTGGCAACACGACGAGTCTGGGTAATTTTGTTAATGGACATCTATATTAGGATCATGCTCAAAAGGCATCAAAAAGAATCTGTTCAATTACTCTGATCGACTTGATCTCAGGCCTACATCAGCGAGGGAGTGTAAGGGGAAACAATGTGGGAGACAGGACAGAGGACGACAATTTGGTGGTAGAACCGGGGATTTCCAGACCGCTCATCTAACTGCTCATCCAGTCACCCAGCCCAAAATGCACCCAAAATACAATATTTTGAAACGGTTATAACGATCACTTTCCATTGCGAAAAAAACGGGGGGTGGGGGGGGACAACAAAGAGGGAAAGGGGGGATAGGTCGTCACAGAAAGACGTCACTGGCATTAGTAACATTACAATCTGTGGAGTATGCATTGTTCCATCAGCCACTCACGATTTACGACCGTTTAGCCATTCTTCGTTTAGTATTTGACAGTACCCTCTCTTGAGCAGTGCATCATAGGGCTGCTCTGTGTATCTACTCCCCCTTGAGTTTTGAAAGAGCCAACAAAGAAGTGATTTACAGATTTCTTTCCAATGAGGTCTGAAAGAGACACGGTGAAGTGAACAAAAGAGCACAGGTCTGACCACAAAGGTGATGGTGGAGACAAATTCCAGTCGTGATTGATGGCATATGATGCTGCTATAAATAATAATAATAATAATAATAATAATAATGAATACTTATATAGCGCCTATTCTCGGCTAGAGGCCAAGCTCTAAGCGCTTTACAATCAACACTCGTTTACACAACGGGCTGCCTACCCGGGTAGTGCCGACTGAAGAGCTGCCAGCTGGCGCTTCATTCAGTCGTTTCCCGTGTCATCCAGTCAGTATCGTTCAATATCGATCACTCATTTTCCTTACTTCCTTCATTCTTTCCATTTCTCACACAGGGTGCATGCTATGTGTAACGTGTCATCCATACCAACGGCCAAACTGGCCTACTCTTCCGAAAGTTGGTGATGGGATTTTACGTGTGTGCAAGATGTTATGCATGCGTTCACACACGGAACCTCGGTTTATAGTCTCATTCGAAGGACTGTATGGGAAATGGAGTCAGAACCAATGTTAACTCCGAGGGAAAAATCCCCCTGTACCGAAACGCCCCGGCGGAGGTTCGAACCCGCAACCCCAGGATCACCAAGATTACGAGTTTCATTCACTACAAACAAAATGATTTATTTACAATACATAACAACATTGTTTATTTATTGTCTCGTGTGCGATAAGCAGGAATAGCTCAGTTGGTAGAGCGCCGGACTCGTAATCTTGGTGATCTGAGGTTGCGGGTTCGAACCTCCGCCGGGGCGTTTCGGTACAGGGGGATTTTTCCCTCAGAGTTAACATTGGTTCTGACTCCATTTCCCATACAGTCCTTCGAATGAGACTATAAACCGAGGTTCCGTGTGTGAACGCACGCATAACATCTTGCACACACGTAAAATCCCATCACCAACTTTCGGAAGAGTAGGCCAGTTTGGCCGTTGGTATGGATGACACGTTACACATAGCATGCACCCTGCGTGAGAAATGGAAAGAATGAAGGAAGTAAGGAAAATGAGTGATCGATATTGAACAATATTGACTGGATGACACGGGAAACGACTGAATGAAGCGCCAGCTGGCAGCTCTTCAGTCGGCACTACCAGGTAGGCAGCCCGTTGAGTAAACGAGTGTTGATTGTAAAGCGCTTAGAGCTCGGTCTCTAACCGAGAATAGGCGCTATATAAGTATTCATTATTATTATTATTATTATTATTGCACAAAAATAGACACACCGATAGATAGACAGACAGACTGACAAACACATAGTATCGAAAACGTGATTATTATCACCTAGGCCACAAGAAAAGAACAAAGCAGCCACGAGTAGACTCGAACCCTTGAAATACGCTCACTTCCTAATTAAATGCCCTACCACATCTAAGCTAAACCCCCGAGCGCCTAAGTGCAGATGACGATAACAGCATTTGAATACCATGCCAACCCTTTGGCAACGATGTTGATCCGACCATTTGTCATCCAAATGAGCTCTGAGTGGCACTTAAGTTCCAAGGTTCCTGACCAGTGCGAAAGGCACTAACGGTTTCTGTCCATGCTGCTTCTGGCACAGCCTTACATCCCGGTATCGTCTGGCACAGCCTTACATCCAGGTATCGTCTGGCACAGCCTTACATCCAGGTATCGTCTGGCACAGCCTTACATCCCGGTATCTTCTAGCACAGCCTTACATCCCGGTATCTTCTAGCACAGCCTTACATCCCGGTATCTTCTGGCACAGCCTTACATCCAGGTATCGTCTGGCACAGCCTTACATCCCGGTATCTTCTAGCACAGCTTACATCCCGGTATCTTCTGCACAGCTTTACATCCCGGTATTTCTGGCACAGCCTTACATCCAGGTATCGTCTGGCACAGCCTTACATCCAGGTATCGTCTGGCACAGCTTACATCCCGGTATCTTCTGGCACAGCTTTACATCCCGGTATTTTCTGGCACAGCCTTACATCCAGGTATCTTCTGGCACAGCCTTACATCCGGGTATTTTCTGGCACAGCCTTACATTCGGTATCTTCTGGCACAGCCTTACATCCCGGTATCTTCTAGCACAGCCTTACATCCAGGTATCTTCTGGCACAGCCTTACATCCGGGTATTTTCTGGCACAGCCTTACATTCGGTATCTTCTGGCACAGCCTTACATCCCGGTATCTTCTAGCACAGCCTTACATCCAGGTATCTTCTGGCACAGCCTTACATCCGGTATTTTCTGGCACAGCCTTACATCCGGTATCTTCTGGCACAGCCTTACATCCCGGTATTTCTGGCACAGCCTTACATCCCGTATCTTCTGGCACAGCCTACATCCAGTATCTCTGGCACAGCCTTACATCCGGTATCTTCTGGCACAGCTTACATCCCAGTATTTTCTGGCACAGCCTTACATCCGGTATCTTCTGGCACCAGCTTACATCCAGGTATCGTCTGGCACAGCCTTACATCCCGGTTCTTCTGGCACAGCTTTACATCCGTATTTTCTGGCACAGCCTTACATCGGTATCTTCTGGCACAGCCTTACATCGGTATCGTCTGGCACAGCCTTACATCCGGTATCTTCTGGCACAGCTTTACATCCGGTATTTTCTGGCACGCCTTACATCCGGTATCTTCTGCACAGCTTACATCCGGTATTTCTGGCACAGCCTTACATCCGGTATCTTCTGGCACAGCTTACATCCGGTATTTCTGGCACAGCTTACATCCGTATCTTCTGCACAGCTTACATCCGGTATTTCTGGCACAGCCTTACATCCGTATCTTCTGGCACAGCCTTACATCGGGTATCTTCTGGCACAGCTTACATCCCAGTATCTTCTGACAGCCTTACATCGGGTATCTTCTGGCACGCCTTACATCCAGTATTTCGAAGAACGTATCTTCTGGCACTAGCCTTACATCCAGTATCTTCTGGCACAGCCTTACATCCGGGTATCTTCTGGCACAGCTTACATCCGGGTATCTTCTGGCACAGCTTACATCCAGGTATTTCTGGCACATGCCTTACATCCGGTATCTTCTGGCACAGCCTTACATCCGGTATCTTCTGGCACAGCGTTACATCGGTATTTCTGGCACAGCTTACATCCCGGTATCTTCTGGCACAGCTTACATCCGGTATCTTCTGGCACGCGTTACATCCGGTATCTTCTGGCACAGCTTACATCCCGGTATTTTCTGGCACAGCTTTACATCCCGGTATTTTGGCACAGCTTACATC
>CM031606.1:40035276-40037776 GCA_018398815.1 Conus ventricosus
CCATTGCTTTGTATTTCGCTGTCTCATCTTATGTACTCCCTTAGTACTGTTGCCTTTTTCTGTGTCATCTCACTTATTCCCTCAGTATCGCTACACTTTTTTTTTCTGCCACATGGTATAAACTGCCTCAGTGTCACTATTTTCGTCCTGTCTGATTTTATGTACACCAGCAGTATCTTTCTCGCTTTTTCTGTCTCATTTCATAAATAATCCCGCACTGTCGTTACTCTTTTTTCTGTCTGTCTTGTGCACTCTCAGTTTTACTCTTTTGTCTGATTTGTCTTATGTATTTCCTCGACGTCATCAGTGTTCTTTTCTGTCTTATATAGGCCTTAAGTGTTATTGCTTTCTTTCTGGCTAGTTTCATGTATTTCCTCGGTGTCATTACTTTTGTCTGTCTCATCTCATCTGCTCCATAAGCAGAGTTACTTTTTGTTCTGTCTCATCTTATGTACTTTCGCAATGTCATCACTCTTTGTTCTGTTTCATTGTATGTACATTCTCGTATCATTACGTTTTTCAGTGTCGTATTTTATGTACATTCTGAGTGTCATTATTATTGTTATTTCATGTACATTCTGAATGTCATTATTGCTTTCCGGTGTCCTATGTGTTTTCTCAGTGTCATTAACAATTTTTCTGCCTCTCTCATCCTCTGTACTTTCCCAGAGTCATAACTTCCTTCTTCTGTCCCACGCTATGTACTTTCACAGTGCCATTACTTTTTCCTGCTTCACCCTGTGCATTTTCTCAGTGCCATTACTTTTTTCTGCCTCATCTTCTAGTGCATCTTTCTCAGTGCCATTACTTTTTCCTGCTTCATCCTATGCATTTTCTCAGTGCCATTACTTTTTCCTGCTTCATCCTATTTCATCCTATGCATTTTCCCAGTGCCATTACTTTTCCTGCTTCCTCCTATGCACTTTCTCAGTGCCATTTCTTTTTTTTCTGCCTCATCCTATGCACTTTCTCAGTGCCATTTCTTTTTTTTCTGCCTCATCCTATGTACTTTTTCAGTGTCGTTACTATTTTCCATGTCATGCATTTTACATTCATAGTGTCATTACGTGTTTGTGTCTGATCATGTGCACTTTCGTAGTGTCGTTGCTTTTTTCTGTCTCGTCGTCTTTTTTCTCATTTCTCTAACACTGTCACACGTGGACAACGGTCCTCAGGGTGAAATGGGTGGTCTTCCTTAGAGCCTCCAAAGATCTGTGTCACCTGTCCCAGCACATTGAGGACCCTGCGGTCTTGCAAAATGTGCTCCATAGTCTGATATGTTTCTCTTCTGGAACAAGGACGGGATGCGATAATGTGGAAACGATAGTGTAAGCGGTATTGCATCTTCTGATGCAGCCTGCACCTGAACGATGGCACTCTCGAGAGTCAAGGTTCCACTCAAAGTTTTGTTGAAAATATCTTCCAAGATCTTGCAGCCGCAGATTGTTATAGAAGACTCAAGGGACGAGGAGCCAAGACTGTGGTGTTGTTTTTCAGTCAAATTAGTATAGTTTATGCTGTTGCTGTGCCAGAAGGGGTGAAAGGATTAAATTCAAGTTCAATTTCTAGTAAAGTGTGGTGTGTGTGTGTGTGTGTGTGCGTGTGCGTGCATGCGTGCGTGCGTGCGTGCGTGCGTGCGTGTGTGTGTACAGTAAACAGGATATGGATTTTTTTGGACCGTTGTTTTAATTATTCAATACATGCAGTCACCCACTTTGCAAAGTTGATTACCTACGGCTGCTCCTCTTGACTGCTAATTTTTTCGGTTTTTGAAACTGGTCAACGGTGGGGAGCTGCAATTCTTTTTTTGTAGATCCAAGAGGAGGATCGAATCTGATTTTTTGCCCAGCATATTAGTATTTGAACTTCCGTGAAACTATCCAGTCCACTGTGCCAGTTTACGAGAGTGGCGGCCCTTCGTTTATCGAATTCTGAGTCCGGAAGATAACGCATTTTCTTTTTTTTCCCTTTTCTGTTTTCCAAATGTCAAGAAAAGTAAATCTCCAGAGAGGATCAAGAGAGGAAAATGTAAGGAAGGGGGTGGGAGGGGGGTGGAAATCTCGGCATTTTCGTGATCGAGCACAATCCCTGTAGTTTGGTCTAGAACGAACAATTTCTAAGTGTGCTTCAATGAAGCAGAGATGAACCGTTTAAGAACAAACGTCATTTTGACATAGCAGCAGAATAACTGGTTTGTGTGGAGGAGGTGGGGTCAAGGGCTAGGGTCTTACAAGCTTTGATGTTTGCGTCAGCATTACCTCCTCCCCTACACCCAACCCTTTCCCCACCCCACCCACCCAGCCACCTACCTCTCTGTGTCTGTCTGTCTGTCTCCCCTCTCTCTGTCTGTCTCTGTCTCTCTCTGTCTCTGTCTCTTCTCTCTCTCTCTCTCTCTCTCTCTCTCTCTCTCTCTCTCTCTTATTATTTGATTGAAAATCCATTACTCTGTATATAGGGCCACACTTTAGACATGTCAATCAATGTATGTTGGCAAAAAAGT
>CM031606.1:40042776-40052776 GCA_018398815.1 Conus ventricosus
TTATCAGTTCCCCTAGGTAGCGTCGTTGTCCTGGTGTGACCGGGAACTGGCTGCCACTGCACCCGGTCTGTAGGTCTACCCCTGTCGCCACACTGCTGGGGGTGTGGAGACGTCGACGTGGGAGTCTACAGTGACTCTACCTGCCACTGCGCCCGGTCTGGGGCGTAGCCGAGATCTACCCCTGTCTCCACCCTGCCGGGGTGTGGAGGGGTCGACGTGGGAGTCGACAGTGACCCGACCTGCCAGCTGTGCCAAAGCCGCCGCTCTTGAGGTGTTAGAACCTGCGTCCTGTTGTGCCAGCTGTGCCAGAGCCGCCGCTGCTGCCGAGTCGGAGCCGCCGCTCTTGAGGTGTCTGAACCAGCGACCTGGTTGTGCCAGGCGTACCAGAGCCGTCGCCTCTGTTGTACCAGGGCCGTCGCTTTCTGTGGTGTTTGAACCATGACCTGTTGTGCCAGGCGTACCAGAGCCGTCGCCTCTGCTGTACCAGGGCCGTCGCTTCTGTGGTGTTTGAACCAGCGACCTGTTGTGCCAGAGCCGCAGCTCTTGTGTTTGAACCAACATCCTGTTTGTGTTTGAGCCGCAGCTCTTGTTGTGTTGGAGCCGTCGCTCCTGTTGTGGACAGAGCCGTCGCTCTTGTGTTGGAGCCGTCGCTCCTGTTGTGGACAGAGCCGCAGCTCTTGTTGTGTTGGAGCCGTCGCTCCTGTTGTAGACAGAGCCGTCACTCCTGTTGTGGACAGAGCCGTCGCTCTTGTGTTGGAGCCGTTGCTCCTGTTGTTGACAGAGCCGTCACTCCTGTAGTGGACAGAGCAATCGCTTCGGTCCTGTGTTGGACTCGACTCTGCGAGCTGCTCCTCCTGACTGTGTGAATCCCAGGAGAGGACTTTCTCTACAGCGGTCTTTGCGATATATATATTTCTTCAATCAAAGACATAAGAGCAAGCTTTGTTTATAATTCAATATTTCTTGCAGTCATTGCAACACCAAGCTGCTCTGTAAGTTGCTGGAACGGTGCGGTACTTATCCTTGGAATTTATTAGTTTGTTATATATATATATATATATATATATATATATATATATATATATATATATATATATAATAATATATATATATATATATATATATATATATATATATATATATATATATATATATATATATATATATATATAATATATGCCTCATGTGTTGTACGCCCAGAGTTACGGCGTACGTTAATATTCTGCCTTATTGATATTGTTAAATTGCTGTGTTTTTGTGTATTTGTGTGTTGATGGCTTGGGCAGCATAAAAAAAAGAAAACGTAGACTTGTTGCCTGGCTGTCCATGTTACGAATGGTGTGGGTGGGTGTGACTTAAAAATCGTACACGCATCCGAATTTCTGAGAGTCAGACAGACACACGCACCAACCCATCCGTACACACAGAGAGAGAGAGAGAGGAGAGAGAGAGAGAGAGAGAGAGAGAGAGAGAGAGAGAGAGGAGAGCGGAGAAGAGAGGACATGGATGGGAAGAGAGTAGTTGGAGGAAGGGGGAGGGGTGACATGGGAACAGAGAAGGTTGGGACCGGGCGGGGACAAGGGAGGAGGAGGAGGGAGGGGAGGGGAGGAGGTAAAGGATGGTCAGTGGCAGTTCGGAGAGGGAGGCACAGGAAAAAAAAAGGGGGGGGGGGGCAAAAACTAAACAACTGCATGATTAACTGGGTGATTGACTAGAATAATTGATGGATTGAGGAACTGGCTGACTAATGAAACTAACTCATTGATTTTTTGGTTCTCTGTCATCCCCCCCCCCCCCCCCATCCTCGCCCCCTTCCCCACCCTACCACCCAAACCCAACTTGCCTTCCCCCCCTCCTCCCTCCCACCACTACCACAGACGCAGTCCATCGCCGTGTCGGTACAGACCCTATGCGCCATCGCCGTGGAACGCTACTTCGCCATCTGCCGGCCCCTCAAGGCGCGCATCACGCGGCGCACCGTCACCCTCAGCGTGCTGACCATCTGGAGCGTGGCCACGGCCGTGGCCCTGCCGTCGGCCGTCTACACGCTGCTGGAGCACTACTTCATGGACCCGGAGCTGCGGGGCTACCTGACCTTCTGCCGCCTAGGGCTGCAGCCGGCCTGGGAGCGGGTGTACAACCTGGTGCTGGTCGGGGCCCTGTACCTCGTGCCCATGGCCACCATCGGGGTCTTCTACGCCATCATCTCGCACCACCTGTGGCACGTGCAGGTGCCCGGGGTCACCGTGCGGGGCATCCGGCGTGAGTAGGGCACGCTTTTTTCATTTTGGGAAGGGGGGAGGGGGGGGCATTAGTAACTTCAAGATTCGAGAACAAATGCCTTCTTTCCGTCAAATGTTAAGGATTGTATGGTCACAGAAAGTGTTGAGAACGTTTTAGTATGACGAGGGAGCCTGCGCGACATTAGAGTTTGATATATCAGCTTAGTTTTAAGGAAAGATACTCCTGCATAGGACGGAGTACGGTAGGAAATATTTCCGCTATTTATTTTTGTTGTGTGTGCGTGTGTGTGTGTGTGTGTGTGTGTGTGTGTGTGTGTGTGTGTGTGTGTGTGTGTGTGTGTGTGGTGTGTAAGGGGAAGGGGTAGAGGAGTGAGGGGATAGGAGGGGGCATGGAAAGAAGACTGGGACAAGGGTTGGAAGATTGGGGGGATAAGGACTAAGGAATTTGTCGTTGTGTGGTGTCGCTGGATTGCTGTGCAGAATGAATGTGAAAGAGACTGTGCATGGAAAAGGTAGTGTGGGGTCGACAGAGGATTCAGGTAAGGGAGGAAGTGTGGAGTAAGCCTTATGCAGATTTTTTTAAAATAAGTTTTGAAAAAGGCATGACAATTGAATGCGGCATAAACCTGATGGGAAACGCCCAAGTTAATTACGGTTTAAAATTTAATGGTCCACACTGCAAAACTAGACCAGCTGTAACAATAACCCCAATAACAAATATGAAATTGCTGGCTGTGGACTATAATCTCCATTATGGAGAAACACTCAGGAGTCATGGTTGACAGAAATCTCATTTTTAAACAGCATATTTCAACTGATGTCAAAAGCAGCAGGAATGATGACACACCATATTCAGTTCAGAACTAAACATAAAATGGAACCAATTTTTAAATCCTGAATGAGGCCGGTGTAACAGCCCGTTCTTACCCCCCTCTGGAACTTACCCCGGCGTGAGTCTGGGCTAGCCTGCTTTTACCCCCGGGGTCATTCTAGGACTAGCTAGAACTTGCCCCCCCCCCCCCTAGTTGGAACGTACCCCCACGGGGTAAGTTTGGGCTAGCCTGGATGTACCCCCCCCCCCCCCCCACCTCAAAGGGTCAGTCTAGGACTGCTTGGAATCTTCCTCCAACCCACCCCATCCTTCAAACAAGAGAGGGTTATTCAGGGTTTTCCTCTGCCTTTTCCCAACACTACACCCGCCTTTAAAAAAAATTGTGTTAGCCTGCATATTTACCCCTCCTCTCCCACTTCCTATATACAGTCAGTTGGTTTAGACAAAGTGTAGTTCTAGACTCTTCTCAATAGATGGACCTCCTAACTCCCCCCCCTCCCCCCCCTTCCCCCCCCCCTCCCCCCCCCCCCCCCCCCCCCCCCCCCCCAACACACACACACACCCTGGTTCACTAACAGATATGTATTAACATTTCTCGCGCTAGCTTACATGCGTGGGTCAATATTCGGGTGTGTGAGTACGCCCGTGCATGCGTGAGAAAGAAAGACGGCTACATGCCAATGGACCAAGTGCCAATGTGACCAAGCGCAGTTGTGACAAAATGTCGTTGTGACCACGTGTCGTTGTGACCAAGTACCGTTGTTGCTTCATCCCGTTTGCCTCTTTTAACTATTTTACAGCTATTTAGTCTCTCGAGTACCTGTGTACCTTAGCTTGTACAATGCAAATGACTAGTGGTCAGTGCCACTGACCACTGGTCATTATGACGTAAATAGGAGATTTTAACTATTAACAGCAATTCGTGTTTCCCGAGTGCTTGTGTACCTTGTACAATGTAGATTACTTGTGTCAGTGCCGCTGACTACTGTCATTATGACGTATATCGGAGGTTGTAACTATTTCACGGCTAATTATAGTCTCCCGAGTACCTGTGTACCTTGTACAATGCAGACACTGTGGTCAGTGTCACTGACCACTGGTCACTACGACGTAAATCAGATATTTCGAATATTTTCAGTTTATCAGTGTCTCATGAGTGTTTGTATACCTTGTGCAATGCAGACAACCAGTGGTCAGTGTCACTGATCATTGGTCACTTTAATGTATATCAAAGATTTTAACTATTTTTAACAGCTAATTAGTGTCTTCTGAGTGCCTGTGTACCTTGTACAATGTAGATGACTGGGGAGTGGGGTGGGGAGGGGGGGTCAGTTCCAACTAGGGGAGGGGGGGGGGTAAGTTCCAGCTAGTCCTGGAATGACCCCGGGGTAAAAGCAGGCTAGCCCATACTTACCCCGGGGTAAGTTCTAGAGGGGGGGGGGGGGGGGGGTAAGAATGGGCTGTTACACTGGTCTTGAAATATGGTATTGGACAGCTGTCAACCCTCCTGAATCTTTTTTGGAATTTCCCCTATTTAGATATTATTACCGAAATCCCGAATTTGCTTTTTTTAAAATCCAGGATTTTAAAGTTTTGTTTTAAATTGTGGGGTAGAGAGCCATTTATGAGTACAGATAATAACATATTGCTGAATAAAACCCAAATGATGTTATGTGGATGTTGCAATTATATAAATATATGAAAAGGGCATTTTAAACGCCACCCTTGTCGACTACAATAAAAGGGGTCAGAAATGCTTTCAGGCAAAAGCTGAACTGCCCCCTCCTCACCCCACCCCACCCTTTTCATCCTCCTTTTCCGGAATGTTTACTACAAAGGTTGGCAGTCAGGGCAAATTGCGTGTTCCTCAGATTCGATGAAGCATATATTTTCTGCTGAAAATGTACACGGTAAATGCGCAAATAATCGGTTGAAATGACTTGATTAATGAGGAACGGTTAAAAATCACCCAAACTCTATCCTTAAAAGTAAAGAGGAAGAGACAATATGATTGTTTTAAAATCTGTGTTGTTACTATTATGTTATAGCCACTAACACAGTATTTGCTTTAAGTGAGTAACACCGAGGGGATATAGTGAACCTTTAGTCAAAACTATCCTTCACACTGTCTTATACTCAGGACAATCAATCTTGGGAATTCATTTCCATCGTCTGTTATAGCGGAATACTTAACATTTTAGATACTCTCTCTCTCTCTCTCTCTCTCTCTCTCTCTCTCTCTCTCACGGGGGTCACATCGTTTGACACGAAGCGACAGCGCGCCATTTGTCTAAGCTGCGAAAATTATTTTCGATTATTCTTTGACAATGCCAGTTACTGGACTTCCAGCGACTGTGGAGACAGCCCTGAACGCATAGCTAACCGAGAACACAGTGTCAAGCTGGGAAATTACAGGTGAAGGCAGCAACACCGTCGTCGTATTACGACTGAAGCCAGCTGTCCCCGTCAAAACAGTAATGGCGGATCCCGTCTTGAACCGAGAAGCACGAGTCCAATTTTACAGAAAGAAACCGCCCGGCCAGGCGTGACGTGATCAGGAACGAGCAAAGCAGCAAAATACACGGCTTGAACAGGTTGCTGTTGATGACGGAAACGTTTGTGTAGTGAATGAACTGGCCTTGTTTGACACAGAATTTGAAGATCATGGTACACAGTGCACTACACAGGATGTTACTGAACACATCAAGCCAACAGATGTTGACAGCGAGCCTGACACGTCGAATGCTCAAGACAGTCTTCTGCCTTTGTACTCCTGCCAGACTGAGTGCGACATCATGAACCAGGAGATCCAGCTCTCTGACATCAACACAGGCCTCGAGCATTCTATCGACAGAACAGTGGCAGGCTTTGACGCGGGTGTGGTGAAGGACTATGTAGCCACTCTGACTGACCGGCAAGTTCAGAGACGGTTGAGAGATAAGCACAGAAACTTAGCATTCCGAAAGATCGTGCTTCATCAGTCAGATGGCGTGGGTGTATTGCTGTGCGAATCGGATGACATTGTTTTAGAGTTCGCCTGCGATCCGAGTTCGGAGGACGACTGTCAGTTCTGGTTTGTCAAGCAGGAGGAACACAAGAACATGTCCGCGGAGGAACGTGTTAAACTCTCCCACCTGCGAAGAGGAAGACGTGCCAGCAACACAACACACAGAGACGCAAGCACGTGCTCTACGGCGGTTGCACGGTGTCCTCGGCCTGGTGCAATTCACCTGAGGTGACGGTCCTCCACTGAACGAATTATAATGTACACACATATCAGAGACGGTTTGTCGTTCACGACTTTGTCATGTAATGTTTGAAAAAGAAATGCATTGCTGTGGTTTCCATGTAAATGAGATCGTGTCGCGTTTTGTCAATGTACATCGCGCCGACTTGCTTAAGGAGCTGTACAGCTTAATAGCAATAAATTCGTTCGTTCGTTCTCTCTCTCTCTCTCTCTCTCTCTCTCTCTCTCTCTATCTCTCTCTCTCTCTTTCTCTCTCTCTCTTTCCTCTCTCTCTCTCTCTCTCTCTCTCTCTCTCTCTCTCTCTCTCTCTCTCTCTCTCCTCCTTTTTTTTAATCCGTTGTGGTGTGTTTGAATGTCGACGATATCCGCATCTACCCACGCATACTCTTCTGAAGTGCAGCAAAGCAGTCTTCTTAAGCCACCATACCCGTGGGTGTATTCAGGGTTGAGAAAGTTGCTTTCCTGTAGTAGTTCCAGCAGAACAGGACCGGGTGAGGAAAGTAGCAGGATGAAGGGGTGGGAGTGAGTAGGCGGTAAATGTGGATCCATCTCTCTCGCTCGCTCTCTCTCTCTCTCTCTCTCTCTCTCTCTCTCTCTCTCTCTCTCTCTCTCTCTCTCTCTCTCTCTTCGTCATTATACAAGATTATAATTTGAATGTTCTTAGCATTTTGTTTAAGACACGTACCCAACAATATTGATCAGGAAATAGTTGTAGCACGCTAGAAGCACTAGCTTGTTGCTGTTTGAATTTTTCATGTTTGCTATTAAGTTGTATCCGTTTGGAATAAATGTTAATATGTACCAACATCAAGCATAAAAGAGAAAAGGAAGATCTGGTCACAGAATGGGAGTAAGAGACGGGCAGGCAATGGCAGAGAGAGAGAGGGAGAGAGAGAGAGAGAGAGAGAGAGAGAGAGAGAGAGAGAGAGAGAGAGAGAGACGGGGGGGGGGAGACGGACACGATGGAACCGAGACGATGCAGTCAAAGCGAAAAAAAAATGCCCTGGTGCTGTACCGAGAGACAGACAGACTGACAGAGAGACAAACAAAACAGAGATGAAGCAAAAACAAAGAGAAATAAAGCTGCCCTGATGCTGTACCGAGAGACAGACAGACAGAC
Source organism: Conus ventricosus (assembly GCA_018398815.1). Lineage (NCBI taxonomy): Eukaryota > Metazoa > Mollusca > Gastropoda > Neogastropoda > Conidae > Conus > Conus ventricosus. The sequence continues at coordinate 40,050,219 of CM031606.1, forward strand.
AGACAGACAATACAGAGATGAAGCAAACAAAGAGATGTCCCGATGCTGTAGCGAGTGACAAATAGTACAGATATGAAGCAGACAAAGAAATAAAAACTGCCCTGATGCTGTACCGAGTGACAGACAGACAGACTATACAGACATGAAGCAGACAAAGAGAAATAAGCTGCTCTGGTACTGTGATCTTCATCCTTTCTTCCTCATTATCACCGTAGAAGCTGGGTCTTTCCGGGCGAGCCATTAGCCCCAACACGTGTGTCGGACGTAATTCCATCGGAGTTGATGCTCCCCTTGGTGTTGGGTTTTGGAGACTTTCTCAGGGGTGGGGGGATTCTCTCATTTAATCGGTCTTCCTGATTCTCTGTGGTGTCTTTTAGAGTGTCTGCGTCTCCCACCTCTCAACCTCCCACCCCACCCTCCCTCTCTCTCTCTCTCTCTCTCTCTCTCTCTCTCTCTCTCTCTCTCTCTCTCTCTCTCTCTCTCTCTCTCTCTTCCCTGTGCTCTGTATGTGTGTGTGTGTGTGTGTGTGTGTGTGTGTGTGTGTGTGAAGTTACTATATATTTCCCATTGTGGGAAACTAGGATCCAGGTCGATATTGAGTATGTGAAACACTCGGATATTGATCCTGAATAATACAAAGGGAGGACTTCTTTTGCTGCCTCATCTATGTTTCTTCAGTGGTATTACCACGCGGGCGCGTTCTCTCTCTCTCTCTCTCTCTCTCTCTCTCTCTCTCTCTCTCCTCTCTCTCTCTCTCTCTCTCTCTCTCTCTTCTCTGTTACTTCTCCATCAAAAGCCACTCTCCGGCTTGTCCCGTCGTAACCCAGGCACCGGCAATCCACAGGGAGTACTCGCGGTAAAGCCATGAGGCAGCTTACCAGAGGAGACACTGCACTGCTGCCGAGTCACTTCGGTGGTGTTCAATGGTGCCATTTCTGATTCAACGTTCGCAGCACGGCGCCTGCTTAGCCCCATACTGACGACAATGAGCGCTTAGTCGCGGGCCAGCTTGAATGAGTGTCCCCCCTCCTCTTCCAACGACAAAGTCCCTATGAACTGGCCAACATCGGCAACCTGGACACAAACTCATCAAGGGCATATACACGTAGAGAGAAAATCGAAAGTGAGGTCATCATGAGAGCAGGCATACTGATTGATGAGGATAGGGACTGGGGCCGGAATAGCTCAGTGGTAGAGCGCCGGACTCGTAATCTTGGGGTTGCGGGTTCGAATCTCCTCCGGGCCGTTTCAGTACAGAAGGATTTTTTCCTCGGATTTAACATTGGTTCTGACTCCATTTCCCATACAGTCCTTCGAATGGGACTATAAACCGAGGGTCCGTGTGTGGACGCACGCATAACATCTTGCATACACGTAAAATCCCATCACCAACTTTCGGAAGAGAAGGCCAGTTTGGCCGTTGGAATGGATGACACGTTACACATAACATGCACCTTCCCCGAAGTTTGAGTATGGCTGCCTTAATGGCGGGATACGAAAAAACGGTCATACACACAAAACTCCACTCCCTATACAGGGGGTGTCCGCAGGAGTGTCAGCGACGCTTACTTTCATACTATTTCTGAGTGTCAACCAGGGCCGAGATATACATGATATGCAATGTTGGTCAGATATATTGAGCACCACCTTCAAAGACGCATCCCTGTTGAGCCCATAGCCAAATCAACTCTTCGATAGGGAGCCGGTCGGGGCAGAAAAAAAAATCCCACAATACATGGTTACTGATAGGGTTGAACCCACGACTCCGGCGGAGCTGGATGGCTGAACCAGCGCGCAGAGTTGTGGCGGAGAGAATTGGGCAAGCTGAGAAGATTGACAACAGGCGAAGAAGGGACCGATAGTTAAACAGGCAGAGCCAGCGACCATGAGGGACTGAGAATGGGGAAGGGAAGGGAAGCAGGCAGACAAAGGTGGAAGAGGCGAAAACTAGGACCGCGGCGTCCATGCTTTTCCCTTTTTGATCCATCTGGTGGGCTCTGCAGTCATGAAATACGGGCTGGTACACCCATGGGGATGCTACTTTGGGGCTGTATGAGCTGCATCCTTAGTCTAATTTACCTCTGTTCAGGAGCAGTTATGTCCCTTGATATCTTAAGGAGTGTCCTGCGCGTGCCTGTACACCATCGTCAACACAGCGCAGGCCTCCAGGGGTGGTACAGGACTGCTCTAAGGCAGGTGAAGACAGTGCTCTCTCGGGTCCTCCCCAGCACCTTCGGTGTTTCTTTTCTTCAATGTCTGCGACCTTTTTCTTGGGCTGATCTGTGTCGATGCGTGGTGAGCGCGCGGCGCGTCTCTCATCTCTCTCCTCTCTCTCTCTCTCATTCTTCCTCTCTCTCCTCATCCTCTCTATCCCGCTCGTCTACCATCTCGTCTACTCTCTCTCTCTCTCTCAACAATCAATCAATCAGACACGTGCGCACACGCACACGCACACAACACAACAGACGACACGACACAACAACACACACACACACACACACCACACACACACACACGCACGCACGTATACGCGCACACACACAGATTTACACCGCACA
>CM031606.1:40062776-40160907 GCA_018398815.1 Conus ventricosus
ACTCACCAGTTTAAACAGCACCTCGTGAACACAAAATCGTGACGTCAGTAGCTGTACTGCTTACATCTTTTGTCTAAGTCAACATGGAAACTCGGAATGAAATAAAGACAAGCAGGGATCGCCTGCGACTGTACAAGAAAAGAATTGTTACGTCCTTTACTGAAGTGTATGCGAGCGCAAAAGCAAATTGGTAGTCGTATGTGTGTTTCCAACAGATGCAGGGACTCCATGAAGAGTTGGCACAATTAGACCAAACGTGAGCATGCCTGCTCGACTTCTTGCTTTCTTTGACACTTGAAGCGGGTACTCAGTTGTTTTAACATAGGACATCTGCATCGGATATGTCGACCAGCATTCACATTTGTTTGCAGTGTGTGTGTGTGTGTGTGTGTGTGTGTGTGTGTGTGTGTGTGTGTGTGTGTGTGTGTGTGCATGCATGAAAGTCAGAACATGTGTGGATGCTAACTTCTAACTAGTGCAAGGTACTGATGTGCCTAATACATATTCAGGAAGGCTATACCTCGTTGCTTTTTTCTGATTATTGAGCTATGTGGAATTTGAATGAATGTTTTGATATGATTTGTGTTGTTAAAATTGCTCTTAATCAGTTCATAATTCGATTGATAACTTACTTTGTTAGTAAAGTTTAAAACAAAGCAACTTTGTAATCTCTGTTACGTGTTTGCCATGTTAAGCGATCACAAATTCAGTTATGAGTCACTTTGTTGATGACTTCATTGATCTGATATGTGTTTATCATTCATCATTACGCGTACGGCTGCATATCTTGATGCATTTTATGTACTCATTGCTCAATATCTATTTAGACCTGACAGTGTCATTATTTCTCACCGGGACTTTCGTCCATGCAGAACATTGCAGGGCTTAAAGAAGATTATGTGACATACATTAATAGCTACAGCTCAGAAGCAGATGGTTATTTCACAAGCTAGCGTACAGAATGTAATTACTCATCAGTGTTGAAAGAGATGTCAACCAACTTTCTTATGTTTATTTTCAAATTTGTGGTGATGTGCGTGTGTGCGAGCACGCATGTGTGCAAGCGCACATTCGTGCGTGCGTGTGTGTGTGTGGTGTGGTGTCGCGCGCGAGTGTGTGTGTGTGTGTGTGTGTGTGTGTGTGTGTGTGTGTGTGTGTGTGTGTGTGTGTGTGTGCTCGCGCGTGCGCGGGCGTGTATGTGTACGTGTGTGTTTAGGTATGTCTCAAGATGTTACTTTGAATATCAGTCGGGTTGTGTAACATGTACAAGTGGGATTTTTTGTGTATTTGTATTATGGTCCATGGATGATGTGCACTCTCTCTCTCTCTCTCTCTCTCTCTCTCTCTCTCTAACTGATCGTTTATATCTCCTTTCTGAAAGGCAATATGTTTCACCAGGAAAACACAGATCGCATTTCCCCCGGAGTTAGGGCGTGAGATGTGTTTCGTTGTCATGGGTTGGGGACGACTGGGGCATGATGCCATGCATGCCCAGTTTGGTGGAGAGAGTTACAGCTACCCAAAGACTAAATCTGTCAATGGAAAAACTGTAAGGTTGTCGCTCAGGGGTTTTACTCTAATGATGCGATGATTTTTGGTCATGATTTGGTCTTGCATTTTACACACACACACTCTCGCGCACGCACGCACGCGCGGACACACACACACACACACGCACACGCACACACACACGCGCGCGCGCGCGCGCGTTCTTTAACGGAACAAATTCCCTAAAATGGCATGTCAAGAAATCATCTAGAGGGTTAGATGTGGAAGGCCGTTCAGAATCAACCACATGAAGTATCCACTTCTAGGAGCTAATTTGCTAGAATATTCACAAGGTTCGTAATCACTGGGTATATTAGAGATCCATAACAGAACATTTCTGTCATGTGTTTGAATGATACAGAAAGGGGAACACATGGTGGGCATGGAGGATGGAGGGTAGGACAGAGGGAGAGAGAGAGAAAGAGACAGACAGACAGACAGAGACAGAGGCAGAGAGAGAGCGCAGATGAATAGAAGACGCAGGCCAGAATGAGACCAGAATGTCTTCAGCCATTCCCAACACCATTTTGACGATTACAACAAGAGCAACAACAGTAATATCATCAAAGCCGAAAGGAAAGTCGGCGGATGTCGTGATAAGTCATCGGCATGCTATTAGCAGCATCGCTGGTTGGTGGATTTCTTGACACAGCTTGCTGTACAAGCAGCGAGCAAACATTGTCATCCCCATGGTTATGCTCTCTGTCTCCGTCTCTGTCTTCGTCTCTGTCACTCTCTCTCTCTCTCTCTCTCTCCTCTCTCTCTCTCTCTCTCTCTCTCTTCTCTCTCTCCAACGCACGCACACACACACACACACACACACACACACACACACACACACACACAACACACGATCGATAATATCTCCATTCTCCGTCCTAATTTCTTGCCCTGGGGACACAGAAGCAGTCTATTTCCCGAAGTTTACGTGGCGTAAAACATGCTTGGTTGTAACGGGATGGGTTCGAGAGATGTGTGGTGACACGGATGCCTTGTTCAGTGGAGAATTAAGCCTCCAGAAATGCAATTCCTCGTCTGGAACAGACTTTATCTGAAGTGATTGGTCTGTGAGGTAGCCTACCATGATGAAGCAAAGTGGAGAGCCGCCAGCACGTTTCTGCTTCATGAGAGAGAGAGAGAGAGAGAGAGAGAGAGAGGAGAGGAGAGAGAGAGAGAGAGAGAAACAGACAAAGCATTTTGTGTTGTTTTTGTTCGTCGTAGACGCGTTGATTGCTTGCAGGCCAATATTAACAACTCCCCGTCGCCTAAAAATAACCGCCGAAGAATGCCATTTGTTTTGCTCTTGTTTCATCACCTTTTTTTTCTCTCCATATTTCTAGTCCTGTTTTTATTTTTTTTTTGTCTTTTGTCTCACTAAACTGGATTTGATTGAGGATTTCTCTTTCTTTTTATTATTCTAGCTCAGTTTAGTTAAAACACACACACAACACACACACACACACACACACACACACACACACACCACAATATATACACACACACACACACGCACACGCGCACGCACACGCACACGCACAACACACACGCACACACACACACACACACACACACATTTTTGTGTCCGTTTTCCACTCAGGAGATTAGATTTAATTTTTCTTCGACTTCGATGTCCTGTGGTTTTACGCATTCTTAAAAACTCTTTAAAAAAAAGTCTTCTGATAAGATTTTAGGGATTGCTATCATGCAGGTGACCACTCCTGGTTTTCATTTTCTTCACTTGGGATTGAGGAAGTCAAGCGAAACGGATGTGCTCTCAGCACGGCCTGTTCAAGGATACCAGAACTTTTACCATGTCATCTTTTTTGTGTTGCTTTTTTCCTCAGGCACATTCTAGCTGTTTTCAACTTATTTTCTGGGGTTTTCTGCCATCTTGTCCTCTCTCTCTCTCTCTCTCCAGGGATTCCAATCCAGAGAATGCCGTGCAATGTTTGGATCTCTGCGCTGGGCGTCTCCAATCCATTTCCACTTTAAAGATCTGCTACAGAGATTGGCAATATTCAAGAGAGAGAGAGAGAGAGAGAGAGAGAAGGACTGCATCTTGTTTGAATACAGTAATAGGTTCATTTCCCGAAAGAGTGTGCCGTAAATATGCAATCGATGAAAACCCACTACCACATAATTATTCCTTGGACGAAAAAGTTACGTCACGCTTTGCGCCCTGCAGTTTCCGTCAACATGAAAGTAAGACAAGCTATGATTTCGCCCCGTGACGTCAAAAAATGGAAGGGAAATGGCCGTTTCTGAATTAACTGTGTGAGAACGCATTGCAAAATCGGCTGACATATACTTTGTGTATCATATCAGAGAGATGCCCAAGTTGTGAAATGTGGACACAGTTGGTTTGAAGACGCAGATCTGACTCTAAACCTTGGACACTCGGGGCAAATTCTTGGATGTTGCAATGTTTGCCTCTAGACTGCACATGTGGTCCAACATTAAGTTTGCTTACGTTCGTGGTGGGTGATGAAAGAGTGTGTGAGTGTTTGTGTGTGTGTGTGTGTGTGTGTGTGTGTGTGTGTCTGTGTCTGTCTGTCTGTCTGTCTGTCTGTCTCTCTCTCTCTCTCTCTCTCTCTCTCAATTTGTTTGTTCACATACACGTCAGGTTTTGTCTGGGTGCCGAGTTCCTACCAGCTGAAGAATCGATGTGGCCGTTATATTGTGAAGGGCTGTTAGTCTAGTCATTGTTTTCTCTTCTGATTTTTTGCTGATGCGTGTTAACAATATAATTCAACGTGCCTTTTTTTGCAGTTAATCATTCTGCTAGTAAATTTTCAAAAGTAGTTTTGTGTTCTTAACTTCCATCAGTGACAAAGAGTGGAATGCCTTGTAACTGAAATCGTTGGTCTGAAGTGTGTTATCATTTAGAATTATGACAGATAAAGACTGACATCTGCTTAGCTATGTTATTTGATATATAGTTTTGACCTGTCATTGGGACTGCTTCTCACTTAAACTGCTTCCTGCCTGAGTGATATTCCTTCGAAATTCTACAGAGCTGTAACGAATTATGTTGCGAAATTGTACAGAGCTGTAAACGAATTATGTTGCATGTATTAACAGTTACATCACTATCAGGTAATTGAGGTCACAAAAGTGGGTTATGAAATTGTATTACTCAGCAATGTTTAAAGAGATGTCAGCCAACATTCTCATTAATCAGCAACTGTGTAGTATTCAGAGACACAGATTAATCCTTTGACATGCATGTCGTATTGTCTTATATTATTGAAGAGTATTCTTGCTTCTTGTTTCATTTTAATTTTGTATGGTTTCTTACTTATTTACCACTATTTATTTGCTTTCGTTTTATAAGAACTACTTGATTATGCAGAGGCATAAAACAATTATGTGGCATAAATTTACATCACGTGCTTCATATCACAAATCAGCATGTAGAAATAAATCATGATCCAATATCGAAGCAGATGTGAGCCACAATTCTCGCATGATGAATGAATGTGTGTGCGTGCGTGCGTGCGTGCGTGTGTGCGTGTGCGCGCGCGCACATCCGTGCACGTTACAAATAAATCTCAGTTGGTTATTGTCATTTTATATTCTGAATTTATTTGTGTTTGGTTGCTTTGGTTTAATCTGTATTTCTGATAAATGACCCGAATTATTGTGTATGAGAACGAACTGATCACACCCAAACTAAACAGAAGTACATTGTTGCTGTACAATGTATTCCAGTCACAGAGTTGCTAGTTCTTACAAGACACGTGTCAGACCCGTGGCACCTGCTTTGTGGCTGGCATTGTCTGGCATGCGTGTCATTGAAGGAAGAGAGAAGGTAAAGAAATCCACATATTCTTCGCGTAAGACAGACTGTCAAATACCTAACGTCTTCGTCTTCGCCAAAGCCTCCTTCGACTCGGAAGGATCGCACTCATACGGCAGGCCTGTATTGAGGTTTTCCGTGTGGACATGTGCACTTAGTGATGGCGGTCATGTGCACTTAGTGATGACGGTCATGTGCACTTAGTGATGGCGGTCATGTGCACTTAGTGATGGCGGTCATGTGCGCTTAGTGATGGCGGTCATGTGCGCTTAGTGATGGCGGTCATGTGCACTTAGTGATGGCGGTCATCACTACATGATTGAGTGAAGAGCTGAATCGTATGGACTGATCTGAGGCGCATCGAGCAGCGAACTCGTTCAAATGCTGCAAGTGACGTCGAATTCAAGAGCAGTTAAGCAATGACTGTTTTCCATATTTTTAATAACAAAAACCACTTTTATGGGTCGGTTCGCGCGGTCGGAAGCGATTCAAGAGATCTTTTTTACACTTTGTTCAACACATGACATTTTCCGTCACGCTGACCGATTATCTTCAAAGGCAAGTCATTTGCTATGACGAGAGCCTGGCGTTTGTGTGTGTACTTGTCTCTCATACATAAAAATGTGAATTTGAAAATGACGTTGGGTGGACAATCAAAAGCTGCATTTTTTATCAGCATGTTACTTAATTTCGTCTCAAAATTCTTTAAATAGATTACGCTGTTGCCATTACGTAATAATGTTATGAACAAAAAAAGGAACTCGGAGACAACGAAACGAAAAAAAGGCAATAAATTAATTATATGGCGGCCCTCTTGGATCGTTTATGTGAACATCAAGGAAGCAAATACTAAAATTCAACTCACCTGGGTGACATTGACCAATGACGTTCTAAATGACCAGTTAGAGAATTTTGAAAAATATTGGTCTAAATTCAGCTGCCGAACAGGGCCGTTCAACCAACATTTACAATATTGTTCAGGAGTGCTTGTTTTTTTCTTCCCTGGTTAGTTCAAAACAGACAGGATAATACGCAGCATGGCGCCCACAACTGTGTGTTATATCAAATCAGAAGAGGGAGGGCTTCAAACCGAAATGCCCTCTGCTGTGCAAGCGGGAGGGGGGGGGGGTTATCTCTATCTCCCGCACCACCACCACCACCACCACCTCCTAATTATCCTGTCCAGTTGTCTATGCTGTGGCCCTTTCTCTCTCTCTCTCTCTCTCTCTCTCTCTCTCTCTCTCTCTCTCTCTCTCTCTCTCTCTCTCTTTTCTGTACTGTTTCCTTCACTGATGATCAAATTATGCTGTCATGACATCGAAATTGAAACAAACTTTGTTCTCATGACAGCGAGGTTGAAACAAACTGGGCTGTCATGACAATGGAATTGAAACAAACTAGGTTGTCATTACACTGAAATTAAAACAAACTGAGTTGAAACAAATTAGGCTGTCATTACACTGAAATTAAAACAAACCGAGTTGCCATGACATTCAAATTGAAACAAATTCTCCAGTCATGACATTGAAATTGAAACAAAGTGGGCTGTCATGACATCGGAATTCAAACAACCTAGGCTGTCATGACATTGAAATAAAAATACATTCTGCTGTCTTTCCATTGAAACTGAAACGAACTGGGCTGACACGAAAGCGAAATTGAAACAAGTTTTCATAACATTAAATTGAAACAAACTGCGCTGTCATGACATCAAAATTAAAAACAAACCGGCTTATCATGATATCGAAATTAAAACAAACTGGGCTGTCGTGACATTGGTATTGAAAACAACTGGGTTATCATGACATTGAAATATTGAAAGAACTTCCGCTGTCATGACATTGGAATTGAAACAAACTGGCCTGTCATGACATCGAAATTCAAACAAACTGGCCTGTCATGCCATTGACATTGAAACAACCTGGCCTGTCATGCCATTGACATTGAAGCAAGCTGGCTTGTCATGACATTGTAATCCAAACAACTTCTGCTCTCCTGACATTGAAACTGAAGAACACTGGGCTGTCATGACATTAAAATTGAAACACACTGGGCTGTCATGACACTGAAATTGAAACACACTGGGCTGTCATGACATTGAAATTGAAACAAATTCTTTAGTCATAACATTGAAATGGAAACAAACAGGGCTGTCATGACATTGAAATTGAAACAAACTGGGCTGTCATGACACTGAAATTGAAACACACTGGGCTGTCATTACACTGAAATTGAAACAAATTCTTTAGTCATAGCATTGAAATGGAAGCAAACAGGGCTGTCATGACATTGAAATTGAAACAAACTGGGCTGTCATTACACTGAAATTGAAACAAATTCTTCAGTCATAACATTGAAATGGAAACAAACAGGGCTGTCATGACATTGAAATTGAAACAAACTGGGCTGTCATTACACTGAAATTGAAACAAATTCTTTAGTCATGACTTGAAATTGAAACAAACAGGGCCGTCATGACATTGAAATTGAAACAAACAGGGCTGTCATGAAATTGAAATTGAAACAAACAGGGCTGTCAGGACATTGAAATTGAAACAAACAGGGCCGTCATGACATTGAAATTGAAACAAACTGGGCTGTCATGACATTGAAATTGAAACAAACAGGGCTGTCATGACATTGAAATTGAAACAAACAGGCCGTCATGACAATGAAACAAACAGGGCTGTCATGACATTGACACTGAAACAAACTGGGCTGTCATGACAGCGAAATTCAAACAAACAGGGTTGTCATGAGAGCGAAATTCAAACAAACTGGGCTGTCATAACATTGAAACTGAAACAAACTGGCTGTCATGACAGCGAAATTCAAGCAAACAGGGTTGTCATGACATTGAAATTGAAACAAACTTGGCTATCATGACATCGAATTTGAAAAACACTGAGCTTTCGTGACATCGAAATTGAAACAAGCTTTGCTATCATGACATTGACATTGAAACGGTCTGGGCTGTCTTAACACTGAAACTAAAACAAAAGGGGCTTTCCTGACATTGAAACTGAAACACACTGGCTACTGTGATTGTGAAATTGAAATATCTGGGCTGTCACGCAATTGAAATTGAAAGTAGCTGGGCTATCACATCGCTGAGATTGATACAAAGTGGGTTATTACGTCATTGAAATTTAAACAAGCTGGGCTCTCGCGTCGTTGGAACTGAAACACACAGGGCTACAATGACATTTTAGTGGCAATACAAAGGCTATCAAGACATTCAATTTTAAACAAACAGGGCTGTCATAACATTGAAATTGAAACAGTCTGTAGTGTTTATTTTATGCTCATTAATACGTTTCTTGTGGCGCTCTTTACTTTTTTATTTCTTCACAATTCCTTGACGTTTTTCTATCAAATGGAATGGCTGGACTATCAGCATGTGCTGGCCTTATCTGTGTGTGTGTGTGTGTGTGTGTGTGTGTGTGTGTGCGTGTGCGTGTGTGTGCGTGTAAAGGAAGCACAGACCAAAGAACGTATCTGTAAACACATGGTTCTAGCATTCCTCTAGAAATGCCAGAGTTCTCACAGTTGACAGGTGCTTTCTTTCCTCTAGAAATGCCAGAGTTCTCACAGTTGACAGGTGCTTTCTTTCCTCTAGAAATGCCAGAGTTCTCACAGTTGACAGGTGCTTTCTTTCCTCTAGAAATGCCAGAGTTCTCACAGTTGACAGGTGCTTTCTTTCCTTTGTTCTGACCATCCTCCATTTTTCCTCCCGTACTTTCGCTGGTCCCTCGTCTCTGATATTTCTTCCATGCGTTGTTGGAATCTGAGATCAATGTAGATTTACCCAGGCGCAATGGGAATTTCGGTTTTGTTCGCAAATTCGAGAGTTTTTACCCGGCAAATCTTGAATTGCCTACACGCCAAACTGGAATTAAAGCAAACCCCAAGCCATTTTTGAAGTGCCTCAACGTGCTGTTAAAGCGGGGTAAATGTTCGGGTGATGCTCCTACCTATTAGAAGTGGTGTTTACCCGAATTGAGGGATGTATAGGTGATGTGATATATTGATAGGAGGTAAGCGTAGGCGTGGTGTTGATGCGAGCGTGTGGATATGGTATGATGCGCTGTTTACCTCATGTCGACAGTTCTGTATGGACTTGTTTTATTTGGTGATGCCCACTGTGTCGGGCTGGGGGTAGATGGTATGTTAGTGAGGGCACAGATCCGAAGTCATGATGTTGGCTTTGTTGCAGCGTGACACTTTTTTTTTTAATTCCAGATTCAGCCTGTTCTTCCTAAGTCGTCCACAACAAGCGAAGGGTTAAATTCCGACATCTTAACCAGCCGCCGTGGCGAAGTGGTTAGCGTCGCGGACTCTCGGCTGGGAGGTCGTGGGTTCGAATCCCATCAGTCATGTGGGTTTTTTTCTGCCCCGGCCGGCTCCTACCCAGAGTTGAGTTTGCTACGGGCTCAGCTGGGAAGACTGGACCACACAGTCGAGTTTCATCCACTTAATGGATGCGTCTCTGATAGAAAGTGTTGCTCAAATTTCTGACTAACACTGCAGGTGCCTGTATCTCTCGGGCCTGGTTCACGCCGGGATATATTATGAAAGGAAGCGTAGGGTTAGCCCTGTCATGTAGTCTCAGACCGAAATGGAAATCCGTAGCATCATTTTAATCACCCTTATTCCCATTGATCAGCATACAAAAAAATGTCTCAAGTTCTGTGGCCCTTCATGCCCTGCTCTCATGGTGACCTCAGATGCGATGTCCTCTCCACGTCTGTGGCTTTGGTTTGGTTCCGTCGGGGTCGCCGGTATCGGCGAATCCATGGGGGCTGTCGTTGGACGGACGTGGTGGCGCCCTCCGGAAGGAGAGCTCACTGACGCCGGCTCCGCGACTAAGCAACTATTGTCGTCAGTAGGGGGCTTAGTAGGTGGTGTCCTGCGTATGTTAGATCAGAACAGGCGCCACTGAATACCACCGAAGTGACTCGGCAGCAGTGCAGTGTCTCCTCCGTGGGTTGCCTCTTGACAACTTGACATTGACTGCTCCCTGTGGATTGCTGGTGCCGGGGCTGCGGAGGGGCCGACCGGGCTGTGGCTGTGGACGGGGTGTCGGAATGAGCGGCGTGGGTGCACTGCCTCTGAGGTGGCGCAGAAAAAAAAATCCGACATCTTTTATTCATGCTTACATAAACTGTACAAGATGGCACCCTTCCCGGAGAAGCCCAAGATCGCGAATAGTTCTGAGATAGGATTCCCAATGCACAAGATTAAATGTCGAAAATGGCGAGCGACCAGTATTAAAAACGATAAGTATTAAAAGCGATTAGTATTTAAAGCGCAAACTTTGAGCGTCAGGGAGCTAACGTATGGTTTTTAAGCACATCTGAAATCGCCCGGTTTTAGATTGTGTCAAATCTGCTAGAAGAAAAAAAAATCCTTTGGGTCCAAATATTGAAGCCCAGTAACTGACATCTAACCGCGATGCAGGTTCTCTTACCATCTCAGAACGTTCTCAACATTTTCTGCGAACCAGAATGTCCTGGATATTAACGAAACTAAATGGGAACTCTTCCTCCGACGCTGCACGAAACATACCGCGTGCATTGACTCAGCAGAATCGATGGTCTTTAGATTAAGTAGGGCGAAGCCCGAGAGAGGACGAAGGACGAATGAACGAAGGCCGTTAGCCAAGTCGTGCTCACAGGGAACATAGAGCTAGGAACATAGACATGCTCCCGACTCATGTATGCAACAAAGGTGAAAATACATGCACTCATACACATTGGATTTCTTCATGAGGGGAGGGGGGGGGGGATGCAGGAATCCTTAATATTCTTTTCTGTGTAAAAACTGCTGTTTTTCGGCGATTTCAGACTCGAATTCTTCGACATGCACTCAACATAAGAATCACAAAAGGGCTCTTCGGATGTACTACCCAGTCGTGTGGTACTGACCCACCGATGACATCCTCCCCTCCCTCCCTCCGCCCCTCTCATCTGTGCCGTCCTTTCCCACATTTGATTCTTCGAGACGCTGAAAGAAGGCCCGGTGAAAGTCCAGGGAAATCACAAGGGATAGGCTGGGCTTTTGCGGTGGACTGTAAACTTCGCGGCACAAGCTAGGTATGATTGCTTGGAAGGCCGTAAAAGACGACTTTTTATAGGCGGAGAAATGCGTGCACGTTCTCTCTCTGTCGCTGATCAAGGTCTCTTCAAACTGTCGTATAAGCGTTTGGGTTGTTACAACTCCAGTAATGTAATGCTTTTCCCCCTTCTGACAAAGACGCCATCTTGTCTATTTCTTGGTACGTGCACACCTCTTTGTGTTCTCGAAGTCTTCTTGTTTTCAGTTTGTTACATTTAGATTTGACGTCCTCCTCCACAGAAGGTGCTGCGAAGTGTCTTCATTTTTGTACTTGTCGATCATCCAACCAATCCACTGGCCTGTTTTCTTCTCTCTTCAGGTGGTACGGACGAGTACGGGGATTACCGAACTCACACGGAAGCTCAGCTGACGTCACGAAAGAAGGTGGCTAAGATGCTGATTGCCATCGTTCTCCTGTTTGCCGCTTGCTACCTGCCGCTCAACCTCATCTTTGCCCTCAGGTAACACTCATCATCATGGCCACATCAATGATAACGATGAAATTGCTTTAACTGTTGTGCTGTTTGGGAGTAGGGAGGGGAGGGGTGTCAATGGTGGGAAAGGGGGGGAACATAGTGCTTGTCCCCAGCCTTATTCAACATACAGGCCAGTGGTGGCGACAATGACAATTGCTTCTGTTTAGGACCTTCATCTTAACCTCTTCTTTATTTGTCGTTGTTTTAAGAATTGCTGTCTCCTAGTCACATACATGTATCTGACATTATGTAACGACGATGATAGTAATGACGATGAGATGACTGTACCCATCCCGTTTGCAGTATCTTATTTGCCCATCAGCATCATTGGGGCTTATGGGTGGCCACTCATTCTGACGACGATGCAAAGAGAACTAATAACGTGCTGTTGAGAGAGTCAGTTTCTCAGCCTCCGTGTGTGTGAATAACGTGCTGGTTGAGAGAGTCACTGTTTCTCAGCCTCCGTGTGTGTGTGTGTGTGTGTGTGTGTGTGGTGTGCGCGCGCACGAGCGTGCGTGCGTGTGTGTGTGTGGAGCTTATAGGCTTTTTGTCGAGGTGTGTGCTTTGACAGCCGTGAAACGAATTACGGCTCGTGAACCTTTCATTATCTTTAACGCATTTGGGACGTCTTCTGTTTGTGCACTTAAGATTCTCTCATTTTTGTTATTCTATTCAAAAAATTTTGATAGCGCTGCCATCTCAGCATTGTAGTGTACATGTGCATTTATCTAGGCGGTACTTGTATGTCAATCCTCTGTGTGTGTGTGTGTGTGTGTGTGTGTGTGTGTGTGTGTGTGTGTGTTGGCACGTACAGACACACGGACAGTCTGGAGCACATCAGGAACTGGAGGGTCTGCCCATCGTCTTCACGACTGCCCACTGGCTTGTCTACTTCAACTCGGCCTTCAATCCAGTGGTCTACAACTTCATGAGCGGTTGGTGCTGACGTCTTATGCTGACCTATCATGACAGGCCGCACTGTTCTGCCCGTTTGTCAGCGGGGTTGTTGACTTACCCTGCGCGTGGAAGTGACGATATGTAGGGCAGGACACTCTTTTATTTTGACCACGTCCTGTGATTAGGCTGTCTACAAGATAAGTTGAACGGAAACCGAAAGGTTGTCATTAAAGGCTACAAGAGTGTTCGTAGGGTTAATGCGGAATCGGTTCAGCGTTAAGTTTTCGAGGTGATAGAGATGAAATAGTAAGGTTACATTTCAAAATTGGTCAATATGGTGGAGAAAAGTTGGGGTCTTCCACCACGGAATGAGTCGCTTGTCATCTCTCCGGTTTTCAGTTAGCAGCCAAAATAGGCAGTAGGGGTGTCAGAAATCGATTTGAGATTTTGACCCTAGCTGATACTTTACGTTTTCCAGCACAAAATACACTAATAAATTGTTTTTTTTGGGCCCTGTTTCTGTATTAAAATGGACATTTAAAACCCAAATGTTAATAATTATGCTGAATGTGTGCCATCTGTTTTTCGTTCATTTCTAAAAATGCTCTGTATCTTGAAAACTAAAAGCCCGATTAAAAATGGTTTTCACCATTGAAAAAGACGGAAAAAATACTTTTTACAAATATATGTATATCTTAGAAACGCTTAACCATGGCAAGCGCCCTCTTTTTGTGGGTGAAGGTCACAATTCATAGACCAGTGCCAGGGAAAGAGAAAAAAGGTAGACAGACGAAATGGTGGGGGGAAAGAGAGTGAATATGCATCTTTTTTCGCCAACTCTCGGATGCGGCTGCGGAGGACAGCAACAGAAATTGTTGGGAAGTCATCAGTGGGGTATCAAACCACTATCCCGTAGTCGTTTTCCGGTTTAATTTGACTGCATTGTTTCACCATTAACCCCCATTACAATCGTCGTCTGTTTGTCTCCCGAGTCCCAGTCTGTCCGGCCGTTTGCCTGTAAATGCATCCGAGTATTATAATTCAGTTAACAGCGAACAATTGTTTCTTTAACTTTTTACAGCAGGAATTCGTGTGTGTGTGTGTCGGTGTTGTGTGTGTGTGTGGTGTTATTGTGCGGGGGGGGGGGGGGGGGGGGGGGGGGGGGGGGGGGGGGGGGGGGGGGAGGGGGGGAGCTAAAGGGGAATTCAGATCCCTTCAAGGGGAGAGAGGAGTGGGCTGGCTAGGGAGTGATTGAAAAATTTTTCAGACCTTACATCTGTCCTGAATTTGAATCACATCCAGGAACAAATAAAAAAAAAAAAAAATCACGTGGTGCTCGCGCACACGCACATTACTAATTAAACAATACCGTCAGCCTCTCCCCAATTTTGTGTAAATGATATAATTTATCTGATAAAGTTTCAATTTAGTGGTACGATTGCTCGTGTGTGACGGGATATCTTTAGTTAAACACACACACACACAACCGCGCGCTCTCTCTCTCTCTCTCTCTCTCTTCTCTCAGTACCTTATGTTTAATATGAACAGATCTTCACGATGTACCTTTACTAGATTTAGATTTTGACTCTGAAATAAAAGTGCATGCCGAATCGCTACCAAAACGTAAGTTTGCGAGGAACTGCTCTGTCCGCTTTGTAAAGAATCAACTGAAGATGAAGTTCATTTTGTCTTGCAGTGCCCTGCTTTTAATGATCTCCGTGTGCAGCTAATACCTAGGAAAGTTCACAATCAACCATGCATGTTTCGTTTTTGCTTGCTAATCTCGGCGAAAGAGAGCGTGATTTGGAGTTTAGTTCTTTATATATATATTTTCAGTTCAGAGACACAGTGTTAACATGATTTTTCTTTATTGCATTCGTAGGGACTCGTGATACTGCTGCGTTCATAATAATTTTCCTGTAATATTTTATCGCCTTCTTCATATGGGGCTAAGGACTTAACTGATTAAATCATCTCTCTCTCTCCTCTCTCTCTCTCTCTCTCTCTCCTCTCTCGCACAGACAAAAAAAAAGAATGTGTGCGCACACGCATACACACGGACAGTGTACATCGTGTATATCGTTTAGAAAATACGCACATAAAGGTTGTAAAATTCTGTTCCAAAGACATATCTGGCATCATGCGTCTTGTTGCAGCCAAGTTCAAGAAAGAGTTCCGCACGTGTTCCGATGCAACCGTGCGGAGCGCAGCCACCTGCTTCACGAGAGCACCTACGGCCACGGCAAGTTCCGCATCAAGATAGGACGCCCATCACCCAGTCTACGGAGCTGGACCAGAACGGGGCACACGTATGATGGGCCTGATCTATCGCGGAGCCGGTGCCACTGGCTCGCTCCAGCCCGGCAAGACCCTTCGCAGAAGCCCCCCCCCCCCCCCCCCCCCCCCCCCCCCCACTTGTCTCCCAATACGCCCTTCTGAAAACAGCTTCAAGGCCTTTTGTCGCTTCATCGTCACGCCCCTTCGAAGGGACAGCTTGTAGGACGTCCAACGTCTCACAGCCATGCTAGTCCGAGAAACGGCTCTGAGGATTCTGGTCGTTTCATACCCTCTGAGTCATCATTGTTTTTATCTTCGCAGCTGAGGTTTCCGTGGGGCAGGTTCAAGGACTATGTCGTTTGGCACGAGCATCCAGCAAGCAGCTTCAATGAGTTATTTTTTCTTAACACCCTAATCACTTCTGAGAAATGCCTTTGAAGAAATGCATTTAATGACTTTAACGGTTTCATAGTAATGTCCTTTGGAAGAACGCCTTAAATAACGTCACCGCTTCGGGGAAAGGTATTTCGAAGAAACGGGTAAGAAAAAAAGTAGCAGTCTACAGAAAAACGTCTCTAAGGACAATTAGTTTTCAGAGTACCCCCTTTGGTGAAACTGCTTCAGTGACTTCGTAGCTTCAGAGTAAAAAGCCTTGGAAGAAACAATACGGAGTATGGCCTTTCAAACTAGCAACTTTGGGGCTTCGACCACTTTAGGGTAGTGCCCTTCAGTGGACTGAATTGCCACAGAGCAGCGCTTCATTCCCTGTCCACAGGTGAAGGATTTTGCATAATGCCCTGAAAAGAATGGTTTTTAAGACTATGCCGCTTCAGCATAATGCCCTGAAAAGAAATGGTTTTGAAGACTATGCCCCTTCAGCATAATCTCCTTCAACAGAATGACTTCAAAGACTGCCAATTCGAAATAATGCCCCTTAAGGAAATGCCGTCAAAAATGTTGCCTGTTCAGCATAAGGTTCTACAAGGAAACGACAGGACCTTTGCCACATTAACGTTTCCCCTCTCAAAGGAAGGACGTCAAGAACGTCGACTCTTCAGCACATCGCTCTTCAAAGAAACGGCTTCAGTGAGTGGGGATCTTCAAAGTAACGCTCTTCAAAGAAGTAGCTTCATTCTTCATTCTTCAGTGCCCCTCCAAGAAACGGCTTCAATAAATTAACGTTTTCATCATAATTCTCAAAAGAAACGGCTTGTTGGTCTTGGCATCCTCAGTATGTCATTCCAAGATGGGCTCCACTAACTGACGTCGTAGCTTAACGCCCTCGAAGAAACAGTTTCTATGACAACGATGCTCAACAAAACGCTGTTCAAAGAAACGGCTTCAAGATGGGCTTTTTCAGCAAAACGCCTTTCACAAGAACATTCTGACGATTCATAGCTGGAGATGAATATCCTTAAGAGGAACCGCTTCCGAGATTTTGCTGCTTCCGAGATCTAAATAAATCGGCTCGTAGTCCCTCCATTGCTTTCATCAGCTCTTCTCAGAAACTTACTGTCAAACCGACCGTTCTGAGGGAACTCAGCTTGGCACCATCTTCACTGAACGGATCCAAAGACACTTTTCAGCCTTTATGTGTGTTTCCAACTCCGAGTATGTATTTTGATGATGATTTTGTTTTCGGTGGGGATCAGTTTCCGCAGAAAATTGTAATGTACGCATTATGAACACTGCATTTTACCGTGCATGAATTTACACAAGGTATTTATGGAGGCACACTGACGCTTCTGCGAATGCGATGGAAATAGTTGTGTCCTGAGGGTCGCTTATTTTTCCGATTCCTACTATAAGACATTCAATAGAAATGGATAATTGCTCGATAACCTCGGGATGTTCCACACCCTACATAACCATCTCCCATGTTGATGGACAGTAACTGTGACGCTGTAGCCAGCACTGCGAATACATTTCTGGAGTGATGACACTGGAACAGCGTGGCTGTGAAAATGTGGAGTAGACAGCATTGACGATCTCTGGACATATTGGAAGGAGAGGATGGGAACTGGAAGGAGATTGGAGTTTGGTGGTACACGCCTAAACCTTTTTCCCACTTAGTTGGTAATTTGCATTCTTTTTCGCGTATACCAAATTATTCGGTGCGCAAGATAAATTATGTTTGCGTAAATGCTAAAAATCAATACATTAATGGGCCACATAGGTAAGTAGACAATGTACATTGGACAGCTAATCTGCGCTGCAGATAGCGCGTTTGCTATCGCTACCTTTTAGCCCGATTACAGCAAAAACTGGCACGCTGTAAACTGTGAGCAGAGAAGAATCGTATCAAACGTTGCGGAATAAAGGCAGGCCAATGGCCATAGACGCAGAAAAGCAGGGGACGGAAGAAAAGCAAAATTATTAAAAGCCAGAGTGAAAACAACAAACATGATAGAGGAAAATACAGTCACAAACCTTCCAGAGGACGGGTAAATACATTTTTGCTGGAAAAAAGTCTGTATATACCCTGTGGTGCATTTTGTTCCATTACAACAGTGAAATACTGTAAATATTGTCAGGACACAGCAGCTCGGTTATGCTCATTCAGGAGAGACCTACACCTCACGGTTGTAAGAAAGCAGGCGATGAACATTTTGGCCATGTCTGAAGAGGATTCTGAAAGACTTGCTAGCCCCGATGCCAATCCTGGTAACTAGTGGCAAAGGCAGCGGAGAGAAACTCGCGTCTACATGAAAGAACCTTCTCTCCGAGGAACCATGCAAATGTGTTGGAAGAAATCCTCACCACCTAAACCTCAGTCTCGCTAAGAGTTCTGAGACCGAGACTCGTTTTAATCCTTGACTGCTGAAACTTTTGGAGTAGAATGCGACCAAATGTGTTGCTGATCCGACTCAAAACAGGATCAAATTCGACACGTGTTATATTGTATGAAATGGGGAGAAGGTTCACTCTCTTCCAATACGCTTCGCATTGGTGTTTACTTGCTTCATGTTGTGAGGCCGTTGATGTAACGTCGATCTTGAATCTATATTGAGCTTGCTATGAGGATGTCTACTTGTGTCATGATACATATATACGCTCCAACGATGAATTTTTAGCTCTATGGTGATCGTATGTTTATCGATGCTTTTGTCATGATGTCACTGGACCAGACGAATGAGTGAGTTTACAGGTTGTTAGGCTGGAGAATATAATTAAGCCAAACAGTATTGGAGGAAACGAAATTGGTTTGGTCGGGAATGTTCTGATCGATCGTGGAGACTGGATATTTTTAGACCTCTTTGGAACTCTCTGATTCAATGTGAGAAATTTCTTAAAGGCACCATCTTCCCCATTCTCTGCTGTGCCCTGCGCTGGTTGCCTCGAGTGCCAGCGAGAATACCACAGAATTACATCGTCTCTCTAGTTCAGTCAATTACTGATGGGTCCGGCAGCTTCTACCGACAAGACATAATTCGATGGTGCCTCGTATGCTGCTACTGAAGTGTTAGATATATAAAATCTTGACGCTTTCTTCAACCTCTCTTTGCTTGGAATGACAATGTATCCCGTTTATGTCAAAATGCTTTCATGAAGGTCGTTTGGATATAGTAACTTTAAGCCCCCCCCCCCCCCCCCCCTACCCACCCCAATGAAAGAGGATCTATTGGTGACAAAAAGCCGTTTACATTATTTGTTCAGCATCTTTACGTCAGTGGATTATCTTCCTTCAAAGGAGTAAACGTCACTATATCCTACATATTTATTGTGTGCCAGGTATCATCCGTCAAAAATACCGCCAAAAAACATCCCGCTTCATGTGTAGAATTTTTGAAAGTGCTTTATTAACCAACTCTACTGTGGTTTGATTGTTTTATCTAACTTCATTACTGGCTGTTCTGCAGCCAGGAACGAGTCGAACCGCCCAGAACTGTGCGTCTGCAGGCGAGTACACTTATTACGTAAACACCCTCCTCACCACCCCCTTCCTTCACAAGTTAACTTGGGAACAGGACCGTTATACAAAAAAATACTTCGGTAGCACATGGCTGTGTGTTCTGTAGACCACCACCATGTTCGAAATTCAGAAGCGGTGTCGATTTCTTTACGTCTTGTTTCGAATCCACACTTTTGTTATGAGCCTCTTTATTAAGGTCATCTTAGTTAGTATTGCACGGCGAGGATCATGTGTATTAAAAGGTCTGTTTTGGGGTTTTTTTCCAGTGTGAACATATGAATTGTCACAAGTGTGAACATGTTATATTGTTACAAGTGTGGCATTAGTACATTCTTTTAAATGTTACGTGTGAACATGTTATGAATTGTTACAAGTGTGAACATGTTATAGATTGTTACAAGTGGCATTAGTACACATTCTTTTAAATGTTACGTGTGAACATGTTATGAATTGTTACAAGTGTGAACATGTTATAGATTGTTACAAGTGGCATTAGTACACATTCTTTTAAATGTTACGTGTGAACATGTTATGAATTGTTACAAGTGTGGCATTAATGCATGTTTTAGTAGTTCACGCGTTTATAATTTTGCGTGTGAACATGTTACGAATTGTTGCGAGTGTAAACATGTTACAGATGGTTATATGTGTGGCATTAATACAGCTTTTAATCGTTCACCCATTTTCAAATTTTCCGTGTGAACATGTAAATTGTTACAAGTATGAACACGTTATCATTGTTACAGGTGTGGCATTAATACAGCTTTTAGTAGCTCACCCGTATTTAATTTTCCGTGTGAACACGTTATAATTGTTACAAGTGTGAACATGTTATAGATTGTTACAAGCGTGGCATTAATGCCGCTTTTAGTTGTTCATCCGTTTTTAACCCTGCGCAGAGGGGTTGCCTGCGTACCAGGATACCGAGTTTTCCTGTCATGTGCGTGTGTCTGCACACGTGTTGGTCAGCATGCGAGCTCGTATAGGACGGTTACACCGGACTTCCAGACAATCCTACTTTTTCTTTTTGGGTTTCAGCAAAAGGGATTTTTTTAGGACTCTTGCTCCTCAGAAAAGAAACAAATAGCACGTTTGTGAACTTCAGGGACAATCCTACTTTTTCGGGTTCAGCAAAAGGGATTTTTTTTAGGACTCTTGCTCCTCAGAAAAGAAACAATAGCACGATGCAACGTTTCTTCGAGATCCGGTGAAAGGTTCCTTCTCTTCCTCTCATCTTTGCTGCAGTTTTGCCTCCCAGAGTGACATCTACCCGGGTATAAGTTCCTCTTTACTCCCACGCCCGAACAGAACCCTGCCCAAACCACTAGATAAAACCACACCGCACCCGCCCCCCCCCCCCCCCCCCCCCCCCCCCCCCCCCCCCCCCCCCCCCAAATCGATGCCTTCCTCCCCCCAAACGATGAATATCTATCAAAGCACATTGCCACCCGAACTGAAAGACGGGGAGGGGAGTGCGGGTGGGTGGAAGGGAGGGCGAATTTAAAGCTGGGATGGGTGGAGGCAGGTGATTCTGGACCTCAGAAGACCATGGCAGGTGGGGGGGGGGGGGTTGGTTCTGGATCTGAGCAGAGCATGGTCCCGACACGCCCCCGGAGCGATAAACGTGCGTGCCTCTACCTCCCGTCACACAGCACGGGTAAGTTTGATGATTATGTCTATAATTCACCCCACACGGTGATTCTGGACTAATTGCCTACCGGCGAGTGGTTTGGACGGGGGAGATAAATCTGTCTCGAGTCTAGTGCTCCCTCCCCCTGAAATTCAGGTGCAATTTACTTTGACTGGTATGGTTCGTCGTTAGGGACATGTTGACCGTTTGGGAGGAGGGAGCGAGTTTGGACGGGGGAGGTCTGTCCGGATTTGTTCTTCAGGGGGGGAAGGGAGCGACGTTTGGGACAAAAAAAGGAAGGGGCATGCGTGGGGGGGGGGGGGGGGGGGGGGGGGGGGGGATCTTTGCCCTTTCACCCGACACGGACTTGCTTTAAACCGAGGTATCCCCGCGCATTCACAGACCTTGCAAATAGTTGCGATATGGTTCGTAATGCTGACTTTTTTTACTTCTAAAAATTCATAATATCTGTTCTTCTGCTCGGTCTAATTCTGAGCAAGCACTTGCCAAGTTGAGGGAGATTTCAAGAAGTGACGCGATGAGCTAGAGGAGAGGTTTTAGGATAAGTTAGGAGGGGCAGATGGACAAAAAAAAAAAATAAGACAGAAATCGGCCGAGTTTGCTGTGAAATTGCTTGTTCCTCCCGACATGCGATCAAGATACCAAACGCAATAGTCAGTTCTGCAGAATGTTGCTACACTATCTTCATCAATCGCAGTTCAGTTCAGCTGCGTTGTGACAGCGCACATTAGAACGGTCATGCAAAGTTATGGCTGAATCCTGGGCAGTCTTCGCCGAAAGGATCACGGCAACAGTACAGACACAATATGCAAAGTTATTGGCTGAATCCTGAGTCAGGTCTTCGCCGAAAGGGACCACGGCAACAGTGCAGACGGTGCCAGTCTTCGCCGAAAGGGATCACGGCAACAGTGCAGACGTGCCAGGTCTTCGCCGAAAGGGATCACGGCAACAGTGCAGACGGTGCCAGGTCTTCGCGAAAGAGATCACGGCAACAGTGCAGTACGGTGCCAGGTCTTCGCCGAAAAGGATCACGGCAACAGTGCAGACTGTGCCAGGTCTTCGCCGAAAGGGATCACGGCAACAGTGCAGACTGTGCCAGGTCTTCGCCGAAAAGGATCACGGCAACAGTGCAGACTGTGCCAGGTCTTCGCCGAAAGGGATCACGGCAACGGTGCAGACTGTGCCAGGTCTTCGCCGAAAGGGATCACGGCAACGGTGCAGACTGTGCCAGGTCTTCGCCGAAAGGGATCACGGCAACAGTGCAGACTGTGCCAGGTCTTCGCCGAAAGGGATCACGGCAACAGTGCAGACAGAGCAGGCTGGGAAAGGTGTCATATCCCCCCCCCCTCCTTCCCTTCATGTTTTGAAGTCGCTCCTCGTCTCAAAAGCTCAGAACACATAACTCCCAACATTTATCCAAGGCTACAGGCACAACATGCATCCGTCTCACCTGAATCCACTTAGGATGCGCGTATAACTGACCGTGTGTTTGGGATGCATGATCAATATCTTATCTGGATAGTATCTGATGGAACCCACATGTGTCCAGTAGCATCTTGGGGAATACATTTACAGTCTACTTATTATTAGCATAGGTTTCTTTTCTGTACCAGTATAGATTTATTTTTCCCGTTCCTTCTGGAACATACAGGCCCGCTGTGTTTTCCATGAGTTTGAAGAGTTTGCCATCGGATGTTGGCGAACTCGATATCGTTGCTCTTCGCGTGTCGTTCTGATGGTCACAGTAGAATTAAACATCCCCTCCCCAATTTTCCTTGGAAGCATGAACGTCAAACTTGAATATAAACATGCGTTTCTCCGAATCGCTTTCACACACAAAAAAAAAACAATTCTACAAACTCTTGCTTTTCCACAAAAACACTTCTTCAAATGAAACCAAAACAGGCAAACTGCAACCCCATTCATCCAAAACACCCAATTTTTACAAAGATTGACAAGCATCCCTGCCGCACAATGCGATTTGCTATTGGAAGCTGTTAACTGATCGTCAACCTAAATACCCGTCAACATCCCAATTCTCTTGATCCGTACGGCTGGTACAAATACATAGCCAATATAGAATATCTGAGCTTGAGCAGACATATCCCATACACAGCATGTGCGTCCCAAGTAGCGTTTGAGCTCGTGATTGCAGAGTTTGTAGGTCGTGCTTGCAATGATAATGCCTTTCATATGCGTTAATGTATTCTCGTTGTATATGACAAAGGAGCAAAACAAAAAGTATGGGATTCGAAGTCGCCGCTCAGAATGGCTCCCCCTGGTTACATTAGATCTCGTTCTGTGGCAGCCCCAGGGCGAACAGTGCACAGGCAGCAATCGATCGATCAATGTAAGGTCGCCTTTTTGTCACCCGCTACAGGAGACGCAGAAGGACGTGGGGGTAATGACAACTGGTGCAATTGTACATTGCACCGATGGGTCAGAAATATCGTTACAGATACAACAATCTCGTTCCTGAATTATCAAATACCGTTGAGGACATCTGCAATGCAACATCATCTTTCCAGACTTATCAGATATACCCACGCGATGTTCGTCTAGAATTTTTTTTTTGCAGCTTCAAAAAAAGTCGTATATATTGAGGGCGGACACATGGTCAGTATGCAAAGTTCTATTACAGTAAGACAGTGTTGTACTGATGCCTGCTGTGCAACAGGTGCTTGCCCGTTAGCACCGCAATCACTATTTCTTGTAAACTGTGTCCTCTGTCCTAAGCAAACTTTGAGGGATATATTGCATAATCATAAGGAACTTGTCCATATTCTATGTAAAATCCCACCCCGCCCCCTTTCTTCACAAAAGAGTAACGAACTTGACTCCAGCAGAAAATCTGCGTGTTAAACTCGCAGGACAAAAGTGTACTCAAGTTGATGAAAATATTTAGGTCACACATTTAGGTAAAAACCATTTATGAATGCTTTGTACAATCTGTCCAAGACACTTTGATCGGAGAGAGAAATTGGATTTCCAAATGCCTTGATACAAATATATCCCTATCAAAACACGCACGCTACAACTCGGGCAAGCGCTTGTCTGCAAACCAATTCCTCTCCCACGTAATCTTCCTTACATGGCACTAGCATTACGCAATTGGAAGAGATATGAACTCGCTCTCATGCACATTTCACAAACACGGCAAACATACACCAATGCACACGACAAAGGTACACCAATGCACACGCTCAAAGCAGCATAATCACACTCGCCGATAAACACGCATACAACAAATGAAAGGAAGCGAGGCGAGGGTCAGGTTCCAGCATGTGGAGTGGACCCCGAGGTGCCAGCATAGGAGGGGACGCTGAGGAAGCGAAGCACGTGAAGCGAGGGCAGGTAGATCCTCTCATCGCCAGGACACGCTGAAGGAAGAGTCCAGCGGCACGGGGTCCGTGAGAGTGACGTTCAGCATCTGGACACCCAGGTGAGATGAAGCTGGGTCAGCTTGGGAATGGGCTCGGTTAGGTAGGGGTATTGCTTATCCTAGTTTAATGACATTCAATTGATTAATTGGGTTAATTACGTCTAGATTTCACGTTTACAACCACCAAACCTAATACGGCAAATGCTTCTCAGTAAGGGGACCCATCTCACACACTACTGATGACGTAAGACTGACAGCAATGTGAAGACGGGCACCGAATATCTTTTCTCATTGTACATGGCGCTCATGGGAGTCGAACGTACAGTCGGTGTTCTCCCTCTAAATCAATAAGGTACCCAATTCTGCGCAAGAGATGTGATGGTATACAGAGCATCATCTTTGTGCTCACTGCTTGCTATCAGCATCATCATCATCATCCCGCTCTCTTTCTCTCCCTCTTTCGACACACACACACACGGCACAAGAGACAAATCATACCCCCACTTTACCCAAACTGTCGCAGAAGTAATGTTGATATGACTTAAAAAGGAAACAAAAGTAACCTTAAATCGTAATTCAAATGGAGGGGGGGGGGGTATTCATTCTATATTCATCCACAAATTGAGGAGGGTTGTTTATTCTATACTCATCCCGAAATCGGACCATATACATGGAAATCATTAGATTTCCCCCATTAGAGAAAATTGATAACAACAAAATGGACAAGTAATCCTGAGCGTTCTTTTCCATGAGAAACTGTCTTAACGTTCGGGGAAAACTAGATCTTGCTCAAAGGTATATAATTATTTATTCTGCGGTGTGCTGCAAGGAATTCCATTTTGCAAGCATTACCTGCCAAAACGCAATTCACCATTTCCGACTTTGGAACAATACGACTGCTTTCCAGCTTCGCGCATTCGTTCATAGTATTTAGAGAATCATCACATTTCATCTGCAGAGCTAAATTTCTATTTAAGAACGCGAGTAGTGGCAGCTGATTCACTTGTGTTTCTAATTTTATATCCCATTTTACCGGATACCTCAAGAAGGGCGACAAAAAGAGAATGACCGAAAACAAAGAAGCTTCACGAATCTAAGGCTGTCGTGCGAACTACATCATCGCATGGCTTCTATATGTATGTGTGTATACAGTGGCTCTTAGTCCTTACGATGTAAATAATGTGGAACGAAGCAGTTCTTCGCGGTGATGGTGGTTGGTGGCGGTGCTGGCTGAAACTAATGTTCACACACTGATGGCCAGCTATGAGTTTTAAAGCTATGATAATGCTGTGATAATACACACCAGTACTGTTGACATCGACGACTACGATGAATGCGACAATAATTAGAATGACTGATCGATCTGTTGGCCACCACACGAAATGACGGTCCACTACACTCTTTCATGCGCAACAGAGTGCAGCCGTTACATGCACGCTGTGCATGTTGGATGCTCTGGGTCTGCGCGTGAACTTTGTTTATTTAATGACTTGTATCATTTATGTTCAACTGTCGAATACCTGAAGGGTCTTGTCCACGGGAAAATTCGTTGTTGATCACACTTCCGGCCGACGTAGTGACGGTGACGTTGTCAGCCCCGGTGACGCCATGCACGATGACGCGATCGTAGCCAAGATGGCCCTGGTCCGCCACAGCGCTCGCATTGGAGTGAACCACCGTCACTTCCAAGGCGCGCTGTCTCCGCGCGCGCGCGCGCGCGCGCACGCACGCACACACACACACACACACACACACACACACACACACACACACACCACACACACACACACACACACACAACGTGTTTTACATGCCAAAAACAATTTGCCAATGAACAAATTCGCGTGATCTTGATAATTTATGACAAATATTGGCAAAAAATAAAATAAAACAAAAAAAAAGACTGGTGCCGTTTTTCAAAGGACAGTCTACATGTAGAAAATGCTTGAGTCGGCGTTAATGTGTATGTGTATGAACAAATTAGTAGTGGGCGAAATCAAGTGCAGGCTAACAATTCTCCATCCTCTTAACGATAACCTGGCGAATATTACTCAGAAAGAAAAAAAAAAAAAAAAAGGCGTTGTGGAAGAAAGAAAATGAGAATGAAAAATTAGGACATAAGATCAAAATATAAAATCGTTCACTTGCAGCCTTTAGGAACCATCGTGCCCCATCACGAAAAGGGAACTATTCATATCGCCTGCTCATCCCCCATTCATGATCGTCTGCTCATCTCTCTCTCTCTCTCTGTCTCTCTCTCTCTCGCTGTCTCTCTCTCTCTCGCTGCTCTCTCTCTCTCTCTCTCTCTCTCTCTCTCTCTCTCTCTCTCTCATCCTCTCTCTCTCTCTCTCTGTCTCGCGTACACACACACATTTTCGGCTTTATTTGCCTTCATCAGCAAAGGACCTCCTCCCTGAGATAAAATAGTAAGGGAAGAGACGTAAAGATTTCAATGTGACGTAATAAAACAAATTACTCATTAAGATGATGCCTAACTTGACAAACATGTCACAGATAGTAATTTGATGAGTGAAAGCTCTGTGTGTGTGTGTGTGTGTGTGTGTGTGTGTGCGCGCGCGCGCGCGCGATTGTAGCTTGACAGACACGTCACAGATAGCAATTTGATGAATGAAAGCTCTGTGTGTGTGTGTGTGTGTGTGTGTGTGTGTGTGTGTGTGTGTGTTCGTTCGTACTTCTGTTTAACGTCTGTTCACTTTGAGTGATATTAGACGTGAATGAAAGAAGAGAGTGACTGACTGAATGAATGATTGAATGAGTAACCCTGTGTGTTGTGTAAGCATGAATGTAGATCTTTGTATGTGAGTGTGTATGTGTATGTGTATGTATCTGTATATGTGTCTAAACTGAACAATAAACATATCAATAATCTTAAATACAACAATTAGTGGGGGAAAAAACAACTAACATATAGCAAGAAAACAAAAATCCTTCACTATCTTAAACAAAATGAGTTAGCTCAAAACTATCTAAATAAAAACCCCAATCGGACTATGTATTAAGTATTCAGCAATTTCGATCAGCAGAGAATGATTCGAAAGTAGATCTTGCAAGTTTTTTTCAGAAAAAGTATTGGATCGTAATGATGTTGGTAAGAAAGTAGCCAACTTGTGACAGTTGAACAAAATGTGGTTCAGTGTTATCTCTTTACCACAAATACAGTTAGTATTCTTACTAAACTTTGTTTTCAAAGCATTTACCTTTAATCGAATTATAAGGGAAGATATTTGTCTGGAATAATAAACTGGAAGATCAGACATTTTTCTTAATACAAGGTCTATTGGAAAAGCTTCCCATTGGTTGGATGAAATCTCGGTAGACGTATCAACATTTGTTTGAGCTCTCTTCCGTGCAGTCGATTCAAGGGAACGATAACATTCTACTACTGACGGTTTTATTTTCAACTCAAAAATGACCCTGCCTTTTTAGCACCTTTTTTCGCAGCCCTATCAGCCAATTCATTTCCAAGTATACCCGTATGCGAAGGAATCCAGCAAAATTCTATAATAATGCCTTTAGACACCAGACAATATAAAAGATATTTAATTTCAAACACAAGGTCGGGTCGTGTCGATATATTAGAGGAGTCAAGGGCAAGTAGGACTGATTTTGAATCTACAAAGAAAACTATCTGAGCGATGTTAATGAGAAGATCTGTTAGAAATTCCGTTGCCATCATTATAGCTACCAATTCGGCTGTGAATATAGATAAATTGCTACCCACAAAGAACGATCTTTGGATTTTTAGGGAAGGAATAACAAATGCTGCACCAACATTTCCATCATCTAAAACGGAGCCATCAGTAAACACCTGAAAATGATTTTGATATCTTTCGTATACATGTGATTTTGCTAAATGTGTGATGATATTAATATTTACCCTTTTTTGATATCAGAATAACCAGTATCAAGAATAAGTTTTGGTATCTCCCATGATGGAATATATGAAAAAGATGGTTTTTTAGCCACTTCTTTAATGTCTATTTTTGAACATTTAATTAAATCAGAAGTATATGTAGCTATTTTTCTTGCGATTTAATCGTAATTGCCCTTTTTGGAAAGTCAGTGTCAGATCTAATTTTTAATTCTTCTTGAATGTAATTATCACCAGCACTCGATTTTATGTGTGTGTGTGTGCGCGCGTGTGTGTGCGTGTGTGTGTGCGCATGCGTGTACAAGCGCGCGCGCATGTGTGTGTGTTGTGTGCGCGCGCGCGCGCGCGCGGTGTGTGTGCGTGTGCGTGCGCGCGCGCGCGCGTGTGTGTGCGTGTGCGTGTGTGTGTGCAATGTGTGTGTGTGTGTGTGTGCGCGAGTGTATGTGAGCGCCCGTAGTCTTCAGTTTAACGTCTACTCAAATTATGTGGTCTTAGACACACAAAATGAACTCAACAGCAATTAAAAATTAACCATGTAACATCGATACGACATCTGCATCTCATTACGGGTAAGTTAAAATCGGACTCTGAGTTAATGCTATTCCAATGTCACATAGTGAAATATCATTTACATTTCATCCAGGGAAGATTCAGATAAAGCAGGCAAAGTAGTTTTTTTCTTTAACTGCCTACATCTTAACAGTATATGTATATTTGATTTTTTTTTTTAGCCACAAATGCATTTCATGTCATTAGCAAATTTTGTTTTAAAATCATTAAGTTTAAGTCTGTGAATCGAAGAGGTCATTGACCTTACATGATGTAAGCCATTTTGAGTCTCAAAATATTTATTAAAATAGTACCACATACGTGTGTGTGTGTGTGTGTGTGTGTGTGTGCGTGTGCGTGTCTGTGTGTGTGTGCTCGCGTGTGTTTGTATATATGTGTAAATGTGTGTGTGTGCGTGCCCGCATGTGTGTGTGTGTGTGTGTGTGTGTGTGTGTGTGTGTGTGTGTGTGTGTGTGTGTGTGTGTGTGAGAGAGAGAGACAGAGAGAGAGAGAGAGACAGACAGAGAGACAGACAGACAGACAGAGCGAGACAGAGAGAAAAAGGAAGACAGTTTTGTTAAATCATCCTCATAAGTTTATGTGTCCGACTGCAAAATCGCCTCCCCCACCCTTACCCCTTTCCCACCCTCACAAGAAAAAAAAAAGTAAAAGGTTTGTAACAACACGTCGTCCAGGTCGTCAGAACAGAAGCATCAGGCTCCGCTAAAAATAATGATGATGAAACATGTTACAGGAGAAGTATTCAGGCTCCACAAAAAATGTTGGCGAAAACATGTTGTTAAAGGAGAAGTATTCAGGCTCCACAAAAAATGTTGGCGAAAACATGTTGTTAAAGGAGAAGTATTCAGGCTCCACAACTAAATGATGGCGGAAACGTGTTGTTAAAGGAGAAGTAATGTCTGCAATTTACGTATCCAGAATGCTTCCCGCTGCAGTTGTTTTTGTTTTGTGTCAGAGTGCACTTTCTCTATTGGTAGACACTTTATGTTGGAGAGTGAGTGTTGTGGAATGTTGAAGTGTGATGGGATGTGTGTGCCCGTGTTGTTATTGATGTTTGATCTGTGTTGGTAAAACCTTGTTTTGAGACTGTTCTTTGTCTCCCCAACATATTGTGCGTCAGTGCACTTGTCACAGAACAGACGGTAGATGATATTACTTGTCTTGCATGTCATTCTGTTGCGGAGCACAAACAACTCTCCCGTTCTGGACGATCTGAACGATGTGGATTCCACAGTGTGGACCTGGCATAACACACACTTCTTCCCACATGGGCAGGATCCAGGACAGTCGTCAACAACAGCTGGTAGGCAAGAGGGCATGGGCATAGTCCTCAAGGAATGGCAAAAGAAGGTTGAGGGACTGCTTTTTTCATCCTTTCGCTTGTGGTGGTGAGGCTCCGATGTAGCTCTCGTGTTCAGGAACTCAATGTTGGGTTGGCAGTGTTGTGTGTCAAGATCAGAGGTGGGAGAGATTCTCGTTCTGACGCTTGTTTAGGTTTATACTGGAGCGGCTCTTGTCAGGATATATATATATATATATATATATATATAATATATATATATATATATATATCTGTGTGTGTGTGTGTGTGTGTGTGTGTGTGTGTGTGTGTGTGTGCACCATGTACCAAACACGCTGCCTAGCCCAAAATTCAAAATCAACTCATGTCTTTGCAGTAAAAGAACCAATTCAAAGCAACATTTATCACCATGTGTGTGGCCGTTTCCTGTACCACCGCTTCAGCTGCATTCCAGCAGCAACAATACTAACAATTCATTTGGGGGGCCCTTTTATCTTCCGCGCCCTCTGAATGCAACTACGCCACCCATGCCGCCCATTCCCGCTCCTTCTTCACACACCTACACCCAGTCTCTCCGTGTCGCCTATTCCCGCTCCTTCTTCACACATCTACACCCAGTCTCACCATGCCTCCCATTCCCGCTCCTTCTTCACACACCTACACCCAGTCTCACCATGCCGCCCATTCCCGCTCCTTCACACACCTACACCCAGTCTCACCATGCCGCCCATTCCCGCTCCTTCTTCACACACCTACACCCAGTCTCACCATGCCGCCCATTCCCGCTCCTTCACACACCTACACCCAGTCTCACCATGCCTCCCATTCCCGCTCCTTCACACACCTACACCCAGTCTCACCATGCCGCCCATTCCCGCTCCTTCACACACCTACACCCAGTCTCACCATGCCGCCCATTCCCTCTCCTTCTTCACACACCTACACCCAACCCAGTCTCTCCATGTCGCCCATTCCTCTCCTTCTTCACACACCTACACACAGTCTCGAAATGTCGCAGCTTCCGCATTCCGGCGATTTACAGAAATTATAATAATCAAGTAGACACCATGCTGCTACTGTGTGACATTTCGATGGTGTTCACTGTAACCTCTTACGATTCAACACACGCAAGGTGCCACATACTGAGCCGTCTACTTGTCCACAATGGTTGTTTAGTGGTGGAGGCGGCACACCACAGCTTATCAGCAGTATCTTTGCTGACATAAATGAGTTACAACAGACAAAAAAAGTAAAGGAAAAAGACTTACATCGGAAACGTTACAGTTGACGAGGAAATAGGCCCCATTTTCATAAGTATCTGTAACAAAACAAATACGTCATTCTGTCAAAAAGGTCATCAGCACTGTCTCCACTGATTTCCTCTAGAGAACCATCAACATTATTTCCCGTTAGGAAAAAAAATCAACTGACGGAAATAATTCGTCGAGCTTTCTGTCATTAAATTCTGTCTGTTACAGAGAAAACATGGAATGGAAAATTAAGACATGTAAGTCAGAAAACAAAAGGGTTCACGACAGCAAGCTATGTTTGACAGGGAGAGCGCATGGCATGAGCTGTCCGCGATCAGTCCACAGAAAAGCATCACTCATTCAACGCCTACCCGCCGATGTGCACGTGCTATCAATATAAACGGTCAGGTCCCTGAAATAAGGTGACTGACCGTCACACGTCACTTTGGATTCTCTCTTGAGGGCACATAAGACCGTATGGCGAAAGCTTGGCTGTGTCTGGAGTGGCACTGTCTTCATCTGTCCGTGGGCAGGGGTGGTTGGGTCTGTGGGGTGTGCTCGGCAGCTGGGGGGTGGTGTTTTTCGCCGGTGGGCTCTGCAGTCATGAAATACGGGCTGGTACACCCATGGGGGATGCTACTTTGAGGCTGTTATGAGCTGCATCCTGTAGTCTAATTTACCTCTGTTCAGGAGCAGTTATGTCCCTTGATATCTTAATGGAGTGTCCTGCGCGTGCCTGTACCCATCGTCAACACAGCGCAGGCCTCCAGGGGTGGTACAGGACTGCTCTAAGGGCAGGTGAAGACAGTGCTTCTCTGGGTCCTCCCCAGCACCTTCGGGTGTTTCTTTTTCTTCTTTGCCTTAAGTAGGCTGACCCTGGAGAAAGGTCCAGTGGCGGTGGGGAAAGACCCACTGACCACTGGGAAAGTCCTGTTGACAGTGGGAAAGACTACAACTTTGGATTCTCTCTTGAGGGCACATAAGACCGTATGGCGAAAGCTTGGCTGTGTCTGGAGTGGCACTGTCTTCATCTGTCCGTGGGCAGGGGTGGTTGGGTCTGTGGGGTGTGCTCGGCAGCTGGGGGGTGGTGTTTTTCGCCGGTGGGCTCTGCAGTCATGAAATACGGGCTGGTACACCCATGGGGGATGCTACTTTGAGGCTGTTATGAGCTGCATCCTGTAGTCTAATTTACCTCTGTTCAGGAGCAGTTATGTCCCTTGATATCTTAATGGAGTGTCCTGCGCGTGCCTGTACCCATCGTCAACACAGCGCAGGCCTCCAGGGTGGTACAGGACTGCTCTAAGGGCAGGTGAAGACAGTGCTTCTCTGGGTCCTCCCCAGCACCTTCGGGTGTTTCTTTTTGTTCTATAAACGGTCAGGTCCCTGAAATAAGGTGACTGACCGTCACACGGAGCTGAGACTGTGAACGCCCGTTGATAAACTGGGGAGAGGGAGGAAGACTTTGCCGGTCACTCACCCACTGAAGTGCCGTCATCCCAGAAGAACGAACCGCTAGCTGAGCCTCCCTCCGTGTCTGCCTGGTCCAGCATGGCGCGGATTTGGAAGGGATTCTGACGGCTGTGGCAAAAAAAAAAAAAAAAAAAAACAATGATGACAATGATGATAGTGATATATTAATAGTCATGCCCATTCAAGACATTTATACACAGTAACAGCCCTGCCATGAGGTCACAGTATGAAATCGATTTCTTCACAGTAACAGCCCTGCTATGAGGTCACAGTATGAAATCGATTTCTTCACAGTAACAGCCCTGCTATGATGTCACAGAATCAAATCGATTTCTTCACAGTAACAGCCCCGCCATGAGGTCACAGTATGAAATCGATTTCTTCACAGTAACAGCCCCGCCATGAGGTCACAGTATGGAATCGATTTCTTCACAGTAACAGCCCTGCCATGAGTCACAGTATGAAATCGATTTCTTCACAGTAACAGCCCTGCCATGAGGTCACAGTATCAAATCGATTTATTCACAGTAACAGCCTCGCCATGAGGTCACAGTATCAAATCGATTATACACAGTAACAGCCCCGCCATGAGGTCACAGTATCAAATCGATTTATACACAGTAACAGCCCCGCCATGAGGTCACAGTATCAAATCGATTTATACACAGTAACAGCCCCGCCATGAGGTCACAGTATCAAATCGATTTATACACAGCAACAGCCCTGCCATGATGTCACAGTATCAAATCGATTTATACACAGTAACAGCCCTCATCTTGACAGCTGCGGTCGC
The DNA here is from genome assembly GCA_018398815.1 of Conus ventricosus. Lineage (NCBI taxonomy): Eukaryota > Metazoa > Mollusca > Gastropoda > Neogastropoda > Conidae > Conus > Conus ventricosus. The sequence goes on from CM031606.1 coordinate 40,096,112, forward strand.
CTGGGCTACGAACAGCACAAATCTCAATGTTATGGTCCAAAGCCTGACCCTAACTCCTCATCATCATATTGAGCATCCTCCCTGGTCGTGATAAAAAAAAATTCTCAAATTCCATTATCCCTTTGTGCTCCCTTTTGTGATGATGGTAGTTATTCTTTCTCCATCCCCATGCCCATGGTGAGCTCGTGATACAGTGACCAGCGCTAGTTCGTGGGGGGAGGGGGCGGAGGCGTCGCTGGACGGACGTCATGGCGCCCTCTAACGAAAGAGGAAGCGGTGGCCGGGGATGCTCGATCACGTTGGTTGCGAGCTTGACGATTTTTTGCTTGTGTAAATAACCACCTATTACCAACTCCCGATCTTCGTTCAACCCATTCTCTCTCTCTCCAATAAAAGAACACACACACACACACACACCATACACCACCCTTCCCTCGCGTAACGAAGGGGGAAACGAAAGTAAGCGAGTGGGGCGGAAAGTGGCAGCGAACGTCCTAGCCGGCTGCTGGGACCGCGTTTACTCACGCAAGGGAAGCAACACCGTCTACGCTATCCACAACATTTTTAAGGCAAGAGTTATCTCTAGTACCTGAGAGTTTCAAATCCACCGTGACTTTGGGGAAAGCACACGAGTACGGTTTTTCTTTTATTTCCTTTTTTCGGGGGGGGGGGGGGGGGGGGGGGGGGAGGGGGTATACTGTTTTACATCATTATTATCTTTATTATCACTACGCTCCAACACGACTATCATTATCATCAGTGCCATCATCATCATGTAATACCACTGGAACAGGCCTGTAAAATTTGGTTGCCAGTGGTAGCTAGTACCTTCATGTGTCCGCTTTTCTAACTTTTTGTGTACTTAGTGCTCATCACCTTCGTCTGTTCATTCATTTCAATAAGGTAATTTATTACCCCTGGTATATTTGTTGACGTATTCTGTTACCGGCTCCATGAAGAGCAACCAACATCTCGTTTAATGGTTTTGTCCTAGAAAACTTAGTTAGTGGTACTCTTGTCGACAATCAATCAATCTTGAAGACATGTAGACAGGAGAAACAGACAAACGCCCGCCTATTGCAATATAATCCCCTTTCCGGAGATAATGATTAACTAAATGCCACAGAATTGCGCAGTTGAAACTGTGGAGATACATCCCCCTTTGAATATACATTTTTAAACATTTGAATAAAATCAGACGGACAGACATGTCTTTTTTCTCTCTTACCATTAAATTCCTGTACAAAATCGCTGTGGAAGGATGCAAATAACAGTGATTGTTTGGGGAAGTAGAAGACTCTTAACCGATATTCTTTTAGTACAAAATTATGGGAAGCTGACACACACACGCAAATTCCTCAAAATACCTCCTTTAACAGATAGTAGCTCTGGCACTGCTTGGTTTGAAACCACGCAAGTAAGATAAAGTAAAAGCATCAAGAACCTAAAGCAGTATGATCATACTCGATTTTTGCGGGGCATTAATATTTAAACACAACTTAATTTACTTCTTTACTTCCTATGTTCGTTTGTTTAATTTCATGCGTTTACTTATTCTAGGTACCAAATGTTTAATTTCATGAGTTTACTTATCCTATGTACCAAATCTGTCACCTGTAATGAGTGTTGTTGGCCGGAGGTTGCATAACTATGATGTGACCCCCGCGAAGGTGAAGGTCAGGTTTGGAGGTCAACGTCACGGCAACATGTTCGTCTGATGGACCCTCCTTTATCTCTCCCTGAACAGCATTTACATGATAACTATTACAATTCCGTAAAATATAATGCGGGAAAAAAACATAACTCGAGAGTGCACATACAGTATGACACATATACACGCAAAGCCACACGTGTACAGCTTCACACACAAAACGCAAATGTACACGAAAACACAAACGGCCGCTCCTCCCCCCCCCCCTCCCCACACACAAAGTACGCAAACACACACAGGCACGCGCACACACAAACACACACACACACACATATCATAAGCTTCTTCTTTTCACATTAATTGTAAAACTACTGACTGACTGAAACCAATTTATTGTCAGATTAACTCAAGGTTGTACTGACATTTAAGAAAACATTATGAACAGAATATGATGTTTTTCATTCAAAGCAAAGAAGCATAATTAACACACAAAAATACGTGCGCACACACACACACACACACGTACTCACATACACACACACACACAAACACACGCACTTACATAAATACACAAATACACACATCTCAATACAAACACACCCATACCCTCACATATACTCAAACTTACACACTCGCACACACAGACATACACACGCGCACACACACCCGCGCGCCCACACACACACACACACACACACACACACGCGCGCGCGCGCGCGCGCGCGCGCGCACGCACGCACACACACACATTCATACTCGAGCACTCGTACACACATGCATTCACTCTCACAAACACACTCTTTCACGCACACATACACGCGCGCACGCACATACACACCCACGCTCACACACACACACACACACACACACACACACACACACACACACACACACACACACACACACACACGCACGCACGCACACACAGAGAAAAAAAAATTCTGCCAATTATATACAATCCTGTACCCCTTTGCACCCCCCCCCCTCCTCCCCCAGCCAGGAGCGACGGGATCAAGAGAGATCGGAGCAGCAGAACGGACGACATGAACAGGTTGGAGCTGGTCTCGGTACCACTTGTGTCGCGAATGAACTGGCCGTACCTAACACCGAATTGGATGAACATAGGACACAACACAGGAGGAACACATCAAGCCGATTCGAGATGATGACACGTCGTATATTCAGGATACGCTTCGGTGTTTGCGTTCCGATCTACATGTAGGAGTGAAACAGCAGGGGCCCAGAAATCCACCCGTCGGACATCGACACAAGTCTGGAGCAAGCTATAAACAAAATTATCGCTGGTTTTTTATACGGGAATGGTTAAGGGGTTTTGCCGTTACTCTTACAGAGCGACAGGTGCAGAGACGACTCCGAGATCCGCACAGAAATCAAGCTTTTCGGAAGGTCGTGCTCCATCAAACGGATGACGTGGGTGTGCTGCTGTGTGAATCAGACGACGTCGTTCTAGAATATTCCTGCGATCGTGTTCGGAAGACAACTGCTTATTCTGTTTTGACAAGCAGGAAGAAAGACACATGTCATCGGAGGAATGTGTTAAATTGGCCTACCTTCGGAAAAGACGCAGCGGCAACACGAAGCATGCAGAGACCCAAGCATGTGCTCTATGGCGCCTGCACGCTGTCCACGGACTGATCCAGTTTTACCTGGGGTGACCGTCGTCTACAGAACTGACAGTGAATACCAGTGACATGTTCTCGTTCTCTTCCTCCCTCTTCTCCCCTTCCCCATACACACTCATAAGCTGTTCGACTCTTACGAGTAATATGTCAGCCAGTTTCATACTTTAATGATCCTTGATTACCATGTATTGGATATACATGTAATCACACAGAATTGGTGTTTCTGAATACCAGTATATATGGGCTCTTAGTGTGCGCGCGTGCGCGCGTGCGCGTGCGCGCGTGCGTGTGTGTGTGTGTGTGTGTGTGTGTGTGGTGTGTGCGTTTGTGTGTGCTTATGTTTGTGTATGTAGAAATTATCTCGTCTATAGCCATATTGCTTTGATGTTTGCGGACGAACGAACGAACGAACGAAGTTTAATGATGTTAGGCTGTAATACCCATTAAGCAAATCGACGCGATGGTCAACAACAAAACGCGACTCAATTTCGATTTCATTAACATGGAAACCACAGCAATGTCCTTTTCTTTCACTTTACATGAAGTTGTAAAACTACACACACACACACACACACACGCGCGCGCGCGCGCGCGCGCGCACGTACACACACACAACACATTAAAGAGCTGCCGCATCTTGAACCGTGCACTAACACGGTTTCTTCTTAACGACTTCGTAATCGCATGAAGAAAGCGCGCACGCACGCGCACACACACACACACACACACACACAACACACACACACACACACACACAGGGAGAGGGACAGAGAGAGAGAGAGAGAGAGAGAGAGAGAGAGAGAGGAGAGAGAGAGAGAGAGAGAGAGGGGGAGGGTGGGGGGGGGGGGGGGGGGCTGAGAGCGAGAAACGCGCAGACTCAACATAGTACCGTTAGGCCTAGAAACAAAACCGACAAGGTGTTCAGTTCACCTGTGATATCCATACCATGAATCGCCGTCAATGCAAAACATAACTCGTCGCGATATCCCAGCAAGGGGAATGACTGAAACACGCTTTCTGAACTATTCTTTGTGCTTCCCTCCCTCAACAGATCGTCTTCTGCTACCGGGCTACACTGTGCTTGAAGTCAAACTGAGCAGTCTGCCAGGTCTTACCGTGTAGAAGTGGTACCAGCGGCCGGCCGGAAGGTAGTACTTCAACTCCGTTTGGCCCCGACGAAATTTCGGACATAAACAAAATGTATTAAATTCCCAGTTTGTTACACACACACACACACTCTCACAAACTCTCTCTCTCTCTCTCTCTCACACACACACACACACACACACACCACGTCACATTCTAACTACGTAAAAGACGACCTGTCACTTCACACCTCTTCCCAGCCCCCGCCCACCAATACCCTGGCCCCTACTTCCTCCCCTCATTCCTCTTCTTCATCCACCCCTTCCTTACTTTCTCCAAGATGGGCGAGATGAGGAGGGCGGGGTCCCCACAGAAACTGACGGTCAATGCCCAGAGACCGTTGGTCAGTTGGAAATCTGTACAAAGATTGATTTGTTGGTTTCGCTACGAGTTTTCTTAGCAATCAATACTCACCTTCTTTTATCACGGCTTACAGGGACAAAGATCATGAGAGAGAGAGAGAGAGAGAGAGAGAGAGAGAGAGAGGAGAGAGAGAGAGAGAGAGAGTCTATTGTACGTGTCCAGATTGCATAATTCGTATGATTGCGTAAACAAGTTTACGTGTGTGTGTTGATATGACGCCATCACCAAGCGTGGGTAAATTTTGCATTATTACATTCATGCCAGACACCGAGATTAAGAAAGAAAAATTGTTTCCTTTTTTTTTTCTCCTGAACAGCATAGAGTCTAGGCAATCAGTCTATCATTTTTAGTTAACATTCTTCTTATTCTATCGCACTTCCACTCAACTAATCGTTTCTAGACCCAAACGTAACCTAGAAAAAATATAAACTTTCTTAGAAAAGGGGTTAGTTACAGCCACAACTACAAGACAAACAGATTACAGGACAAAACACAATGCACTTCGACCTCCAACAGCCATTTTGAGCCGAATATGAGAAGATAAGAAGAAAAGTGTTTTTTCGTTCTTCGTTTTCACTGTCCTAATTCTTGTGTTTTTGCCTGAAAAAGACCCAATTTGATCGAAATGCAGTGTGTTTTGTCCTGTAATCTGTACCTATGGCGGTAACGAATCCCTTTGCTTTCTAAATTTTGATTCATTTTCCGCCCTCAGTCACTTCGTTTTGAAAATAAAGTTTCCCACCAGTCCGGATCATCATCGCTCTCCGGCAATTTACTCTCTTCGTAGATTAGGCCCATCAATGGGACAAATACTTACCTGCCTTACTCTTTGCGTACCGGGAGGTACCACAGCTACGGATGTGTAGTCAAGGGACCAATGAACATTCTCCATCAATCTTGGACTGATGAGGAGGATGAAGAAGTGCTAAGAACCACTACGGAGTTTGTTCTTGAATGAAGGAAAGGACCAAGAAAACTTGTCAGATCGCCAAGAAGCACCTGCAAGAAGAGGCCATGAAGCACGTCAAATGCTTCAGCAGGAGGGCCAAGACCAGGAGGTTAGCACCAGGTGCAAAAGTTCTTATGCTTACGCCCCACAAGAAGAACAAGTTGGAGTTAACTTGGAGAGGGCCATTCCTGGTAGAAAAGAAGCTGAATTATTTCAACTGCAGAGTGAGAACCGGAAGGGAGAGCAAAATCTACCACATAAACGTATTGAATGAATACGTGGAACGCGGCGCTTCCCTGAAAGGGGGAGACGACCGACGGTGAGCACAACCTCACTGTGCAAAACTGAAACAACCGCCATTGTGTTGGAAGACGGCGATGGAACGGGCGATGGAACATCTCTGATGATCTTAATACCGAATTCCATAGAGTTACCGCCCACCAAACAAAAGCAAACAGTGGACATAATCAGTTTTTGAAACAATCTTTCCACTAGCCAAGGATTTGCAACCAAAAGTTCAGCAAAATGTTTTTCTGACGTACCCCTTAGAACTGATTTAATGGAGTGCGAAATTCCACTGACAGAGGAAAAACCTGTATTCGTGCATCACGTAGATTTAAAAAAAAAATCGGAGTGCAACGCAAGCAACATTATAGTGCCAGAGTCACATCCCATCACACACACACACACACACACACTCTCTCTCTCTCTCTCTCTCTCTCTCTCTCTCTCTCTATCATCATCATCATCATCATCATCACCACCACCATCCTACAGCGCATACTAGTCATCCATACAGTCAAAAGACGTTCCATCATTACTTCTGTATAACTAATCGGGAGAACTTACTATTTTCGGCGTATGAGAACAAACTTGTGACTGGACATAATTCAGATTTCTTTTGTGACCCATCGCCCATTATGGCAACATTCATCTACATTGTATTGAGGATTAAGTGTATTTTTGATGGAAATAACCTCAAAAAGAAAGCAAATTATTCAAACTTCGTCTTTTCGTTGTTCATCTGTCTCTTTTATTAATGAATATCGTAACGTCGAGGTTCGTTTCTTTTTTGACCCATCGCCCATTATGACAACATTCACCTACATTGTATTGAGGATTAAGTGTATTTTAAATGGAAATAACCTGAAAAAGAAAGCAAATATTCAAACTTCGTCTTTTCGTTGTTCATATGTCTCTTTTATTATGAATATCGTAATGTAAAGGTTCGTGTTTCGTCCAGTTTGGTAAACTTCTGTGCGATCGGGCCACAAAGCCTGCCACATAACACCGGTTGTTATCTGTGATGGCTTACTCGTGATGCAGAGGCCTAACGACAGTGCTGCCCTGGGTGTGCGCCTCATGGAACAGCGTGTACAGGTAAGGCAGCAGCCAATAGCGTGTCTCCAGTATCTCACGTGACGCAGTGGCCACCGGGTCACCGAAGACCCCCGGATGTTGCTCCTGCGATGAAAACAAAGGAACTCTCTCTCTCTCTCGTTCTCTGAATGAGACGTATAACTGCTTCAATGTACCAGGATCTCTCTCTCTCTCTCTCTCTCTCTCTCTCTCAACTTCAATAAAATGCCACTGTAATCCCTATGACCAATGGGTTGAAAGGATACCACGACAGACACGTGAACAACGATGTTTTAACTATTTCAAAACAGCCTCGTTCCGGAAAGACCTCAGGGGGAGATTATGCCTGTCTTTCCACTGCAAACACTCAGTCCACTGGTCAAGCAAATAGATTCCAAGAACTGAACGTTTGATTTGACACGCACAACAGGATTAACAACCGTGATGTCGACTGTCTTGTTAGGTGCGCACCGGTTCACGCTCATATTAATTTGGAGTTTTTTCTCTGACTGAACTGATAAGCCGACTAATGGCTTAAAATTGCTTTGCATGTGTTCTCCAGCTACATGAACACGACAGGGTCACTCTCGCTGAAGACGAGTTCCTCACAGACTTCGACCTGGAAACAGTTTGAAAGAGCCTCATTCTACTCTTCGTGCACCAAGCTACCCCTCAAACTGAGAAGCAACAGTTGGTTCTTAATACTAAATACTGTACTTGCCGCAAATTTTCCAGCGTGTTTAATTAGATGCATTCGTGCTGTTGACGTTGCTAAAAGTATTGTAAGAAAGGATTCCATAGTGATACGTGGCATTTGAAAATAGTGATTGAAAACAGCTGACGCTTTGAGCCGCTGCATCTCAATACATCTGGCAGCCAACGGGTTTACTGTTCTCGATTAATGAATCAATTTTGGGTTTTGCAGCACAACAATCAAGTCTGCTCTGTGCTTCATGGGGGACGCACCAGTATCATATCAATACATCTCTAGGGCAAAACAGGACCTAAGGGCATAAAACAAAAAAATGCTTTTAAAAAATTCTACTTACTCTGAAACCATTCCCATTGTGGTTCCGACTAAATGGGTAAAACGCTCCAAGCTGCATCCATCGTAAGCAGAGTTCTTCGGTAGTGTCTTTGAAGAATCCACAAATGTCAGCTCCGATCTGTCCATAGGAGATAAAAATAGTGGTTACGATTAGTTGCGCACAGACTCCCGACTTGACAACAGCGAAGCAGATTCAAACTGCTATGTTGTAGAGAAGTACTACAAACAACTCAGAAATGTAGCTAAAATGCGGTGGGAGTGAAATACGAAATCGTGGAGTTGACGTGTATCAAGAGGAGCATTTTTTTTTTTTTTTTTGCATGCTGTTCTCATTGTGTAAAAACATCTCTCTAAAACAGGGGTGCCGGCACTTTTACACACACACACGCACACACACACACACACACACACACACACACACACGCGCACACACATATACACACACACACACACACACACACACTTCTGAAAGATTACCGTATGTTAGAAAATGTATGAACTGGTTTGGAAAATAACTCGGCGATGATGACTTAAATAACCTTTACGAATACGGAACTGGTGTGAAATATAATTATTAGAAATTACAAATACAAGGAAAAAAAGACAGCTAAAACACAATGATGAAATCTATACAACCTATTTCTTATTCATCTTCTTTCCATGTAAAAAAAAAAATTACTAAAAAAAACCCCTTTTGATCAGCCATTATTTTGCCTCCGTACACGAGACATTGCCACGTCGTTCAATGGGTGTGAAGAGCCATTGGTATTTTCACTTTCCCAAGAAGGAAATCGGAAGAACTCCAACGGGAAAAAGGAGGGGGAGGGGAGGGGGCATTTGTCACACGCAGCTTACGTGGAAGCAGCTATCTCTCCCCCCCCCCCCCCCCTCCCGTCAATTCAAAACAAAACCGAGGAAGGGGTGAAGACGTGGTTTATTCAAAAGCAAAGTACACAAAGCGACATTCTGAACTTTTTAAAAAAAAAGGAAAAAAAAAAGAGAAACACACACGAGATGACACATGGGAATGGGACAAATGACGGGGAAAAAAAGATAAAACTGCATTGTCATTTCATATGGAAACTCCTTTCTTGTAAGTTTAAAAACACCGATAATACAATGAGGGCTAGCTGGAATTGTGTTCTACTGGTTTGTCTCTTCGGTGCGCAGTGTCTCCCAAAAGTTTGAATTAAGTCGAAGACGTGCAGCCTGTGTGGCTCTGTCAAGACGTCCGAGTAATAAGTGGTCGATTCGTCATAAGAAGATATACATAAGTTTTGAATGGAAAAAAAAAAGAAGAAAGAAATATGACTAATGTATTCACCACTTACGTATGGGATTCCAAACAAGTTGAAGTCAAGCATACCTGCAACGAAGTACACGAGAAGAAAGTGTTACAAGCATACATGATGAAACGATGCTATGTTGATGACACGTTACATTTCTTTGCTTTGAAATTGAACATTAAAAAGTACGGATTTCTCACATTACCTTTGCTCTTTTACTAGAACGAAAGACGCCCAATCCAACAATGCAACGGTTGTACCCCTACTGCCGCTGTGTGATAACTGCGTGAAAAACTAGGAGTGGGGAGCTAGTAGTGTGTGTGTGTGTGGTGTGTGTGTGTGTGTGTGTGTGTGTGTGTGTGTGTGTGTGTGTGTGTGCGTGTACGTGTGCGTCGTGTGGTGTGTGTGTGTGATGGTGAAGGAATGATACACTTCCCGAAGCAGACATAGGGGAAAGTAGGGTAATTTGGAACACTTAATGAAAACTGCACATTATTCAAACACAACAAACCAAACGTAACAAAAACTTGGTTCTTTTTATTTGCAACTAAATCTGACACAACTTTAATGAACAAAACCCTTGAAAACTTTAACATTGAAATGGCTATATCCATTTGAAAAAAACATTTATTTGTTCCAACTTTCCAACCCTGTCGGCAAAGTTGAAACAGGGTGGAGGATAAGTTGGAACGGTGTTCCAACTTACCCACTCCATGTGTTCCAAATTAACCTCTAATCATTTGAGATACAAATCTGAAGAAAACTTTCTTTAAATTTGTTCCTGTCTAATAAAGTGAAAAAATAACAAAGACATCAAGTCACGTTTAGCACATTTCGCATGTGTAGGTCTGTGCTCGTCCAACCACACCTGCACATGCCTCATGTACCCATCTTAAGCACTTCATACATCGGACCATATCTTCCTGCACATCTTCAGCACACATAAAACAGAACCATGAGCTTTCTATCGAATTGTTTTTTCTGGGATTCTTCTTCTGCTGATTTCCCTTTCTGTTTTGCTTTGTAGCAGTCTTTTTAGAGGCGCAGTCCAGTAATCCTCTTTTGTACGGGGATGAGGTCAAAACCTCAGCTTTCTTTCTCTTTCCTCTCCGACTCTGCTTTGTCGAAAGGTTGGGATGGGTGATATGTCAACAACATGTACATATGTTGAATCGCTTTGTTGAGGTGTTGACTGCTGCATGGTGGAATGCCTCACACCTGCCAGTGAATCACCAGATTCATGAACTGATGCATCAGAACTGCCTGGAACAGGAATGGATTGTTCTGTGGCATCATTTAAACGGCCCCATGGAATAAGGTAGTCATAATGCCCTGCATTATCCCCAAATGCCGTATAAAGAAGGAATACTGGAACGGCATTAAAGTTTTCTTTGTACTTTACAAATGTGCTGCTTGTATCCTGAGAAATGTGAATGGGTTGTTTGATAACTTCTGCAGTGCAAGTAATTTCCAGTTCGCCAACAGAGGCACGTGGGTCGGCCATAGCAAAAATCCTGTCTTGAATGGAATTGATTTGACAACCTGCTCCACTTGGCATATCACTGTTCGCGGCTGCTTGGATGTCGTCAAATTCATTGTAGTGTTCACACATGTAGTTTATAACATCTGCCCGCAAGCGGTCTGATTGGCTTTGTTCCTGGGCTCTCAAAATAGGGTCGATGAGGAGGTGATTAGTATCTCGGGCACCTTCTTGAAATTTAGAACTGAGGCTTGTAACGACACTGCGGAAAAAACAACGTCCGTCAGGATTTGTTTCTACTGTGTTAAAAACTAATTCAACGGAAGTGCTTTCAGCAGTGCTGGCAGATTCGGGAGCACTTTGAGTGGAGCTGGCAGACGCGGGAGTAGGCCTACGTTGAGTGTAGCTGGCAGACTCGGGAGCACTTTGACTGGAGCTGGCAGACGCGTGAGCACGTTGAGTGGAGTTGGCAGACTCAGGTGGTTGTTCAGCGGTAGGCCTACTCTCAAGCTGGGTTGGCGAAATTACGTCGGTCCTCCTCATGCTTGGTACAAAATCATCTTGCGTAAAGACATCCCTGTTGCAAGGGAAGATTCCAGTTTTTGCAAAGGCGTTACTCATTCCCCATTGAGGCACTTTAGTGTAGGCGGCATTGAAGAGGCCTGGCAGGTTCCTGGTGATTATTCATTCCGAAGTGGTTTCGCATCCAACCATCTTGGGCGAAATACATCTTTAGAAGGCCGAAAGATAACACACATCCAGGGGTTGCATTTAGGAAGCAGTGGGGCAGGACAACAGCCACACCTTCTCCGGCCAGGTTTATAACTTCAAGCTTGTGGTCGTGAGATGTATGTCCATCTACACCAAGGACTTTCCGCTCAGGGGTTGATTCGCGAATGAAGTGTTTGAGCCATAGGAGGAATGTGTCTTGGGTCATCCAACCACTTTCATTGCAGAGAACACATTCCTTGGGGTGCCCCGTCTTGTAGGTCGCGTGGCAATCTTGCGCCTTTAAACAAGATAAAAGGGGCACCCGATAGATCCCCGCACGATAGTCCAACCGAACCCTAACCTTCCCTTTGCGGGATCTACCCATGCGGGATCTATCGGTGCTGGATCTTCGGTTCGGTGCAGGGATCTATCGGTGTGGGGTATCTATCGGAGAAGCCGATAAAAAGGTGCACATACTGTCCGGAGGCACTGAAGCAACATGCAATGGTTGTGTTTGTGCCCTTCAGCACTGCTTAACAGCCAATTTCCTTTCCCTTCTGCATGAATTTGTAGGTTGTGTTTACGGTGGAAAAGGACTCATCCATGTTGAAAACTCTTGTTCCGTCAAAGCCGTTCGAGTTATACAACCTCTAAAATGTCAAAAATCAGGACTTGTTCGGGGTAAACCCTTGCCTGTCGATGCGGGTTTGCTGAGGTTCTCGAACACTTTTAGAGGGTGGGTTTCAAGAAACGGCTTAGCCAGTCCTTTCCTGCCATTCCGTACTCAAATTAAAGTCATGGGGATGGAATTTCTTTCGCCAACTAACGCTAGGGGGTAGGTGGAGAGGAGGCGGCAGGAGGGGCGAGTTTAAAATCGTGGATTACAGACCATATAATTGCAAAGCGCGAGTGTTCAACAGCAAGATCACGCGTGCTATGGGTATCAACGTTCTAGTCTGACACTATTACATCTGGACGATCTTGTCGTGCGCATTTGCACTCAAGCGCGTCTATACGATTCAAAACTGTCTTCTGCACGAGTGTTGAACCAAACAATCCCGATTCAATGCACAAGAAATATTTACTGCTATTCTTTGCTACAAAAGCTTCCGAAGTGCACCAACACGTGAATATTACAACTAACAACAACAACAAAACACAAATAGTGAAAAGTAGTGGGATTATAGAAACTGGGCAGAATATACAAGTTGATTATCACCATTGTTGAAGATGGATGATGTCGAAGACGATCCAACAATGAATACGACCAGTTGGATTCAAGGGAGTGTCAGATAGTATACCACTAGCCATATACAATACTCATGCCGGCTGTTGACAGACTAATTCGAGTACGCCCAGACCTCGTTAAAAATTCATAATCACATAGTTAGGATGATGATGACGACGATGACAACGACAGGATATACTGATCAATGATTTCCGTGGGAACGCGGGACTGAGGTTTTCCAGTTTAAAATGTACTCCCGCCATTAGTTATCAAGAACAATAAATTCCTTTCCCTGGCTCTCTGACGTTCTTTTTTTTTGTATGTCTCTGTCCTGCTTGTATTGTTTTCTGCTTGAGTTTCCATTCGTCTGTATTTTTTCTGCATTCTTTATATTGAAACTATAACAAAACGAGTCTATTCCAGTGACTGTGTATACCATTCAAAATAAACTCTAGCTGTCTGTTCTGTAATGTTTATTTGCTTATAATCCGATGACGCAGAAAAAATCTAGTGGAATGTTTTGAATCCACAGCACCGCCTCGTTTTAAGCGTTTTGTGGGTGCCAGTAGTTCAGATGTTATTAAGCACGTCGACCTTTCCCATTATTTTTGTATGTACACACACACACACACAGAAAAGAGAGAGAGAGAGAGAGAGAGAGAGAGAGAGAGAGAGAGAGAGAGAGAAGAGAGGTGTGTGTGTGTGTGTGTGTGTGTGTGTGTGTGTGTGGACAGGTAGATCGACAGACTGACAGACAGACGGGCAGACAGACGGGCAGACAGAGACAGACAACGCAATGACAATCCTGACAAAGTCCCTTAACGTTAGTTTCTCTCTATGATTAAGATGACAGTAAAACTGAAGCTGACCAATGATGGATTGATGAAGGTGGGGCCAGATACTGGTATTGTCACCCAACCAGTGTCCAGAGCTTTGGCCGCTCCCTGGGAATGTGGAGCGAGAGATCACCACACTTCTCTCCCCTGTCGCCGCTCTTGCCGCTCTGAAAGTCCGAGAAACAACTTAATTTTTGAATACAAAATACTACCAACAATCATCATGGTATATTGCTTATATTTCTCATCCACGCAACTGAATGATCGAACACCATCGAGCGAACACTCACTTTAAACAGCAGTTGACAGCAAACCCTTGCAACACATTACGACTAAATATCACATACTATCAAGATATACCTCACCCCTGAGCTCCAACTTGCTCCACAAGGGAGCACCACTTTAAATGTAAGATTAACATGGTCAAGGAATCTGTTAACTATATGTATGTACAAATCAAAGTAATAATTAACAGAAAACATAAAATGTGTGAACACCACCATTAATTGCCATTCTATCATCCTGTGGCCAAATCGACACGGTGGATATGACAGTCCTCAATCAAGAGCAGCAAGGGAGGGGGATGTGGAGGTAAGGGTTTCTCCTCCTAGAGACTTCTATCACAGTACAATGTTTCTATGCGATTCGCATATTCCGAAGACGGGCAACAATTCACAGCAACAAGTATTGTAAAGTCGTTTTGTTAAAGTGTCACACAACAACATACACGGCAGAAGGCTAAAGTTCTGAAAGATGCCACACTTCCGATTTCCCCTGCTAATGGTCCCGTCAAATCCAGCCGGTTTGGGGCCCCTATTTGAATCGGCTTCCTTAATTGCAGCCCGAAGATCAAGTGCTTTTGGAATAGCCTACTTCCATCTGACAGGATTTCTTTAACCATGTTAAGAATCTGAAACCGGCCTGTGTTGTTCCAGTCTGCAATTTGATTTTCAGGCGAGGGACAACTCGTATGTCTACAAACAAAGCTGTTCATGAGCTCAGTCTTGAAACGCCAAGAAGCGCGTTTAAGTAAAGCTGAGCACGTCGTGAATGCTAGCACGCTTGAAGTCAGCTTTGAATCCCATTCCTTGCGATGTATTCCGAGGGGAAATGCACGAGACACTGCTGATTTCAGCATCAATCGTTTCTTGACACCCACGTGGCAGCTCACTAAAATATGCCGTAACGCACTGACTGCTCTCGCGTTTCTTTTTCCACATATCGACGACACTGGGGAAAAAAGCGAAGTTTCACGAACGTATCTAATTCTTCCACCCTGTGTGTATACCGCTACACGAAGTGATCGACATCTTCAGAGACAGAAACAAAAGAAGAGGAAAAAATGGAGGGAAAGTTGGTCTAGACCTTGTGACCAACAAACTGATAGATCGGACCGACTCACTCTAAAGTAATGGGGGTCTGGCTCCAACCGTAAAGGCTGTGGACATCGTAGTGTCTGAACTGGTCTCCTCGCCCTGGACACCATCATGCACAACGTCTTGTCCGCCAGTACCTTCCGGTTGTCCTCTCCGTCATACAAATAGGCGGCCACTGCGACAGCAACAACATAAAAGGGTAGGAGGAGAAACGCAATCGAATACACGACATGCGCACGCACATGCGTACAAGTATACAAACGACATCCCAAAAAAGTGCCTTTCCTTCAGTATATTCTAATTGTACACTTTGTACAATGGTCAAAGTAGAAAGTTCAGCTACCCCACCCCCCCTTCCAACCGTTACCCACCACTCTTCCCTGCCCACCTCCATCACATACACCATCGCCCGCCACCTCCCTTCATCTCCCCACCCCCGCTTTTTTTTTTTTTTTTTTTGAGAGAGAGAGAGAGAGAGAGAGAGAGAGAGAAGAGAGAGAGAGAGAGAGAATGCGTGTGTGTGTGTGTGTGTGTGTGTGTGTACATTAAAGTTGTAATCATTTGTTTTTCTTCCCGAGGCTGTCCAAAGAACTGAAAACCTGCACGATGAAAACACGGCAACATCCGGGAAATTTCACTCGTAGCTTCAGCGTGTAAATTGAAGTATTTCCAACAAAACTACAAAATATCATGTCATGATACCAGATATATTTGCGAACATTATCCAGAATGATACTGGAAGAACTGACTTGAATAGGAAGCAGATTAGCTAGTTTAAAGCTTTTTTTTTTCACATTCTAAGACATTGGACCGAGACGAGTGCTGGTTGGGATGTGGCACTTTGCGCTGGATGCGGACTCTACCATCAGGTGGAAACTTCTTTTGGAGTTTGGATTCTTACACTGGGTCTGGAACTTAACAGGAAATATGGAACTTTAAACGGGTGTTGAACATTTCTCGAAATGTTGAACTACTATGTCGCGCGGCAATTCACCTAGACTTTCATGGGTATGGACCCTTGCATGAGGTTTTGCACCTCACACGGGACGATTAATTATGGATATGGAACCGTAAATGGGTGAGGAATCTTACAGTGGGTGTGGAACTTTACATGGGATCTGGACAACGCATGCGATGAAGAGACTTACATGGTCTGTACGGAGGGTCATCCCAGCGGTTGTTTCCGCAGTACAGACTCCAGTAGGGACGGGCATCTTCCGGCCAGTTCCACGGCCTAAACTTCGTTGGTGCCAAAATTGGCTGGCTCGTTCATGTCCTAGGACCATAGGCCGATATTATTTTCCATACCGAATAGTTCCAACCGTCTTGTCTTCCAATAGATATGTCGGTACATCTCTAGGTGTTCCCAAAAGGAATAATAAAACGGCAGGAACATTACAGTGTGGATGCACACATAAACATAGGCACATAAATTATGTTTGATTAATGACAAAATCACAACCACTACCTTGTATTGTACAGAACACGACACACAACACAAATCCACAATGCTTGTAACAATCTGACATGTGCTCGCAATCCATACTGCTCACAGCAACCGTGCCGACAGCTCACAATCCGTAGTGCTCACGACATACAAATCTACATCGATACCCAACTGTGGACACTGCTCGTAACCTACAATCGACACGACACTTCAGGCGCAATCCCTGACCCTCACAAGACACAATCGACATTGCTGAATGCCCACAACACAAAATCCACACATGCTCATAACAAAAATTCGCACTGCTCACAAAACACAATTCACACGACTCACAAAATCACTCTCTCTAATCCACGTTGTCTACAATACACAATCTACATTACTTACACAACGTAGTGCATACTACTCAAAACACAATTCACACTGCTCTCAAGACACACCACAAAATGCTCAAAACACAATCTATATTACTGACAATACCATCCACGCTGCTTCCAACACACAATTTGGACTGCTCACAACACAAACTCCATACTACTCACATCACACAATACACACCGACACAATCCACAACGTTGGTAACACAGTCTACAATGGTGAGTGCACGCAATCCACAGTCTTACCAACAACTGCCTACCACGCTCAAAGCACAGTGCCCACAACACAAAATCTACCCTGCTGATCAGAGCACACGTTCACAAGCTGCTCACAACGGCACACCACACACAATCCACAGCCCGTCAAAGACCAGATCCTGGCGGTGTTTCACGATGAGGTCTTTCCACACGCTCTTCGCGTCGCTCTTGAAGAATCCGGGAAACACCACCTTGCCTTTGGCCATACCTCACACACACACACACACACACACACACTGAAGATTGCGGATTGGGACTGAAGATGCGATAAGGCATCAATGAGAAAAAACGGTTATTCAAGGAATACGTGCACACTAAGAAAAGTCAAGAAAGGAAAACGGCAGATGAAAATTTTAAGGAAATAAAGCATTCGAATATACATATTAATAGAGTTAGGGAACAAGCCAAAAATGATTATTGGGATAATTTTTGCAAAAGAAACCCCTCGATCACAAAGATAGTAGAATGGTATGGAAAGAGATAAAAACGATAAAAAATGGAATCAAACTCCCAGAATATCCTATCATTCTTGACAATAACAATTTACCATCATCCACAGACAAAGCAGAAGCGTTTGTCGACCAGTTTGCTAAAGTGAGCAGGTTAGTGGGTTGTCTGAAAACGAAAGAAAATTCAGAGAGAATAAAGAATCTACCTATGTCTTTAATGATGTGTCTGATAATGGCACAAGCGACATCAACGCCCCAATTATATTACAAGAGGTGAAAGATGCCATAGTTTCTCTCCCAAACAAAAAAACAGCTGTTGGGATTGACGCCATTTCAAATGAAATGATTAAACATTTTCCAGACAAATGGATAAGCATTTTACTTAGAATATTTGAAAAATGCTGGAGCTCAGGTCATTTGCCACAAATATGGAAAGAATCAGTAGAGAGAACTAATAAATATTCATTCTGCTCACCCGGTCTCAACCAGTTTCGACCGGTGACGCCAGAATGAATATTTATTAGTTCTCTGATAAGCAAGACTTCAATAACCAAAAAAATAACGATTATCTACAAACAAACATACTGTGTAGGATTATCCGTTTTCAATACTAATTTACTAAACTTTTCAGATTTCAGTTTTTGCTTAATCCTGTGTTTTTCTTGATCATTTTCAATAACATCATTTTCGCGCAAACATTCTTCAAATGAGTCTCTGTCTTCATGTGAAATAACACTACAGTCTTTAACTGTTCTCTAAAGTCTTTTAAAACCGAGTTTATTTTTGGCATAAAATCCACACATTTATCCCAGCATGTCTTCCACTGAAAGCTAGTTTTGATAAAGTGTTTCTTTTTTTTAACTATGTCTCTTTCTGCTGAACAGTCATCTATAATAAATAGTGTCTGCGTTCCTTCAAACAGTCTATAAAACTGTTTTAAACACTCACTTAGTTTATTGCTAGGATCAACTAAAAATATGTCATCATCGTCCATAAAAACCTTCTATCATGATATGCTTTGTTTCCATTTAAGTGTTGGGCAGAAAATTACAATATAATCAAAATTATAGCGATAAACTGTTTGTAATAGGTCGAGGACAATATTTGTTTTTCCACAACCAGTCTGCCCACAAATTAATGAACAATGAGGGGTTTTTGTCATAAAGTTTAACTGCTCCATAGTTTTATGACAGAATTTAATCTAATCCAGTTATTGTTTTTATCATGCTCTCTGTCAATACTTGTTCAGTATAATAAAATCCTATAAGGTCTAAATGTGTAAGATTAATCCAATTCAGTGCTGTAAGATTGTTTCTATTTAGACTAATATTGATTTTGTTGCTTGTTGTTATGACCTTAATATCCTCGCCATTGTGAAGAACGACGATGGTAACTTAAGTTTTTCAACGCCTAATGTTTTGCCAGTTAATTAGAATTCCTTTTAAAAGGACGTCACTGACGCCCACAGCCCCATTCCTCGCCTCATCTTTTAAGACAGAAATTTCAAATATCATTGTGAACGTGTCTCCTAATTTCTTTGTGGAAAGAACTGTATTTTTGTAGAAGCGTCCTTTAAAACTGTTTTCTTTTCTGTGGAGGATGTACTGTTTCCCATACGGCGTTATTTCAATTTCTTTCCGACTATTATCGTCCGGCATAAGACTTACATGTAAAGGGCCAGAGTTGAATGCTTTTCTGAAACTTTTTTGACGGCTAAAAAATGTAAATGGGCTTATGAATTCAAATTTTATGTCCCATTCTAAATATGGTTCCAAGTGCCATTTGAGGTCAGGTTTTTCGAACTATTTTATATTCATACTGGCCAACATTATTTGCTTCTAGATTGCGCAGTTGTTCTAGTTTAGGAAACGTTTTGCTGTCGCCAACCTTTTTACGTTTATAATCACCATCTTTAGTGTACTCAAAACCATACAAAGCGCCTATCTCACCATTTGTTCAAAGTCTGTAACGTCTGCAAGGTCTTTTAATTCTAAAGTTATACACCTCACAGCGCTAATGTAACCCCCGATTCTTCTGGCCCACGCGACATTATTTTTTAGTAGCGTATTATTTTTTTTCCCAAAAACAATGTGTGGGTTATCGCATTTTACAACTTTTCCTGCTTTGTCTTTGATTTTTATATTAAATGATCCGACCCTACCACAAACTAATCTTTTAAAACTGTAAATTAGGGAATTGTATAATTTCATAATCGCAATATGCAGCTTTCCTGACGGAAGAGCTCTTAAAACGGGTGAGGGCCTTCCATCATATAAGTTTTCATCAGTGCTCAGCTCATCCAAATGAAACAAGAGTAATGAATGTAATGCAAGATCGAGCGGATTTTGTCCCTCATAAGTAGTTTTGTCTGGCGTAAACACTAAAACTATGAAAGTCCTGACTGTCAGTTGTAAAGCCTAACATTTTAGCTAGCTCTCTATCAAAATAGTAACCTACTTCTTCTTTTTCAGGTTTGAATGATAACATTGTTTTTAGATTTGCATTGTTAAGTTTGAGAGTAATGTCGAAGTTACTCATTTCTTCTTTTAGTGAGCAAAACCCGTAATAACCATCAGGTATGGTTAACTGGCTAACTTTGTTCCCTAATTTGTCAACTTTTAGAACCTTATTATTCTTCCTGGTTTCCCAGTTTATATTAAACCATACGACTTTGTAGAATATATTCATGGAGTGCACCATTTTGGTTCCGCAATCGTCTTTAACAGCATGCTCTAAAAACGAAGGACGGTCTTGAGTTGTTATTGTTACAAACATTTTTTAAACGAAATAAAAATGACTGCATTTAAATATACTGATGCAGAATATTCTGCTGGGCCGCACTACAATCTTAAAAATATAACAACTAATACTCTTGGCATTTCTGTGACTCAGTCTGACGCCTTTCAAGTAAAGGTAGTACTCCATTGGACAAATATCTTAACCCTCCTATTAAAAACGACCACATCCCGGAAGTGTGGTTTAGTCATCCGATGCAGTTTTATCAGAACCAGTTAAACTTTGCTGTGTTTTTGTGCATCAACTGGGGGGAGTGTCGTATGCTGATCACTTAAATCATCCTGATCCTTTGGCGAGGTCAGTGTACGATTTCTTTTTATTACACCTTCAGACGTATTTTGACTGAACTGCAAGCGCCATTGCCAAATGACAAACCGTTTAATCCATTCAGCAACAGAATAGACATGAAGGCTTTTGAAAGGATCTGTAACGAATTCAATATTAATGTTAAGACAGACTTTAGACAAAAGTCAGATCTTAATAAATGGCTTAGGCACCCCTTATTTTTGGGGCGTGCACAGAAAGTATGACTATGACTGGGATCCTCCTTACACATCTTTCTCTTCAGGCACAGCTGTTCACCTCGGGTCCATAGAGCAAGAGCATAAAACAGCATGGACAACATTTATCTTAGACACTTCTAAGGGTCTAACTAGAGCGGGAATAGAACGAATAAACGACTCTATTCGTACTTACGTTTGGTGTTTGCTAGGTTCGCAAGCACAGACAAGGTCGGCATAACTAATTCTTCTACTAGCTTTGTGGCACAAAAAACAATACTTAGCAAATTTAGAGGACGCCATTAATTCTACAGTTGATTTACCTTCAAGTATAAAAAGGTACCAAAATGTTTTACAATACGCAAGATCGAAAGTAGACTTTGCTGTTGGCAATGGTTTAATACATGCTACCTTCTGACCTCAGACTCCAGGTAGGAACAATAATAAACTACAACAATGAAATCCTTGTGGCAGGCAATGAACAGAAGGTCGGAAAAAACAATATAAATTCTGAGCCAGTAATATTGCAAACAAAAAAAAAAACAAGATGACCCCCCAAGATTAAGTCATCCAATCCCCGAGGTCCAAAGCCCAAAGACCGTTGAAGACCGCAAAAAAAGTAATGACCATGAATATGAAAAGACAGCGCTAGTTGTTGGATTAACTGGCCTAGGATTACTCCTTTATCTTACTAAATAGTAACCCAACTATTAAGAGAACTAATGCCCATAAGTGCTCGGCCATAAAGCCAACTACTTTGCTTGCAGTAGACAAAAGCCAGCTAACGACACTCCCTAATATTCCAGGTAAAGCGTCTACGGCTTTACCAGCTAATTTTTTTAATAAACTTGCAAGATGATCAAGCTGTTTTTTAACCCATGATTTATCAGGCGGAGGTGATGGCGATGGAGGCACTGACCCGGACTACCACCGCCTGTAATAGCCATCACCAGTGTACTTATTGCAAATCCTAAAGCTGTTATAACGCTTGCTAATGTGACTCCTTGCTCTCTAAACAGTGTTCGTATTCGTTCTGCTAGCGTTGTCTTCATATAAAATTTTTTCGATAGTTTCTCTTATTCTGGTTGCTTGTGATCGCAATTGATCTGGGATAGTAGACCCCTCTTTTAGTATTGCTGATTTTTCTTCTTCAAGATCTTTTAGTCTTTGGGTTATTCTTTTTTTAATATCAGGCTCTAAGTTGGCGTCATAGCCTCATCGAGTTTTTTTTTCTCTCTTCTATATGCTCATCTAGTTCATCCATTTTTGCTAACAGTTTTTTTAATTCGTCTTTGAGGGCTCTTAAAGAACGACCACGGTATTTTATTTCTTCTATGGGTAGTGGCGGTTCGTGAATAGTTTTTAATGCTGTTTCTTCTGAAAAACTGGTTTTCTGCTTCTATTATTTTGTCTGCTTCTATTAATTTGTCTGTTTCTTGACTTAAATCTTGAAGTTTCATGTTTTGCTTTTGGGCTATCTGTTGAAAGATCTTGCGTTTGTTTTGAAGTTTAGAAACTGTTTCCCTTATGTAATTTTGGTCTAACAAGACCAAGGCGATTTCGTTCGCCCACTTTAAGTCTTTGTCCAATTGTTTCCATGCTCACAAACTTTGTCGGGTTTCGTTTATCTGTAAGCGGAACACGCTGTCCTTGATCGTTGTTCACATACAAATGACCACCTTTTACTTCAAAATCATCAGGGCTATAAATTCGGGAGGTTCTAGGCGTAACTCTTGGTAAAATGCCCCTGACCTTAGGTTCTGTTAATTCATGCCACATTGAGGCCATTGAGCGATGCTGTGTCAAGGAGTCATTTCACTCGCGGCGTCTTCAGGATCAGAAACATCATAATCTTCTTCATCTTCAATTCCCGCCATATTTTTAAATAATAAACTTTTTATTTGTTTTATAAAAAAAATGCCAATAGTATATGGTTCAATTTCTTGACCCGCATAGAAGACTGAAAGACCCCTTTTGGGCGTGAAGGGAAATAAAAAGAATATTACTGTTTCAAATAATCCGTCTACTATTGATGCGGATCAAATTCTTACTGTCAGATTTCCAGACCTAGGAGCGGATGAAATGATTGTGCCAGGCTCTGCGCGACTTACTTTCAAAATAGACCTCGCTTCAACAACAGACCCAACCAGAACAGTTTTCCAGAATCTAGGACGGGCAATCGTTAAGAAAATTTCTATAAAACTTGAGGGCAAGAAATAATTTTCTTTACACAATGCAGACATATTTTTAACCTATTCTGATCTATGGCTAACCGCGAATGAAAGGGATGATCTTGCGTTTCAAGGAATCGAATATGAAGAAGCACTAAAAACTTAGAATAGGCGCCGAACTCGGCGCAGGTGAAAAAAGCAGCAAAAGTCTTTAGCTCTAAATTTTGCGTATGGAAATCGCTTTTCCATTCCCTTAGATTTTGAGTTGTTAAAAGCGCATGCCCCATACTTTCAAGGGGCATTACAAGACAGATTGTCATACGAACTAACTTTAACGAATACAAACGTGTTATCAGATAAACAGACACCGAAGCAAAGTACAGCATTTCTGACATCTCGTTAGAGTTTTGATGTTAGCAACCCTGATTTAGCAAGGCTGATTGGGCAACAATATCAGTCACAATTTATAACATATTACGAAGCAGTGCGTCATCATTCAACATATCCTAAAAGCAGGGCAGACGCATAATGGAATTTTAATCTTAGTGTTACAGTAAAATCGCTTAAAGTATTTTATTGCTGTGTGAAGATGAAGAACCATACGCAAGAGCAAGTGAAAATTTTTTAATCCGAAAATAACGAAAGTACAATGTTCGATTGATGGTAGTCCTAACCAAATCTATGCTAGCGGGCTTAGGCCTTATCAGCATTTGACGAAATAAGAAAATTGTTTGGGGGTGGGGAGGGGTAGAAGTCCAAAAGCAGACCTTGTGTCTAAAGATCTACACCTTCACAGTGTTAGGCTTGACGATTATTTAACAACGAAATACGGTTTATGGATTGACCTAAGGTCAACAGAGGAATAATAGTTGCATGGAAGCGGGAGAACTGTTAGAGACGTAATAAACATTCAAATTGACAAAGAAAAAGATGCTGATAAACCGCTTAATGTACATTTGTTTTTAATATATGATACACAGCTGAAATTAAAGATACCAGATTAAAAGATATAGATTACTAAATTATTTTTTACTTTTTAAAAAAGCATGCCTGTTGACGTTTATCCAAAAGTACCTACAGAAGAATAGAAGGCAACATCGACTCCAGGGTCGTCTCTGCTGCTATAGAAGGCAACATTGACCCCAGGGTTGTCTCTGCTGTAAAAACCTTCAGATTAACCAACATTACACAAATGCAACAAAAACTAGAGCAGGACCTTTCAAAATACAGCAAAACCAAACGAAGGTATTCTGCTGCCTGTAATGCTGTTACATATGTTAATACTGGAGCATCAACTGTAAGTGCCCTATCAGCAGGAACAAGTGTCGGTCTCTTAGCAACAGGTGTTTGGCGCACCCCGCAGCTTTACCTCTAGGTGGTTTGTCTTTAGCTCTTGGGCCTGTGTTCATTAGCTGTAAGTGCTGCTGGCAAAAAATTAAAAACTAAACTCCAAAAGCACACAGCTATGGTTCAACTAATAACAGCTAAACTTAGCTCGTTCAAACTGACAATAAATAAAGCGCTAGCTGACTCAAACATCACGGATGAAGAATTTAGTCGTTTACAGGCCGATTTTGATGACTACAAAAGACAAAAGTTTGATCTTCAAAGAAAAGCGAGGACAAGTTTTTCTCAACAGCCCGACCCTGAGCAGATAAAAAAGGAATGCTAAAAAAAGTAAACGAAACATTAAACTCTGCTCTAAACAGCTCACATTAACAACGCCAAAAGGGGGTTTATACTTTAGTTTATGAGTCCAAGCACAAAAAGACAGTCGATATTGATTCTGATTAAGAATTTTTTTTAATTTAAATAAATTTGAGTTAGAAAAGAAACTCAACATGGATAAAATATATGAAGGACAAGACGAATTGTTTGAAAGAATGCAAGAAGATTTATCAAGAGCACTGAATGATATTGATTTAGAAGTCATTGATCCAGCAAGCGTACGGGCAAATGTTGCTCATGCTATTTCTCAAGTTCCGGGTAAACAACAATAGACCCGCCAGTTAAAGTACAGTTAGCTGTTTAATCGACTATATAACAATAAATGAAGAAAATCTAGGGGTCTGGGTATCGACTAAACAACAGGTTATTCTTTCACGTAATGACTTAACGCTGTTGGGCAGACCAACTGCTTACACAGTTGATGTGGCTGCTGAAGAAGCCAAAATGAGAGGCTCCGTTGGTCGGAGAGCGAAGTCTTAGAGATCAGATTAAAACAGGCTAAGTATGAGCCTATTGTAGGCAGGGCTTACATCCACTACCTCCAGCATTAGCCGCAAAAAAGCAGTTCTAAACATAAAGAATTCAGACAACAAATGTTTTATGTGGTGTGTTCTTGCAAGGCTGCATTACGTCCGCAAAAACGCAGAGAGAGTGTCTAACTATCACCCTTACATCAAATGATCTTAACTTCAATGGAATATCCTTTCCTGTTAGCGTGGATTCCATTGATCAGTTGAAGAACAAAACAAACCAATAACTGTTAATGTCTACACATGGGATGAGGAAACAAATCTACAACCGATTAAAGTGTCCCAAGAACAGCCCAACGATTGGCGAGCCAGACAAAAGCCATGTTGACTTACTACTGATGTTTTCACCGCTACCACATTACACATTGATACGCACAATGAGTAGACTAATGAAGCATACTTCAAAAGATCATGGCAAACAAGAATTCTGCAGAAAATGTTTAACAAGAATTCCATCCGATAAAGCTGCGCTTGAACATAAGAAACATTGTATCGGCCCAGTTGACTGTAATACAGAACTAATTACGCCCCCAGAAGGCAGTAAAGTTAGTTTTAAAAAACTGGAAAAAACTGCAAACGAGCCCATATGTTGTTACGCAGACTTCGAATCACTCATTGTTTCTTATGAGGGACAACCCCACAGAAACGTCCAAAAACCGACTTTGGGGAGTAATCACCAGATTTGTTCATTCGCTTTCATTATCGTCAGATCGGATGGCGTCATTCAACGCCAGAATTATACAGAGGGCCAAATGCGGCCAAAAGATTTTTACAGCGCATGCAGCAAGTGCGTAACGCCTGTTCTAATAATCTGAATCTTTCAGACATTATTATGACTCCTGAAGACCAAGAACAGTATGACTTAAACCACTCACTGTTGGATTTGCGGTTTAGGCCTCTCATCAGACGCAGCGAATCCGAAGTAAGAGACCATGATCACATTAGCGGAAAGTTCAAGGGCAGCACACAGTAAATGCAATCTTCAACTAAAGTTTGAACCAAAGACATGGAAGCTGCCCATCTTCTTTCATAACTTGCGGGGTTACGACTCCCACCTTATAATGCAAGCAGTAACCAGCGCCTTCAGGGTAGCATGCACTGCCATCAGAAAAGTACATGTGTTTCACTTTAAATAACATGTCCTTTTTATGACTCTAAAGCAACACATGATGGGTTCATTAGAGTCACTGGCTATGTCCTTAAAGTCCTGCCCAATAACAGAAGAATATTTGACCCAACTCTCGTTAGAAAGGCGTTTATCCTTATGAATACATGAACAGTTGGGAAAGGGTTTTACGAAGATTCACTTCCACCTAAAGGCGCGTTCTTTTCTAGTCTTAGAGGAAAGGACATCAGTGATTCAGATTACCACATGCTCAAGAAGCGTGGCTGAAGTTAGATTGTAAAACGATGGAGACTATCATGACTCATACATGATGGCCGATGTATGTTTGTTTGGCAGACGTCTTTGAAAATTATAGAAAGACCTGCATGAAACATTATAACCTGATCCTGCGCATTACATTTCTGCGCCCGGGATGAGTTGGGATGCTTCTTAAAGTTTACTGGAGTACAGATTGATTTATTGTCTGACCTACCAATGAATCAGATGATTGAAAACGGATTGCGTGGAGGAATTAGTAATGGCGTCGCATCATTACTGTAAAGCAAACAACAAATACTTGGACGACTATGATCCGAGTAAAAGGTCTAACTATCTCATGTATTTAGATGCAAACAATCTGTATGGATGGGCAATGGCACAATCACTTCCACTACGCAACTTTGAAATGTAAAACAAGGCGTCGATCCGAAAAAAAACAATTTAAAAGGCATTAAAGTGGTTTTGGGCAGTTGACGCCGGGTCAACAGCGTGGATACATTCTAGAAGTTGACTTAGAATATCCTCAGGGAAATCCATGACCTGCATAATGACTATCCATTAACGGCAGAAAGTCTAAAGATGGCAAAAACAGAACCGCCTAAACTTGTGCCTAATCTTCGGGGCAAAAAAAATTATGTATGCCATTACAGACTTCTGCAATTTTTTTTAAGACATGGTTTGAAGTTGACAGCTGTTCATCGTATAATTGCTTTTGATCAAGAACAGTTCATGAAACCATACAAACATGAAGAACACTGATCTCAGAACTAAATCCACAGATGCTTCAGAAAAAGACTTTTCAAGCTGATGAACAACAGCTGTTTCGGAAAGACTATGGAGAATCCGCACAAGCGCAAAGATGTCAGATTAGTCACCAAGAGAACGAAGCAATTAAGCTAACTTCAAAACCAAATTATCAGGACTTTAGAAGATTTCATGATCAGCTTTTTGGCATAATGATGAAAAAAAGAAAGTCAAATTAGACAAACCTGTATTTATAGGGTTTACCGTTTTAGAATTATCAAAGCTTTTGATGTTAGAATTCTTTATGACTACTTTAAACCCTTGTATCCAGAGTCCAGAGTACTTTACACAGATAAAAGACAGTTTTGTTATAGATATCCCTACTGAAGATATCTATAAAGACATGGAAATCGAAGTAGCTAAAGGGGATGCAGGATGGTATGATACATCTGATTACCCTAAAGATTCGCCTTTACATTCATCCGTTAATAAGGTTTTAGGAAAGATGAAGGATGAATTATCTGGGGGGTGATTAAGGAGTTTATTGGTTTAAGGTCAAAAATGTACAGTATTTCGAGCCAGGGGAAAATCATTAAGAAAGCAAAGGGAATATCCCGCAGTGTTGTGCAGTCAACATATCACATGACAACTACAAAGAAGCATTGTTTGACAATAAGACTTTTCATCATGACAACGTAAAACTACGATCTAATCTACATGAGATCAACACAACAGTTGTAACAAAGAAGTCATTAGATAGAACAAACACAAAAATGTGTTTGTTTAATCCAGAGTTTTCATATGCAATTGGGCATTGGAGAACCGTAAATTAATTAAAGCGGAACTGTGTCTGGTGGGATTATCTGCAGTTCTTCTTTCACAAAAGATCTTTGAGGAGCTGGTTGTTTTGTTGTGTCAGTTTCTCGTAAATAATACACGGGCGGATTCATTTTTACAATTCTTTTATTTCATATGGATCAACACTCCAAACGGGTCGGTTGCCCTGATGCGAGTGTCCCCTTCTGCTTCCCCCGGCAAATAAAGGTACCTTACTTTTAAACCAAACGGTAATAGTTTTGCCGATGAAGACTCTCCTTCAACAACATTTGTTTTTCTTTTGATTGCTTGTACTGGTTTTAACCCTTTAAATTCTTCATTAATTCATTGCGCGCAAAACTGAGGGCAGTCTTCTAACCCATTCTGTGTTGCGAGAATTGTCAATAAGCTCTCTGTGATACTGGTAGGAAAAAGTCTTTCGCTAACTGTTTGTTAAAGTTTTCAACTAAAGCCTGTGATCTGTGAACTCCCGGAATGCCTCTTTTAACGGTAACTCTGTTTTAACAATAATTGATTCACTTGACCTTTAAATTCTTTTCCATCATCGACTTGAATCATGCGAGGATAAGTTAAGGGCCCCGTTGGTATATCAGTTGTATGGCAACAGCAACACAGAAGCACTCTTTTGTGTTAATGGTTCTGCAAACTTTGTATCTTGAAGCCATGTCAATAACTGTGAGTGCGTACTTAAATCTTTTTCGTCTAATCGTATCATGAGGTAAATATAGAAGGTCCATTTGATGGGTGTCGTTTGGAGTTGTATTGACAAAGTGTGGTCTCTGTATTCGTCTAGGTGCAGGTAAATAAATTTGCCAAATCGCTTGTTTAGATAACCATTCTTTGGCTGTTTGTTCACTGACTCCCGCTGCTTGGCTTAGCTTTTTAATTGCCGTGATTCCCTTCCAATATCCTTTGGGCGAATAATAGATTTTGTTCATTTTTTATTCAGCCCAAAATTATCGCAACAAAATACACAACAGTCATACCAACGCCAATAAACGCGATTTCTTGCATCTTTTGTTTTTCTGATGGTTGATAAAAGTCACTGAATTTTGGTGGGGGCAATGTCTCGATTGGGTTTTCCTGTTACAAGATAAAACTCTTTTATTGCTTGATCAACATCTTTAAATGTGTAAGCTGCATGCCCCTGTTTTTTCAGTGTGTTTAATAAAATCTAACTGCTCAATTCTCTGCTTTTCATAACGATCTTGTGCTGCAGCTAGTTGCTCCACAGCTTTGTTATGTCTTTTTCTCTCGCCGTCGTCCCTTAGTTTACTAAATGCGTAATTACTTCCGCTAAAAGCAAGAGCATTCACCACAGCGCCACCTATCATCATTACGAAGTGAAGCCATTTTTTTATAAATGTATTTTTTTACATATTTAAATTCTCTGGAATTATTCCTTGCTTGACTAGAAAATCTTTCGTAGCAAACGAAGCTGCAATGATAGCAATCAGTTTTGCTGCATCCTCAAAGTCTAGTTGCCAAGATCTGCTGGCTTTATTTTTAACAAGCTTTTACCAAGCATCGTGTATCCTACACTTAGACCTCCAATAACAGCAGAATGGTATACAAGATTAGTAACAGTCTTTTCGGCGCTCATTTTTAAAAACAAAATAATTATAATTAATAAAAACATGAACACCGATGATCTATTAAACCTTCCCGAACTTATGATTACAAATGACCTGGTTGATGACCAAGCTATTATGCCTAAAAAGGAGAGGCTGTATTCTTTGGCGGCGTGTGGAAAAACAAAACATTCCTCGGAACTGAATTCAGCATAGAACAGATTCAACAGATGTCGCCACAAGACATTATAAAGTATCATAACAGGTATGAAGCGCAGCTGGGGTCGAGAATGGTGAAAAGCGTCGGGCAAACGGTTCTTAGTTTGTACACTAAACTAGTCAGTAGATTTGCCCCTATTGATTCTGAACACAGATTTTATGTATGATTTAACGCAGGATCCAGTTTTAAACAAAGTCATTAGAGTCTCTAAGCTGCTTCTTCTTCTTTCAGATGGGATGTTTTACCTGCCCCGTGCCCACAGTCTTCAAGTAGACTATTCTGGCACACAGGTTGCATGCATTGTGTATTTTCGTGTAGCCGGTACTCACACCGTCTTAGGACATGAGCATCGGGATCTTTAGAGTCCGTGTATGGGTCTTTAGTGCCATGTGACACAGACTAGACCTCGGTTTATAGTCCCATCCGAACGACTATAGGGGGGATGGAGTCAGAACCAATGTTAACTCCGAGGGAAAAATCCCCCTAGACCGAAATTCGAACCCGCAACCCCAGGATCACGAGTCCGGCGCTCAAACCAACTGAGCTATCGGCCCCAGATTTGGAACATTGTTATCACCGCTAATCATGGGATTAATAACTTTTAATCATAGATTTTATTTCCCTTAAAAATGAACGAGCTGGAAAATCAGCAGAATCAGAAACACTGAATCAAAAAACATTGAGTCAGGTGAGAATGTGACCCGTAAAAAGCATCCTGGGCGTGTTTTCGGCAGGAAAAAGAGTAGCAGAGTTGAACAAACAAGAAAATT
Source organism: Conus ventricosus (assembly GCA_018398815.1). Lineage (NCBI taxonomy): Eukaryota > Metazoa > Mollusca > Gastropoda > Neogastropoda > Conidae > Conus > Conus ventricosus. The sequence goes on from CM031606.1 coordinate 40,126,970, forward strand.
AAAATTACAATCACATAATGAAAAAGTGCCAGAGCCGCAGCCAGTTGTTTCAATGCCCGCTACAGAAACACCAGAACAAAAACAAGTTGATTCAAGGGCCCACAACACTAATAGTCTTCATGGAATATCGAACTTAAAACAGTTTGTCATTTTTGGCGTCATTGCTGCTGCTGGGGGTGGTTATTACGGGTTTTAAAATATATAAACAAAGACAGCTAAAACCAAAGCAGTCTGAACAATCTCCACCACTAAATACAGAAGTTGAACATAAAAGTATGCCAGAACCACCAACAACAAAAGATGATTTTGATCCATTTGTAATGCATTAATAATTATTGATACTGCAATCCTACCATACTGGATTGGTTTTTGATTTATTATAAATAAATTTGTTTCTTTGATAAAAATAAAACATGACAATTATTATTTGTTTAAAATGATGAAGTCAATAAATAAAAACATGGAGTCTATAAAAAAACATTTCCATAGACCAGAATTGTAATCAATGCGGTTGCTTACAATGTAAGAACTTCATTAAAATCTATGCTGACTGATCTCGCGCCAAGGGCGTTAAGCAAGACATCCTCAACGATGGCGTGTTTTTTGAGGCGTGTGTGTACTATATTAGACATTTACTATTTAAGATAAAAACATAGATTGTCTTGTTTTTTGATAATTATAAGATAACTTAAATAAGAACTTGAGTAAAAACTTGATTAAGAACTTTATTAAGAACTTGGGGTAACTTAATTAAGAACTAATTAAAGAACTTGCAGTGACTTGATTAAAAACTAAACTAAGAACTTAAGGCGACTTAAGGCGACTTAATCAAGAACTATTAAAAACTTGAGGAGACTTAATTAAAGAACTTAATAAATAATTATAAGTTGAAGAGACTTGATTTAAGAACTTAGAACACTGCACTACACTACACTGCACAGCACTAACACTACACAACACTGCACAGCACTACACTACACTACACTGCACTACACTACACTACACAGCACACTGCACTACACTACACTACACACCGTTGCTCAGCCCTCTCAACACGCTCTTCAGGGGGTTCACGCTGCACTACACTGCACTGCGCTGCCTGCACTACACAACCCTGCACTACACAGCACTGGGACTACACAGCACTACACTACACAGCACTACACTGCACTGGATCGCAAACACCGTTCAGCTCAAGCTTTGCTAAACAAGACGACTGTTACCCCTGTAAAACACAGGCTGGTTTTATCTCGCTACTAGCGCATGCCCAGTGGAATTGAAGAGAGTAAGGTATGTAGAATTGTTTACAACGACAAAAGCTAGCACGGTCCCGGCAAGTCAGCTGAGCGAACCAAGTCAATGTCGAGCAGGCCGCAAAGCGTGTCTGTGTTGTCACTACAGCGTACTGCCAGCAGGCTGGTTTATCTTGCTGGGCTCAAGTACACTGTAATTAAGTAATCAGGTGACGGTCTATTGACGGGTCTCTGCTGGTGTGTGGAAATCCGGCCAGCTTTGCCTAGTGTTTGTCTTGTCATATGCTTGACGCGCGCTACTGTTTCGGGAGAGAGGTTATCGTCATGCGCGCGCTCGCGCCGAATGTCAGTATGTGCGGCGGTTGTTGTTTTCATTGCATTGTGTTGGGTGTGGATTTTATGCCCAGAAATATAACTTGGTTTTAAAAAGACTTTAAAGAGCAGTTAAAGATGAAAATGATGTTATTGAAACGATCAACCCTACACAGTATGTATTTTGTAGGGTCGTTATTTTTTGGTTATTGAAGTCTTACTGTCCAGAGAACTAATAAATATTCATCTGGCGTCACCCGGTCGAGACCGGTTAAGACCGGGTGAGACCGGGTGAGCCAGAATGAATATTTATTAGTTCTCTAGTAGTAGTAACCGATTCACAAGGAAGGTAAACTGAAAGAGAGTATAGATAAAATTACAGACCTATTTCATTAACTTCTCAATGTCTGTAAACTTTATGAACAATTGTTTTAAAAGACTGAACAAATTTTTTGAAAAGAACAAATTTATCCCAACAAAAAAACAGGTTTTTGAAAGGTAAATGCTATTTTAAAATTTGGTCAAACTTACCACCCTTCAAATTGGAAAAACACAAATTTTTTTCCAAAGAAAACAAATGGGGGAAGTACTAAGGGCATCAGGATGGTATGATACATCTGATTACCCTAAAGATTCGCCTTTACATTCATCCGTTAATAAGGTTTTAGGAAAGATGAAGGATGAATTATCTGGAGGGGTGATTAAGGAGTTTATTGGTTTAAGGTCAAAAATGTACAGTATTTCGAGCCAGGAGAAAATCATTAAGAAAGCAAAGGGAATATCCCGCAGTGTTGTGCAGTCAAACATATCACATGACAACTACAAAGAAGCATTGTTTGACAATAAGACTTTTCATCATGACAACGTAAAACTACGATCTAATCTACATGAGATCAACACAACAGTTGTAACAAAGAAGTCATTAGATAGAACAAACACAAAACGTGTGTTTGTTAATCCAGAGTTTTCATATGCAATTGGGCATTGGAGAACCGTAAATTAATTAAAGCGGAACTGTGTCTGGTGGGATTATCTGCAGTTCTTCTTTCACAAAAGATCTTTGAGGAGCTGGTTGTTTTGTTGTGTCAGTTTCTCGTAAATAATACACGGGCGGATTCATTTTTACAATTCTTTTTATTTCATATGGATCAACACTCCAAACTGGGTCGGTTGCCCTGATGCGAGTGTCCCCTTCTGCTTCCCCCGGCAAATAAAGGTACCTTACTTTTAAACCAAACGGTAATAGTTTGCCGGATGAAGACTCTCCTTCAACAACATTTGTTTTTCTTTTGATTGCTTGTACTGGTTTTAACCCTTTAAATTCTTCATTATTCATTGCGCGCAAAACTGAGGGCAGTCTTCTAACCCATTCTGTGTTGCGAGAATTGTCAATAAGCTCTCTGTGATACTGGTAGGAAAAAGTCTTTCGGCTAACTGTTTGTTAAAGTTTTCAACTAAAGCCTGTGATCTGTGAACTCCCGGAATGCCTCTTTTAACGGTAACTCTGTTTTAACAATAATTGATTCACTTGACCTTTAAATTCTTTTCCATCATCGACTTGAATCATGCGAGGATAAGTTAAGGGGCCCCGTTGGTATATCAGTTGTATGGCAACAGCAACAGCAGAAGCACTCTTTTGTGTTAATGGTTCTGCATCTTTGTATCTTGAAGCCATGTCAATAACTGTGAGTGCGTACTTAAATCTTTTTCGTCTAATCGTATCATGAGGTAAATATAGAAGGTCCATTTGATGGGTGTCGTTTGGAGTTGTATTGACAAAGTGTGGTCTCTGTATTCGTCTAGGTGCAGGTAAATAAATTTGCCAAATCGCTTGTTTAGATAACCATTCTTTGGCTGTTTGTTCACTGACTCCCGCTGCTTGGCTTAGCTTTTTAATTGCCGTGATTCCCTTCCAATATCCTTTGGGCGAATAATAGATTTTGTTCATTTTTTATTCAGCCAATATTATGCGCAACAAAATACACAACAGTCATACCAACGCCAATAAACGCGATTTCTTGCATCTTTTGTTTTTCTGATGGTTGATAAAAGTCACTGAATTTTGGTGGGGGCAATGTCTCGATTGGTTTGCCTGTTACAAGATAAAACTCTTTTATTGCTTGATCAACATCTTTAAATGTGTAAGCTGCATGCCCCTGTTTTTCAGTGTGTTATTAATAAAATCTAACTGCTCAATTCTCTGCTTTTCATAACGATCTTGTGCTGCAGCTAGTTGCTCCACAGCTTTGTTATGTCTTTTTCTCTCGCCGTCGTCCCTTAGTTTACTAAATGCGTAATTACTTCCGCTAAAAGCAAGAGCATTCACCACAGCGCCACCTATCATCATTACGAGTGAAGCCATTTTTTATAAATGTATTTTTTTTACATATTTATATTCTCTGGAATTATTCCTTGCTTGACTAGAAAATCTTTCGTAGCAAACGAAGCTGCAATGATAGCAATCAGTTTTGCTGCATCCTCAAAGTCTAGTTTGCCAAGATCTGCTGGCTTTATTTTTAACAAGCTTTTACCAAGCATCGTGTATCCTACACTTAGACCTCCAATAACAGCAGAATGGTATACAAGATTAGTAACAGTCTTTTCGGCGCTCATTTTTAAAAACAAAATAATTATAATTAATAAAAACATGAACACCGATGATCTATTAAACCTTCCTGAACTTATGATTACAAATGACCTGGTTGATGACCAAGCTATTATGCCTAAAAAGGAGAGGCTGTATCTTTGGCGGCGTGTGGAAAAACAAAACAGTTCCTCGGAACTGAATTCAGCATAGAACAGATTCAACAGATGTCGCCACAAGACATTATAAAGTATCATAACAGGTATGAAGCGCAGCTGGGGTCGAGAATGGTGAAAAGCGTCGGGCAAACGGTTCTTAGTTTGTACACTAAACTAGTCAGTAGATTTGCCCCTATTGATTCTGAACAAGATTTTATGTATGATTTAACGCAGGATCCAGTTTTAACAAAGTCATTAGAGTCTCTAAGCTGCTTCTTCTTCTTTCAGAGGGGGATGTTTTACCTGCCCCGTGCCCACAGTCTTCAAGTAGACTATTCTGGCCCCACAGGTTGCATGCATTGTGTATTTTCGTGTAGCCGGTACTCACCCGTCTTAGGACATGAGCATCGGGATCTTTAGAGTCCGTGTATGGTCTTTAGTGCATGTGACACAGACTAGACCTCGGTTTATAGTCCCATCCGAACGACTATAGGGGGATGGAGTCAGAACCAATGTTAACTCCGAGGGAAAAATCCCCCTAGACCGAAATTCGAACCCGCAACCCCAGGATCACGAGTCCGGCGCTCAACCAACTGAGCTATCGGCCCCAGATTTGGAACATTGTTATCACCGCTAATCATGGATTAATAACTTTTAATCATATAGATTTTATTTCCCTTAAAAATGAACGAGCTGGAAAATCAGCAGAATCAGGAAACACTGAATCAAAAAACATTGAGTCAGGTGGAGAATGTGACCCGTAAAAAGCATCCTGGGCGTGTTGCGGCAGGAAAAAGAGTAGCAGAGTTGAACAAACAAAGAAAATTAAAATTACAATCACATAATGAAAAAGTGCCAGAGCCGCAGCCAGTTGTTTCAATGCCCGCTACAGAAACACCAGAACAAAAACAAGTTGATTCAAGGCCTACAACACTAAAGTCTTCATGGAATATCGAACTTAAAACAGTTGTCATTTTTGGCGTCATTGCTGCTGCTGGGGGTGGTTATTACGGTTATAAAATATATAAACAAAGACAGCTAAAACCAAAGCAGTCTGAACAATCTCCACCACTAAATACAGAAGTTGAACATAAAAGTATGCCAGAACCACCAACAACAAAAGATGATTTTGATCCATTTGTAATGCATTAATAATTTATTGATACTGCAATCCTACCATACTGGATTGGTTTTTGATTTATTATAAATAAATTTGTTTCTTTGATAAAAATAAAACATGACAGATTATTATTTGTTTAAAATGATGAAGTCAATAAATAAAAACATGGAGTCTATAAAAGACATTTCCATAGACCAGAATTGTAATCAATGCGGTTGCTTACAATGTAAGAACTTCATTAAAATCTATGCTGACTGATCTCGCGCCAAGGGCGTTAAGCAAGACATCCTCAACGATGGCGTGTTTTTTGAGGCGTGTGTGTACTATATTAGACATTTACTATTTAAGATAAAAACATAGATTGTCTTGTTTTTTTTGATAATTATAAGATAACTTAAATAAGAACTTGAGTAAAAACTTGATTAAGAACTTTATTAAGAACTTGGGGTAACTTAATTAAGAACTTAATTAAAGAACTTGCAGTGACTTGATTAAAAACTTAACTAAGAACTTAAGGCGACTTAAGGCGACTTAATCAAGAACTTATTAAAAACTTGAGGAGACTTAATTAAAGAACTTAATAAATAATTATAAGTTGAAGAGACTTGATTTAAGAACTTAGAACACTGCACTACACTACACTGCACAGCACTACACTACACTACACTGCACAGCACTACACTACACTACACTGCACTACACTACACTACACAGCACTGCACTACACTACACTACACACCGTTGCTCAGCCCTCTCAACACGCTCTTCAGGGGGTTCACGCTGCACTACACTGCACTGCGCTGCACTGCACTACACAACCCTGCACTACACAGCACTGCACTACACAGCACTACACTACACAGCACTACACTGCACTGGATCGCAGCACCGTTCAGCTCAAGCTTTGCTAAACAAGACGACTGTTACACTGTAAAACACAGGCTGGTTTTATCTCGCTACTGCGCATGCCCAGTGGAATTGAAGAGAGTAAGGTATGTAGAATTGTTTTACAACGACACAGCTAGCACGGTCCCGGCAAGTCAGCTGAGCGAACCAAGTCAATGTCGAGCAGGCCGCAAAGCGTGTCTGTGTTGTCACTACAGCGTACTGCCAGCAGGCTGGTTTTATCTTGCTGGGCTCAAGTACACTGTAATTAAGTAATCAGGTGACGGTCTATTGACGGGTCTCTGCTGGTGTGTGGAAAATCCGGCCAGCTTTGCCTAGTGTTTGTCTTGTCATATGCTTGACGCGCGCTACTGTTTCGGGAGAGAGGTTATCGTCATGCGCGCGCTCGCGCCGAATGTCAGTATGTGCGGCGGTTGTTGTTTTCATTGCATTGTGTTGGGTGTGGATTTTATGCCAGAAATATAACTTGGTTTTAAAAGACTTTAAAGAGCAGTTAAAGATGAAAATGATGTTATTGAAAACGATCAACCCTACACAGTATGTATGTTTGTAGGGTCGTTATTTTTTGGTTATTGAAGTCTTACTTGTCAGAGAACTAATAAATATTCATTCTGGCGTCACCCGGTCGAGACCGGTTAAGACCGGGTGAGACCGGGTGAGCCAGAATGAATATTTATTAGTTCTCTAGTAGTAGTACCGATTCACAAGGAAGGTAAACTGAAAGAGAGTATAGATAGTTACAGACCTATTTCATTAACTTCTCATGTCTGTAAACTTTATGAAACAATTGTTTTAAATAGACTGAACTACTTTTGTGAAAAGAACAAAGTTATCCCAACAAACCAAGCAGGTTTTCGAAAGGTAGAAGTGCTATTGAACATTTGGTCAAACTTACCACTCAAATTAAACACCAGTTTTCCAGGAGAAAATGCTTACTAGCAACCTTTTTTGATATCACTAAAGATTACGATCAAGTATGGCACTCTCGTTTGCTTTATAAACTTAAAGAGATCGGATTATCAGGATACATTTATGATTTTCTTAAAGACTTCTTAGAAAATAGATATATTAGAACAAAGGTAGGGAACTCTTACTCTACAAGAAGAAAATTACACATGGGCATTCCTCAGGGCCCCTGTACTTTTTAATATCTGATGTACGATTTACCCACAAACATTACTAAGAACATAGAACTAGTCCAATATGCAGATGACATATGCATATGGATGAAGGTGACATTAAAAAAATGTACACCTGTCAGATCACAAAACTATATAAAAAATTTATATCAAAAAGAATTAAATACCCTTTCTGCTTACATGACTGAAAATGGTTTGCAAATATCAACTGAAAAAACACACATGATGTTATCTAATACTGGATCTGATCCAGTTAATATGCCTTTATTTCAAGTCAACGGCATACCCATTAAATATACAAAAATGGTGAAATTCCTTGGAGTAAATTTAACATCAAAGTTGTCATGGAATTTTCATATAGAGCATATTCTAACAAAAGCACGAAAAACTTTAAATCTAGTAAAGATTATTTGCAAGCATGTTTGGGCTCAGGACACAATTACTCTTTTGCACCTTTCTACCGCACTGGTTAGATCTAAATTAACGTATGCACAAGAGGTGTTTCTTCAGTGCACCCAAATACTTACTGAAAAAACTTCAAAGTATTGATTCCAAAGCATATAAGATAGCCATGGGACTACCAGTCCATGCCTCTTGTACAAAAGCATACAGTGCTGCTGGGATATTACCACTGGAAGAATATAGGAATCTTGCATGCACCAAATTTGTTATAAGAAGTTCTATAGACAATAATTTAGGCCCTGAAATAAATATTAAATCGGACACTGATTTTCCCAAAAGGGCTAAAATATATCATCTCAAACGACTCTTAGAACATATACTTCCCCGATTTTAGAATCCTCGGATATCAAACTAACATCTATTGCAAACAGATCTATTGTGTCTCCTGTCCCTCCTGGAAACTAATACGAGCACATTTTGATATTGAGCATACAGATTTAACAAAGGCTGAAAATACTAATTTATTGTTATCCAATATCAAAATGCATTTGCATGATCACTATTCCAGCCATTTGAAGATATACACTGATGGATCATTAATCGATGAACATGCAGGTGCAGCATACATTATCCAGGCCTTAACAAAGAAAAGTCTTATTATCTCGGAATAAAACAAATCTATATTCACGGCCGAGTTATTTGCTATAATTATGGCTTTAAAGTTTGTTGTGGATTACCCTCAAAATTTATTTAAAGTTGTTTTATGGTGTAGATTCCAAGTCAGTTCTTACTGCAATGAAGAATTTTAAATTAAATGTTCGACCTGAGATGATCACTGAAATAATTTAGTACATTTCCTCTCAGTCAGAGACACCGAAATAACATTTCTTTGGGTGCCCTCCCACTGTGGGTTATATTATAATGAAAGGTTGATGTTCTAGCAAAGAGAGGAGCAAAACGATCATCAGATTCGCATTTTTTAAACTTCTCTATGTCAGTGCAAGAGTGCTATACTTTGGCAGAAAAAGTACAATTTTCTCATTTTCATTTGATAGAAAGAGAAAGTGAGTGTTTTGGTTTAAACGATGAAATGAAAAATATGTATGAAATGTTAAGTAAGTACGGCCAAAACATTTACCGTAGACGTCAGATAAGTTCCTTGATCTGTAGATGGAAATCGGATTGTTTGAAAACAAAGTATGTCAAAAGTATACATTGTATTTGTGGTCATAGCATTTCAATTGATCACATTCTTGTGTGTAACTAATGAAAAAATTTATTCCAAATACGTCTGTACAGCCTATTCAAAATGTTTTCCTGTTAGCAAGTGAAACATATCTTTTCTTTTTGCACTTAGCTAAAGGTCCAATTGGCAAATACTTACAATCGATAACAGTCAGTGGTGAGACAGAACAGAAGAGTTATACGTTTGATTTTTCTTTTTGTTTGGTTGTGTGTGTGTAGTTTTTTTTTTAATTTTCATTTATTATTATTATTTTTTTAATTATTATTTTTTTTAAATCTTTAAGTGGATATTCTATTTTTGTGTTATAGTTGTAGATAAGTTAATTCTTTTGACTCGTGTTAACCTTTTTTTCCCCAGCCCCGATTTTTTTTTTCTTTTTTTCGTCTATCACGTAATGTGGAAAGACGTAAAACAAAACAACAACAACAAACAACAACCACACACACACACACACACACACACACACACACACACACACACACATACACGGACGCAGATAACAGAACCATCCTTGATGGAGGTAGCCTTGCAGCATCGGGCACAGACAGACAAGGAGGGGAAACTGAAACTGGTGGCTGGGTGTGGCGCGTGATGATTAGAAAATCTGAGAATTCAAGATGATCAATGATGATGATTAAGATGATGCTGCCAGTGCAAGACCGATTGCATGTCATGGCGGTGCTCTATGGAATAAAACAAAACTCTGGCATCAAGCAGGCCCAAAGGTTACCGTCTCCTACAGCGTTAGTCATGAAAAATCAGCAACAGTCGCGGAAACGCTTCTACTAGAGGACAAAAAAGTGACAGTGTGGATCCAGCCTTGTCCGGGACTACAGCACGGAATTTTGTGTGGGAGCCGATAGGTTGAAAAAAATGCCACACAATTTTGCCTCATAACGACACTCGAACGCACGACCTTTTTGTCCCAATCGCGACGTAGCCACGGCACTACGGTGGTCAGTGATTACAGATTTTGATACCCTGTATATTTACTCCTCTTCCCCGTGCTCCACCCCTCCACCTCCCCCAACTCTTTCAGCATTTCTAGGCGGGCATAGCGGCATCATGATCTCCCTGTACTCTTTTGCCCGAAGCACGGAAACGCGATTTTTAATCAAACTAGTGACCATGGGTACATGCGAATGAAGAAAACCGCTTTTTGGTACTTACAGAGAACACACGGGTAAAGGTGCATATTGCGATAGCATATGTCTCCCTTAATCTGGTTCGGTGTTGTAACAGGTAATCCAAATACCCACCACCACCACCTTCCTTAACTAAACACGTGTCATTCACCTCACTAGCTAAATACTAACAAATCCGAGCATGGATCCATCGCTGTCGGAGCTGTTGGCGGGGATGTCGAAGTCTTCGGGCCAGCGGACGTTGGCCCCCACCTTCTTCATCTCCTCGTAGGGCTCGTAGTCGGTCTCGTTGCTGATAATACAGGGGTCCTGGTAACGTCAGGAGAATGGAAAGTCAGTGCGATATATTCCCTGTGTGTGTGTGTGCGTGCGTGCGTGCGTGCGTGCGTGCGTGCGTGCGCGCGCGCGCGCGCGTGTGCGTGAGAGAGAGAGAGAGAGAGAGAGAGAGAGAGAGAGAGAGAGAGAGAGAGTTAATAATGAATGAGTTTGAGTGTGAATGCGTGCGTGCATTTGTATGTAATTTCATGTTGATTTACAATTAAACCATACTGAAATCTCTCTCTCTCTCTCTCTCTCTCTCTCTCTCTCTCTCTCTCTCGATCATGTTGTTTTTAGACAGTTCTCTGGTGCACTGCATCATAATTTTAGTGTTGATTTCGGAGTTAATTACTCTTCAGTGAAACACGGTTCAACTTGCTGCTCCATTATTAACCCAAATCATAATTTAATACAACCTTCCATTAGTTATCAGATGCACAAGACATCGTGCGAGAGTACATCCTATCAGTTTAGAGCAGTTCAGCAGCACCTGCCACCTATCAGAGGTGGGAGCAAAACAACAGGTGTGATGATGCATCCTACTGGCAGCCGTGACTGTAGACTACATGTGGAAGCCGACAGTGTGCCCTGGTATCCTCATCCATCACTTCTACTGGAAGAAGGGGTCAGAAAAGAGAGAGAGAGAGAGAGAGAGAGAGAGAGAGAGAGAGAGAGAGAGAGAGAGAAAGAGAGAAAGAGAGAGAGAGACAGACAGACAGACGGACAGACAGACAGAGACAGAGACAGACAGACAGACAGACGGACGGACGGACGGACGGACGGACGCACAGACAGACAGACAGACTAAGAGGTATAACACATAATTCTTTATTTCCGAGGATGGCAGATTTGCCCTGATTTACTTTTACTTAATTCCTGTCCTCGCTTGAGTAGGCCGGCTGTACAAGCAACTTGAATGTAATATGTCATGCCAGGATAATACAATGCAAAGAGAGAGAGAGGAGAGAGAGAGAGAGAGAGAGAGAGAGAGAGAGAGAGAGAGAGAGAGAGAGAGAGACAGACAGACAGACAGACAGACAGACAGACAGTGACAGAAAGGGAGGGAGAGAGTAAGTAGACAAATCACCATAAGGTGTAACAGTAATGATTTGAAGGTCGTGTCAATGAAATGAGTACGGCGAATATAACCAAGGAACACAGTGAAAGATAAATGCATTAAAATGGGATAAAAGGCATTTACAAATTAACAGCAAATTCATCTTCATCCAGGTGAAGTACGAAGACACTTACAGAATATACAATGAGGAAAACGGAGGGCGGGAAGCGCACGCAGGTGCACGCGAGATACAGAGAGAGAGAGAGGGGGGGGGGGGGGGGGGGGGGGGGGGGGGGGGATGGGGAATGAAATAAAAAAGAAGAAAAAACAAAACAGAAATACGACGAACAGAAAAGCCGACTATCTCAAAGGAAACATACGTACGTGGACAAAGAAAGGTATCGTCAGGAACTGAGCGACTGCATGATCAAAAACAAAATGTATGCAGGCAAACAAATCTAAACCCAAAACGTCGATCCTTGTCCTTCAATGTCGTTGAATACACATGCACGCATGCACACATCCACGCCTCAAGACAAACTGACCGACCGACACAACCATGCCACAAAGTTTGCAAACCTTACCAGTATGATGATCGTCTCCACGCCACAAAGTTGCAAACCTTACCAATATGATGATCGCCCCACGCCACAAAGTTGCAAACCTTTCCAGTATGATGATCGTCCTCATGGCTCATGCCACAAAGTTGCAAACCTTACCAGTATGATGATCGTCTCCACGCCACAAAGTTGCAAACCTTACCAATATGATGATCGTCCCCACGCCACAAAGTTGCAAACCTTACCAGTATGATCGTCCTCATGCCACAAAGTTGCAAACCTTACCAGTGTGATGATCGTCCTCATGCCACAAAGTTGCAAACCTTACCAGTATGATGATCGTCCCCATGCCACAAAGTTGCAAACCTTACCAGTATGATGATCGTCCTCATGCCACAAAGTTGCAAACCTTACCAGTATGATGATCGTCCCCATGCCACAAAGTTGCAAACCTTACCAGTATGATGATCGTCCTCATGCCACAAAGCTGCAAACCTTACCAGTATGATGATCGTCCCCCATGTCACAAAGCTGCAAACCTTACCAGTATGATGATCGTCCTCATGCCACAAAGCTGCTAAACTTACCAGTATGATGATCGTTCTCATGCCACCCTGCTTCAGTGTGTGGAAGTAGTCATTAAGGCCACCAAAGTTGACCTGGTCTATCGTGAAGTCCTTCCTCTCGTCCATGTGATCAATATCGGCGTACTGGACATCCTGTCATGTCAAACAGATCACGCCATAGCACGTCAGCAACGAGTACGAGAATATCAAGAAGAACTCGCGATTTTGTTTAGTGTTAAAAAGAGATTTGTTTATTATGAAATTTAATTGGCAGTAGTGATTTTTTTCATTATGAAATTTAACTGGCAGTAGTCTCAAAAGAAGGAAGAAAATGAAGTAATTGTGAAATCTTAATCATCATTATAACCAAACCAAAATCTCAGCTTCAGCACTGGAAATCAAAGATAAGATTTTTTATAAAAAAAAATAGCATCATTCTACAACACTGTACAAAAATAATATAAAACTGCATTATCTCTCATCAAAAGAACAAAGAACGCCTTGACTCCATCACATCATGTTGAAAAAAATAACCTACCCCCTCACACCTTATTAAAGGAATATCATACCACCATTATACCTCATCAAAGGAAGGTTACAATCCCATGCCACCTTCTCAAAGGAACTTTTGTCCTCGAATCTTACCAAAGAAATGTCATGGCTCAAAGAGTCCTCAATGCTTACCAGAGGAATGGCAGAGTTCATGGTGTCCTCAGCAAAGCCTATCGACTGTTACGTTTAACGTAATCTCACAGCTTATAACAAGAATGTCATACCTCAGTTGTTATGCACTTATCCAAAGAATGCCATCTCAAAAGTTTGTTCTTAAAAATATAGCTACCCGAGGAATGTCACAGCTCAAGGTGTTGTCAAAGAACCTGAGAATGTCATGTTTAAAGGTGTCCCCCAAAACCTACTAGAGGAGTGTCATACCTCAAAATGTCCACACCGCCTACCAGAGCATTGTCATAGTTCAAGGTGTCCTAAAAGCTTACCACAGCAATGTCATTGTTCAAGTTGTCCTAAAAGCTTACCACAGCAATGTCATACTTCAAGGATTCCTCATAGCTTACTACAGCTTTTTCTTGGTTCCAATGTCTGGTTTAACGCTGCTCCCAGAAATGTCATAGTACAAGGTGTCCTCAAAACCTAACAGAGCGATGTCCTTTTTAAACTCGGTGTACTCGAAGCTTACCATAGCAAAGTCATATTTCAATGAGTCCCCAAAGCTTACCACGGCAATGTCATAGTTGAGGTGTCCTCAAAACTTACCACAGCAATGTCGCACTTCAAGGTGTCTTCAAACCTAACAGAGCAATGTCTTAACTCGGTGTACTCGAAGCTTACCATAGCGAAGTCATGCATGGTTCAATTAGTCCTCAAAGCTTACCACGGCAAGGGTTGAGGGTCCTCAAAGCTTACCACAGCAATGTCATAGTTCAAGGTGTCCTCAAGCTTACCACAGCAATGTCATAGTTCAAGGTGTCCTCAAAGCTTACCACAGCAATGTCATAGTTCAAGGTGTCCTCAAAGCTTACCACGGCAATGTCATACTTCGAGGATTACTAAACATCAATTACAACAGTAATATCTTGGTTTCAAGAGTCTTCAAATATCATAACTCTGTGAGTGTATTCGAAGCTTGCCAGAGCAATGTCACAGTTCAAGATGTCCTTAAAGCTTGCCCGAGGAATGTCATAGCTCAAATGTCGTCAAAGCTTACCAGAGGGATATCATAACTACAGGTGCCCTCACGGCTCACCAGAGAAAATGTCATAGCAAGGTATCATCAAAGCTTCCTAGAGTAAAATCGCATTTCAAAGTGTCACCAAACCTACCAGAGCAATGTCATATCTAAAGATGTTATGAAAGCTTACCAGAGCAATACGGAATAGTTCAGTATCTTTTTTGCTGTTGTCAAATGAAATCATGCTAACAGACAGAAAATCAGCAGCAGACATTGGTGAAATCGTAACTGCAACCAAGGTAATATTTAAGTCAAGACTCATCGCATATGATCGCTGTTATGTTTTGCTGTCTAAGTTAGTTTAGAAAAACTGTTTATTAGATCTACACAATTTCAAAATAAAACGAATGTGTGAAACTCGATGCAGCGATTTAGGCCTGGTCTTTGAAAGACAAAACCCCAATAAAACGCTGCGTGGTAAAATTTAAAGTATGAGACGTGATCAACCTCTAATTCCATGGACGACGACAAGTGACGCTGTTTTGAAATGATGTGAGCGGTTCTAGTATATCATGGTTGCATCATCATCCAAGATCTGCGGTAATTCTAGAATCGCACCACAGATCCACCTCTGCCCTCCGCAATGTCACTGGCTCGTCACTTGCCATCTTTTGAAAAACGTTTTTTAAAAAGAAGTCTGGTAGTTTTTTGCGTCATCCTGCTATGCAACCAACCAACCAAAGCCGGTGAAAACCTAAACTTCTGGGCAGAGAGACGAATTGGAATGAGGTTCTCCATGGACTACAGTTAGTATGTCGGAACCTACGCAAAAGACACAGAGTAAACATTTTCATAGCTCAGGCTGGCACCACAATCCACCAAAGGCATGTTATAACCCAGCAGGTTCTCAAAATGTTACCAGAGAAATGTCATAGCTCCGGCGTCCTCAAAACTTACAAGCGGAATGCCATAGCCCAGGTGTCCTCGGGAAACTTACAAGAGAAGTGGCATCGCTAATGATGTCCTATAAAGTTACAAGAGAAATGTCATTCCTCAAAGCGTACTAAAATTTAACCAGTGAATGTCACAGCCTATGCTTAAGGTGTCCTTAAAGCTTACCAAAGGAAAGTCATAGCTTAAGGGGTCCTTAAACCTTACCAGAGGAAAGTCAGCTTAAGGTGTCCTTAAAGCTTACCAGAGGAAGGTCATAGCTTAAGGTGTCCTTAAAGTTTACCAGAGGAAGGTCATAGCTTAAGGTGTCCTTAAAGCTTACCAGAGGGAAGGTCATAGCTTAAGGTGTCCTTAAAGCTTACCAGTGGAATGTCATAGCTCAAGGTGTCCTCCACAGCTCTCTGCAGATTGGTCAAGTTGTTGTAACCATAGCGACACAGCTGGAATCCCAGGACCAGTAGGGGGGCATCATTGGCCGGCCAATCAGCTGTGGACAGTTTGGGTGGTAGTTTATTTAAATGCAGTTTCTCTGCGGGGCGATTGATCATCCAGAGAGTGTTTTGAATGCTGTTATGTTTAAGTACAATTTCTACCTTTTTTTAAAACTAGTTTGTGTGCTATAAAAAATGAAATTGCTGAAGTCGGTATACAGGATCTCTGAAAACACAAATTTAGCTCACCTACTGTGCATTCCACATTTCAATACATTCTCTGACATTTCATTGCCGTCTCACTTTCCGCTATCACCTCTCGCCCTCTTCTTGCCAATCCCCCCCCCCCTCTCCTCCCATCCCAGTGTTTTTCCAGCTCCCCTCCTCCCTACACAGCTACACCCTAAGTGTCATGTTGCTATCCAGCATTGCGGTCCACGTGAAGCGATCCATTTTGGATCGCCTTGAACATGATACATTTTAGCAATCCACTGAAAGACACAAGACATTTTGCATTCCCACTTCATTTACAATCTACATATTAGTCACTTTCAGCACTTCGAAATGCAATACGATCCTTTCTGCGCATTCAACGTTCAGAACAAATCAAATAAAGCCATGTTATTTCCATAAATAGCCACATCGTCTTATATTGTAGAGTATTTTGCTATGCTACATTGCACCACATTACCCTGCTCTACACTTTCATCACGCGTTCAGCGGTCGGTCCCGTGCACTACGTTACGGGCACACTACACCGCAGTCATGATGCTTATCAACACACAGCTGCGCCACTCTAAACCACTCTACCTGAGTGTACTGCAGTACCACGTGTTCCGGGGTGGGTCCCATGAAGACGAAGAAATCCAAGACACCCCCGATGGTTCGCCACGTTAACAGTGGACCCGGACTCAGATCGTATTCTGTGAATCAAGTCAACAGAGAAAAGAACGAAGAGGGGATACAAAGAGTGGCAGAAAAATCCTAACCGAAGCGTGTTAGTTGTTTACATGACACTAAACAGTAGTAACATGATCAAAGGAGGACGTTAGAAGATAAGATAAGATAAGATAATGTTGCTTATAGCCCAGCCGACCGCAAAGGGCCACATCAGGGCTGTCACCACGTTAAAATCAACTCACCAGTCATAATAAAAAATAAAAAACTTTCACACATCTCGTTAAATGACATCGTCTACAAACGCACCAGAAACTTTGTTAAAAATCTTTCTGCCGTAAAATCTTAAATCAGATGAAAAATGTTAATCTCTCTCAAAAACTCAAGGATCACGTCAGGCGGGACATCCCTGAACAGGATCTTCATGGACTCCGCTGTAAAATGTTTGTGTCTCACATCGTGCAAGTCCCAACACTCTAAAAGAACATGTTTCATTGTGAGTGGCGCATGACATGGAATGCACCACGGAGCTTCTTCACTCTTTAAAGGTAAGAATGGGTAAAATACGAATGGCCGGTGTGCAGCCGGCACAGAACCGTTTCCTCTTTACGACCACCCGACGTAGATGGGAGGAAGTCTTTAAGGTTTGGACGGATCTGAAAGAGTTTGTTATTCGTCTGTGTGTTCCAATCCTCCTGCCAGAGGTCTCTCACATAATCGTTAATTTTCGGTTTCACATCTGAGCAGGGATATAAGTGTTGGACAGTTTCTCTCTTGTGGCGTTCTTGGCTAAACGATCAACCATTTCGTTCCCGCCGATGCCAACATGGCCAGGAACCCAAGCAAGAGTAATGTTGTAACCGTCCGCCTTCAACTTGCTAAAAAGTTCAAAAAAAAGTAAAAGTTCTGGATGCTGAAGGTTGCGGCCAGCTATGGCCTCCAAAGCTGACAGCGAATCCGACAGAACCAGAAAGTCCCTCTTCAAAGAATGGGAGATTATCTTCAAAGCCAGTACTAGAGCAGTAAGTTCAGCAGAATAGACAGAAGCATCTGAATGTATATGTTCCAACAGTATCTGAGAAGGAGCCCCAGGGCAGTAGGCTGCACAGGCCACTCCATCCTCAGACTTGGAACCGTCAGTGAAAACTTTTTGATAGGATGGGAATTTCGAACAGAGCTCAGCATACAACGCCTTGTACGCCAGAGAGCTGGTAGACTCTTTGCGAAAAGCTGCAAGATCGAAATGAATCTCTGGTGTGAAAAAGGTCCACGGAGGTTGATCCGGAAACTTAGAAAAATCGGAAACTACTCCCAAGTGTAGACCTGCATTCCGCACGTGAGGCTGCATACGAAGACCAAACAGCGGAATACATTTAGGGTAGTTTTCAAACTTACTTTGGAACGGAGCGTCAAAGACACAGTCATAGGCAGGATTCTGCGGTTAGGATAAGATAAGATAATGTTGCTTATAGCCCAGCCGACCGCAGAGGGCCACATCAGGGCTGTCACCACGTTAAAATCAACTCACCAGTCATTTGGAAAAAAAAAAAAAAAAAAAAAAAAACAACTTTCACACATCGCATTAAATGACATCGTCTAGAAACGCACCAAAATTGCATTAAAAATCTTTCTTCGTAAATCTTAAATCAGATGAAAATTTAACTCTCAAACCCAAGGATCATGGACCCCCCGGTGTACACACACCACAAAACAACACCACACACACACACCCCCACACACCACACACCACACCGCGCGCGCGCGCGCACATAACACGCGAACGCGGGGCCTGCACTTACGAATACCCCCCCCCTCATACAACAGAAGTTTGCAGGGTTAAAAAATTTTTGAAAAACATCCCCCACAAAAAAAATTCATTTCCAGTCAGCTTCTAAAATAAATGGGGTATGCATGAAACACATACAAACACCCTTATCCCTTTCAAATCAAATGGGGTTACATTATACAGAAAAAAATAGCCCCCCCCCCCCCTTTGCGAAGCCCTTGGCCATCTCAAAAAAAAGGTTTTTCCCCAAAAAAAAAGCAGTTTTTCCTTTTTTTCCCTTTATTTTTAAACAGAAAAAAAAAAAAAAAAGGCGAAATTTGAGAGGAGGAAAGCGTTCCTTTGCCAATCTCAAGGCAAGCAAGTTTTTGGCAAATTTTGCAAGGGCATTGTGGAGATCTCTGCTCCCGAGTTACCATGGCGACGCAGCGGTTTCGGATTTGTATAAAATAACGCCCCATTTCATGAAATGCGGTGGAAGCTTTTACTGAGAGGCGCAGACAAAAAAACCCCCCAAAAAGAAATTGTTTCCTTTTTAATGTTTAAAAAAAACCCAAAAAAAAGTATCTTTAGCATTTTGTTTTGCTGTTTGTTGGAGCCCGATGTCATTGTCATAATCACATTTTTTCTACTCTCCCCCTTTCCCCCTTTTCCCTTTTTTTCCAAACCCCCCTTTCCCCAAAGGGTTCCAAGGGCCCACCCCTCCCTCTCTTCCCAACCCAATATTTTTTGGTTTTTAATGGCAGCGCTCAAATCGGGATGTTAAATCCTTTTACTGTTTTTTACTGTATGTAGTGTCATGCGATTTCTTAGTTTTGGGTTTTAACCTAAATTTAACACAAAATTCATACGGAGAAATATTTCATTATAAAGTCTTTTTTTTTATAACCCACAAGAAATCAAATTTTCCCCACTTACCTAAAAAATAATAAGTAAAATTCTTTATAGCCCCCATCCTAGAAAAAAATAGGATATGAGGCTTTAAAATTTAATGTACGCAGGACACACACACCACACCCCCATGTTTGTTTTTGCCCTCTGTTTTTTTTTTCTTTTTGTTTTTACCCCCGGGGCCCAAACACCCTCTCACAGTAATGATCATGAAATCTCCCCGTTGGGAAAAACACGTCTCAATCCTGGGGGGCCCGCTTTTTGGGCTCAAAAAGGAGAGAACGAGATCCCCTAATCAGATGCGCTTTGTTCAAATACGATGGTCCCAACATGACAGAGAATGACATTTACCTGCCTTTCTTCTGGGTTGTCAGTCCAGTGGGGTCGATGTAGTCACGGGGGCCCCTCCCCCCATCCCCCTTTTTTTAAAACGGTCGTCTTTTCCCCTTCCGCCATATTTCTTTCGATGAGTGCGACTTTAAAAAAAATAGCTTCATAACGTCTCAAACCTTCCCCCGGGGGGGCTGATCCCCGGAAAAGGCCGGCCAGGCGTTCGCCTCGCCCAAACTGGCCCCGGGAAAGGGAAAGGGGCGGGAATGCCCCCCCAGCCCGTCACGTTGCCCAAAGGGCGTTGCCGGCCACCCGGCGGGAAAACTTTTCCCGCCCAGCACCAGCCCCTTTCCCACCCGTGCCCAAACCCTTTTTGAGGGCAGGACGGGGGGAAGGGGACGCAGTGGTTTTTTAAAGCAGCACCAGCCCTTCCACACCCGGTAAAAATCTGTTGAGGGCAGACGGGGGAAAAGGGACAGCAGTGGTTTTTAAAAGACAGCCCAGCCCTTTCCCACACTGTGTCAAATCTGTTGGGGGCCCAGACAGGGAAGGACAGCAGTGGGGGTTTTAAAGACGCACCGGCCCTTCCCCAAAACCCGGTTTTTCAAATTGTTGAGGGCAGAAAAGGGAAAAGGGACACCCAGTGGTTTTTTTAAAGACAGCACCAGCCTCCCACCCCCGTGTCAAATCTGTTGATGGGGGACAGGAAAGGAGAGCAGTGGTTATTAAGACAGCACCAGACCCCCCCACCCCGGGTCAAATTTTTGATGGCAGACGGGGAAGGGGAGAGCAGTGGGTTATTAAAGACAGCACCAGACCCCCCACACCCGTTTTTAAAATTGTTGATGGCGGGACGGGGAAGGAGGGACCCAGGGGTTTTTTTAAAAGCACCCCTGCAGATACAGTTTTAAATAGGGGTTTGTATATTTGGGCGGGGAAAAACCCCCCCATGAAAAAATGCGTATCACGGGGGAAAGGGAAACTCAGAGGTATGGAATGGGAGTGCCCTTTTTGAAAAATTTGTTTTTTAAAAAAATACCATTTTTCTATTACTGTCCCCAGTTAGGGGCCCTCGTAAGAAAACCATTGCTTAATAAAAACAAAAAACCAATGAACACCATTTAAAGGGGACTCTGGGGTTTTTTTCCCGTCTTTTTTGGGTTGGGTCGCGTGACGAAGATCGTGTTAGTTCGAAACTGGCACAAACCCGAACCACCTAACGGATTCAACATTTTCCCCCCCCCCCGGCCCAATTCTGATGAGCTCTCTCTCTTCTCTTTTCTCTCTCTCTCTCCCCTCTCTCTCTTTTCTCCCCTTTTCTCTCCACACACACACACAACGCACACACCGCACCACACGCCCACCAAAACAAAAGCCCCAAACACAAAGAGGGAAAATATACATGCACCCCAAAATTTACAAGGTTCTTGGGGAGAGGGGAAAGGGGGGGGGGGAAAGAGACAGCTTGAGACGATTGCTGAAGAGAGAGAGAGAGAGAGGGGAGACTGGGAAAAAGGAGGAGAGAGGGAGAGAGACGGGGAAGAGGAGAGAGGGGGAGAGTGAGAGAGAGAGAGAGAGATCTGAGCAGACAATTTTTTTAATGCCCTTGTAATTTTTTTTAAGAATTCTTAGACAAATTTAACTGGACATTTAAAAACAGATGAAATTTGTTAAATTTTTCTATTTCACTGAAAACGTCCCCTTTAATTCAATCCACCATTTTTATATGTCAGCAAATCCCTTCTTTCCTTTAAGAAAACCCTATACTTTGAAGACAATTTTAAAGCAATAAATGAGGTTTTCCCCTTGGCTTTCCGGATGATGACGAACGACAACTTGGTTCTGCCCGGTAATTTTAAAACTCGTTCGGGACCCTGGGGGTTTCCCCCTAAAATTTGGGGCGCGTCATTTCGAGGGGCACTCTGGGGGGGTTTGGGGATTTGGCTTTGAAGATCATCAAACGGGAAAAACGAAAAACCCCAGGGTTTTTTGAAAATATGCGTTTTAAAAGGGAAAAGACAAAAAACCCAAAGACAGAAAAAAAAAAATGATCAAAAAAAGTTTAAAAAAAAAAAATTCAAAAATAAAAGGAAATGAATAGTTTTGAAAGAAAAAAGGAAACGAAATTTACACAAAAAGGGCATGAATAAAACCGGACACATACTTTTTTTTGGTGGTTGTCGGGGTTAGTTTTGAAATAAAATTAAAACACGCTCAACAGGGTTCCCACAGGATCCTTTTAAAAAACCCAAATTTTAAATTGGCAAAAATTGCAGAGCATTCCTCGAAAACTCTCTCTCTCTCTCTCTCTCTCTCTCTCTCTCTCTCTCTCTCTTTTCCCCTCTCTCTCTCATTTTTTTAATTTCCTGAAACCCCCCATTTTTCCCCTCATTCTCTGTACAAAAAGGTTGTTTTGTTTACTTACCAGGAAAAGATTGACCGTTGTTTGAAAAAAGAAAAATTAATATATAAATTTTAATAAAAGTTAAGCACTTTAAGTTCACAAAAGGGAGAACCTAGGTGATACTTGTTTTGCGCTGAAAAGCATGCGTAAATTTCTTTAGTGACGAAGGGGGTTTACACCCGATAAAGGGCCCGGTTTTGGGGGGGTAAAGTTTTATTTGCTGAAAATTTAAAACTAAATAATGGTAAAGCTGCGGGCCCATTTAATTTTTTTGTTACTTGGGGGGGGCCCTGTGTAATAAACTTTTTGAAAGACTCTTTAATATTTTGGGTTGTTAAAGGTATTTTCCTGGGAAAAATGGAAAAACTATCTTTTCGTTTCGGTTTAAGAACGTGCCCAGAAAAAATCAAAATACTTACCGAAGAAATGTCTGTGGGCACAATTTGTAACATTTTACAGCACATTTTTACTTTTGAAAAAATTGACTTTTGAAGTAAGCTTAGTTTAACCAAACCCAAACTTTCACAAGTGAGCATCAGGCAAAAACCCAAAAAAGGGCTTTTCCCACAGTTGCCCTTTATGTTTACGTTATTTTCACCGATTAAGAACAATTTTGTTTAGTCGCAAATCACGTTTTAGCCTTCTTTCGTTTTGAGAAGGCACTTGAATTCTTTAACAGTTATTTTATGTGGGACTACGTTTTGGGGAAAAATTGCAAAAAAGGCAAAATGTTTCGGGTTTCTCTACCGTCACACGCTTTTAAAGGGGTGAATAAGATGTGGGATGTAGTTTTAACAAATCACACCCAAGGTATCGTGGTGTAAAAAAAAGGGGGTGGCTGTTTGTTTGTCCTGATTTGCTTTCTTGATTTCTAAACCGAAGCGCGTCGGGGGTTTTTGGGATGGAGGACAGGGTGCGAATTTTGTTAGGATTATTTTAAAATGTTTAAAAGGGCTTCGGGTTTTGATGATGTAGCCTCACTGTCTAAAAACCCTGTCACTCGCCTTCAAAACAGTTAAACATTTTGAATACGGCGGCTTCAGTGTTCTTCTAAAAGAAAATTTCGAAAAAAGTGTTTTTTTTCCCGAAAAGGGAGAAAAACCCCAGGAGCCTAAAAAAATTTTTGGGGTATGAGGGAAATTGGGGGTTCCCCTTTTTAAATTTTTTTTATAAAAATACTTACAAAATTTATTTGAGCTAGGTCCCTACAGGGTGATATATCTCATGGGATTTAGGATGATATGATTTGCTCAAGAGTCCCCTTTTCCCCCTTACCTCTTTGAGAGAGAGGGGTTTTGAGAGAGAGAGAGAGGGGAGGAGGAGGAGAGAGAGAGAGGAGGAGAGAGGAAAACCCAAACGAACAGCCAAAGGAAAAAGGGGAAAACCGACACAGGGCCCAGACGGGCCCCTCGAGAACCACCCCCCACCACCACCCCCGCCGCCCCCGCCGCCGAAATTTTACGGTAAAACCGGACCAGCTCATCAGACAGGAGGGGGACGCCCAAAGGACGGGTCGGGGGAAAGCCCGGGCCCAAAGGGAGACTTTCCCAGGCCCGGGCAGATGCACCCGGGAAACCCCCAGCCCTTTTGTTTCCCCTGGGGGCCCCCAGGGGTTTTTAGCGCACACCCGTCTCCGGGGAGTAGAAAAACAGCCCCCCGGGAATTAGCAAAACAAAAAGAGGGAATAAATAAAAAAAATTTAAAATAAAAAAAATTGAATAAAAAAAAAAAAATTTCATAAATAAATCATCACCTTCATCACTCATTATCATCTTCGGAAGAAAGCAGTGTGCAAATTTTTGGGGGGTTTTCTTTCCTACAAATCCACAAGGGCTCTTATGGGCGGGGCACCCAGACCTCCCCCAAGACCTCCCGGATCCGCTTTAAATCTCGCGGGTTTTTTTTTTTCGGTTCAATTTTAAACGGGCGGTTTATTTGGGAATCAAAATTGGGTTATTCCCCACCCCCACCCCTTTCCTGTCTCCCCACCCCTCCTCTTTTTCCCCTTTCCCCATCCGGTACAAATACTCTTGCCCCCCCACCCCCCAATTGATACTTTGCTAAATGGGTTGAGGACAAGGAAGATGAAAATAAGTTTTGGTGGTCATCCATTCCGGTCGGGAATCTAATGACAGGGCTGTTCCTATGTTCTTTCCCCAATTTTCCCCCGTTGTCAGCCGGTCTGAGAGGGGAATAATAAATCCTGCGTTGTGGTCGGGAAAAATAGGGAGCAAGGTGCCCCAAAGACGCCCCCCTTTCGTGAAACTTTTCCATTGGGGGGTTCCAAATTCCCATTTCAGTCCACAGTTCACCCGAAGTGGGGTATGGCTGCCTTAATGGCGGGTTTAAAATAAAGGGCCCCATACACACAACTCTTTTTTCCTTTTGGGGGGTTGGGACTGGTTTAAACCCCTTTGGCCTGTCTTACGGGAGTGCCCGGGCAGGCAAAGCCCACAGAAACTTCACTTTTAGGTAGGACCCACCCGGGGGCGGCAAAATTTCCTTTAAAAAAATAAATGGGTCTGAGGGAAAATTTCGAGCTCAGGGTTAAACCAACCGGGATCCGCGACCCTAGCTACTTTTTGCTAGGTTACATATGGAAACTGTGGGAAACTTGGCGTCTGCGTTTTTTAAAAAAAAACTGTTTTTGGAAACCGTCTAAAAAATAAATGTGACTGGAGTTTTTGTGGGACAATTTGAACTCTGCCCGAAATTTACAAAAAACTGCAAAAAGCTCTGCTTTTTTGCACGGACTTCCCTGTATTTTCGCCTTATTTTTTTTCTTTTTTTTTTTTTTTTGGGGGGGGGGGGGGGGGTAAATTTTCAGTCAGTCTCGTTTTAAAAAAAACTTTGTTGCCTACCTTTTCACACTTTGGAAACAAATTTGGAAACTCGTTTGCCTTTCGTGCCCAAATTTTCTTCTGGGCCCCTGTTTTCCCCCCCCCCCCCCCCCTTTTTGCGGGACTGAGGGGAAAGGGAAAAACGGGGTTTGGGCCCCAAATCTATGGGGAATATCCGTGAGATAATGCAGTTTTGAAGGGGGGTTAATGTGAGTTTTCTCTGTGCAGATTTGGGTTAAACCCGCCCAAAAAAATTGGGGCTGTTTCCCCCGGGCCGGTTTCCATGGGGTTTTGAACTTAGCATTACTGCCCCACGGCATTTTCCCGGGCCCGTAACTTTGTTTAATGAGAAGTACCTTTTAAACAAAAAAAATGCTTTTTCCCTGATAAAAGGCAATTCAATTTGTTTTTCTATCTGCGTCGTTTCCCGTTTTTCCCACACGTCCGGGATCCCAGTCCTGCTCCCCCCCCCCAAAGTAAATCTGCGCTTACATTTCATGAAGAGCGAGGAAGGGGGTGGATTCCACCCCAAATGTACAGAATAGGGTGCTGCATGCGGGGATAAAAAAAAAGAAAAAAGGTCCGTCTAAAGGGGACGGGTTTCCCGGGAACTCCCCACGCCCATTTCGAAAAAAAAAATTTTTTTATTCTCTATCCCCCGTCGTTTCTCTCTTCTCTCTTTTCTCTTCTCTTTCCCCTAAATTTTTATATATTTTATCCCCCCCTCCAATAGGCTATAATTATACCCCGAAGTTTTTTAATGGGCCCAAATTATTCTCAGTGCTGTTATTTAAAAGTGTGGCGCTCCCCCTTTCGGTCCTTTTTTTCCCTTTTTAAACGGACATACAATAGAATAATCCCATTACAAATTAATTTGATTTTACACGGGGGTTTGCGGTCCCCGACCCCCCCCTTTCCCCTAACTTTCCCCCCCCCCCCCCTCCCCAACATCCCACGCAAAAGCCATACAGGCATTCAGGGTTAAAAAATTTTAGAGTTTTCCCTAGTTCTTTGTGCCCGGGTAACCCTTTCGTGCACTTTTCCCCCGTTTATTTCTGTTAAACCCCACCCCGCAGGGCCCTTTCTGGGTTGTCACAGGAAGCATCCCACACGCGCACAACACCACACACGCGCGCACACAAAAAGCACAAACCACAAAAAAAAACACAACAACCACACACACAAACCCCACACCCCAAAAACCCCGCGCGCCCCCCGGGGCCCGCACTCACACATAGGCGTCCCGTGAGGGGAAAGGGCCCCCCCCCAAAAAAAGGGGCAAATTATTGTCGTACAAGGATCAAAAAGGCCCTTCAATAACTTGGTCCCAAAGGCCAAAAACATTTTTTTTGGGACAGTACACACACAAAACACACACCGAAAAAATTGGGGGGAAAAAAAAGAAAAAAACTGTGGTGAAAAGAGTGCCGGAAAAAAAAAAACATCCCCTCACATAATTTCCAGGTTGGGGGGAAAGGAAAACCATTCAAAAAGCCCCCGGGTTTCCCCTTTAGTAGCGAAAAAGTCCTTGTTCCTGGGAAGTTTAACAGCACGAAAGCTTTCTACACAAAAGAAAAAGCCACGCGCAGCCACACAAAAAAAAGGAAAAGAGAAAAAATTTTTTCCAAAACACCCCAAAAAAATCATAAAACAGGGAACCCCAAAACCCCAAAACCCCTCATAAGACAAAAGAAACCCAACACCAAACCCCCCATAGACAAAAAGGAAAACCCAAAACAACACCCTTTAGCCACACTTTTCAGCAAAAGAGAACCCAGCAACCCAAAACCCCTAAAAAGACAAAGAGAACCCCCAAAACAAAACCCGAGAAAACCCCAAAACAAAACGTTTAGCCCACAAAACAGCAAAAAACAGCCCAAGCAAGAACCCAACACAACACGTTTGGGTACACAATATAATACCAAAAAAGCACCCCAAAACAAAAACCCCTCACCCAAAACAAAAAAAGAAAACCCCCAAAAAAACCGACCTCAACGCTCCACAAAAAACCGCGCTTTGCGGTTCTCATCCGCGCTCCTCACCTAAGGAACTGTGGACGCCCCTTTCCCCTCGTTGGCGCAGCCCCCGGGCCTCGAAAGCCTTTCCCCGGTCAATTGGGCCGGGCCCCCGGAGCTGCGGCTTCCGGGAAGCCCGTCCCCGCGGCCGCTCCCCGGGCCAACCCGTCCCCTTTTCCCCCGAGGCGAAGTAGGCATGGGGGGGGATGACTGGCCCCCAAAGGACCACCACGCCCACCCCGGGTTTTTGATGGCCAGTCCCGAAAAGACTCAGGCCCTGTTCTTTCCCTTTGAATGGCTTTAGCGATGCGGGACAAAAGGGGAAAGGGAAACCACTCCAGGGGCTGCGGGACCCGTTTCAGAGGGGTTTACAAGACGGTTTTGCAGTAAGGCCCCTTTGGCTAAGGTTTGGATTTGGGTTAGAAATTTTATAGAAATTTGGGTCCGGGTTTTTGGTTTGGTTTCGTGAGGGAAACGGTTTTGGGGGCACGGTTATGCATTTGGGTTTTTTCAAAGTCGCCTTTTTTTTAAAAGCCTTTACAAAAAAACCCTTTTTTCGCCCCCTCCCCTCTTTTTTTTTGTTGTTTTTTTTTTTTTTCCCCCTTTTTAAAGGGAACAACGCAGGTCCGACTTTTGCTGCCGGGTTCTTTTCATGATACCCTCGTCGTCAATCCTTTCATCTTAGTCATTTAAAGTTTTACTAATTCACGGCGAAAAATTTGAATGTGGTATATGGGAAAAGTCCGCACATGTGAACCCCCTTGATGCCGAAAAAAACAAGCAGACATGGTTTTTAAAATTCTAAACAGGACAAGACAACTCTACGCGCCCCTCTGCGGGACAGTTTTTTCCCAAAAAGATTAGTGAGGGTTTTTTAAAAAAGTTGGGGTTTTGTGGGGGTTTGAGTTTGGGGTTTAGATTAGTATAAGGGGTAAAGCATTTCAGAGAACCCTTTCCCGTTCTTTTTTTCTATTCAAAGGGCCTGGTTTTAAAGCATCCAAAACGTTACAGATTTGGGCAAAGACAAACGCCAAAAGGGGGCCCGAATTCAGTTGCCTTCAATGTATTTGGTTTCGCTGGAAAAAGTGTGCAGCTCCAGAATAGGAAAATTTTATTTCTGTTTTTAGAGGCAAATTTTTCCAGAGGATAGGAAAAATGTCTGATTTGGAAAACCCTGCTCGTAGCTGAAGTTTAAAAACGATCTCTGGGGAAACTGGGTATGTAACAAAAATGTAAACGAAAGTGTGTGTGGGTTTAAAATAATTTCATTTGAGGGGGGGGTTTTTCCACGGGGATATGAACACCCCAAAAGCAAAAACCCCCCCACACGCATATATTCCACGGGATACAAGTTTCACACATTTAAACACACACACACAACGCACACGCACCAAAAACACACCCCACCACACTGAACCTTTTTTGAGGGGTACCACAGGGTATGCATGCATTTCAATGGTAACTG
Source organism: Conus ventricosus (assembly GCA_018398815.1). Lineage (NCBI taxonomy): Eukaryota > Metazoa > Mollusca > Gastropoda > Neogastropoda > Conidae > Conus > Conus ventricosus. The sequence goes on from CM031606.1 coordinate 40,155,430, forward strand.
ATTAAATCAAGAAAAAACTTTTTTTCAGTGAAAAGTTTACAATGAGTTTGTAAGTTTGTTTTTTCACCAAAACTTTGGGTCGGTTGTCAAAGCAAAAAAAAGGTTATGGGGGTTAAAAGCTACATACACAGAGGGCAGACACCCGAGATAGAGGGAAAAAGAGAGACCAGAAAAGACAGTCTGAAAGACAGACGTCGGACAGACGGACAGGGGGGAGGAGAGAGTGAAAGATGAGAGATGGAGAAGGAGAGGAGAGAGGGAGCATGGGGTGAACTTTAGAAAAAAAAAACTGAAGTTGCAAAAAAATTTTGAAAAATTCGCCCCCAAAGGGCCCCCGAAAGGGAAAATGGGCATTATCAATTCAGATCGGGAATGTTTTCTTTTTCCCCCTCCCCTCCTTTATTGACCCCCCCACCCCCCTCTCTCTCTCTTCACTCACACACACACACACACCCACAAAAAACAACACACCCCACAACAAAACACAACGCGCGGGGCGCCCCTTTCGCGCGCGCACGCACGCACACACACACACACACACACACAACACACACCACACACACACACAAAAACACACACACTCGAATGATTTTCGAGTGATACTCGGGGACAGGTTCGGCCAACATGCATGGGAAAGGGGCCCCTGATAAAATCAGAAAACAACATTAACAAAGCAAAAATTCAGTGAGTTTATTTGCTGGTTGGTTTGCTTTTTAAATGAAAATTTTTTTTTAGCGGGGTATTCGTAAAAAAGGTCCTTTTTTTTTCCGGCAGCCCAAAAAGGGGACACACACAAAAACCCCCCCCCCCCCACACCAACCAAAACACACACAACCGCGCGCGGCCGCGGTAAAAAAATAGGTGTGAGGAAGACAAAAAGCAGATGGTTTGGGGCCGAGAGAGGAGAGAGGTGAGGAAGAGGGGAGAGAAAAAGATGAGAGAGAGAGAGAGAAGGGCGACAGGGCAGACAGAGAAGGAGAGGAGAGAGAGACAGACAGAAAAGAGAGAGAGAGGGGAGATTTTCCCAAAGGCAGTTTTTTCCCCAAAATCAGAAGGGCACGCGGGTGAAGGTGGGCCCTCCGCCAAATTTGGGAAAAGGGGCCCGGATCCGTCCCTTCCCCCTGGGGTCCGTGCAACGGGGGGCCCCAAAAAATTGAAAGGCTTGTTTTTAAAACCACACCTCCAGTTTTCCACCAGTTTTTTTGAAAACGGTTGAGTGGCTCTTGTGGGAAATTTTCAAGCGAAATGTCCAACACGAGCGGTTATAAATATTACGTTGGCGGAATTTTAGTGAAAAAAAACCCCCATTGAGATTGCAAGCGATCACCCCCACACACACACCAGCAAATTTCGTAAAAAAAGCAATTTTGCACAGTGTAATGTTTAAAAACCCAAATTCATTTAAATTTCACCCATGGAAGATGGAAATTTTGGGGTTTTTACAAAAGCCATCGCGGATCATTACAGGTGCACTAAAATCAACTCCCATTCCCAAGCCCTGGTACTTTTGACACGACTTTTTGAAACCTCAAAAACAGACGAGATACAACGTTCTCTGGGCCCGCCGCCCCTGGCGAAGTGGTTAGCGTCGCGGCTCCCGGCTGGGGGGTGTTGGGGGGGGTCGTTGGGTTCCATTCCCCTCAGGGGTATGTGGGATTTTTCTGCTCCAAACCGGGGTCCTACCAGAGTTTTGGGTTTTCACAGGGTCAGTTGGGAAGAATGGGGCCCCACAAACGAGTTTCATCCAAATTAAAAAATTGCGTTTGTGAGTGTTTTTGGGTCAAAATTTTCCCGACCAAAAATTGGAGAGGGCTGTATCTTCGGCCCAGTTGAAAAGCCAGGATATAATATTTGGGAAAAGGGAAACGTAAAAAAAGCCGGGCCCCGTTTATGCAGTCTTTAGACCGGGAATGGAAATCCAGTAGCATATTTATCATCCTCTTTTTCATCGATCAGCTTTTAAAAATCTCAAATTATGTGGCCCTTCATGCCCCCGCTTTAAGGTGACCTCCCTTTTTTGGGGCCCTCAGTTTCGGGGGTCCAAAAGGGCCCCGTCGTTGGATGACGTGGTGGCGCCCTTCGAAGTGGAGCTCACTCCGCCCGGGTCCGGGGGCTAAGCAATTATTGTCTTTTTGTAGGGGGTTTCTTAGTAGGTGATGTCCTGCGTATTTTTGGATCAGAACAGGCGCCAAATTTAAACCACCCCAAGTGGGTCGGCAGGGAGGGGAGTGTCTCCCCCGGGGGGTTTTCCACTTGACGATTGGGCATTGACTGCTCCCCGTGGATTCCGGTGCCGGGTTGTGGTGGGAAATGACCGGGTGGGCTGGGAAAGGGTGTCGGGAAAAAGAAACGGCGTGGGTGCCCCTGCCAGTTTAGGTGGCACAGGAAAATGGGACAAACAAAAAAAAATGATACTAAAAATTCTCCCTACAAAACTGCCAAACTTAAGAAAGGGTAAAGAAACCCCCCCATGCCACAAAAGAAGTTAGAGGGCCCCCAAGTGCAGACTAAAGCCCCAGCTTTTGGGGCACAACGCACGCAGACTTGAGAGACAGGAACCTGATTTTTTTCAACAAGGGAAAAAAGACAATTCCATCACACAGTTTATACCATCATGGGAAAAAAAATCAATTCCCCCGGAAAAACGAGTCACCATTCCCGGCTTTTTAAAAAAAAGGGCACACAGTCAGAAGTGATGGGAAAGCGTAACCATTGACTACTAGAGCAAACAACCCCCCAAGAGTTCTGGACACTGCATATACCCGACAGAATGCTCAGCGAAGAGGGGTACCACAAACGGAGGTGGAAGGGGTTTTCCCCCCCCAAGTATTGGATGGAAATCCCGTCCACAAGCCATTCCGTCTGGCAAGTTCCCACAAACTTCAGGTGAAAAAAGATGCACTACAGTCAGCGGCCATAAAGGGCCCTATGAGAACAAAGTCGTATCTTCTCTGGGCTTTATCAGTTTGCAGGCGTTTTAAAAAACCCCGGAACCCAAGGGGAAATCAACTCCTTGTCTCTACCCCCGGGCCCTTTGCAGCAGGGGCCCCCGAGAAGCCGCATCCCGGGATTACCCTCACACTGCAATATATATGGCCAAAGAGGAAGCTGGGCCAATTTTGGGAAAGGGAAAGGGCAGAGCCCCCCCCGGGGGGGAAGTCTCCTTTGAAAAAAAATCAAAAGTTTATCAAGGAGAAGCAAAAAAAAAGATGGCTTTAGCAGACCCAGACTTCAACAAGGGGGTGATACTACCTGCTGCCGATCAGAAAAAGGGGAGCATTGTTTATATGGGGCAGGGGACTCCAGACCAGAAATACATGCCATTTAAAATTTTCCCCAAAGGGCGAGTCTTTAAGTTGCCCATGGGTACGCCCAATGGGCAGTGGAAAAAAGCTTGCCGCAGGGGGGCAAAAAATTTTATTAAAAAAAAAACATAGGGCAGAGACCTGACCCGCCAAAACACCGATTAGGGGAAAAGCTTTATGGATAACTGGGAGGGGTTTTCCGCCGTAAAAACATCCTTCGTCAGTGCCCCTGGGCTTCCTTTGGCCCCCCTGAAGGAGGAAGAAGAAGACAACCCCCCGGGAAAACACTTGAGGACAGCACAATGGGGTGGCCACTTACAAAACTTTTAGAAACTGAAAATTTCAATTTCCCCGGACGGGAACTAAGAAGCGCAAAAAAAGTTGGGGGAAAAAGGGGGAGCCCCCACTTTACAGGAAAATTTTGGGGATATTCCGGTGTAACCCAAAAATTTTAACTCCTCGAAAGGGTTTTTCTCCCAAAAGGGGGGAAAAATGTTATGTGGGAAACTTTTAATCCCCTTTGGGGTTAACTAGAAAAAATCCCACCCGTGCCAAAATTAAAAATCCCTTTAGTAAATTTTTCAAAATGTTCTTTAAAAAAAAATTTTTGTAAAGTCTCAACAAATTCTTGAAAACAAAAAGGGGGGGTCATTTTGTACTTTTATCGGGCTTAACTCCCCCTGTAACAGAATGGGCCCCCCCCGGGGAGTTTGGGCTGTACTTTATCCCGATAAATCCGGGAGTTTAAACCCGGTGTGTAAAAGTTTTAAAATCCCCGCCCCCGGGGGGCAAATTTTTTACGTTTTTGAATACCTTTCCCCCGGGGGTTAATGTGTACACGTGTTTTTTTTTTTTTGACTCCCCGGGAGTTACTTTGGGAACAGAGGGGGGGGTTAAACTGATCAAGGGAAAAAAAGATGACTTTCCCCCCCAAAAATTCCCCCGAGTCTTTTTGTAAGAGAAAGGAGAAGGGGATTTAATGTTCATGATCATCATCTCATCATAGGGGAAAAGGAAAAAGTCCGTGTACATATTCATGTGCAAAACTATGCATGTCCTTTTACAAATTTTACTTGCCTTTTTGGATATAATTTTGTATGTAAAGTTGTAAATACATGAAATTTAAAGGTTTTATGCCTTTGGTAGAAATACTATTTCCTTCAGTTTTCTCTCTCTCTCCCCTCTCTCTCCCCTCCCTCTCATGGAATCATGCGACTTCGTCCCCCATAAATGTGGGCCCTTTCACTCAAAAAAGTGTAGAAATGGAAAAAATTTTCCCAAAAATTTTAATGTGTCATGCGCCAAAATTTGGGAGTGGGAGGGGGGGATGGGAAAGGGAAGGAAGGTGGGGAGATAATGAAAAGAGAAGTCGCGACGTGGCGTAAAAATTTTTTGTTTTTTGACTCCTACATTTAGGGAGAAGGAAGGACAAAAAGGGTTGGAAAAGAGCAGAAAAATTTTTGTCCGAGGGCACAGGGGGTAGAGAAAGGGGGTGTGGGGGTGGTGGAGAGGATGGTGGCTGTTTTTTTTACAAATTTGGGACAAGAGCGGGGCTGCTTTTGGGGCCCCCAAAGGATTTTTAAATTTTTCAATTGACTCGTCCCCCCCCCCCCCCAGGTGTGGGGGGGGTGGTGTGCCAAACTAAAAAACGAATGAACCCTTTAAACCTTTTTGTTTTCAAAGGGGATGGCCCCCCCTTTTTTAAAAAAAATTAAAAAAAAACCAAATTTGGTGTTGGAAACGGGGGTTTGGGGAAATTGGGGGGGGTGAAGGTGGCCTCGCCAAGGTCGAAGAGGTCCAGGATCCGTCTTCCGACCTGGATCCGTGCAACGGATCAAAACAAAAACTTGAATGAGCTTGTTCTTAAAACCACACCTCCAGTTTTCCACCAGTTTGTTGAAAGCGGTTGAGTGGCTCTTGTGTTATCTTGCAAGCGAACTGTCCAACACGAGCGGTTATAAATATTACGTTGGCGGATGTAGTGAAATACACCGCACTTGAGACTTGCAAGCGATCACACACACACACACACACAGCAAATACGTAAAGACGCAATTGTGCACAGTGTAATGTCAACAACACCAGTTCATGACATTTCACCCATGCTGAAGATGGAAATGTGGTTTTCACAACCGCCATCGCGGATCATTACAGGTGCACTCAAGTCAACTCC
>CM031606.1:40161907-40174529 GCA_018398815.1 Conus ventricosus
GCAATCTCAGTCACAACTGCTACACGCACAAAGCCAGAGCCCACAACACAAAATGTACCTGCTGATCAGAGCACACGTTCACAGAGCTGCTCACAACGGCACACCACTCCAATCCACAGCCGTCAAAGACCAGATCCTGGCGGTGTTTCACGATGAGGTCTTTCCACACGCTCTTCGCGTCGCTCTTGAAGAAGTCCGGGAACACCACCTTGCCTTTGGGCCACACCTGCACACACACACACACACACACACACACACACACACACACACACACACACACAAACTGATACATGGACGCAGATGACAACAGAACCATCCTTGATGGAGGTAGCCTTGCAGCATCGGGCACAGACATAGACAAGGAGGGGAAACTGAAACTGGTGGCTGGGTGTGGCGCGTGATGATTAGAAATCTGAGAATTCAAGATGATCAATGATGATTAAGATGATGTTACCAGTGCAAAACCGATTGCATGTCATGGCGGTGCTCTATGGAATAAAACAAAACTCTGGCATCAAGCAGGCCCAAAGGTTACCGTCTCCTGCAGCGTTATCAGGAAAAAAATCAGCAACAGTCGCGGAAACGCTTCCACTAGAGGACAAAAAGGTGACAGTGTGGATCCAGCCTTGTCCGGGACTATAGCACGTAATTCTGAATGGGAGCCGACAGGCTGAAAAAAAAAATATACCACAAAATTTTGCCTCGTAACGAGACTCGAACGCACGACCTTTTAGTCCCAATCGCGACGTAGCCACGGCACTACGGTGGTCAGTGATTACAGATTTTGACACCCTGTATATTTACCCCTCTTCCCGGTGCTCCACCCCTCCACCTCCCCCAACTCTTTCAGCATTTCTAGGCGAGCATAGCGGCATCATGATCTCCCTGTACTCTTTTGCCCGAAGCACGGAAACGCGATTTTTATTCAAACTAGTGACCATGGGTACATGCAAATGAAGAACACCGCTTTTCTGTACTTACAGAGAACACGGGGGTAAATGTGGATATTGCAATAGTACATGTCTCCCTTAATCTGGTTCGGTGTAGGAGCAGGTGATCGAAATACCCACCACCACCACCACCTTCCTTAACTAAACACGTGTCATTCACCTCACCAATTAAATACTTACAAATCCGAGCATGGATCCATCGCTATCGGAGCTGTTGGGGGATGTCGAAGTCTTCGGGCCAGCGGACGTTGGCCCCCACCACCTTCATCTCCTCGTAGGGCTCGTAGTCGGTCTCGTTGCTGATAATACAGGGGTCCTGGTAACGTCAGGAGAATGGAAAGTCAGTGCGATATATTCCCTGTGTGTGTGTGTGTGCGTGTGTGTGCGCGTGCGTGCGTGCGTGCGTGCGAGAGAGAGAGAGAGAGAGAGAGAGAGAGAGAGAGAGAGAGAGAGTTAATAATGAATGAGTTTGAAGTGCGAGTGCGTGCGTGCATTTGTATGTAATTTCATGCTAATCTACAATTAAACCATACTGAAAACTAACTCTCTCTCTCTCTCTCTCTCTCTCTCTCTCTCTCTCTCGATCATGTTGATTTTAGACAGTTCTCTGGTGCACTGCATCATAATTTTAGCGTTGCTTTCGGAGTTAATTACTCTTCAGTGAAACACGGTTCAACTTGCTGCTCCAGTATTAACCCAAATCATAATTTAATACAACCTTCCATTAGTTATCGGATGCACAAGACATCGTGCAGAGGTACATCATATCAGTTTAGAGCAGTTCAGCAGCACCTGCCACCTATCAGAGGTGGGAGCAAAGCAACAGGTGTGATGATGCATCTACTGGCAGCCGTGACTGTTGACTAGATGTGATAGCCGACAATGTGCCCTGGTATCCTCATCCATCACTTCTACTGGAAGAAGGGATCAGAAAAGAGAGAGAGAGAGAGAGAGAGAGAGAGAGAGAGAGAGACAGAGACAGACAGACAGACAGACAGAGACGGACGGACGGACGCACAGATAGACAGACGGACAAAGAGGTATAACACATAATTCTTTATTTCCGAGGATGGCAGATTTGCCCCGATTTACTTTTACTTATATTAATTCCTGTCCTCGCTTGAGTAGGCCGGCTGTACAAGCAACTTGAATGTAATATGTCATGCCAGGATAATACAATGTAAAGAGAGAGAGAGAGAGAGAGAGAGAGAGAGAGAGAGAGAGAGAGAATGGAATAAAAGTTAAGAAAAAAGAAAAAAACAAAACAGAAATACGACGAACAGAAAAGCCGACGATCTCAAAGGAAACGTACGTACGTGGACAAAGAAAGGTATCGCCAGGAACTAAGCGACTGTATGATCAAAAACAAGAAGTATGCAGGGCAAACGAATCTGAACCGAAAACGTCGATCCTTATCCTTCAATGTCGTTGAATACACATGCACGCATGCACACAAACACTCTTCAAGACAAACTGACCGACCGACACAACCATGCCACAAAGCTGCTAACCTTACCAGTGTGATGATCGTCCTCATGCCACAAAGTTGCAAACCTCACCAGTGTGATGATCGTCCTCATGCCACAAAGTTGCAAACCTTACCCGTGTGATGATCGTCCTCATGCCACAAAGTTGCAAACCTTACCACAGTATGATGATCGTCCTCATGCCACAAAGTTGCAAACCTTACCAGTGTGATGATCGTCCTCATGCCACAAAGTTGCAAACCTTACCAGTATGATGATCGTCCTCATGCCACAAAGTTGCAAACCTTACCAGTGTGATGATCGTCCTCATGCCGCAAAGTTGCAAACCTTACCAGTGTGATGATCGTCCTCATGCCACAAAGTTGCAAACCTTACCAGTATGATGATCGTCCTCACGCCACAAAGTTGCAAACCTTACCAGTATGATGATCGTCCTCATGCCACAAAGTTGCAAACCTTACCAGTATGATGATCGTCCTCATGCCACAAAGTTGCAAACCTTACCAGTATGATGATCGTCCTCATGCCACAAAGTTGCAAACCTTACCAGTATGATGATCGTCCTCATGCCACAAAGTTGCAAACCTTACCAGTATGATGATCGTCCTCATGCCACAAAGTTGCAAACCTTACCAGTATGATGATCGTCCCCATGCCACAAAGTTGCAAACCGTACCAGTATGATGATCGTCCTCATGCCACAAAGCTGCTAACCTTACCAGTATGATGATCGTCCTCATGCCACAAAGTTGCAAACCTTACCAGTATGATGATCGTCCTCACGCCACAAAGCTGCAAACCTTACCAGTATGATGATCGTCCTCATGCCACAAAGTTGCAAACCTTACCAGTATGATGATCGTCCTCATGCCACAAAGCTGCTAAACCTTACCAGAATGATGATCGTCCTCATGCCACAAAGTTGCAAACCTTACCACGTATGATGATCGTCCTCATGCCACAAAGCTGCTAAACTTACCAGTATGATGATCGTTCTCATGCCACCCTGCTTCAGGTGTGGAAGTAGTCATTAAGGCCACCAAAGTTGACCTGGTCTATCGTGAAGTCCTTCCTCTCGTCCATGTGATCGATATCGGCGTACTGGACATCCTGTCACGTTAAGCAGATCACGCCATAGCACGTCAGCAACGAGTACGAGAATATCAAGAACTCGCGATTTTGTTTCGTGTTAAAAAAAGCGATTTGTTTATTATGAAATTTAATTGGCAGTAGTGATTTTTTCATTATGAAATTTAACTGGCAGTAGTCTCAAAAGAAGGAAGAAAATGAAGTAATTGTGAAATCTTAATCATCATTATAACCCAAACCAAAATCTCAGCTTCGGCACTGGAAATCAAAGATAAGATTTTTTGTTTTAAAAAAAATATCACTCTACAACACTGTACAAAAATAATATAAAACTGCATTATCTCTCATCAAAAAGAACAAAGAACGCCTCGACTCCATCACATCATGTTGAAAAAAATAATCTACCCCTCACACCTTATCAAAGGAATAGCACACCCCCATCACACCTCATCAAAGGAAGATTACAATTCCATGGCACCTTCTCAAAGGAACTTTTGTCTTCGAATCTAACCAAAGAAATGCCATGGCTCAAAGAGTCCTTAAAACTTACCAGAGGAATGGCAGAGTTCATGGTGTCCTCAGCAAAGCCTATCGGACTTTTAAATAGTTTAGGGTAATCTCACAGCTTATAACAAGAATGTCATACCTCAGTTGTTATGCACTTATCCAAAGAATACCATATCAAAGTTTGTTCTTAAAAAATCTAGCTACCTGAGGAATGTCACAGCTCAAGGTGTTGTCAAAGAGCCCTGAGAATGTCACGTTTAAAGGTGTACCCCCAAAACCTACTAGAGGAGTGTCATATCTCAAAATGTCCTCAAAGCCTACCAGAGTTCTTAGTTCAAGGTAATGCAAGGTGTCCTAAAACCTTACCACAGCAATGTCATTGTTCAAGTTGTCCTAAAAGCTTACCACAGCAATGTCATTGTTCAAGCTGTCCTAAAAGCTTACCACAGCAATGTCATACTTCAAGGATTCCTCAAAGCTTACTACAGCATTTTCTTGGTTCCAATGTCTTGGTTTAACGCTGCTCCCAGAAATGGCTATAGTTCAAGCTGTCCTCAAACCTAACAGAGCAATGTCTTCTTCAATCGGTGTACTCGAAGCTTAAAATAATAATAATGAATACTTATATAGCGCCTATTCTCGGCTAGAGACCAAGCTCTAAGCGCTTTACAATCCACACTCGTTTACACAACGGGCTGCCTACCTGGGTAGTGCCGACTAAAGAGCTGCCAGCTGGCGCTTCATTCAGTCGTTTCCCGTGTCATCCATTCAGTATCGTTCAATATCGATCACTCATTTTCCTTACTTCCTTCATTCTTTCCTCCATTAATTTTCTCACGCAGAGTGCATGCTATGTGTAACGTGTCATCCATACCAACGGCCAAACTGGCCTACTCTTCCGACAGTTGGTGATGGGATTTTACGTGTGTGCAAGATGTTATGCATGCGTTCACACACGGAACCTCGTTTATAGTCTCATTCGAAGGACTGTATGGGAAATGGAGTCAGAACCAATGTTAACTCCGAGGAAAAATCCCCTGTACCGAAACGCCCGGCGGAGGTTCGAACCCGCAACCCCAGGATCACCAAGATTACGAGTCAGGCGCTCTACCAACTGAGATATTCCGGCCCCCGCAGGTTCACCTACGGAAACCTTGTTACGACTTTTACTTCCTCTAAACGATCAAGTTCGAGCGTCTTCTCGGAACAGCGGCGCCGCCCGGTGAAGGGCGGGCCGAGTCCAATCCGAGGCCCTCACTAAACCGTTCAATCGGTAGTAGCGACGGGCGGTGTGTACAAAGCAAAGTCATATTTCAATGAGTCCCCAAAGCTTACCACGGCAATGTCATAGTTGAGGTGTCCTCAAAGCTTACCACAGCAATGTCACAGTTCAAGGTGTCCTCAAAGTTTACCACAGCAGTGTCATAGTTCAAGGTGTCCTCAAAGCTTACCACAGCAATGTCATAGTTCAAGGTGTCCTCAAAGCTTACCACAGCAATGTCATAGCTCAAGGTGTCCTCAAACCATAAGAGAGCAATATCATAACTCAGTGTATTCGAAGCTTGCCAGAGCAATGTCACAGTTCAAGATGTCCTTAAAGCTTGCCCGAGGAAAGTCATAGCTCAAATGTCGTCAAAGCTTACCAGAGGGATATCATAACTACAGGTGCCCTCACGGCTCACCAGAGAATTAATGTCATTGCAAGGTATCATCAAAGCTTCCTAGAGCAAAATCGCATTTCAAAGTGTCACCAAACCTACCAGAGCAATGTCATATCTAAAAGTGTTATGAAAGCTTACCAGAGCAATACGGAATAGTTCAATATCTTTTTTGTTGTTGTTAAATGAAATCATGCTAACAGACAGAAAATCAGCAGACATTGGTGAAATCGTAACTGCAACCAAGGTAACATTTAAGTCAAGACACAATCGCATATGATCGCTGTTATGTTTTGCTGTCTAGTTAGTTTAGAAAAAATGTTTATTAGATCTACACAATTTCCAAATAAAACGAATGTGTGAAACTCGATGCAGCGATTTTGGCCTGGTCTTTTGAAAGACAAAACCCAAATAAAACGCTGGCGTGGTGAAATTAAAAGTATGAGACGTGACTAACCTCTAATTCCATGGACGACGGTAAGTGACGCCGTTTTTAGAATGATGCGAGCGATTCTAGTATATCATGGTTGCATCATCCAAGATCTGCGGTTAATTCTAGAATCGCACCACAGATCCACCTCTCCCCTCCGCAATGTCACTGGCTCGTCACTTGCCATCTTTTGAAAAACGTTTTTTTAAAAGAAGTCTGGTAGTTTTTTGCGTCATCCTGCTATGCAACCAACCAACCAAGCAACCAACCAAAGCCGGTAAAAACGTAAACTTCTGGGCAGAGAGAAGAATTTGGAATGAGGTTCTCATGGACTACAGTTAGTATGTCGGAACCTACGCAAAAGACACAGAGTAAACATTTTCATAGCTCAGGCTGTCACCACAATCCACCAAATGCATGTTATAGCCCAGCAGGCTCTCAAAATGTTACCAGATAAATGTCATAGCTCCGGGCGTTCTCAAAATTTACAAGCGGAATGCCATAGCCCAGGTGTCCTCGAAGCTTACAAGAGAAGTGGCATCGCTAATAATGTCCTATAAAGTTACAAGAGAAATGTCATTCCCCAAAGCGTACTAAACTTTAACAAGTGAATGACACAGCCTATGCTTAAGGTGTCCTTAAAGCTTACCAGAGGAAAGTCATAGCTTAAGGTGTCCTTAAAGCTTACCAGAGGAAAGTCAGCTTAAGGTGTCCTTAAGCTTACCAGAGGAAAGTCAGCTTAAGGTGTCCTTAAAGCTTACCAGAAGAAGGTCATAGCTTAAGGTGTCCTTAAATCTTACCAGAGGAAGGTCATAGCTTAAGGTGTCCTTAAAGCTTACCAGTGGAATGTCATAGCTCAAGGTGTCCTCCACAGCTCTCTGCAGATTGGTCAAGTTGTTGTAACCATAGCGACACAGCTGGAATCCCAGGGACCAGTAGGGGGCATCATTGGCCGGCCAATCAGCTGTGGGACAGTTTGGGTTGGTAGTTTATTTAAATGCAATTTCTCTGCTGGGGCGATTGACCATCCAGAGTGTTTTGAATGCTGTTCTGTTAAGTACAATTTCTAACTTTTTTTTACTAGTTTGTGTGCTATAACAAGGAAATTGCTGAAGTCGGCATACAGGATCTCTGAAAACACAAATTAGCTCACCTACTGTGCATTCCACATTTCAATACATTCTGACATTTTCATTGCCGTCTCACTTTCCGCTATCACCTCTCGCCCTCTTCTTGCCAATCCCCCCCCCCCCCCTCTCTCTCTCCTCCCATCCCAGTGTTTTTCCAGCTCCCCTCCTCCCTACACAGCTACACCCTAAGTGTCATGTTGCTATCCAGCATTGCGGTCCACGTGAAGCGATCCATTTTGGGTCGCCTTGAACATATGATACATTTTTAGCATTCCACTGAAAGACAAGACATTTTGCATTCCGCACTTCATTTACAATCTACATATTAGTCATTTTCAGCACTTCGAAATGCAATACGATCCTTTCTGCGCATTCAACGTTCAGAACAAATCAAATGAAGCCATGTTATCTCCATTAACAGCCACATCATCTTATATTGTAGAGTAGTTCGCTATGCTACATTGCACCCACATTATCCAGCTCCACACTTTCATCACGCCTTCAGCGGTCGGTCCCGTGCACTACGTTACGGGCACACTACACCAGTCATGATGCTAATCGACACACAGCTGCGCCACTCTGAACCACTCTACCTGAGTGTACTGCTGTACCACGTGTTCCGGGCTGGGTCCCATGAAGACGAAGAAATCCAAGACACCCCGATGGTTCGCCACGTTAACAGTGGACCCGGACCCAGATCGTATTCTGTGAATCAAGTCAACAGAGAAAAGAAGGAAGAGGGATAGTCGATACGAAGAGTGCAGAACAATCCTAACCGAAGCGTGTTAGTTGTTTTAACATGACACTAAACAGTAGTAACATGATCAAAGGAGGACGTTAGAAGTCGCATGGAGTGATAATCCTGTAATATGGCTGCATGTAGTGACATGGCAAACTAAATGTTCAGTACGACTCGTTTTAGCGACATGGTGTACTAATTGTACATTGTGATCGGATTGTAACCAAATGAAACACCACCTGTTCAATCTGATGGGGTTTTCTTTAGCTACAATGAATACTGACTGTTCATCTGTGTGCTTTTAAGTGAATGCTTATTTCATGGCTCTATAGTGAAACTGATTTCAAACCATCTTTTAGCGACATGGAACGACAACTGTTTTAATACTGAAGTTTTTCTAGCGACACTTAATCATCATGTCCAGTATAATCGACTTTCAAGCGACATGAAATAATCCTTTAACATGCTGGCGTCTAAACACAACGCTAACCATTCAACACGATGGCTTGTTAGGTGTCTTGAAATGCTAATCATTTCATTTGATGTCTGTTTTTTTCGTCAGCATTACATACTAACTGTTCCATAGGTTTGCAGTTTACCTGACTTTAAAAAAAATTTACAATATGATTTTTTTTTTGCTGTCAAAATGGAGAGCTAAAGGTTCAGCTCACCATCACAACATTTTTATTTAGCACACAGTGCTAACTGATCAATTTGAGGCCTTACTAGATAATACAGTATTCTTTAAAAAAAAAAATGAATACGGACTTTTAACGGTATGCGATGAAAACCCGTCCAACAGGGACTGTTGACATGAAATAACAACTGCTCAAAGTGAAGATTTTTTGAACACAACTTTTAAATTTTTCAAATGAAATGGCTTTTTAGTAACTGGCAAGGAATATGGGCCGTTTCCTATAACGGCTTTTCTTTCACACTGAACGCGGTCCGGATGCCATTAATTTTCGTTAACAGCATGGATTCGCTGAGTGTTTCATAATGGTGCCTTTATAAGCACTATGGATTGCTGCCCTGTTCACTGTGAGGTTTCAGCTGACAAGGGAACAGCTGTGGATGTACACGATCACTTTGACGGCATGTCCCGACCTTGCGCGTTGTGTGGGAGGAAGACGCCGTGAGTGTTGCCCTTGCTGTCCTCCACACAGGTTTTAGAACGGGTGGACCCGTACAGGTTATGTTCCTGAGGCACCCCAAAGACAGGGGGTGTACGTGGTGTGTGCTTCTTCCCCCCCCCCCCCCCCCCCCCCCCTTCCCCCCCACTCCCCCCCACCCCCCACCCCCCCCCCATCCCCACTCAGATACGATTACAAACGTACACAGACATCTTAATGAATATGTATGGAATCTCAAACAAGTGTCATGCCATGTCGAAAGTGTTCGTCCCTTCCCTTTTGTTCCCCTTCTTCTTCCCTTGATTCTAGTCTCTCTCTCTCTCTCTCTCTCTCTCTCTCTCTCTCTCACACCACACACACACACACCACCCCCCAAAATATCCATCACTTACCACGCGCGCCCACGCAGCCACCGGTGCACACACACACACACGCGCGCGCGCGCGCATACGAATACCCACCCTCATCACACGAAGTATGCTGATACTATGCAAACATCCTCACAAACATAATACATTTACACAGTCAGCTGTCCCCAAATAAAATGGGGTATGCATGAAACACATACAAACACCCTTATAGCCTCAAACCCAAATGAGGGGTACATTTACAAAAAAAATAGCCCCCACCCCCCTCCTTGCGGGTCTGGCCATCTCAAACAAAGAAAGGCCTTTCCAAACAAAAAGCAGATTTCCTCTTCTTAGCCTTTATTTTTAAACAGAAAAAAGAAAAAAAGGCGAAATATGAGAGGAGGAAGCGTTCCGTGCCAATCTCAAGGCAGCAAGTCTGTTGGCGACATTTTGCAAGGGCACTGTGGGAGATTTTGCCCCTGAGTTGCATGGCGACGCAGCGGATCGGATTTTGTATAAAATGACGATCATTTCATGAAATGCAGTGAGCAGCTATACTGAGGGGCAGCAGCACAAACAATTCCAAAAAGAAATTGTTTCCGTTAAGTGTTTAAAAAAACACAAAAAAGTATCTTTGCATTTTGTTTTGCTCGCATGTTCGAGAGCCCGATGTCATTGTCACTAATCACATCACTTTTCTACTCTCCCCTTCGCCTTTCTCCCATTTTTTTCCCAAATCTCCTTCCCAATGTTCCCAACGGCCACCCCCCCTCTCTTCCCAACCAGTAAATTTTTGGATTTAATGGCAGAGCTATAAACAGGATGTTACAACTCCGTTACTGTGTTACAGTATGTAGTGTCATGTCATATCTATCAGCTTTGTTTAACCTAAATATTAAAAACATTTCATACGAGAGTACAATTCCCACCAATTTCGTCTTTTTTTATAAGCACAAGAAATCAACTTCCACTTACCTAGCAATAATAAGTACAATCTTTATAGCGCCCATCCTAGCAAAATAGGATATGGGCGCTTTTTCAAATAATTACGCAGGACACGCACACACACACACACACACACTGACACACACACACACACACACACACCCCACACACACAGACCCCACACACACACACACACACCCCCGTTTTTCTTGTTTCTGTTTTTTCTTTTTTTGTTTTTTACCCCCCTGGCCCACACTCATCTCACAGTATGATCATGAAATCTCGCGGTTCGGAAACCGTCTCAATCCTGGCGCCCGCTTGTTGGCTCAGAAGGAGAGCAACGAGATCGCCCAATCAGATGGGCGCGTGTTCGAATCCCCTGGTCCGAACATGCACAGAGAATGACAGTTTCGCTGCCGTTCTTCTCGGGCTGTCAGTCCATTAGTGTCGATGTCGTCATTGGGCCCTAGCCCCATCCTCCCTAAAAGGTTGTCTCCTCCATCCCCCATATTACTTTCGATGAGTGCAGACATTAAAAAAAGTATCTACCGTCTAAAACTTACCCCCGGGGGCTGGTCGCGAGAAAAGGGGCCAGGCGTTCGCCTCGTCAAACTGGCGCCGGAAGGAGGGGCGGGAATGCTCCCCCAGCCGTAAAACGTTGTCCGAAGGCAGCTTGCCGGTCAGCTGCAGGAACTGTTCCGACAGCACAAAACCTTCCACACCGTGTCAATCTGTCGATAGCAGACAGGGAAGGAGAGCAGTGGTTATTAAAGACAGCACCCCGACCTCTCCACACCTGTGTCAAATCTGTTGAGGGCAGACGGGAAGGAGAGCAGTGGTTATTAAAGGGCAGCACCCGACCTTCCCACACCTGTGTCAAATCTGTTGAGGGGGAGGGCAGGGAAGGAGAGCAGTGGTTTTTAAAGACAGCACCAGCCTCTCCCACACCTGTGTCAAATCTGTTGGGGCAGACAGGGAAGGAGAGCAGTGGGTTTTTAAAGACAGCACCAGACCTCTCCCAAAACCTGTGTCAAATCTGTTGAGGGCAGACAGGGAAGGACAGCAGTGGTTATTAAAGACAGCACCAGACCTCCCACACCCGTGTCAAATCTGTTGAGGGCAGACAGGGAAGGACAGCAGTGGTTATTAAAAACAGCACCAGACCTTCCACACCGTGTCAAATCTGTTTATGGCAGACAGGGAAGGAGAGCAGTGGTTTTGAAAGCACCGACTGCAGATACAGTGTAGAACTAGTGTATATTTGGGCGGGAAAGAGACATGCTATAAATGCGTATCACGAGGGATCAGAACTCACAGAGGTAGGGGAAAGGGAGGTAGGGAGTGTCCGTTGAAACATTGATGAAAATACCTTTTTCTATTACTGTCGCCTGTTAGCGGCCTGGTAGAGAACCAAGCTTAATAGAAAAAGAAGCAATGAACACCATTTAAATGACTCTGCGGTTTTTCCCCCGTTCTTTTGATGGGTCGCCTCGCGAAGACTCGTGTTAGATCAAATCTGGCACGAACGACACACCTAACGGATTTTAACATGTTCACGGCAATTTGATGAGCTACTTCTCTTCTCTCTCTCTTCTCTCTCTCTCTCTCTCTCTCTCTCTCTCTCTCTCTTCACACCACACACATACACAAAGACGGATATATCATGCAACCCATAATACACAGCTCTGAGAGAGGGGAAATGAGAGGGGGAAAGAGACCCGCTTGAGACAGATGACTGACAGACACACACACACCCCACACCACACACACACACACACACAAGAGAGAGAGAGAGGGGAAGAGAGAGAGGGGAGAGGAGAGAGAGGAAGAGAGAGAGAGAGAGAGAGAGATCTGAGCAGACAAAATTTTTTATGACTAGTAATTTTTTGTTTTATTTTTTAGACAAATAACGGGACATTTCAAAAAGATGAATATTTGATTTTTTTCTACTTTCACTGACAAACGTACCCAAAATTCAATCCACCATTATTACTGTCAGCAAAGCCATCATCATTAAGACTACTCTCATATTAAAGACAATAATAAAGCACTCAATGACGGTTCCTGTGGCTTTCCGGATGATGACGAACGACAACTTGGTTTGTCGGTAATTTTGAACGCGTACAGAGCGCTGGGGGTCTCCCTGAATTATGTGGGGAGCGTCCCTATCGAGAGGCACTCTGTTTGCGTGGGTTTAAGATCAC
>CM031606.1:40177195-40184695 GCA_018398815.1 Conus ventricosus
CTTTAATCGATGGCAAGTGAGGGGTTTCCCAGTTGCTAAGTAGAAGAAACGTCCCCCTTACTTTCGGGAGTTGTCTGCGGGGTGTGGGAAAACCCCTTATGATTTGTCTTGGAAAATTTTCCCGGGGGCAAGGGATCCGGGGATCCTGAGTTGTTGACTGTACGGGGCAGCAGTTAAAAACACGGAGCAAAAGGAGGAAAGGTTTGAAAAACCTTTAGTCGTTCCAGCAAGGAAGTCAGGATAGATGTGTCCCTAAATTTTTTTGGGCAGCGAGAAACAAGACCTTCGCTGTAAAGTCTTGGGATTTGGCAGAGGGGGAGGAAAGGTGGTTAGAGGAGGTGGACGAATTTCTTGTAAAAGGCGGAATGTTGTACCGGTGTTAAAAAAAGGGGAAGACAGGTAAGGTGCCCACCAGTTGGGTCCCAGCAGGTTATCGTACACGTCTGTCATGGGTACGGTCGTCTGGGGGTCTCTCGGCACCAGCAAAAAGTGCCCAAATCTTCGATGTTTTCTTTGGCCCGGGGGCAAGGCAGACATAAAGGGGTTTCTGCGTCATGTGACGTTGTAAAAGGTACCCAAAGGGGGGTAAAAGGGAAGGGCTCTTAAATCCCCTTTTTGAACCCCATTCAGGAGAGGGCCGTTGTTGTTTGGGCCCAACTCACCCTGTTCCAAAGGTGGGCAAGGTTTGAGACAAAAGGTTGCGGGGAAAAAGTTTGCAGGAGGTAGGGTTTCAAAGAAGCAATTTGACGGAAAGGTGGGGAAAGCTCCCTCAAGGGGGAGATCAAGTCCGTTACTGTTCCCACGGGTAAAAAAGCTGTGATGAGGGGAAAGGGCCCATTCACATCACTAAAAAGGGTTTCGGTGGATTCCAAAATTGATGTGAATGGGAAACCAAAATTTTCCAGGGAAAATTGTCCCCGAAAATTTATTCAGCGTGAGACTCAGCACATGGCGCAGCAGAAATCATTGATGAGGTGAAAAAGACCCAGGAAGAAGGGGGGATTTGTTGCCCAAGTTTCCAGAAGGTCATACAGGGGGGTTCACTGTATGAAGGGCTAAAAGTAGGAGTCCCCAGGGTTTTTTTGTGGAGGCGACACAAAGAGCCCGAAAAAAGGGAAAGGGGGGAAGATGATGAATTCAGGGCCGACCCCCCCCAAAAAAGTCAGGGTCTGTAGGTTTTATTTTGGTTTTATAAAGGGGTTTGTTCCAAAATTTGCAGCAATCACGGTCCTCTCAGTGATTTTGGGCAAAGGGAGGGAAAAAGGCGTGGGCGGTGGTAGCGCTGCGAGCAAGCCCGCGACGGTGTTGGAAAGTAGGTTCCCCTCCCAAACTTGAAGTACCAGACTGTCCAACCATTTTTTTGCGGACGAGGATCAGGTGGTGGGAAAAGGTGCGATTGTTGGGGCATGAAGGGGTGAGTTTCCGTGAGGTTGCTAGCAGGAAATTGAAAAGTGTTTAGAAGGGTCGCCCGGTAGAGAAGGAGTGTTTTTTTCGTCGTGTGGGCGGGGAAATTCACAATACTTGTAGGGAAAGGTTTTGTGTAGAGATATTTTAAACCACTCAAAATTTTGCGGAGGGGCGTTGAAAACAGCGAGTTCTGGGGTTGGGGAATGGGATTGAGCCACAGGTATCGATGCAGTACATTCCCGGTCGACAATGTCGGGGGCTGACATTTAAGCCATGTAGTCAGCAAGCTGAATCGGGAAATCAGTCAACCAGGGGCTTTGGGGATAATATGTGTTGATTTCAGTTTTGTTTATTGGGTTGGGTTCATTTTAGTTGGTATGGTTTATAATTTTTTTTGGGGAGATTTGTTGTGTAAAAGTAGTTATGCTTGAGCATACGTGTTGTGTTGTGATGCATTTTTGCAATAAGGAGGATGGAGTTCCCCAGTGGGGTGTCTGGATCGGATCATATTATATTGTGCTTTCTAAGAATTGTGAAGAAAAATGTGGGAAACCGCAGGTAGGGGAAAGGAAAAATGCGACAGAGGTCGTTATTAAATGAGTTGAAAAACGCAAGAGGCACGCAATGATAACATTGGGGGTTTTCATAAAGATATTTTATAAATTATAAAGTGGTTGTAAAGTATTTTTTAAACTTTTACGTGTAGCTGTGTGTCAGCAAAATTCGGTTGTTGTCTTTTTTTACGTTGTTTGGAAATGCGGTGTAGTTTTTGAAGGGGGGAAATTTCACGGTCAAAAAAAAACACACCAAAAAACCCAATCCCCCCGGAAGGTCTGTCCACCCGACGTAGTAGTGACCCACGCCTCGATGTCTGGTCAACCGGCCGCGCCCGGTCAGACTCTCCGCCAAATTTTTCACAGGAGTAGATAAACCTAATCCTTTCGGGACGGGTTTTCCACCCAGAAGATAAATAGTGACCGACGCCCCCGGTTTTTGGTCGAGGAGTCTCGCGCCTGGATCAGGGGGATCTAGCCCAATTTTTGCGTAGCCGGAAAGGGAAGGGGGGAAGGAGGTGTGGGGGGGTGAAATAAGTAATCAATTAAATGACCAATTGACCACCCAGAGAGTAAGGCGTGTAGGTGTGATGTCATGATTTGAATAGCCAATGGAATTGAGGGAGATAATTTGGTACGAGGCGGTAAAAATACTGACCAATGGTACTCACCCTTGGACACGTAGGTAGGGAATAAAGTAATGTGTGGGTGAGAGAGAGGAAAGAAGAACGAAGAGAGACAGAGAGAGAGGAAGAGGTTCTGTGTAAGCTCTGACGAGAGAGAAGCAGAGAGATGAGGGGAGGAGGAAGAGAACCAAGTTGAGAGATTAGCATGAGATAGTCTGCAGAGGAAGGACTAGGGAGAGATGTGGAGAGAGAGAGTTGCTAACTAATGAAGAGGAAAAGAAAGAAAAAGAAAAAAAAGAAGAAAAGCAACCATGTCCATTTGATAGAGCAGACTAGAAGAGAGAGAGAGAGTGCATGCGTTAATGCAGGAAGGAAGAAAGGAGAACAGATTGATGTTGATAGTCACTGTTCCACCTTAACCGGGGTTCGACCTCATACCTGGCAGCGTCACTTCGTCAAGCAGAACCACAGACCAACGCCAGTGCCAGCAGTCTAACCTGACCAGGCCCCCAGCAGACCAAGACCAGTGCCAGCAGTTGTGTCGTGCTTGTGAAAGTGACAGTGAAAAGGAAAAAAAAAGAAAAGAAAAGACAGTGATTCGTGAATAGTTAAGATCACCTGGCCAGGTAAAGTAGAAATCTATTTATACCGGGTTAGTTAATGATGTTTTAGATAAATGATTTTGTGAAGTTCAGGAAAGAGAGAATGTTTTATTTTGTTTGATTCCATATGCTTTGATGGTTCGTTCTATGAACATGTGTAGTAAAGTTATAGACTTTACTAGTGGTTTGATGTGACGAATGCATGATATATGAATGAGATCGTAAAGCAAGCTGTGAGTGTGTTTGGGCTGTGCGTAGTCCTTCCTCCATCGACATCACCCGAGGTTGACACACTGAAATAGGCTTACCACAAGTACAAAAAACATGGCAAGAATATTTTGTGTTCCATGCATTTAACTTGTTTTGTTACTATCTTGGAAATGTGACGAGGACAAGTATTTACATATTTGAGAATTTTTCCCCAATTTCTGTTTTATAACACAATTTTCTAACTTTAGCAACATTTCTGCGAAGATGCTTTCAGTGAAGATAAAAAAATTACAATCAAGGCAATGTTTAGCTCCAGTTTTAGCAAGTATATCTGCTGCTTCATTCCATTTCACCCCACTATGAGAGGGAACCCAGCAAAAGTCAATACATATTCCATGAATCCTTAAACAGTGTATAAGGTGATGAATATCAAAAAGTAAATCTTTCCGACCCTTTTACCATCCCAATGTTCCAGAGACTGCAAGACAGATTTTGAATCAACACATATGAGAATATTATGAAAAGGCATGGGAGCATCATAAATGTAGCTCAAAGCCTTCAATATTGCATATAATTCTGCTGTAAATATGGAAAACCCTTTGCCATATGATAATTCTTTTTCACATTAAGGCTAGGAATGACAAAACCAGAACCACTACCAATGTTATCTAGGACTGAACCATCAGTGTAAATTTTCAGGTGATTGCTATAAAAATTGTCAGATGAACCTGACCTCACTAACCAAGAGATTAACGTTTTCAGTCTTAGAAACACTTGTGTAATTATAATCAAAATTTCCAACAAATGCTCCCAAGGGGGAATCTTAGGCGTGATGGGATCTTCAGAAACGGTTGTTTAAATCAATGTTACAATCAGACATAAGTTTATACGCGTAATTTCTAATTGGTTGTAAATATAAAATATTTCTAGCTCGTTTGGGATAATCTTTGTTGGAATCCATCAATAGTTCTGTTGTATTTGAGTTCTTAACTGACAGACTTCTAATCATATATTTTGATACGTCTAAGAGCCGTTGTTCTTGAAAAGGTAAAACCTCTGCAGCTTGATAACTTTTGATAGTATTTGCATGAACTGGTACACCTAAGGCCAGTTTCACTGCTTTGCTATCCAAACTTCGTAGCTTTTTTAACAGATATTTTGGAGCAGAATAATATACTTCTTGGCCATACTTTAATTTGGATCGAACTAAAGAAGTAGACAAATGCACTAAAGTTTTTGTGTCTTGCCCCAGGGCTGATAGTTGATTATTTTTAAAAAGTTTAATCTTTTTCTTGCCTTGGTTAATAAATGTTCTATATGCTTTTTCCAACTAAGTTTTGTTGTCAAAAAGACTCCTAAAAATTTAACACAGTTTTGATATTTCAAGATATTATCCTCTAAGTTCAAAATAGGTTAATATGGAAGGATTTTCACCATTATTAAATAGCATCAACATGTTTTTTCACCTGACAATTTTAAACCATTTTCTTTTATATAATTTGATAAATTGTTTAGTTCCTGCTGATAAATTGTCTGCACATGATGACAATCCTCTTATTCGAACTTTTTCTTAAACTAGTGTTTATCCATACTGCAATGTCATCAGCGTATTGAAACCACATGTGTGTTCTTAGACAAAGCTTTTGGAAGGGCATAAACAAAAATGGAGAATAAAAATTGGAGCAATGATCGAACCTTGTGGAATCCCCAATATCTACACTTCTGAACGATGAGTAGGTATTACCAATTTTTGTACACATGTGTCTATCCTTCAAAAAGGCTTTAATATATCCATACAATTTGCCACAAATTCCAATCTCCTTTAATTTGAACAATATTCTGGCATGCCAAACACTATCATAAGCTTTTTTAACGTCAAAAAATGTAGCTAGTGTACTTTTTCTTCGTGAAAATTGACGTTTGACTGAGTAGTAAGCTTAACCAAATGATCTGTAGTGCATCTCCCTTTCCTAAAGCCAGCCTGCTGAACTGGAATGATGTTATTTTTTTCACAATAAAAAGTGATCTGTTTGAGTATAATTTTTTCCATAATTTTCCAACATGAGAAGTAAGCGAAATTGGTCTATAGCTGTTGACCGAAGATCTAAATTTTTCCTCTTTTAGAACTGGTACAACTACTGAACTCTTCCAGATTTTAGGAATAAGCGCCAATATCCCAACATTTTTGGAATAAAGAATGTAGCAAACCTATCCAAGAAGAAGGCATGTGACAGAGCATTGGTAAGAAACGCCATCTAGACCAACTGCTGAAATTGAAGAAGAAATAGAAGCTAATGCTTCTTTCAATTCTGTAATTTGTAAAGGAGAATTTAAATAGTGTTCTTGAATTGGGCTAGGGTCTGAAAACATATCTTTTTTTTCTTCGGTTGTTCTAAAAAGCTTAGCCCCTAAATTCAGACTTGTAGAACAACTGTTACATGAAAAAGTATTCACAAATGCCTCAGCCTTATCCAAAGCAGTTGGAAATTCCGTATCTAGTTTCACAGGAAATGACTGTGTCCTGTTACAATTTTTCATCTCTTTTATTTTTTTCCAAACCTTGTACATATCCTTTGATTCTGTAATCTCCGAGTTGCAAAATATTTCCCAATATGTCTTTTTTGCTTGAGCGATGACCTTTTTGCAAATATTTTTCTGTATTTTCATGGACTGAAATTTTCTTCAGTCTTATTTCTAATCCATGACTTAAATGCCTTGCGCTTTGATGTCACTGCTATTTTGCACTCCTCCGTCCACCACACATTACCAATATATTTACCAATTTTCTTGTGACCACATTTTGGTATCGCCTTATCAGCTGCAAGTAGTAATATTTTCTTAAAATTTGAATAGAATTTATCGATATCTTCATTGATTATTGAATCAGGATTATGAGACTCTAAGAATTTGCTGTAATCTTCCCAATTTGCAAATTTGTGTTATTTTTTTGGTATGTTTTCCACTGGATCTGTCGACTTTGAATTGAAATTGACATTGAGAGCGATGGTAATGGGAAGATGATCACTACCAAGACAATCTTCTTCCTGGGGACCAATCATAATCTACAGCTAAGTTTGAGGACACAAAAGATAAATCAATAGCGCTGGGATTATGAGTTGAGACATCAGGAATTCTTGTAATACGACCATCATTCAATAATATTAACTCCGAATCTACAACATTTTCAACAAACTATTACATGTTACTTTAGAGCTGTTTGTATCCAGAAAGGGGCATGGGCATTAAAATCACTAAAACTATCCATTTTTTCTTAGAGAAATCCGTTTTTTAAGCCAATCTGTATTGTCCTCCTTTGGACCAGATGGGTAATACATTGATAATATGTTATATATTGAGCTATCATTTACTTTAACTGCAGCACCGACAGCAAAACAACCTTCTTTATCATTTGGTACTGGCCACGGAAAAATATTTGAATGTTCAAAGCCACACCTTATATAATGCGCATTGAACTTTTTCATTTAATCTGTTAATGGTAAAAAGTGGAGGATAAAAAAATCCTTAATATTGGGAAGCTTCTGTTTTTCACATTGAGAGACTGAAGGGCTAGCACACAATAATTTCCCTGCAGAACATGATTTTCAAATGATGGCAGGTTAGTGGAAATAGACCTTGCATTCCACTGTAAAATTTTGAAATACCCATTACATTGTTGCTTCATAATCTTCAAGTTCAAGTACGATATTCAATTAATCAATTTCTCATAACCCAAGGGGGGAGCCATCGAACACCAGGAGGAGGCGGGAAGCCACGGGGGCGCGACCATCCTCTGCCAAAGGACTTTCCCCACGTCTGTCTGCGTTTTGGCCGTGTGTGTGTGTGTGTGTGTGTGTGTGTGTGTGTGTGTGTGTGTGTGTGTGTGTGTGTGTGTGTGTGTGTGTGTGTGTGTGTGTGCATGCGTGCGCGTGCGTGCGTGCGTGCAATGTGTTCGTGCATTTAGATGATTGCATTCGCATGTTTAGTCCAGTAACGTCTCAAACAGTGTTGACGGTGTGTTTGATTTTCAAGTGATTTTTGCGTGTGTTCTGTATGGGTCTGGGATTTCCTTATAGTTCCTCCCCTCCTCCTACCTCCTCAGCT
>CM031606.1:40194695-40199695 GCA_018398815.1 Conus ventricosus
TTCTATGTAGGTGGATAAACAGGCACGCAGACAGAATGAAAAAAAAAAACAACAACAACCCACCAACAAACAACAACATACAGACACAGTCCACATTTAGACAGAGAAACAGACAGATGGACAGGCAGACTGACAGACGGACAGACAGACAGACAGACAGATAAACAGGCAGATACACAATTTACAATCACCCCCATGATGAGCAGATAAATGTTGAAATCCGTAAAAGAAACTGTCGAGACTCTAACACAGCTAACCAGCCAACCAAACCACCCATCTATCTATCTGTCCATACACCTGTACAACCAGCTAGCTAACGCAGCAAACTGCCGAATAACCAGTCGGTTATCCAGGCAAAGCAGTTGAATAACGAATAATAAGTCAATCCACCGACAAGTCAATTACCAACGCCTACCAGTTTGCTAACCTATATATTACCCACAAACTCGCATAATTATATTCCATAACTCACCAAACAGCTCACAATGACCAACAACCGCAACCACCACACCGACACCAACCAACGAACCAACCGACCTACCCCCTAACCAACCAACCAACCAACCAACCAACCAACCAACCAACCAACCAACCAACAACCAACCATCCAATCACCCATCCAGTTATAAACCAGCCAGCCAGCCAACCAACCAACCAGCCAGCCCAACCAACAAGCCGCCAACCAACCCGCCAACCGATTCATGAATCGATCCAGTTAAAAACAACCACCTATCAAACCAGCCAGCTAACCAACAATCAATTAACCAACCAACCAACCAACCACTATAATCCATCCAGTTTAAACAAAAATTATACACCTACTAACGAACCAGCTGACCTACAATCACCAACTGCTATTACCAACCAACCAACCGACCGACCAACAACCATCCACGACAACCAAAAAACAACAACCAACAACAAACCAACACCAACCAACCCAAACCTACCCACTCAACCTGTAATTAATCAACCCGCAACTAACAGCTACCATATCCACCGATCCTACCCGACTCGCCAACCAACAGTCAGCTAGCGTACAACCATCCAAACAACTTCAAACCCACCGTTATGACCCACCAGGCAATAATCAGCACTCTGTTAACATAAATCACAACCAACCAACGACCAACCAACTTACCAACCAACCAACCAACGACCCACCCACCACCCTAAGCCAAAAACCATCACCTGCCTCGAATATCAAACTCTCCACGAGTCGAACGACGCTGCCTCTGCAACACACCACCAGAGTGACATACATGAAGAACGATCGATGTACGACGACTGTCACAACAAAAGTGACACATGAGAGGAACATCATGTACACACTGATAACACACACACAGATGTACATACATAACGAACGACGGATGGTACGACGACGATCACACACACACAAGTGAATACATGAGAGGACGATCCGGATGCTCGACATGATCAAATCACCCCAGGTGACTACCGGAGGAACGATCGGATGGGACGACGACTGCAACACACACACAGAGTGACATACACGAGAGGAACGATCGGATGGTACGACGACTGATCAACACACACACAGAGTGACATACATGAGAGGAACGATCGGATGGTACGACGACTGATCCGGCCTTAGCGGCTGGATGGGTTGGTAACAAAGTGAAGGGGAATATAAAACGATATGATCATTTGATCGATTAGAGGATGGTGTGTGTGTGTGATGATGCGTGGATTGTGTGTGACGCTGTGTGTTGCTGTGCTTATGTAGGTGTGTGCTGTGTGTGGTGTTGTGTGTAGTGTGATGTGTACTGTGTGTGAGCGCTGCCGAACAACGAACAAGACAAAACAATTCCTTATTGCCGTCAAATTTGAAAGATATTTGGCACAAAATCACAACAAAGTGCTTCTATTCAATTTATTGCCTGCCTTTGAATGCACAAAAACAAAGGGCTATATTTTTGGTGTTCCCTGGATTTAATACTACTATTTGTTTTAAAAAGTATTGGTATTGAAGTCGTTGGACACAATATCTTTTTCCGGTGAATCTGTAGATTTGCATTTAAGTTGTGTTTAGTGTTTGTTCTTAAGTTAGTATTTTTTTTTTTTTCTTTTCTTTTCTTTCTGCGTTACGAGGTGATACTCCTGCGGACATCCTGTATAGCAGCAGTGGAGTTTTGTGTGTAGAACCCATTTAACCGCCATTAAAGGCATCCTATCCTCATCTTGGAAGTGTTTGCAATCAACATGTCTCCATACCAACGGCCAAAGCTGGCCTTCTCTCCGAAAAGTTGGTGATGGATTTTGCGGCTTATAGTTCATTCGAATGGACTATATGAATGGAGTCAGAACCGAATGTTTGAACTCGTGGGAAAAATTCCCTTATACCGAAATTCGTTACCTAACCCATGTTCCAGTCCGGCGCTTTACCAGCTTTGTATCCGCCATAAAGTATTCTACAATTATCTAAAAAAAAAAAAAAAAAAAAAAAAAAAATGAAATTCGTCATCTATTTCATTACATGCTATACAAAACCTTTGTTTGTATACTCATAAGACACTTTCTCAACATTTAAGTAATGCGAATAACGCAATTTACTAGTGTTTTTCTTCGCACTATCCATATTCAGTCAACAAGTAATATTCAATATGATATTCAGAGATTTAATGGCATTGTAAAACTCTAAACGGCTGTATTTTGTCTTTTCCTTTGCCCAAAATTCAATATACCTGGCTTTCAATAGTTGTTGTATAGTGAATTTTCAGTCTATGCTTACTCAGTGTTGACTGGTTCAACCAAACATGGTTTAATCCTAAACTGTAAAGAATGTTTTTGATAAACAAGAGCCACGGATATTGAATTCCCTTGTCTTCATTCATCATGTCGTTGTATGCACTTTTTAAATATGTTTCTTCCGACTTATCTAAAATATGCAGCCAAAAGCCAATGGTTCGACAAGCTATGTGAATCCCAATTGGAAATCTTCCTAGTTCACTTAGAGTCGTTAAATTAATTGCTTTTGGTAAAGCAGAACGTTGACATAGCATTGCACCTTCCGAAGTGGTATGGCTGCCTTATGGCGAGATATAAAAAAGGTCATACATCACAAAACTCACATGCCTGGCTATACAGTATTTTCCGCAGGAGCACAGCCTGCGTACGCAATATGAAGAAAGAAACAAAGTGTAAACGAAAAGTTTACAGAATTGTCACATGTAAGTTCAATGTGGGTTTTGAAGACACTCTATTTGAAAATCAGATATCAATGAGTCCATGTGGACTAGTACTTTTTCTAGACCTGGAACAACTTCTGCTCATATGTTGCTTGGTACCAAAGTATCGAAAGGTATATTGCATCAAAGCAATGTTGTTCCCTGATTAATGATTAATGAATTGAGCTTACTTGCTTGCTTGCAATTGATTTCGCCAAATAAGACCTCAGATGCAAATTATTCCAATATCTGTATGATAGTGTTGATTTCTCAGTACCAGTTAAAAATGGGAACTGGTTTTTGTAAAATCAATACTTTGTCTTTTGTACATTAATTTTCACACCCCAAGTTAAACAATATTTATTCAATTTGTCAAGCTTGTTTTGAAGACCTCTCTTTGTTTTAGAAAAAATAACTAGGTCATCTGCATACATTAAACATGATATAGGGGTCTTTTCATCGGTATATGGACTATCTGTCTCCCCAATATACTTTGGAATATCATTTACGAAGATATTAAATAGAGTTGGACTAAGAACATTTCCTTGTAATACTCCTTTACGTACGTTTATATTATGGGATAGACCTTCATTCGTTTTTGTGCATATTTTGGAATTTTCATACATTGTGTGTGTGTGTGTGTGTGTGTGTGTGTGTGTGTGTGTGTGTGTGTGTGTGTGGTGTGTGTGTGTGGTGGTGGTGTCGTGCGTGCGTGCGTGCGTGATGGCGTGCGTGCGTGCGTGCGTGCGTGCGTGCGTGCGCGCACGTGTGTGCGTGTGTGCGTAACTGCGTGCGTACGTGCGCATGTGTGTTGTTGTTGTTGTTGTTGTTGTTGTGTTGGTTGTTGTTCTTGTTGGGGTGAAAAATCTTTTGAATATAATCATCTGTAGAGAGAGAGAGAGAGAGAGAGAGAGAGAGAGAGAGAGAGAGAGAGAGAGAGAGAGGAGAGAGAGAGAGAGAAAACAGGACGACAGACAGACAGACAGACAGACAGACAGACAGACAGATTTCCCCCTTGAACAAATGAGGATTAAAAACAGAAAAAAGATAACCCTCCGCTCTCTTTAAAAATGTTTGGACGTATCCGATGTCTCGGACAGTTTTCGATTTTTGTTCGTTTGGGTCAGTCAGGTTTTTTTGTGTTTAATTTTTTTAACACTTTTACAAAGAACAAGTATATAAAATCTGAAAGCACAGGCTTTTTTTTTTTTTTTTTTTTTTTTTTTTCACAATTGAACACAATTTTAATGTTTCAGGCCTCCGCCTATAACAATGTGAGGTGCAGTGCACACATAAAGAGAAAAAAAAAGAGAAATGACAACAAAAGTATATTTTTCAATGTACTGATAATGCTTCTTTATGAGGATAACTAATTATTCATACTGTATGGGATACGAGTTCTTCTCTTTTTTTCAATGCATAATAAATGTACATAGCAATATCTCTTGTAATATGCACATTTTCGTTTGCAAGTAATTGTTTTAGTTCAATAGCGTTCATGTTCTGAAATTGTCTGTGCTTCAGTATGTATTTTTCTCTGAAAGGCAAATAAGCATTGCATCTTAATAGAAAGTGGAGTTCGTTCTCGAGTTGGTTACAAAAAGGACATTTTGATTTTGTATCTGCTATATATATTCAGGTCGTTTAACCAAGACGAAATCTGGTGAAATACGTTTTAAATTTGTTAACCGTTAAATAGGTTAGATACGGTTCTGGTTGTAAAATAGACTTAAATGAATAATAGGTGTTAAAGCGATCACTTGAATTTAATTTGCTAACCCAGTCTTGCTGAAAACAGTCTACCATCCT
>CM031606.1:40202195-40204695 GCA_018398815.1 Conus ventricosus
AGAATGACTGAAATAGAGACGATGGAAGAACACGAAAGCGGACGGAAGAATCATGGAAGAAGAAAGAAAGAAAAACGAATCACTGAAGAAGAAAGAAGGAAGGAAGAGGGGTTGAAGAAAAAGCAAAGAAAAGAATCACCGAAAAAAAGAAAGAAAGAAGATTCAATGAAGAAGAAAGAAAATAGAATCACCGAAAAAAGAAAGGAAAAGAAACAGAATGACTGAAGAAAAAGCAAAGAAGGAAAAAGGATTGAAGAAAAAACAAAGATGAAGGAATCACTGAAGAGGAAATAAAGAAATATTATCACTGAAGACTGAAGAAAGTGGTAAGAATCATTGAAAAATGAAAATAAAAGGAATTAGTGAAAAGAAAGAAGGGAGGAAGAATAATTGAAGAAAAAAGCAAAAAAGGAAGAATAACGAAAGAAGAGAGAAAGAAGGATGGGAGAGTAACGAAAAAAAGCAAAGCTAAAGAAAGAATGGTCACTGAGAAGTGAAGGAAAAAGAAGAATCACTGAAGAAGAAGAAGGAAAGAAAGAAATACAGACAGAAGACAGGAAGAGAGAAAGAAGAATCACCAAAGAAGAAAGACAGGAGCAAGAATCACTGACAAAGACAGAAAGAAAGATGAATCACAGACATCCAGATGCAGACACTTTCACAAACCTAGCGGAAAGTCAGAAACAATTTTAAAGAGATCGTGCAACAAAAAGGAAAAAAAAAGAAGAAAATTTTAACCAGCAAAAGAACCAAAAACAGGGAAAAAAAACTCGACAGGGAGATCGAAAGAATAAAAGATACATTTGACAGAAGCCAAGGAAAACACATTGAGAAAGTCAGACATGATTAACGTGAAAGTCAGGCATGGTTAAAGAGATAGGAATTCTCAAATATACACAAAACCAGAGATAGTTAAAGAATGAAAAAGAAGCGAAAACAAGAAAAGAAAGAAACAAATGGAATCAAAAGAAAAGTAAAAAAAAAAAAAAAAAATCAAAACAAAGGTAAGAAATTGAAAGAAACAAACAAAGAAAGAAAGAAGAAAAGAGAGACAGACAAAAAGCCAGAAAAATGAACGAAGGGGGAAAAAACCCCAATGGGAAAACAAACAAAAGCATACGAAGAAATAGAACAAAAGGAAGAAGATAGATGACTGAAGGCAGACAGTTAGACAGACATGCAGATGAAACATAATAATACTCACATCTATCAAAACGCACAAAATGATTGATCTTAAAAAAGAAGAAAAGAAAATAAGAAAAGGGAAAAGGAATAAGCAAAGGAAAGGACATGATCAAAATCTTCAAAGAATGACAAGCTGGAAACCAGCACAACAGAGGACAGACAGGCAGACAGACAGACAGACAGACAGAATGCGAAAGAAAACAGACAGAAAACGTCAACGCTTCTACAGGTTAACAACAAGGCTTGTCCATAGGGAGGGAAGGAAGCGGTATGGATGGGGTCAGGGGTCAGGGAGGAAAGGGAAAGGTTCAAGGGGAGGTGGAAGAGAGAGGGAAAGGGAAGCAAGAAACACCTTCTAGAGCAGAACATCTCAATAGTACACTTGTTAACGACGCCTTCTAGAGCAGAACATCTCAATAGTACACTTGTTAACGACGCACTTGATAACTTAAACGAGATTGTTAAAGAACAAACTTGAAGTAGTAAACAGTAAACCGTTAAATAAAATAAAACAATTGAACAGAGAGGAGTTAGTCTGACCACGGATGCCAGAACCACGAAACATCATGCGCACAGTCTGCGATGAACATGTGGAGGAATCATGTTGGACAAAGGGGACAGAGCCGTATCTCACGTTGCAAGACGAAATGAAAAAGAAAGAAAATGCTGTCGTTAAATGGACTTTTACCATCTGATTATTGTCGACAAACATTGTGGGATAAAAGACAAAAAAATGGAAACAAAACAAAACAACAACAACAACAACAACAACAACAACAACCCCCCCCCCCCCCCCCCACCCACACAACACACACAAAAAAAAACCGTAGTGAAATTTCCACGTATGAAAAGTTTCATCATTTTTTGTATGATCTTGCTGAAGAAGTAAAAAAGAATCAATAGAGATTACTATTATTCATCTTTTCATGAAGCTCGTTGATGGACTGTTTTGTACTGCTCTTCATCTAGAAAACCTTAAGGAATCCATCAAACAGGAAAAAATCCATACAGTACCATTATTTCAGAAAGAAGATGTAAACGGTGTAAATAATTACAGCAGCATTTCTCTCAGTGGCGTAAGGTAAGTTCCACTTTCTATGGTTCTGCTGTTAAAACACGATTTCTCACAAGTATGGAATACGATTAGTGTCGTAAGAAGCGAACACCATGTTGGTTATACGGAACACAATTTTCTGCTGATCATTTATTTATGTTTCATCCAGCTCAATAAAAGAAAGCAAAGAAAGAAAAAAGACAACAACAAAAAAGCAATAGAGAAAAAGACACAAAAGGAAAGCGAAAGAAAAAAATAGAA
>CM031606.1:40215835-40220835 GCA_018398815.1 Conus ventricosus
GGCGGGACCTGGAGAGAACTATCTCATTTCTAGGCACGGGCGTTGTTGACCGTGTTTCGAGGTTCAAGTTTTGACTGGGGTGTTTCATAATCCTCGAGGATTTCTGCAGCGCCGTCAGTCTATCTTCCTCTAAAAACGTGCATTTATAGATACTGGTAATAATAATGAAATAGATTCCCATCCGGGCTCCGCCTGGGGTGCTTGTGTCTAAACGTTTTGCGTTCAAAAAGAGCGTTTCCAGTAGTAAGGGTGTTTAGAATAATCGGAATAGAACGACTTGAATTTCCGTAGGACTGATCCTGTTTGTTTATAATGTACAGCAATATATGAAAAAACAGCAACAAGACAGAAAGGAAGGAGGAGGAGAAGGATGGAGGGGGTTGACGAGGACGAGGAGGAGCAAAGGAAGAAGGAGGAGGAGGAGGAGGAGAAAGAAGAAGAGGAGGTGGGGGGGATGGAGACTAAGAAGAAGAAAAAGAAGGAAGTGGAGAAGGAGGAGAAAAGGAAGAAAGAAGCAGGAGAAGAAGAAGAGTAAGAGAGAGAAGAGGGAAGAAGAAGGAGGAGGAGAAGAAAAAGAAGAAGGAAGGTGAAGAGAAGAAGAAGGAAGATGAAGAAGAAGACGGAAGAAGGAGGAGAAGAAGAAGAAGGAAGAAGAAGAAGAAGAAGAAGGAAGATGAAGAACAAGGAAGAATGAGAAGAAGAAGGAAGAAGGAGAAGTAGAAGAAAAAGAAGAAGAAGAAGAAGACGAAGAAGAAGGAGGAGAAGAAGAAGAAGAAGGAAGAAGAAGAAGAAGAAGAAGGAAAAGAAGAAGGAGAGAAGAAGAAGAAGAAGGAGAAGAAGGACAATATGTTAAACACTTGACAGTGGGTCTACAACATACGACTATCTCAGCTTTCTGTGAATTAGATCATTGTCAATATTTTACCATTCAGTATGATACCGCCTTCACATTTCAAATGTTTGTGTCGAATCATTTAGGGGAAAAAAACCCAGTGTACTTAAAGAAAAGACGTGCAATTTCCGGACGCTTGCTGTTTATGATCAACTGTCATTTTCCTTGAAGAACATTCTGAAGATGTTAATAACCCTGCCCAAGATAATAAGAACGATGATGTCGAGTCGGGATAGCAAGGTGATCACTCAAGAATCTCACACGAACAGGACGTGACGTCAGCAGGCTGATATATTAGATTTGAACATTTGTGTTTGTTTGTTTTTATTTGGTCGGGTTTGGTTTGGTTTGGTTTTGAATTACGGATCTGACAAGAGAAAGCCATTGAAGGAATCTTATCATCTGTTCATTGTGATTCAAATTCTCCGCACACAATCAATGATTCTGCCTAAATTTGGGTGTCGGGTTGGGGAGAGGTGAAGGAGAATGGCTGTACAGAGAAAGGGGAAGTGGATGGGGTGGACAGAGATGGTAAATGATAATTTCGCTTTTACAAACGCGCTTCCGTGTTGTAGGGCGCTACGAAATGAGATCCTGAGTCGCACTGATTATCTGTTGGTCTGGCCAAAGGAAGCCCTGACTTTCTGGTGCCTGGCGCTTGTCTTATTAAAGTCAGTCATCTGTCAAATGATCGTCACCATCATTATGTTCTCCAGAGGTGTTTGGAGGCACTGACCGAAGATGGACAATGCACTGGGAGGGAGGGGTAAGGATGCAGACATGGAAACAAAAACGACGGAAGAAGAGGAGTTGGAATAGAGGGCAAAGGAGGAGGAGGAGGAGGAGGGAGAGGAGGAGCAGCAACATGAGGATGAGGAGGAGTATGAGGAGGTGGAGTTAGACAGGTCGAAAAAGGTTATAAAAAAAAAAGTAGCACGGAATAAAAAGAAGGCGGGGGGTTGGCGGAGGGGGTCGCGAAGGGTGGAAGGGTGAGAGAGAATAGTAGTAAAAGCCACCAACACAGGCAGCGACGATGACAATGTCGACGACAATTTCAGCAGAGAAGCAGAAGAAGAAAAGAAAGGTAGTTTGCCTACATTAGTCTCACATGTGAAGAAAACCTGTAACAGCAGAATGAAAGGCACAGGGTGGCCGCGGGGGGAAGGAGTATGTAACACAACACCACCATCTCCGCCTCCTCGTTTCGCTTCACAGCCACTGCCAGTTCTCCCCCCCCCCTCCCCCCTGCCTCTTCGTCCCCCTCTCTCTCTCCCGTCACGACTGCAGCACTCTATAAATTGTTGTGACGTTGATTACAGCTGCTGTGTTAGCCAGTTACGGAATGATCATATTATGCGCCTCTCATGGTGAAGAGTTCAATTCGCAGACGTATGTCAGTCAGGGGCGTGGTCTCAGTTTCTATGCAGTGAGAACGTGCATCATCAGCGTGACGTTATGTATTTTTCTTCACCGAGTAATGTGCCTGAGGTTTAACTGTGTACTGTGGTCCAGCTTGGCTCTGTATTTAGTAATTGATTATTCGTATCTACACTCTGATAGAAATGAGAGTGTTCTGATCCTGACAAAATTTAATTGAATATTTGCCACAGTTTTTCATCTGATATCATCTGTCACATTTTTTTGGCAACATATAAAGCAATAACTGTATATCATTAAAGAAAAATAACTTCGAGATAATGAATTTTGAAAAAAAATGATTTCTAAGGCTCCGCCCCAAAACGTAGACAAACGAATCACAAGACAAAACACGACGCGATTCGACCTCTTAGGTCTTCTTCAGCCAAGAGACCAACACTCAGGACAAGGAAAATGAACGAGCAATCACATCTTCATAATGATTTTTATTGCTGAAAATATTAATCGCAGTTTTAGAGCCATTGTGATTCAGTGACAACTTCATACAGGCAGTGACTGGAAAGGTCTTAACCATGTCGATAATTCTGCCAAGTTCAGACACGTTCATGCTTACACTTGTTATGAAAATGCCGACGTTAAAGTTTACAGTGGATACAACCACACATATACATACATACAACACAAATGCATGATCGGACAGACACAACCGAAAAGGTATGATTACATAGATTCACTTGGTACACATATAAGTCAACAAGGTGAACGAAGAATGTCTTAAGTGGTGTAAGCAATGGAGAAAGAAGACGAAGGTGAACAACAAGAAGAAGATGAAGAAAGAAAGAATGAAAGAAAGAAAGAAGGAAGGAAAAAAAAAAAAAACGGACGGAGAAGTTCTGAAGAAGGCGCGAAGTGGATGAGGCCTTAACATAGTAAGACAGACAGAGAAATGTCTCATACATGTGGAAAACACTATAAGAAGAAGAAAAAGTAAAAGAAAACGGAAATGCAATGTCTCTGTCGTGCTGAAAATGATAGGGGTGAAGAGTTTGTCACCACTTCTGGCACGCCTTGAACCAGAACCGTGGAATCTACGGCTTCAAGCTTCACCCTAAAAAGATGCCAGAATTCTTTCTTCAGTTTTTACAACCGGTGCCCATGAAAAAGACTTTTTCTTTCTTTCTTTTCGTTTTTTTCCCCCCATTCGCTTAAGAAATTCCTTCTTTTCCCTTTTCTTCAATATTGGCTATAATCGTATGAGAGAACATCGCCAGGGCATGGTGAGGAACGCCTGTTGTTGATAATAGTATCCTATGTGACTCTAATCCTCTCTAGCAGCCTTTCCCCCTTCCCCTCCCCCTCTCTTCCTTCTCTTCTCCACCCTCATCATCACCTTCAACTCCCCCCCCCCCTCCCGCCACCTCGCTCACTGATCCTGCTCTTTGACTCCGGATGCTATGCGCGTGTACCGCACGCGCCGTATCACACACACACACACACACACACACACACACGCACGCACGCACGCACACGACACTCGGCTGTCATATCAAACCTCGGTAATTGGGCACGTTATGTTCGTGTGTGACAGAACCAGCACGGGTTTCTTTTTCCTGCCCGGGGACGACTTTCAAGCTGTCGTCTAAATTGACAGTGAGACATGATTATGCAGATCTCCCCCCCCCCCCCCCCCCCCCCCTCTGCCCACTGCCGTCTTCTCTTCCAAAACCTACCTCCCCCATCCCCCCTCATCCTCATCCCTCGGAAACCCTCTCCCTTCCCTCGTCTCGTCTCCCCCCCCCCTCCCTGCTTCCCTAATCCAGTAAGAGGACATAGAACGCACTCGCTGTTTCCTTTTTAAATTGACACCAGCAGAGTCAGGCTTCGTCATTTTTGCCTCCGGTGTCTTTCGGTTTTTTTTTTTCTTTTGTTTTCTTGTTTTTGTTCTTCTTGTTCTTGTTCTTCTTCTTCTTCTTTGCACGACGGGCAAGGGAAGGAAGAAGTAAGGTAGGGAAGGTGGTGGAGCGGGCGAAATAGGAGCACGGGTATTCTAGTATTATTAGATTTATTTCACCGTTGGTGATCTGGAAGCTATGGCGCACTGTAAACACCCCCCCCTCCACACCTCCCATTTTTTTTCTTTGGCTTTTGATTGTTTTCTTGCACG
Organism: Conus ventricosus; assembly: GCA_018398815.1. Classification (NCBI taxonomy): domain Eukaryota; kingdom Metazoa; phylum Mollusca; class Gastropoda; order Neogastropoda; family Conidae; genus Conus; species Conus ventricosus. The sequence goes on from CM031606.1 coordinate 40,220,269, forward strand.
ACTCTCTCTCTCTCTCTCTCTCTCTCTCTCTCTCTCTGGATGTTTTTCTGTATGTCGGTCTGCCTGCCAGCCTGCCTGTCTGTCTTTCTGTATCTGTCTGTCTGTCTGTCTCCCCTCCCCCTCTCTCCTCTCTCTCTCTCTCTCTCTCTCTCTCTCTCTCTCTCTCTCTCTCTCTCTCTCTCTCTCTTGCGCGCTCCCTCTTTCTTTCCTTTTCATTTTTTTTGGGTTCTGTCATACTGTTTTCTATTGATTTGACAGTCTCCCGCCTCATTATTAGAGCATTTCCTTTCACAGTTAAGACTACCAGCGTACACGTAGCTTTAAAAGCAGGCCTACACTTCAGTATTAGTAGCAATACAGACAATCGCCGTGAACAAATATAAGATAGATGGTAACACCATACAAGCGTTAAAACAGTTGAAATTTAAAGAACGATTGAACAGTTTGCTTCAGTTGTTCCAACAATGCTTGCACATTAATTGCTAAAATGGCAGTTAAAAAAAATCGCATATCATCGCACAGATCAGATAAGGTACCCAATGTCAGGTGCCAACTGATTTCATAAGC
>CM031606.1:40225835-40233335 GCA_018398815.1 Conus ventricosus
GCGCACACACACACACACACACACACACACACACACACACACACACACACACACACACCACACACACACACACACACATGCACGCACTCATGCGCGAATTCACAAACTTCACTCACATACACAACTGCAGAGAGAGGAGAGAGAGAGAGAGAGAGAGAGAGAGAGAGAGAGAGGCTCAGACAGGGACAAACAAACAGAGATAACTGAGAACGACACAGGTGTGCAAATCACCATGATGTTTGTTTTCGCCACCCCTCTTGGACAGCTGACGATGGGAACCATTAATTAAGAGCCGTCCGTCAGAGGGTCCACAGAGACCTCGCCCAATCATCACACTGCAGAAACCTGACTCCAGTTATTTACTGATCGCACCAATCAACAGCTGTGTCACTTGGAATCATCTCCAATTCTTCAGCCAATCAGAAGAGAGAAAAGACGAGGGGGTTGGAAGAGGGGAGGACAGGGAAGGGTGGGAGAGGAAAGGGGGAGTGGGATGGGGAAGAGGGTCGGAGGAAGAACAAGATGGTGGTGACTGGGGATGGAAATATGGAACCTGCCCTCCCCCCCCTCCCCCCCCTCCTTCCCTCTCCCCCAAAAAAACAAAAAAACAAACAACAAAAAAAAAACAAGAAAAAAACCCCGAAAGAAAGCATATGACTGAAAAAAAAGCGGCAGAAAGATGTTAATAGCAAATGTAAGAAGACATTTTACTGTATTTGAAGAAAACGGATAAACAGACGCAACATTTGAAAAGTTGAAAACTACGTCTTAGAATCATCACGTCGTTTATAGCCTCAGCGATGATAACTGTTGTCAAAACTGTTGTCGAAAACAAAGTTTTTTATAGTGTTTCATTATCATAGCGGAGCCGACCGTGCAAGGCTTTCAACACGTAGAAAGAGAAAGTCTCATTCGGAGAAAAGGACGTTCTGAAAAAAAAAAAAAGAAGGAATAAATAACAAAGACAATGTGTCTATCCAGTTAATATCATGGCAGTTAAGTCCCTTACATTCTTAAAGGGAGATAAGACGGGGTCGAGCTGAAAGCGCCAGCTGTTTCGCTTCAGTTTATCTGACAAGGGGGTGGTTACCCTTGGAGTGACAGACAGAGACACAAGAGAGAAGATGCTATTGTCGTACAGATAAAATTTCCCTGACTCCAACTGTCGTTCGCGGTCTTGCACGATCTCCCGCATTCAACCTTTATTCTTATCAAGAGAAGTTTCCCTTTGGAGTTCTTATATATTTTATTCCGTTTTTTTTTTTTTCCAAAAGTATTTACAATAAAGCTTCAATAATTTCTTCAGAAATTTCGTTCAACACTTTGTCTTTCTCACACAACATTTCATGAAAGACTAGCACACACTAATCAATATAACGTGCCCCACAGGCTTCAACCTTGGACAACAAGACCTTCTAATGATTTCATCAGATACGGCCAACAAGGCCACATATACACATCATCTTCAAGTTGGCCACCAGACCACACTGTTTCCAAATACCCAACATTGCCTTTTAAAGCCACATGCAAGTAGTTATAGTCTTCCACTCTTAAATCATCCCAACGTAACTGAGAGCTCAGTCGTCAATATTCGTTTCATGTTCTTCCAGTCTTAGACTTCTACTGACTGACACTAATTTTTTTTTTATTTTGCCACATAGGGGACTTAGGGGAAAACAATTTTCTATTTTGAACGAGAAAAATCCCTGCAACAGAAAAACCGAGACTTTGTTAATAATCCTTTTCAACTTTCAGATATTTCTTTCCATTCACGTTTTTTGGTGCTTCCAAAATCATCTGGAAACCTATGCATTTGTATGCTTACCTTCCCTTTCCACGTTTAGGGCTATACTGGAAATGTAATGCCTTAATTTACAATCAAACTCTCCACTACAGAGATGAGGATGACTCCCATATAGCACCCCTGAAACACAGCCCCCATAAAATATTAGCACAGTTGAGGCCAGTCTCTCTCTCGATCGAACACCTCTGCTGACACTGACTGCTAACTTAGCCAGCTAGTCCAGTGACAGCCAGTGAGCACTGTTATCTTATCAGGGGCAAAAATCATGCCTTTCTTGCAGTCAAACCAAAATCATGCTTTGCCTGCAGTCAAGCCCAAATCACGCTTTACTTGCACTGCACTCCCAACTGACACTGCTGAAACCTGTCAGGCAAGCCAACTTGTAAACTGAATCACTGATCCTCTCAGGGAGTGTGAGTGGAAGCATAAACACTGTCCACATAGTTTTACCTTAGTCTGCATTTTGAACTTTTTTCATAAGGGACACTTACTGGTGTTAACTCAAGGTTTTCTGACCATCCCCTTGAGCTACAGTCTGAAGTAGCTGTTACTGATGAGTAAAAACAGGAAATATTTTTCAAACATGTGCACTTAATGTGATGCACATGACATTATTACCCTCAGAATTTAAGAAAAGTGTCAAATTAATGAAAAGTATTGAAATGTAGCCGCCTCCCCCTCCCCTAAAAAGGCCATGTATGGAAATATAGAAATGCAGTGCAGTGTCTGCTCTGGGCAGTGTATCCATTTTCATTATATGGCAAAGCAGCAGCAGCAGCAGCAGCAGCAGCAGCAGCAGGAACAACAACAACAATAAAACCGGCATGTCATAAAATTGTGACGTGAAAAGAAAAACTGGAAACGAGTGTCCAGAGTACAGACCGGAGAACTGACCATAGACTAAATTCAGGAAAACTGACCAAAAAGGAAATGTCAGAGAGGGGTAGAAAAGAGGAGGGTTTTTCTCTTTTTTTAAAAATAATTCTCCGGATATGTATATCATACACATTTGACATGTACATTTTCCACAGAACAGCAAAAGCATACGAATAATATATCAATGCATAAAAAAGTATGTTGCTTGAAATGTACATTCAAATACATGTCAATTCAAATATTATGAGAATTTTTTTAAAGGAAAAAAAAAAGAAAGAAGAAAACCTTGAGAAGTGGAGACTGGGATTACGGAGATGCGTATTAGATTGAGATTTTTGTTGTTGCTGTCGATTTTTTGTTTGCTGTTTTTGTTTTTGTTAAGTGTTTGTGTAAAAAAAAAAATCATCGGCATGTAATTGTACCATACAGCATCAAACCTGTTTTGATCATTGTTGACTTTAGCATTATAGAGTTCGAGAAAAGAGGAGTTACCAGCTTAGAACTTCAAGCAGGCGGGGTTACTATTTGTTGTGAAAGAGCCCCTGGCATCCCCACAGACAATTTCGAAAAAAGAAGATGAAACGTGTCTTAGTTAATTAATAAAAAAAAAAACCAATAAAAAATGAACAACAAACATACAAACAACAAGAAGACTGTTGTATAAACAAGGCATGATGTCACTGACTGTGGCAGCGGCGTATTATACGACTCACAACTCATTTCTGAACCGGTTGGCATGAATGTAACATATGCATACTTATTTCCTAGCAATGACCATGTGGTTTGTATATGGGTCAGTGGTCGAGATACGACAACTATTAGAAGTCCGAAGTCTCTCTCACACACGCAGAAATCCATCTTAAAATTCTGGGGTATTTTCTGCAGTGGGGCAGTTGGTTCAGCTGTTGTTTTCCCGTTCCTTTCCAACTCGGTTTTCAGCTCTCTGGCCGCCGGCTTTCCTGGCACCAAACGTTACCAGTAGAGCCAGTCTTGTCGCTGACACATTTCCGCAGAATACGTAGTTTCGTGTTGTCATCATAAGGTATCTTTAACTCGACAAGCTCACATCTACAGATTCAGAACGAATCCTGACGTGTGCATCCATTTGTCTGTCTGTCTATCTGTGTCTGTCTGCCTATCTGTAAATGTATGTATGAACATACGTACGTATTCTCTCTCTCTCTCTCTCTCTCTCTCTCTCTCTCTTCTCTCTCTCTCTCTCTCTCTGTGTGCATGTATGCGTTCCTCTCTCTCTCTCTTTCTCTCTCTCTCTCTCTCTCTCTCTGTGTGTGTGTGTGTGGTGTGTGTGTGTGTGTGGGGGGGGGGGGGGGGGGGGGGGAATGCGCGCGCGCGCGCGCGTGTGTGTGTATATATGTGTGTGGTGTGTGTGTGTGTGTGTGTGAGCAAACTTCCTGGCAATCGTAACTTATGAAGATCTTGATACATCTGTTGCTAAGCTACCTTTTGGTTTGAAAACGAAGCTTCGCCACCACAATCCATCCTGCTGACCTTGCCCGTGCGACGCATGACCCCACTCTTCTTGTCCTTCACCTCTTCATACGGGTAGTTTCGTTTGCTGCTGCTCAGTCTCGTTTGGCTTTTCTTGTCTTTTTTTTTTTTTTCCTTCTCTTTTCCTTGCCTGTTTCCCCGAACCTTTTCCACTCTAACGAGTTTCTTTGCTTTCCCTGTCTCCCAACTCTCTTTCATTTTTGTTCATGTTTCCCCCCCCCCCCCCCACCCTCCCCCACTTCCCCTATCTCCCCTCCACCCCCCCTCGCCCCCTCCCCTCGTTTCTTCCACTCCTCTTCTTCTCCAGCCCCTGTCTTTCAATTCCGTTCATTTTACCCCTGTCTCCGTCACACACACACACACACACACACACACACACACACACACACACAACAACCCTCCCTCCCCTTCCCCCTGCATCTTTTTGTTAGTCAAGTCTATCATCTCGCCCGCTTCCTTCCTCTCCCCCCCCCCCCCCATCCATTCCTCCTCTTGCCATACCTCCCTCTTGTGCCGGGGGTAGGGAGGGGAGGCAGTTGGGGGTGGGGTGGGGGGGGGGGGGGAGGAGCTAACTAATAAGCTGCGGAATGTCCCGACTCCTGCAAGTCTTGAAGAGATTAGAGATGTGCGGAGCCGTATTCAGATGGCAATATCAGATAGGGAGAAGAAGGAGAAGGAGGTATGGATGGGGTAGTGAGGGGTTTGGGGGCGGGGGGTAGGGGTGGTGTGTGTGTGTGTGTGTGGGGGGGGGGGGGGGGGGGGTTCTGACTTCTCTCTGTTTCTATCAGGACGTCCCAACGAGCACGATCAGCTGGCTGTGTCAAACGGGGAGATGAGGATGTGTTGGGGGGGGGGGGGGGGGGGAGGAGTAGAGAGGATGGGCGGTCGAGGAGAGGTGGGAGAGAGGAAAGGGCGGTGGAAAAGGTGGAGGGGGGGGGGGGGGGGGGGGGGGAGGAGGAGGAGGAAGGGTAATCATGCGCTGCCACGTCAGCTCTCTGGCGGGATGCCCGACTGACATCCGGGTATGTCGCTGTCAATCTACACGCTTATCTCCTTGAGCATTTTTTTCAGCCTTGAAACTCTCTCTCGCTCTCTCTCTCTCTCCTCTCTCTCTCTTCTTTCTTCTCTCTCTCTCTCTCTCTCTCTCTCTCTCTCTCTCTTCAGAGTGAAGTGTTTCTTGTTATTGGGTGGCTGGGTATGGGTGTGTGAGTCGTTTGTCTTTCTCTGTCGTTAAAATGCTGAATCTGTTGCAGCTTTTCAGTTATTCATCTCTGTTTTGTTTGCTTGTTCGGCTCTTATGCTGCAATCGTAGCTTTAAACGGGACTGTGAACCCCTCCCCTCTTTTTTCTTTCTTTTTTTGTTTATTTCATGGGCTGTAATTTGTGTTTAAAACGTTTTAAAACCGTCAACAACACCCCTCAGCAATAAATTTGCGCATTACACTGTTTCTTCTTCTTCTTCTTCTTCTTCTTCTTCTTCTTCTCTTTTCTCTCTTTCTCTGTCTTCTCTCTTCTCTCTCTCTCTCTCTCTCTCTCTCTCTCTCTCTCTCTCTCTCTCTCTCTCTCTCTCTCTCTCTCGCTCGCTCGCTTTTTAACATTCACACGGCTAAATCGCTTCCAGAGTATCTAATACAAAAAAAGAAGTGTTGGTGAAAATGGCCGTGAAAACACCATTTACCCTTTCACTGTATGCACTGTTCAACAACTTTTATCATGTAGATTTGATCAATCATACATATCAAAAGGATTTTGAATAACTCCGGCGGTTGACATGGACAAACAAATCACAAAACACGACGCGTTTCGACCTCTTAGGTCTTCTTCAGACAAGATAAACAACACTCAGGACAATCAAAACGAAGAATGAGCAATCACTTTTCTTCTCAAATTAGGCGCAAGATGGGCGAATGGGACGAAGACTTAAGAGGTCGAAACGCGTCGAATTTTGTCTTGTTATTTGTTTGTCCGTGTCCAATCTTTAAATTGATTGGATCCTTACTTTCCCTGCCTGTCTGTCTGTCTGTCTGTCTGTCTGTCTGTCTCCGTTAGTCTGTCTGTCTCCGTTTGTGTTTCTGTCTCTATCGCTCTCCGTCCGTTCGTCCCTCCCTCTCCCCTCCTCTCTCTCTCTCTCTCTCTCTCTCTCTCTCTCTCTCTCTCTCTCTCTCTCTCTCTCTTTGAGTGCGCGTGGGTGTGTATGTTTGTAAGCGCGCGCGTGTATCTGTATACGTATGCGTGCGCGCGCGTTTATGTGTGTGTGTGTGTGTGTGTGTGTGTGTGTGTGTGTGTGTGTGTGTGTGTGTGTGTGTGTGCGTGCTGCGCGTGCGTGCGTGCGTGCGTGCGTGCGTGCGTGCGTGTGCGTGATGTTTCCGGGTTCCTATCTCCGATATTTCTATACGTAAAGTCTCAACACTAAGAATTTTCTTATTTTAAAAAAAACAAAAAAAACAAAAAAAAAAAAACAAACCCAAAACAAGAAAAAAAGCTTTGAGATTCTTGTGATGAGATGCATTTCTTGAAGTATCGCGGTTTTTGTGAAGCATCGTTTCTGATGCGGTTTCGACCGTAATTTTTGTGAAAACGATGCCCCTCTCCCTGTATTTTCGTAGACGAGTTACCGTAAGGACGGCAGTTGAACTAACAAAATCTAGGAATTCGTGGGTTTACTATTTTACTCATGACATATGCTAAAAGATGGATGACAATACAGCAAGCTGCAACCGGGCCATACATTTCTTAACTCCTCACCAATGACATTCAATGTCGACATTTTCTAACATTTTAGCATTTCTAACACCATACGGAAACGTTGCACTTGAATGAATCATTTGGAAATATTAAAAGACAGACCGAAACACTCAGCTCTGATTTACGGATGAGATTATCTAAATATGCGACATCAGAAGAGACCTCAAGAAAGCCCAAAACACGGCGACTGATGGCGGTTAAGGTAAGAAAAGAGAGAGCAGAGGAGTAGTTGAGAGAGGAGATCAGAGAGAGAGAGAGAGAGAGAGAGAGAGAGAGAAAGGCATCAACAAAGCCAGTGCGTAGTAAACATCGAAACAGTGCATGGAAACTGACGATGGCCTGGACAAGAACATCACTAAGCGAGCATTTCCAAAGCTGCAAAGGAACCCAAGACAGTCAAGAGTGAACACAATCCAGCACAAAGAGGGAAACATGCCACGCGGAATCACAAGGATTCAGTAACAGGTGAGCAGAATGCAGTTCAGGCTTCTGCAACGATCAGACCAACGGAGACTCAGCATGCTTGCAGGATAGTAATAATCAAATGACGATGACTTCACAGTTCC
>CM031606.1:40245835-40248335 GCA_018398815.1 Conus ventricosus
AACACACACAAACACACCCAGCATAACAGATAAACAGAACAAAACACAACCAGACACATTTAGTAAATGAAAGACACAAACACACAGGCAACAAATTTTTCCGTGTGTTTCTAGTATAAAGACAGACAACACACAGTCGGGTAACAACTTGCCCGTTGCAAACGTAACAAACCAAGTTTTGCGAAAGTAGTGCTGAGCTGCTGCTGATTCAAACATAGTAACCTTCTCTGATAAGTAGATGAAGCGTTCGCACCTGACAACACAAACAAGCAGACAAACAGACAAACAAACAAACAAACACGGATCATGTGTCAGCATAGCCATACATTCCACACGTTTGAAATGACTTGGGGCCCTTTTGTTTAGACCGTAGGTAAAAAGGGAGAAGATGAATATTGCGCTCGCTTTCCACTTATTCGCTTTGGTTGGAGCGCTGTTTGCTTGCGCAAGTCACCAACCACCACCGGGCACCATAGTCACTGCTCGTCGTGAGAGACCTGTTCAATCAGCCGGGCTGCCCTCTCAGGTTACCAAGCATGGAAGCTTGTTTTCATCCACTATTCAGCGAGGTCGTCCACAGCCTGAAAGCAGTCTTTGCCCGCGGCCTGATGGATCCAGTGCTAGATTCATAAATCACAATAAAACGTTCCGACTTAACTTCAAGGTAACTGACTCGATGCTTGAGTTCAGAATTCATAACGTTCTGAGTTAACTTTAAGTGTTCAGAATCTACAACGTTCCGAGTTAACTTTAAGTGTTCAGAATCTACAACGTTCCGAGTTAACTTTAAGTGTTCAGAATCTACAACGTTCCGAGTTAACTCCAGGGTATCTGACTCAGCACTAGAGTTCAGAATTTGCAGTCAAATGTTCCGAGTTAACTTCAGGATATCTGACTCAGGGCTTAGAGTTCAGAGTTGGCAACGTTCCGACTTCACTTCAGGGTATCTGACTTGGTGCTAGAGTTCAGAATTTGCAGTCATACGTTCCGAGTGAACGTCAGGATGTCTGACACAGTGCTAGAGAGTTCAGAGTTGGCAAAGTTTCCGACTTAACATCAGGGTATCTGACTCGGTGTTAAGAGTTCAAACTTCGCAACGTTCCGAGTAAACTTCAGGATATCTGATCCCGCGCTAGAGTTAAAAATTCGCTGACATACATTCTGAGTTAACCTCAAGATATCTGAATCAGTTCAAGAGTTCAGAATCGGCCACGTTCCGAGTTAACTTCAGGATTTCTGACTCAATGCTAGAGTTCAGAATTCGCAACGATCCGAGTTAACTTCAGGATATCTGACTCGGTGCTTGAGTTCCTGATTCGCAGTCAGACGATCCGAGTTAACTTTGGACTATCTGACTCAGCACTAGAGTTCAGAATTCGCTGTAAGACGTTTCGGGTTCGAAGCTCTCTCGCGCCCAAGAGAAATTGGCAACTTCCTGCCCACCTTAACGTGTCGTCGTTCTGGTTGTAAAAAAACCCCAAAACCGTGTGAAGTTACACAAGTACCGTGTCTCTCTATTCTCCTAGGATAGTGATCCTCGTCTTTAATGCCACCAATGGTGGGTGTGGCCGTTAACTCTGAATGGAACTCGTACACGAAAGCGAGCGCAAGTCACCGAGATTCTGATGTCGAGTTGAAGAATGAGCGCTTGTTCACACACACACACACACACACACACACACACCACACACACACACACACACACACACACACACGAGAGAGAGAGAGAGAGAGAGAGAGAGAGGAGAGAGAGAGAGAGAGAGAGAGAGAGAGAGAGAGAGAGAGAGAGAGAGAGAGAGATCGAATACGAATACGAATATTTTTATTGAGGGTAAAATGGATAAGCTTACAGCTTTTCTTTTACACCATGCCCTCAAGAACAAAAACAGAGAGAGAGAGAGAGGAGAGGAGAGAGAGAGAGAGAGAGAGAGGAGAGAGAGAGAGAGAGAGAGAGAGAGAGAAACTCAAATCGCGTGAGAATATGGTTTGTAGCTTGTGGCAGAATTGTACAGCTTGGGTACAATACAATACGACGCAATTTGTATATTATAAACACGATCCGATGTGGATACAGTACAATGCTGTATGATGCAGTACGATAAATACATTACAGTACAATACAGTACAGCACAATACAATACAATGCTACTGTCATAATGCCAGTGTTACAAACAATCAATGAACTTATCAAATAAACAATCAGTCAACCCAATCTCATTTAACCAAATAGCCTACCTTCAAATTAATCAACTAATCAGTCGTTTGGCCAGTACATCAACTCAATTTGTAACGAACAAGTAGGGTAACTCTTGTTCCCATGATAAAATATACTTCCAAACGATCGCTGCTTATGACACCAAGTCGCCTACCAGAAGTGCCAACACAGATCGCCTACCAGAAGTGCCAACACAGATCGCCTACCAGAAGTGCCAACACAGATCGCCTACCAGAAGTGCCAACACAGATCGCCTACCAGAAGTGCCAACAGATCGCCTACCGA
>CM031606.1:40250835-40263335 GCA_018398815.1 Conus ventricosus
CTTTCTTTTCCCCTTATACCCTATAAGAAACCTGTCTGTCAGGCCCAGATATAGTACTCTGTTAGCCTCCATTCCCCCATGCCTCTGCCTCTCTGTCTCTGTCTGTCTGTTTGTCTGTCTGTCTGTCTCTCTGTGTCTCTCTCTTCCCTCTCCTTCTCTGTGTCTGTCAGTCTGTCTTTCTCTCCGTCTGTCTCTGTCTCTGTCTGTCTGTCTGTCTCTCTGTCTGTTTCTCTGTCTCTGTCTCTCTGTCGTCTGTTTGTCTCTCTGTCTGTCTGTCTCTGTCTCTGCTCTGTCTCTCTCTCTCTCTCTCTCTCTCTCTCTCTCTCTCTCCCCTCTCTCTCTCTCTCAGACAGAGAAAAAAAGAGAAAAAAAAGAATCAGAGACAATAATAGGGCGATGCTTGTTAAGATACGGGTCTCGTTCCATCCGGCTCATCCGGCACGACGGTGCTGTACACCCAGACATATATTTATAGAGATATATGAAAATGACGGAGTCACTGCGGAAACTTGTTTATTTAGCTGGTGGGAGGTTGGTAGGTGGTGGTGGGGATGGGGGGGGGGGGGGGTGATGGGCGATAGGGAAATGGGGTGGGGGGGGGTAAGAGGGAGTAGAGGTAAGGGCATACGGAAGAGAATGGGAGGGTAAAAATGAATGAAGACCTGTCTGATGGGGGAAAAATCAGATGCCTATGAGATGTCTACGTCTGTTCTGTCTTGGACCGGTCGCCTGGCTGCGAGTAGGAGGGAAAAAAAAATGGGGGGAGGGGGAGGAAAGGGAGTGGAGAGTGGGGGAGGGGAGGGAGAAGAGGGGCTAGAAGAGGTATTCTGAGTCTGGAAATGGAAGCATTTATGGAAAACCAAAGGTGTATGTAATAACTAGGATGCAGCCACTTACCGACAGTGACATAGCGCCGTATCACGGGTTCGGACTGAAGGATTGTAGGTTCGAATCCTATCACAGACATATACATTTGTGGTTGTATGTTTCGGATTCAAATGGTAAGACTGGAACTACACAGTCAAGTTCCATCGATGCATCTCTGCAATTGTTGCTCACGTTCGTTGATCAGCTCTGCAAGTGTCTGTATCTCTCGGGCCTGCTTGACGCCAGGATTGTATGATGAAAAAAAACAAAGAATACAAGCCGCCATCTAATCTCAGACTGAAATGGGAACACCCATACCATCTCCATCATATTTGCTCATCACAAACAAGTCTCGAATTCTGTAACGCTTCATGCCTTATTTCGTAGTGACCTCAGTTTCGAATTTTCTTCTCTCTTCGTGTTCATGCCCGTGGAAGTTGATATCATTGTTTTTTTTGTTTTCGGGCTGACAAATTGATGAAGACTGTAGCTGGATGGATGTCAGTATTGGCACCATCATCAAGCCATTGTTTCCTTCAGTATGGGGCTGAACAGGCACTACTACACACCAGAGGTGGAGAGCACAGACAAGCCATGCTGTCTTCTTCTGTCTGTCTGTCGTCTGTCGTCTGTCTGTCTGTCTGTTTTGTCTGTCTGTCTGTCTGTCTGTCTGTCGGTCGGTCGGTCGGTCGGTCTGTCTGTCTGTCTGTCTGTCTGTCTGTCTGTCTGTCTCTCTCCCTCTCTCTCTCTCAGAGGGCTGGATGTAAAAAAAAGTAGTTATGCTTATTCCATTACACTCTTAAATAAATTCGTTCGTTCTGTCTTTCTCTTTCTCTGTGACTCTGTCTCTGTCTCTGTCTGTCTGTCTGTCTTCTCTCTTTCTCTCTCCCCTCCCCTCTCTCTTTCTCTCTGTCTGTCTGTCTGTCTCTCTCTCTATATATCTTTCTCTCTCTTTCTCTGTCTTTCTCTGTCTTTGTCTCTGACTCTCTCTCTCTCTCTCTCTCTTCTTTTTCTTTCTTGTCTTTGTCTCTCTCTTCTCTCTCTCTTCTCTCTCTCTCTCTCTCTCTCTCTCTCTCTCTCTCTCTCTCTCTCTCTCTCTCTCTCTGTCTCTCTCTGCCTGCAGCGAATTTGTATCTTCGGCTAGAGTGTCTCCTCTGGTGTGTTGCTTCAGGACGACCTGGTTTCAATGACACAATGTAGACAATTGTCTCAGGACGACCTGGTTTCAATGACACAATGTAGACATTTGTCTCAGGACGACCTGGTTTCAATGACACAATGTCGACATTTGTCTCAGGACGACCTGGTTTCAATGACACAATGTAGACATGTGTCTCAGGACGACCTGGTTTCAATGACACAATGTAGACATTTGTCTCAGGACGACCTGGTTTCAATGACACAATGTAGACATGTGTCTCAGGACGACCTGGTTTCAATGACACAATGTAGAGATTTGCCTCAGGACGACCTGGTTTCAATGACACAATGTAGACATTTATCTCAGGACGACCTGGCTTCAATGACACAATGTAGACATTTGCCTCAGGACGACCTGGTTTCAATGACACAATGTAGACATTTGTCTCAGAACGACCTGGTTTCATGACACAATGTAGACATTTGTCTCAGGACGACCTGGTTTCAATGACACAATGTAGACATTTGTCTCAGGACGACCGGTTCAATGACACATGTAGACATTTGTCCAGGAGACTGTGTCAATGACACAATGTAGACATTTGTCTCAGGTCGACCTGGTTTCAATGACACAATGTCGACATTTGTCTCAGGACGACCTGGTGTCAATGACACAATGTAGACATTTGTCTCAGGACGACCTGGTTTCAATGACACAACATCGACATTTGTCTCAGGACGACCTGGTTTCAATGACACAATATCGACATTTGTCTCAGAACGACCTGGTTTCAATGACACAATGTAGACTTTTGCGCCGAGACTTGCGCCACAGAATGAACAGGGTGTGGGTTCTACTGGGAGAAAGAATATACGCCGGCGATGGAGTTATGCCCCTGAGAGCGACACGGAAGATTAAACAACAGAGGGGTTGGGGGTGAGGTTGGGGAAGGAGAGAGAGAGAGAGAGAGAGAGAGAGAGAGAGAGAGAGAGAAGAGAGAAGAGAGAGAGAGAGAGAGAGAGACTCTGACTCTTGACTCTTGACGCGCGCTTTCACGCCGCGCCATTTATTGTGAGGCCCTCGGCCCGTCCACAGGAGTACGCAACATACATTTCAACATGACAAAAACGTTTGATTGAAACGTTGATTGTAACATAATTTGTTTTCTGATTAGAGTTTCTGTTCTTCCTATAAGTATTACTATTACATACGGGTTTCTCTGGTTTTTAAGGCATAGAAGATGTACATTGCAATATCTCTTATGGTTTCGGTGTTATCGTTTTGTAGCAGACTTTCCAATGTGATTGCGTTTCTGTTACTAAAGTGTTTGAAAATGTATTTTGTTCGTAATTGCCTGTAATTTGGACACCACATTAAGAAGTGCATTTCTGTTTCTACTGTTGGGCAGAAGGGGCATGTTGTTATAGCTTCATTGTCTATGTATTTTTTATTGCCATGCAGTTCGTTTATTCCTAATCGTAGTCTTGTCAACGCTTTTCTGAACTTGCGATTGTGATTGCGCGAAAGTATTCTTCAGTTTGGTGTATAGTTTTAAACGTATTATATGTAGTAAAACGTTCACTGTTCGCTATTTTGTTATGCCAGTTCTGTTTGTAACAATCTATGATTCTTTGTTTTAGTGTTATGATAAATGTTTGCTCGTTTCCTACGCCTTCGTTCAGCCAAACTTCAGAGAAGCCATATGTATCCAAGCAGCGTTTAATTTCCACTGCCTAGTTCTGTGGTTTGTCAATTTCTATTTTTTCTCTTTCATATGCCTGTCTAGGTATCCTGTCTGGAGTCATCTTCATTAATTTGAACCAATATCTGATTGCTTTTATTAAACTATCTATACTCATCGGATATCTTCCTAGTTCACCGTATACTAAGTTGTTTGGCGTTTTCTTCCCACCCCCATGTATCTTTTACATGCGAATAGATGTATATTTTCCACCGCTGAATAACGAGTCAAACCCCATACTTCTGCTGCGTACAGTAGCAGTGGCTTGACCTGTGTATCAAATAGCTTAAAAAATATGTTTATATCCAAATGTCCTAAGCTATACATTGTTTTCATTATTTCACCTATTTTCCCTTTCGCCCTTCCTGCATATTCTGAAAGTGAAATATCTACTGAGAGTTTAGTCGTTAGAGTGAAACCTAAGTATTTGTAGCTGTTTACTACCTCAATTTCTTCCCCTTTGTAGTTCCATTTTTCTAGTCTGCCAAGGTATCCTCCTTTTCTAAAGACCATGATTTTTGTTTTTTGGAGATTAACCTTTAGTCCAATGCGGTCTGAGGCTTCCTGTAGGTTCTTAATTTGGTTTTGCAGACCTGCTGGTGTTTTAGCTATTAAAGCTATGTCATCAGCGAATAGAAGTGAAAATATTTCTGCCTTTCCGGTAAGAATTGATATCCGTGTCTTCCTTTAGCTGTGACATTGTTTGCAACTTCTGTAATTAGTAATGAAAAGATTAGAGGGGACAGTAAACACCCTTGTTTCACTCCTGTGTGGCATTCAAAGAATTCTGTTAGTTCAGTTCCATGTCTTACACATGCTTGTACTGTTTTATAGATAGCTTTTAGCATGTTATTCATCTTCGTAGATATTTTGTGTTTCTGTAGAATTTCCCAAAGTTTTTCTCTATTTACTGTGTCAAACGCTTTCTGATAATCAATGAAGGCTACATACAATTTACTTCTTCTTCTGCCGTATAGGCAGTTACTTATCATAGATGTTAGTGTGAAAATATGGTCTACTGTTGAGAAATCTTTCCTGAAGCCTGCCTGCTCTTTGCTGATTTTATTTTCTGCTTCTGCCCAATCATATAGTCTTCTGTTTAATATTGCTGTGTAAATCTTGCTTATGATGCATAATAAGGATATTCCTCTATAGTTTCCTGGATTCTGTCTATCTCCCTTCTTGTGTAGTGGTATGATCACCGCCCTTGACCATTCTATGGGGAAGTAGCTATCTTGATATAATTTATTGAATAATTTCGTTAAGAATGGCACTATATTTTGTCCTATAGTTTTGAGAAATTCAGGAGGGATTTCATCAATGCCTGGTGATTTGCCTTTTTTAAATTTTCTGTAGCTGATCTTACTTCGTTTTCGGTTATCTCTTCGTCTAATTCTTGTACATGAATTACGTTTAACACTTCTTCTTGTGGTCCTTCTTCTCTATCGTTTAGCATTTCTGTGTCTTGTGGATTCAAGATGCTTTCGAAATGTGCTTTCCACTGTGTAATATTAATAGATGGTAATGTGTTATTCTTTCTTCTAACACTTTTTATGGTGCTCCAGAACATTCGGCTGTCCTTACGATTTTGTGAGAGAGAGAGAGAGAGAGAGAGAGAGAGAGAGAGAGAGAGAGAGAGAGAGAGAGAGAGAGAGAGAGAAGAGAGTAAGAGACAGAGACAGAGACACACAGAGAGAGAAGACTAGAGAAGAGCATTGCAGATATCATGTGTATCTCTCGGACCTGGTATTTAGGTAGCATTAGTTGCAGCGGCAGCGGAAGCAGATGCAGCAGCAGCAGCAGTAGTAGCAGCAGCAGCAGCAGGTGCAGTAGTAGTAGTAACAGCAGCAGCAGCAGTAGTAGTAGTAACAGCAGCAGCAGCAGCAGCAGCAGCATTAGTACTAGTAGTAGTAGTAGTAGTAGTAGTAGTAGTAGTAGTAGTACTAGTAGTAATAGTAGTAGCAGCAGTAGTAATAGTAATAGTAGTCGTTCAATCCTTATATAATTTCCGTGGTTGACTGGGCTATCAAAATTATGACTTGAACATTATAAACCATCCTCTTCCCCCTCCTCCTCTTCCTTCTCGTCCTCATCCTCATCCTCATCTCCATCATCATCATCATCGTCGTCATCGTCACCACCTTTCTCACCACCACCTTTCTCACCACCACCACCACCACACCACCACCACCACCACCGTCATGATAATCGTCATTGCCCTTGTTGCTGCTCACACCCTGAGGGAATAAAAGGATAGTCAAGGATTCTGAGTCATACGTCAAATGCTTTCAGGACACACACACACACACACACACACACACACACACACACCACACACCACACACACACACACACACACTACACTACACGCACACACCCACACCCACACGCACAAATGACATGTCATCTTTCTTTTTTGTCATGTACACCGAATCACATTCGTGTTGGAATAATAGCGTCTGGCCTGTAAGACTGGAATGGTTGGTTTTCACCAGAGGCTGGCGATCCGCTTTTGATATTGAAAGACTTCGATTGTGTGTTTCAGACAGGTCGCTTACTGAACAGAGTCAGAGTGTCTGTGGCCTTGGATTGAAACTATGACGATGTTCTTCTCTTGGCTTGCTGTTGTATTTGTCTGAGTTCTTGTTATGTTTGATGTTATTGATATTGTTGCTTTGGTTGTTCTGTTTTTTTTTTTATTGTATTTTGTGGTTGTTGATTTTATGTTTTGCTTTGCTTATGTGAATCTTCATTCCTTTGAAATGTGCCTCTTCAGAGCGTTTATTGCCTTTTAAAAAAAAATGTAACTTAACATTGTTTTAGCTATTTTCATTATTATTTATTATGTGGGAAAGTTCGCTGTTACGTGTGCGCGAGAATGTACATACATTGAGATAAAGTCACTAACTCATTCACTCGCACACAGTTACAGACACACAAACTCACTTCATTATCATCATCATCATCATCATCATCATCATCATCATCATCATCATCATCATCATCATCATCATCATCATCTCCTTCTCCTTGTTCTTCTCTTGTTGTTGTTGTGTGTTGTTGTTGTTATTGTTGTTGTTGTTGCTGCTCTTCTTCTTCTTCTTCTTCTTCTTCTTCTTCTTCTTCTTCTTCTTCTTCTTCTTCTTCTCTTCTTCTCTTCGTCTTCTTCTTCTTCTTCTATCTTTCATTATTCCTGTCATTGTTACAATTATCATCATTAAGAACATTTGATATAATAATTTTTTTTTTAATCCAGTGCGCTTACATCACACATAATTATACACATATCAAAATATACAACCAATAAGCGAGAACAACGGCAGTACACAAAACGCCTGCCGAAACTGAACATTCGTACCCTATCCAACTATACCACCACCCAACCAGGCCTTCTCATCCGCTTTCTTCACCCAACCCCACCACCACCCCATCACCTCTCACACACACACATCATCACCAAAAGATGAACCAACGGACAAGCATCCGCAGCGAAGCGCTGATCACATTTCCAAACACCGCCATCACACATTTCATCTATTACTCGATAGAAAGTTTTCAGGTTTAAGTTCAAAGCCGACAGAGAGACAGAGTATCTACGCTGATGCCGGAGTTGATTCCAGACGAACGGAGCTCTGTAGTGAAAGGAATGTTGAGCAAAATTAATAATGCAGACAGAGAGAATTAGGAAAGAGTTCACGTGACAGAGTATACAGGTAACACAGACTGGTCAGGTCAGCATCTAAGGCAGAAGGATTCGATGGATTTATGCCAGGCAGATGAAACTTTGTCGGAGATCCTTAGCGGAACTGGGAGTCGGGAAGAGAACGCAGAAATAGAGTAACAAGGTGAAATGTAGAGGAGCGAAACACACACGCGCGCACACACACACACACACACACACATAAACATAAACATGTTAGCAAGCTATATCAAATGCCATGTTGAAAAGAACTATTCAAATTATTTGAAAATATACACGGACGGTTCGTGCATTGATAAACAAGCAGGTTGTGCATTCTTAATACCAGACTTAAGAGTAGAGAAATCCTTTTATATCGGAATTAACAAATTGATATTTACAGCAGAATTAACAGCGATACTCCTGGCTTTAAATTACCTTTTAAACTTTCCAAAAACAATATTTCAAATTCTGTTCTGTGTTGATTCTAAATCAGCTCTTCGGGCATTAAAAGTTTTTCAACTGCACACAAGACCTGAAATGATCATAGAGATAAGTTGTAAGATACACATGTTAATTGCAAGAGGAACCCATGTAGCTTTTTGTTGGATTCCTTCACATTGTTCTTTTCATTATAATGAAAAAGTAGACAGGGCAGCTAAACGTGGAGCCAAAAATAGTATTGATTCAGAACTGTTTGATTTCCCCTTATCAGTACATGAACAGTGTAACTTGGTTAAGTCGCATATCTGGAAAGCTTTTGAATATAGTATGGTAGATCACGTCTATAAAGAACAGTTTGATATTAAAAGAATCAAAGAGAATTTTAATCTTAATAGAAAATTACTCTCATTAATGCACAGTGGAAACTTAATGCATTTAAAACAAAATATGTAAAAAACGTAGTTTGCGTATGTGGAAACAAGATTACTCCAGTTCATATTGTTTCATGCAATAATATGAAAAAAATCATCCAGTATTGAAGCAAAATACTGTGCAGGCCATTTTTCAGTCACCAGCTTTAACGTACGAATTCTTTGTACACTTAGAACGCACCCCTATTGGAAAATACTTATAATATTCTTTATTAACTTTATTTGCGGGGGATAAGAAAGGAAGGGGGAGTGGGGGGGGGGGGGGGGGGGGGGGGGGGGATAAAATGGTCGGGGGGGAGGGGAGCAAAGGATTTTTGTTTTGTTTTGTTTTGTTTGTTTGTTTTTCTTTAATAATGTCATCCGTTTTGACTTTAATTGATTAGTTAGTTGTTGGTTTTAAGTATTTGTTTCATGTTAATCTTCTCTTATGATTTGTGTAAAGATATTCACACACTTACACATCCATAACTCTCTCACTCACACCCACAGGCACACACACACACACACACACACACACACACACACACACCACACCACACACACACACACACACACACACACACATACACACTCGCGTGCACGCGCACCCATACATATACACATACACACATTATGTGCACGCTCGCAATTACTTCCGTACACATTCACTTTTGTTGTTGTTGTTTTGTCTAATATCACGAATAGTGGATAGACGTTAAATGAAGGACACACACACAACACACACACACACACACACACACACACACACACACACACACACACACAGAGTATCTAAAAACCTTCGATCTACAGCCCGACACTGATCACTTCATCCACCCCCACCCTATCTCTCATCCTCCATTTTAACCCGCCATCCTCCCCCCCCCCCCCCTCTGCTACCCCCTATATAATTCTCCTCGTCCACCCCTCTTCCTTATTATCACCACCATCATCATCACCACACTAACACCCCACCCCACCCCCACGCCCCACCCCCAGCCCACCCCACCCCACCTTCATTGACCCATTCGAGCCAAAGCCTCTGTGCTCCTCTTCGGTCTGGAACAAAGGGATCGCGTGTCTGACACTGTACCAGGCGTGTTCCTTGGCTGCCGACACAGACAGACCCAGAGAGGCCTGGGAGAACAGAAACCACCATTCTTCCGCCCGTCCGTCAGTCCGTCTACCTGTCTCTCTGTCAGTGTGAACAAACCTTTACAGTGCCAGACTTGTTGGTGGGAGCCTCTGAACGGACAACAGGAAGGGACGGAGAAGGGAGGGGGGGGGGGGGGGGGGGGGGGGGGGGGGGGGGGGGGGGGGGGGAGATGGTGGGAGGGGGTGAAACGGAGAGGACGGGGGTGAGGAGGTCAATCTCAGAACGAAACTGGATACGCGACGCGGCATTCACGCTCTTCGCGCGTCGCTGCTTCGCACACGCGTAATTATCTGTTTTTCTGCTTGAGATGGACGAACCTTTTTTTTTTTTTTTCCTTCTTCTTGTACCCCCCTCACTCCACATCTCTCCCTTTTCTTCCCCATCTCTATCCCTGTCCTAGTTCCAACGCCCTCCCCCCCCCACTCCCAACCTCCCCCCCCCCCCCGCTCCCTTTCCTCCTCCTTACCCTATGCCAATATGGCATCTCTTTTGCGCATGCAAACACACACACACACACACACACACACCACACCACACACACACGCACACACGCACACACGCACACACGCAAGCGGTCTGCGTTTGTGGGTGGGAGTGATTCTAAGATAATGAAGGAAGAGTCTTTTGTTTCTTCCATAGCTTTTGTAGTGGGTTTTTCTTCTCTACTCTTCTCTCGTCATGCCTTCTCTCCTCTCCTCTTCTCTTCTCTTCTCTTTCTCTCTCTCCTCCTCTCTCTCTCTCTATCTCTCTCTCTCTCTCTCTCTCTCTCTCTCTCTTCCCCTCTCCGTGTCGTTTCCTTCTCCCTTATTTTCTCTCTTTCTCTTTCACTCTCTTTCTTACTCTCGCTCGCTCGCTTGCTCGCCCCTCCCCTCCTTTCCCTCTCTTCCCCCCCCCCCCTCTCTTCCTCCTCTCTCTCTCTTACAGAGCTACAAAGGAGAGACGAAGATCCATTTTCCTACCGCCAAAACAACATGAAGACTAAAACAAGACAAAGAAACAAACAAAAGCAGCAAGTGCACATGTACCAACATGCTACCCCCCCACCCACCCACCCCACCCCAAGAAAACAGGCGATGGCAAGTTCGATCGACTCGACGGAATGACTTCGTTTAGGTTCCTTCCCTTGAGGGTAAGAGAGAGGATCGATCTGTGTAGTAGTCCCCCTTGATCTCTTTCCCTCTGTTCCACCCGTAGACCCCCCCCCCCTCCTCCACCCCTTCCCCCTCCCTGCCCCACACTTCTCGATCAACCTTCCCCCTCCATCTCCCTCTCCCTCCCTTTTGCCTCCCGTTCCTCCCTACACTCGGGTCTGCTCCCCCACCCCTTAGCTGCTATCACCCCGGGGGCTAGTCCCTCCCTCTATCCCCCGCCTTTTGCCTCTCTCTGCATACCCCCGTCACTCCTGCCCTCCCCCCCCCCTCCTCCCATCCAGGATTGCTCGTCCTTGTGTACTCTCCTCTCTCCTTCCCCTCTACCCCGCCCTCCGGGGGGTCGGGAAGGGAGCGGGCGGGGGGGGGGGGGGGGGGGGGGGGGGGAGGGTTATGTCTCGACCAGTAAGAGGACGACGAGTGATCAAAGGATTTGTGTCGCAGGAACTCGGGCATTCTATGGTTAATGTGAGTCAGTCTCGTGGCATCGAACGCCAGGCACGAACTTTTGTATGTCTGAGTGCGTGTGAAACGAGCGCGAGTACTCACGCTCAAAGAGAGAGAGAGAGAGAGAGAGAGTAGAGAGAGAGAGAGAGGAGAGAGAGACAGAGACAGAGAGCAAGGAGGAAGAAGAAGAGCAAGAGAGAGACGGGACAGACAGACAGAGAGAGACAGAGAGTGAGGGAGTGAATGAGAGAGAATAAGAGATTGATTGATTGATGATTGATTGATTGATTGATTGATCTTTAATACCCAAGGATGAAGATTTTGGGCCCAAAGCCTAGTCTTACAATCTGTCCTTGTCATGCATACATTATTTCAGCACATATCATTCATACAGACAATTCAACATAGCAACATGATAATCTAATTCTACAATGATAAGCAAACTACTCATAAAAGCACTAATGAGATGGGGATGGTAAAAAAAAAAGGAAACTTACAAGCAAACAAACAAAAAAACTACAGAGAGAGAGAGGTCAGAGGAGGGTGGGGAAGAGAGAATGGTAGGTAGGGGGAGGGAGAAAAGGGAGGGTAGACAGAGTGGGAGTGGGATGAGCGATTTTAACGGAGTAGGTTTTATGTTTAGACGATTTATTCAAAGCATGGTTCACAGAAGACTTAGCGAGTGGACGCTAATCATTGTAATCGAGTAATTTAACTACTGAGACATAAAATGTTTATGCAAATGTTCCTTGAAAAGTTTTAAAAGTATTCATGTTTTGTAGATTCTGTGGAAGTGAGTTCCAGACATATGGTCCAGAGTATGCTAGGCTTGTTTTGTATAGATCAATGCGTGGGTAGGGAAGAAGGAATTTCGTCGAGCCAGAAAAGCTGTTCGATCTTGTAAAAAGGAGGACGAAGAGAGAGAGAGGAGAGGAGATAGGAGAGGAGAGAGAGAGAGAGAGAAGAGAGAGGGAGAGAGGGAGAGGAAGGAGAGAGAGAGTGTGAGTGTATGTATCAGACAGACAGAGAGAAACAGAGAAGAGGGAGGAAGGGTTAAGGAGAGAGAGAGGGGGTGGGTGGGTGGGAGGGAGGGAAGGATGGGGCGGTACGTATGTGCGAACGCGCCTGCATACGCGCAGAGAGAGAGAGAGAGAGAGTAGGAGAGAGGAGAGAGAGAGTGAGAGAGAGGAGGGGAGCAGAGAGACTGGCACAACTATATCATTCAACCCTCCCCCCCCCCCCCCCCCCCCCCCCCCCCCCCCACACACACACACACAACTCCATACACAAAATCACCTAAAATACTGAAGTTGAAAATAAAATGAGGCAGGGAACAGTAAACAATAAACAAGTAGGGTAACTCTTGCTCCCATAACTCTTGCTCACCTAAAATACTGACAAAATTATACACTACATTAGTGATTTACCTCCCCTCCTCCTTTCGCCGTCTTATCACCCCCCCCCCCC
>CM031606.1:40265835-40270835 GCA_018398815.1 Conus ventricosus
CCAGAACTCTTAATAAATGGCAGAGGGAGCCGAGAAGAGTTCCTTCCACCTGGATCTGGTCATCGAGGAACAAAAGTGTTCCTCAGTTAAGAAGTGTCTAATAGCCATAGTGGTAAGACACCCGGCACGCCCTCAGACTGCCAACCATCCACAAGGAGCAGCTCCATAGTGGTAAGACACCCGGCACGCCCTCAGACTGCCAACCATCCAGAAGGAGCAGCTTCATAGTGATAAGACACCCGGCACGTCCTCACTGCCAACCATCCAGAAGGAGCAGCTTCATAGTGGTAAGACACCCGGCACGCCCTCAGACTGCCAACCATCCACAAGGAGCAGCTTCATAGTGATAAGACCCCCCGGCACGCCCTCAGACTGCCAACCATCCACAAGGAGCAGCTTCATAGTGATAAGACACCCGGCACGCCCTCAGACTGCCAACCATCCACAAGGAGCCAGCTTCATAGTGATAAGACACCCGGCACGCCCTCACTGCCAACCATCCAAGGAGCAGCTTCATAGTGGTAAGACACCCGGCACGCCCTCACTGCCAACCATCCACAAGGAGCAGCTTCATAGTGATAAGACACCCGGCACGCCCTCAGACTGCCAACCATCCACAAGGAGCAGCTTCATAGTGATAAGACACCCGGCACGCCCTCAGACTGCCAACCATCCACAAGGAGCAGCTTCATAGTGATAGACACCCGGCACGCCCTCACTGCCAACCATCCACAAGGAGCAGCTTCGAATCCAGGCCGCACCGAAAATGTGTCTGACCAGCAGAAGAGCACCTAGGAGACATGACCTGGGTGTGGTCCGGCCCCCTTATAGTGTAAACGCTTCAGGGACAAAACACTTATCTGAGAGACGATTTCTCTCAAAGGCTTTCTGATGTCAAACTCTCCTGATAGTTTCTTCGTATTTTATCTAGTGGAAACTCTTTGAGTCCCAAAGGCTTATGATTTAGCAGATGTGGTGTATGTATGAACTATACTCCACTCCCAGTGGTTTTTTTTTCTGTTACTATTACAAACATTACTCACATAGCGCGCACGCGCGCCGCGCGAACACAGACAGACAGACAGACACAGACACAGACACACACACACACACACACACACGCGCGCGCGCGCGCGCGCGCGCGCTCCCACGAGCGCTAACACGCACACCTCAGAGTTTCTTGTTTCCATATGCACTCAACCCTTCCTTTTATTTTGCATGCTGTGTAAATTAGGGAAGTAAACCTGGCACAGATGGGGGGTAAACAGAGATTTACACCCAAATGGTATTTTTGGCAGATTAGCTCAGCTTATTCGCAGGAGTACGAAGAAGAAGAGGAGAGGTTAATTTCAGACCGCTACACTGTAGCACGTATCATGGATACTATGCAATAAACACTCCGGGGATTTTCTTCCCATGAAGATTGCCTGTTAAGTTCAGAGTGGAACGGTTTTAATCTTCCAGGTGCACGTGTGTGTGTGTGCGGTGTGTGCGTGTGTGTGTGTGTGTGTGTGTGTGTGTGTGTGTGTGTGTGTGTGTGTGTGTGTGTGTGGTGCACGTGCGCGAGTGGTGCGTGTGTGGCGTGTGTCTGTCCTTGCGTGCGTGCGTGCGCGCGCGCGCGCGCGTGTGTGCGTGTGTGTGTGTATGTGTGCGTGCGTGTGCGTGTGTGTGAGTGTGTGTGTGTGTGTGTGTTGTGTGTGTGTGTGTGTGTGTGTGTGTGTGTGTGCGTGCGTGCGTGCGTGCGTGCGTGCGTGCGTGCGTGCGTGCGTGCGTGTGTGGGGGGTGGGTGGGTGCGAGCGTGCGAGTGTGCTTGAATGTGTGTAAGTGAGCGTATGTATGTGAGTGTGTACGCGTGAGTGTGTGTGTGTGTGTGTGTGTGTGTGTGTGTGTGTGTGTTGTGTGTGTGTGCGTGCGTGCGTGCGTGCGTGCGTGCGTGCGTGCGTGCGTGCGTGCGTGAGTGCGTGCGTGCGTGCGTGCGTGCGTGCGTGCGTGCGTGCGTGCGTGCGTGCGTGTGTGTGTGTGTGTGTTGTGTGTGTGTGTCTGTGTGTGTGTGTGTGCGAGCGTGCGAGATTACGTGAATGTGTGTATGTGAGCGTATGTATGTGAGTGTGTATGCGTGGAGTGTGTGTGTGTGTGTGTGTGTGTGTGTGGGGTGTGTGTGGTGTGTGTGTGTTTTGAGTGAATGTGCATGTGTACATGCGCGTGTGCGCACGCGATCGCGCGTTTGTGTAGTCGCAGACCTGATCCAAATAAACCCCTTTCATGTCTATCGTCGGGTCAGGGAAAGTAACATGTAATTGTCAAGTCACGTGGTTTATGGCGAAGCCAACAACAACGGCCTTCACCTCGGGACTGAATCTGTTCTCAAGGAATCCAGTGATTCACGCTAAGGGAAAACACTGTCGCACTTTCATTGAACGTCTAGAAAAGAGGTCCCACCATTTCAATTCATATGTATGAACGCGTGGGTAATTGGTAGTGTTTTAATGATGTAATGCTTTAATCGGCTAGGTTAACAAATTGTCATGAATGATAAACATTTATCTGAACGTGGTTCATAATGAAAGTGTTAACAAAACATTAAAGGTTTATACACTACGAAAAAGACATAAGCCCTCGATTTTATCTTCATGTTTTCGATAGATAGATACATACATACACAGATAGACAGACAGACAGACAAGACAGATAGCTAGCTAGTTAGCTAGACAGATAGATTGATGCATAGAATGATTGATAGATGTGTGTGTGTGTGTGTGTGTGTGTGTGTGTTTTGGGTGTGTGTGTGTGTGTGTGTGTGTGCACGAGCGAGCGTGCACGCGCGTGTGCGTTTGTGCGTGCGTGCGAATGTGTGTATGCTTGCGCGTGTACATGCAAGTGCACGCGTGCGAATGTGCGTGTGTGTGCGCGTAGGTGTCTGCATGTTCGCTCGCGCGCGTGTTTACGTGCTTATATATGTCTGAGGGTGGTGGGTAGGGGTGCGGTTTGAGGGCGTGTGTGGATATCAGAGGGCAGGAGTGAGTAGTTACAGGAATAGAGGCACATTTTGTCAAAGCTATCCACCGTCCGATCTAGATTCATTCACCCCTGTGGATAATTCTCCCACAGAGTTTTCAACCCCTTTCTTCTATGCAGTATCAGGGGAAGTTATTTTCATTCCAAGCCAAATACATCTTTCGAGCGCGAATCAGTAACACCAGACCTTGTCCAACTACTCCATCCCTCCTCTTCCTTCTTCCTGACTTCATCAATCTTTCCCATTTTGTTTTCATTTTTCAATGCTAGATAAAAGCATACAAAACTACATTGGTTTATACATTGCAGTAAACTGCCCAAGGAAGGAAGGAAGGAAGAGGGTGGGAAGGACGAAGTACAACATGGCAAAAGCAGACCCCAAAAAAAGAACCTTTAGAAGTACATCTGGCGGGAGGAGGGAGAATCCGGAATAAGAACTGCGGCACAATATATTGGGATCTGGGCAATTCAGGATCTCTGACTTCAGATCCCTAAACTAGGTATCCTTGACGAAAGCAGTCTGACAACAGATTCTGGACTGGAAATACTCGACCGAACATACCTGGTTGGAGATGTCGATAGGAGATCCCTGCCTCCAGACACCTAACAAGGATCCTTGACATGGAGAGACTGGAGATACGTAACTAGAGATCCTCGCCTGGGGATCCCTGACTGGGATCCTTGACCAGGGATCCTTGTATGCTCAAGCTTTCTCCACAGCACTGCATCGGCCCATTGCCAATTATCGATAAACCATTGGAATGGGGAATGGGAGTGGGGGGGGGGGGGGGGGGGGGGGGGGGGGGAGGGGGGGGGGAGCATGGGTCTATGGTATCCACGTGCCCTGATTCTTCACCTTCCTTGTGGAAGTATGTCAGTATGCGCGTTACCTGCGTTTTGTCATTTACATCTTACACAGATCAGTATTCACGGTCAGTGGGTTTTTTGTTTTACCAGTATGTAGAAAATACATCAGTTAAAGTGTTCCTTGATTCGTGCATTGCACTGAAATGCATCACTGCCCACCGTCTCTGGTTCTTGCTACTGACGTTGGGATAAATCAACATCGACGTCACCTGGTTCTTGCCATTATGCATGCAATACAGCATGCAATATATTCATATAAGTTGGTTCTCGACATTACACCTGAAATACATCAGTAGGTCGAGTCACATTCCAATGGTTCTACGCCGTTGCGTCCGAAAAGAATTCGCATCCATGTTCCTTACCACTCGCGCCTGAAACATGCCCGGACCCAAGTTCTGTGACAAGCGCATCTGAAAGGGATTAGCATCTGTTTCTTGCCACAAGCATCTGAAATCTATCAGTATCCCTGTTTGTTGCCGCCACCCACAAACACTATTGCCCGGAAGCTGCGCGGAAGACCATCGCCAGGACACCAGCCAGAAAGGTCACCAAGAAGACCGCTTTCAGGTGTGGCTTCCTGCACAAGACTGACTAGACTGCCATTTTCTTCCCCAAAGTAATTTACTCCGTGCCGGAAAAAAAACACCCTCTTACATATCCTACAGCAATGCATACAACTACAGAAAAAGCTATATAAGTGGCTTTTTTGATAAATGCACTATTATCTGTGACACACTTTGATAGACCGTTCATTGGAGACTCTCTGTCAGGCAATGTCTGTCTGTCTGTCTGTCTGTCTGTCTCTCTTTGTCAGTCTGCCGGTCTGTCTCCTTGAATGTCTTTGTGTCTGTCTGCTTATCTGTCTGCTTATCTGTCTGTCTGTCTGTCTGTCTGTCTCTCTCTCTCTCAAACACACGCACACACGCACGCACGCACGCACGCACGCACGCACGCACGCACGCACGCACGCACACCACACACACACACACACACACACACACCACACACGCATCCCACGGTCTGCCTTAGTCTTTGATTTAGCTTCCATTCGTTTACAATCCTTTCATCTTCAATAGAAATAACATTAATGTTGCATTAGCCAGCCTGGCGCAGTGGTT
>CM031606.1:40280835-40296850 GCA_018398815.1 Conus ventricosus
TGGATGCCATTGGATGGGGTGGTTCAGGGCGTTTACAGATTTCTGGGGTTACGTCATTCGTATCAATCCTTAAAAAAAAAAGAGAAATTTATTGGAGGATGAGAGAGGGAGGGGAAAGGTACTGTGTCTGTGTGAGCTGAAGTGTGGTTCAATTCTAGTTACATATGCTATGGCTCAGAAGTCTTAACATGGATTATAATCACTGTATGTAGCGTGTTGGTGCATATTTTTAATATCGGCGTGTGGCCTGCTGGGGGGGGGGGGGGGGGGGGGGGGGGGGGGGGAGATGGGGGAGAAGCCACACTGTGTGTGCCTCTACCGCGGCTAGATGTTTGCTTATGAGCCTAATGCAGTCCATGGCATTTTTTTTGTATCAGCAAAACACACCTGCTAAAAGAAAAAAGAGATTTTAGGTGCCTATCTGGGATGTCGTGTGGGCGTGGGGTAAGCAAGTTAGAGAGAGAGAGAGAGAGAGAGGAGAGAGGGGAGAGAGGAGGGTGTGTGTGTGTGTGTGTGTGTGTGTGTGTGTGTGTGTGCGTGGTGTGAATGCGTGCGTGCGTACACACATAACACACCACACACAAATCACACACATATATTATATATATATTATTATATATATATATATATAATGCTGAACAATTAAGTAGTGGGGGAAAACAAGTGCAGGCTAATAATTCTTCAGTCGTTATAGTAATGACTTGGCAAAGATTTAAACTTTTTGAAAAAAAATAAATTAAAAAAATAAATGGGGAATATATTATTAAATATGAGAAACCCTTCACTAGCTGCCTGAGGGAACCATCGTAATCCCTCTCGAAGGCACATCTATTTGTATTGCCTGCTCGAGGCCTTTCGTCCGCTGGATCGACTCATCAGGGAGACACGGCTGGTTGTGTCTGTGCTCTTGGTGTCAAATAGAGACACACCACAGTCCATAATTCTGTGGTGTTCTCACCACCAAGGGTTCAAAAAAGAATCCAACAGCACCCTCAAAGCAGCCAGCGAAGGGTAGTAAAATGGAACCAAACGAAAGTGCGGAGAAGAAAAAGTTGCTGAAAAACTAAAAGCATTATTCAAACAGCATAAAATAAGGGGACAATCTTTGAGTCCCTCACACACACACACACACACACTATATTATATATAAAATATATATATATATATATATATATACAACAAACTAATAAATTCCAAGGATAAGTACGCACCGTTCCAGCAATTACAGAGCAGCTTGGTGTTTGCAATGACTGCAAGAAATATTGAATTATAACAAAACTTGCCTCTTATGTCTTAGATTGAAGAAATAGGGGGAGATACGCATTCATATCTGCAGTGGTAGATGATTCTGCCTAACTAACAGTATGTGCTTGAGTGGGTGAATGGGGAAAAATAAAAAAAAATGCTTCTAAAAAAGAGCCTTCAGAAAGCTTATATTCTCCAAGGGGAGACATCCCAATAGGGAGGGAAACTCACAAACATAAAACTCCTGGTCATATACCGATATTTCGAAACTTGGTGGTTTCTCCTCAGTGACCGCGGAAAGGTGGTAATTTGATCCTCTGCCTTTTCAGTTTTAAGAAGAATGCAATCCCAGAAAAGGTTGGTGTGCAATACCGTATTTATGTTTGTTGAGTTTTCAAAAAACCAACCAAAGGTGCATCTAAAAAAAGCAAAGAAAATCATAAAAGAGAAAACAAGCTACATTTCTTGTGAAAAGTAGAAAATATAAAAAGATATCTCTAAGACACAAGTGCTGAGGGCCAGTTCTTGGAATGAATCCGCAAGGGACTAAAATACAACAAACTAATAAATTCCAAGGATAAGTACCGCACGTTCAGCAACTTACAGAGCAGTTGGTGTTGCAATGACTGCAAGAAATATTGAATTAAAACAAAGCTTGTATTTTAGTCCCTTGCGGATTCATTCCAAGAACTGGCCCTCAGCACTTGTGTCTTAGAGGATTTCTTTTTATATTTTCTACTTTTCAAGAAAAGTAGCTTGTTTGCTCTTTTATGATTTCTTTTGCTTCTTAGATGGCACCTTTGGTGGTTTTTTGAAAACTCAACAACATACTACGGTATTGCACACCAACCTTTCTGGGATTGCATTCTTCTTAAAACTGAAAAGGCAGAGGAGTCAAATTACCACTTTCCGCGGTCACTGAGGAGAAACCACCAAGTTTCGAAATATCGGTATATGACAGGATTTATGTTAGTGAGTTTCCCTCCTATTGAGGATGTCTCCCCTTGGAGAATATAAGCTTGCTGAAGGCTCATTTTCAGAGCATTTATTTTATTTTTCCCCATTACCACTCAAGCACATACTGTTAGTTAGCAGCTATCTACATGCAGATATGAATGGTATCTCCCCTATTTCTTTCATCTAAGCATAGGGAGCAAGCTTTGTTTATAATTCAATATTTCTTGCAGTCATTGCAAACCAAGCTCTGTAAGTTGCTGAACGGTGCGGTACTTATCCTTGGAATTTATTAGTTTGTTGTATTTTAGTCCCTTGCGGATTCATTCCAAGAACTGGCCTCAGCACTTGTTGTCTTAGAGGATATCTTTTATATTTTCTACTTTTCACAAGAAAATGTAGCTTTTTTGCTCTTTTATGAATTTCTTTTGCTTCTTCGATGGCACCTTTGGTTGGTTTTTTAAAAACTCAACAAACATACTACGGTATTGCACACCAACCTTTTCTGGGATTGCATTCTTCTTAAAACTGAAAAGGAGAGGAGTCAAATTCCCATTTTTCCGCGGTCACTGAGGAGAAACCACCAATTTTCGAAATATCGGTATATGACCAGGAGTTATATGTTAGTGAGTTTCCCTCCCTATTGGAGGATGTCCCCCCCTTGGAGAATATAAGCTTGCTGAAGGCTCATTTTCAGAAGCATTTATTTATTTTTCCCCATTCACCCACTCAAGCACATACTGTTAGTTAGGCAGAATCATCTACCACTGCAGATATGAATGCGTTATTCCCCCTATTCTTCAATCTAAGACATAAGAGCAAGCTTTGTTTATAATTCAATATATATATATATATATATTATATATTATATATGTGTGTGTATGTGTGTGTGTGAGTGTGAGTGAGTGAGTGCATTTTTCTACTTTTACTTTCGATTGCATTTATGTTTCCTCTTTACTGGCCCGCTTGTGAGCATGAAATTGTTAGTAGAAAAACACCACCCTGTCAATGTTACACCCTCAATAATAAGAATGTTCTTTTGTTTTGTCTTATCTGTTTCTGTCTTTGTCTGACTTTTCACTGTCTGTCTGTCTCTCTCTCTCTCTCTCTCTCTCTCTCTCCAGGATAGGCCACAGCTCCTTTTGAAGAGGGATTACATTTAATACATAGCATGGTGAGTACAACAATGGCAACAAAATAACACATAAATGCGGGAAATATAGTCTGCTATACAAGTGCACGAAGTACAATCTACTTACTCAGATATTAACTTTAGACTTTCCTTTCATTTCCTCTCTCTCTCTCTCTCTCTCTCTCTCTGTCTGTCCAACCTAGGCCAATGATGCCAGTCACATAACTTTTCATTTGAGTTCCTGCATGTTCACATCTGGCACGAAAACAGCTTGTGACAAAATGAAAATGGAGTATTCTCTAAAGACAAGAAGGTCACACACACACAACAAGATGTCGACGTGACATAACTTACATCGTTTTTCCAGCAGAAAGGAAACAAACAGTTCTCCAAGAGATCAAAACAAAGTCACGGTGGATGTGCTTTGAGGAGGTCTGTAAGTGTACCCGCTCGTCTTATCCACAACAACAAATCGAAACAAACTAGAGGGACAGTGGAGACAGAGCGCACACCTCCGCCACACGGAATCACCGATCTTCCCCAGCAGGGAAAGTAACTGGAAGTACGGACTGAAAGAGTTATTGTCCTTGAACCTTTTTAAACTAGGACCTGGAAAGTCCGAAACGTCAATCATTACCTCATTTGAAAGTTTTGATTTTCCCAGGAAAATATACTGCTTCACAGGCAGTTATAAGATCGTCAGAAGTCACTTCATACTGTTCAATGTTTGGTGGAACAAGTGTAATAATCTTTCAGAACGGATCCTGCATCGATCTCTCTGGATCCGCGCCACGGATCCCGCACCACATCTCAACTTTCTGCCAAGTTTTGGAAAAATTCGATCCAGTAGTTTTTTGCATAACTGTGTTGACAGCCAAACAAACAAGCAAATAGACGCGGTTGAAACTGGAATCCCCTAGGCGGAGGTAACACACAAACAAGTGGAGAGAGTGGAACACTTATGCAGCCAGCCCCTCTTCACTATGGAACAGAAAACAAAATCAAAACAGTTAAAGCTAGCTCGAAACCGTTTCTCTAGGTAAAAGAGAGCTAAATAGTCAACATTCTTTTTCTTTCTTTCTTTCTTTTTAAAATTCTTTTTTTTTTTTTACAGTTGCAGTCTGGTTGCTCGCTTGGCTCTCCTCCTGTGCGAAACATTCACGGCAGAAATAGATCCATTAAGTCCTTTGGATTCCTTCATTCCACACCGTAACGTTCACGCCAACAACACACACACACACACACACACACACACACACACACACACACGCACGCACGCACGCACAACACGCACGCACGCACGCACCACACACACACACACACACACACACACACACACACACACACACACACACACACACACCACACACACACACACATCTATCTCTCTCGCGGGCGTGTACATGTGCCCGTCTATCTGTGTGAGTGAATGTGTGTGTGTGTGTGTGTGTGTGTGTGTGTGTGTGTGTGTGCGCGCGTGCGTGCGTGCGTGCGTGCGTGTGCGTGTGTGTGTTGTGTGTGTGTGTGTGTGTGTGTGTGTGCGCGGCGTCGCGCTGCGCGCGCGCTTTTGTGTGCACGCACTCGTGGATGAGATGTATTTAGGGGGAGGAGACGAGGACGGAGAGGAAGAGCGGTAACGTCGGAACGAGAACATGATGGAGAAAGGGAGACTGGGCCTTTTCCCACAAAGTGTGTGGACAGGAAGGATGCAGGACTGCAGAGTACACAAGGAGAGGGTGGAGCAAGGTGGGGCGGGCAGGGAGAAGACAGGAAGAGGTACAAACAAGGCACTCAGGGACTGATGACCGCGGGAAGGACTGATGACAGTGATGGGAAGACAGGAGGCAGAATTAGATCTTAAAACACCCGTTGCTTTATCTCTCCAACACCTAGCGTTGCATCTCACAACCAGAGTTCCTCTTTCCGCCTGCCTCCCAGTCAAGTCTGCCTGTCTGTCTGCACATGCGTATCTGTCTGTCTCCTCGATTGCTCCTAAACTATTCTCCAGCCAGATTATTCTCCTTTTTTTGATTGGCTCAGTGGTCGAACATTGAGTTCATGGTCAGACATTAAGAATTCGAACCATGCTAGTCCCCAGTGCATAAATAGCCATGGTCACTCCTACTCTTAATAAGCTGTCGTTCTGGTGGAATAGCCATGGTCACTCCTACTCTTAATAAGCTGTCGTTCTGGTGGAATAGCCATGGTCACTCCTACTCTTAATAAGCTGTCGTTCTGGTGGAATAAGTGTACTGTTAGACTGCCATCTCTTTCCTTTGCCATCAACCCATTCTCCGAGGATGATTGTCATTGTCTACCATATTATCTGAGGCGGCCATGGACTTCAAAGTGGAGTGCAACTTACTCTTCCTCTTTTTATATCCAAGGATTCTTTCGTTTCAAGATTGAAATATATTAGGTTTTGTTTCCACACACACCACACACACACACACACACACACACACACACACACACACAGAGATAGAGAGAGAGAGAGCGAGAGCGAAAATACGAATTCCAATATTTTTATTGTGGGTAAAATGGATAAGCTTACAGCTTTTTTTACACCATGCCCTCAAGAACAACAACAGTAACAAAAAATATCAAAATGAACAAAATGAGAGAGAGAGAGAGAGAGAGAGAGAGAGAGGAGAGAGAGGGAGAGAGAGAGAGAGAGAGAGAGAGAGAGAGAGAGAGAGAGAAGAGAGAGAAAGAGCAACCAATCGACCAGGTAACAACCGACCAGCTGACCAATCCACCAAATGATCAGCCAGTCATCCGGCGAGCCAGACAACCGACCAAAGTGACAGTCGGAATGGCGACGTCTCTCTTTCGCCGATTTACACAGAATACATGCGCCAAGTACAATTTTGACATGCAAAACGAATCGCTCGGAGCGATCAAAGGATGTTGAAAGCTTAACGTTTTAAAACTGCATCAAGACGGCCGCTCGTCCCCAACCCCTATAGCCATAGCATCCCGGTTGGAAATGGATCCATTAGGACTTGTGGCTTCCTGCGTTGCAGTAGCAGCACTCACAGTCTGCACATGAAACACAGAAAATCCCCCTTTCCACCCATCATCAGTCTTTTAAAGGAAGCCCCTGCCGTCTCTGCTGGGCAGGGCTAGAGAGCTGTACATTTCCACTGGCTAGATTTCTGTAGGTGAACCCATCTGTGCTATCCGTATTTCGGCATCCCCCTGAAGCAGGAATGGAAGTGGAGGAATTGGATTTAAGTTTGGATCGGGAATATGAATGTCAAGAGAGATGAAGGGGAATATGAATGTCAAGAGAAATGAAGGCTGCGGGAGAGGAATGGAGATGGGAACTCTGAATTTGAATTTTTTTATGTGGAAAGTTTAGCAGAGAAGGTTTAGGGACAGAGTGGGGAATGTGAGGGTGGATGGTGATGAAAGTAGGAGGGGGGGAGGAGGGGGGGGGGAGGAAAAGGGGAGGGAAAGAGGGTCGAAGGGAGAGGATAAAGGCAGACAAGTAGGCTCAATGGTACAAGACATTCACTTTCTGATGACCATGGGAAGAACAGTGGGGATGGGAAGGAAGGAGGGTGAAGGACTCGTGTATCCACAGTAGTGTCCTGTGTACATGCTACTTCATTGGGCAACCTGGATTGCTCTATCTGTCCGTCTGCCTCTAGCTGTCTCATCGATCGCTCCTGCTTCTTTTATTGAACATTTTTCTTCCATTTTTTACAATACATACACAAGTCACAATCAAGCACACATCAACAAGAAGATATGCTGACGAGAGCAGAGGCAACATAATACAGGTTATAAGAATATTTTGCAAATAAAACTACATCAGTGGATGATTATCTTATCAACATAACCCACCACCATAATCATTGTGAGCAAGACTGACATTCTCTATGGTTTTCTTTTCATGCACACCATCGTAGTTTCGAAGTATTATGAAATGTTACGGTGTAATAAGTAATTTTTTAATGTATTTTCTTCCCTCCTTAACAGGCTGTCAGAATACATGAAAGCTCCTGCTTTTATTCTCAGTAAGATCTCCAGTAAGATTTTCCCCATATCCTTCATCCACAATCATTCACAGAAATGGTGGGAACTAATTTTGCTCAAGAAAACCGTCTCTGAATTCACCGAATCGAGAAAACAGCTGTAAACTAACGGGCACAAGTGCTGTTTCTGCCAGAAAAAAAACACAACAACCATGAGCCAACCAATCAACCAACAAAGCCAACTGACCTACCAATTAACAACAACAACAACAAAGCAGAATACAGTACCTTCCACACACACACACACACACACACACACACACACACACACACACAGCACGCACGCACGCACGCACGCACGCAGCGCGCGCGCGCGCGCGCGCGCTCACACACAGAGCAAAATTAAATCTTTTGACATGAAAATGATTCGCTCCACGGGATCAAAGGTAGTTGAAAGCTTTGCGATTTAAACGCCAGCAAGACGAGTGCTCGTGCCGACCCCTACAGCGAAAGCAACCCCGTTGGAAATGGATCCATTAGAGCCTTTACCTTCCCTGTTACAGTAGCAGGAATTACTCTACGCAGAAAACACCATCCTGCACCCCCTTCTCGAAAGTGGATTCTCCGCTGTCTTGGATGGGCAGGCCTAGGCCTACAACACTGTACCACTGGCCAGACTGCGGTTCATGTATCTCTCCATGCAACTTGTATGCCAGCACTCACTGAAACAAGAATGGAAGCTATACGGTGGGATGTAGTTTTGGAGTGGGAATTGAAAGGAAAAGGACGATAAGAGTAGTAGGGGGAGGAATGCTGGCGAATACTCTTAGCTTGAACTTTTTAATGTAGGAGGCTTAGAGGGGGGGGGGGGGGGGGGGGGGGGGAGGGCTGGGAACGGAAAGAGAACGCATGGGTGAATGGTGAAGGAAGAAGAATGGGGAAGGGGAGAGATGGGGAAGTGGTAGCAGGGACCGTTGAGGGAAGTGAGAGGTTAAAGGCAGACGAGGGTCGATGGTAAAAGATGTTACTGATGAGCAAGGAAAGAACGGTGAGATGGACTGGACAGGCAGTTGGAAAACTCTCGTACCTTACACCTGCTGTACTCTCTTGAGTATCAAACGTTTCATGTGGAAATCTCTGTCCTTCTTCTATCTGCCTGCATGTGTCGGTCTCATCGATAGCTCCTGTTCCTGTCTCAGTCAGTTGGTTCCCCTTCATCCGCGAGCGTTCAAGGAAGAGATGGAAATTGGCCTTTCTATAACAAACTGTCTCTGATACCCACAACAAACCCATTGTTATAATCGGGGAAACTTGTAAACTCAAAGACACCAACGTGCTGTCTTTACACAGAAGAAAGTCATCA
This sequence comes from Conus ventricosus, assembly GCA_018398815.1. Taxonomy (NCBI): domain Eukaryota; kingdom Metazoa; phylum Mollusca; class Gastropoda; order Neogastropoda; family Conidae; genus Conus; species Conus ventricosus. The sequence goes on from CM031606.1 coordinate 40,289,513, forward strand.
ACCACCCAACTGACCAAACAACCAATCAACCACCCAACTAACCAAGCAACCAAGCAACCAGCCGGTCAACCAGAAAAAGAGAGCAGCAGCTGAATTATATTATCTTGCCACCATTCACCCAGACAGAACGGAAAAATCAGACTAAATACTTAGTATGAAAACAAATTGCACAGGAATTAAAGGCGGCTGCAAGCTTCGCGTTGTGAACTCCATCAAGACGGTTCCTCCTTTTCATCCTTTGCAGCTGAAGCTTCCGGGATGGAAATGGATCCATGACGGCTTTTGCCTTCCTCTGCTGCATTAGCAACACTCACACCCTACAGACGAAGGAGAGACATCTTCTCAACCAATCCTGAAAAGAGAGTCTACGCCGCCTTGGCTGGACAAGCATTCAGTAAGGAACCAATGGCCAGATTTCTGTTCATGAACCCATCTACGCTAACTGTGTGTCGGCCCTCACCTGAAACCAGCATCAAAGCAACAGAGGAGGATGCAATTTTGGAGTGGTGGTAATACGTAAGAGAAAGGAGACTGAGGAGTGGGGTGAGCAGTGCTGGTGAAAGATGCTTTAGGTTGAAACTTTCATGCAGGAAGATTAGCAGGTATGGTTGTGATAGAGCGGAGAATGTGGAGATAGATGGTGATGGGAAAAGGACAGGGAGGAAAAGAGAGCAGGAGGGGGAGTGATGGAGAGCAGAAGGGCAGCCATGTAAAGTTCACAGCAGATAACAGTCACGTATTGATAACCAAGGTCTATCGGTGGTGCCAAGAAGGGAGGAGGGCGGATAGATCGTGTATCTTCCATCCATTGTTGCCTCTTCAATACCTATGGTTTCACCTAGCAACTACGGTTCCTGTGTCTTGTCTGTCTGTCTGTCTGTCTGTCTGTCTGTATGAGGAATAAACAGGATCAATATCAGAAAGACATTGTCTGCCAGTCTCTCTCTTATATTGCTTCTCTTTGTTCCTCCGATGCTTTCCATTCATCCATGATCATTTAAGGAAGAATGGGTAAATAGCCTGATACCCTTATCGTTTTTCGCCTTGAAACATTGAACGGAATCCAGAGTTGTTTCCACTGGAGAGAAACAACAAAAACAAACACAGCAGTTACAAATCAACCAGCCCGCCCATCAACTTAAACACTAGCTAGTCAACCAACCAGCCAACAAGAGACTAGCGAAATGACTATTTTCTTCCAGTTAAACAGAGAGAGAGAGAGAGAGAGAGAGAGAGAGAGAGAGAGAGAGAGAGAGAGAGAGAGAGAGAGAGAGAGAGAAGATGAGGTATTCTGGCATGAAAACAAGTCGCTGCAAGGGATCAAAGGCAGATGAAAGCTTCACGTTTTAAAGCCCATCAAGAAGGCTGCTCCTTCCCACCCCCTGTGGCTAAGGTACCTCGGGTGGAAAACGATCCATTAGGATGTTCCTTTCCTTCGCTGCGGTAGCGTTCATGCTGTACAAACAGAAAGAGGATCCCCCCCGTCCGGGGCTTCTTCCAAGAGAGGATTCCCCACTGCCTTTCCTGGACATGCCTACAGCACTCTATGCGGGTCATTGTCAGTTCATGGACCCCTCCATGCTGGCAGTGTAGTTCAGAGATTCGCCTGACACAGCAATGGAAGTTGGAGGCACGCGAGGCGCGAGGGGTGGGAGTGGGGCACCATAGGAGTGGGAATATGAAGAAGACAGGATAATGGGGATTGTGTAGGATATGATGGACGTACACATCTGACATTACAATTTGCGTGTAGGAGGTTTAGCAGCAGAGGCTTTTGGACAAGGTGGAGATTGGGCGGAAAAATGGTAAAGGAAAAGAAACGGGAAGGGAGTGGGAGGTGTAGAGTGAGGGACATGCAGACAAGTAGGGATGATATTAAAAGGCATTTACTTATAGATAACCATTGAAAGGACAGTGATGTCAGGAAAGTAAGAATATGAAACAAACTGCAGCTTTGCTGGAAAACAGCCCAAACTACATATCAGCACACAAAAACAAAATGCAAAGTAACGTAGAGTTTATGTATACTACAACAAAGACAGATAAATGTTTCGATATGCATGTCTGCTTCAGACTTCAGGAACAATACACACAAAAAATGCACAAGACAGTAAGCCACCGATAGCAGTCAGCAGGCGAATGACAATGAATGGAAAGTGAAGGGGAAGGGGGCACAATTCAAACACAGTGGGCAAAAAGGGTGAGCGAGAGAGAGAGAAAGAATGTGTGTGTGTGTGTGTGTGTGTGTGTGTGTGTGTGTGTGTGGAGAGAGAGAGAGAGAGAGAGAGAGAGAGAGAGAGAGACAGAGAGAGAGAGAGTGAGTGAGTGAGTGTGTGTGTGTGTGTGTGTGTGTTGTGTGTGTGTGTGTGGAAGGAGGGTGGGATTTCGTGTGGACTGAAGAATAGTAGAGAAACACACTAAGACTGAAAGTTTCAAGAAAGAGGCTTTAAAGTGAACTTTTGGGACATGGTGTACATTTGAGGGTGTTGATATTTGATAGCTTCACCAATAAAGTGTGCCTGATGCCCACAATAAACTTACCACTCATCGACACGTTTACATCAAATTATACCCCAAAAAATCCATTGTTGTGATGACAAAAATCCACCAATCACAAACTAACCAACCAACCAACTAACCAACCAACCAACCAACCAGCAAATCAACCTACATACCAGCCAAGCCAACAAACCAATCAATAAACCAGCAAGTCGACTAACCAACCAAGAAAACAGAGTCGTATAATTGCATCATCTTCCTTATTTCAGACAAACAAACGTATGTCAGGATAAGATTAAATGGCATGATAACCAATGACACCTTCCCCCGCCCGCCCGCCCGCCCACCTCCTCCCGGGAGATCAAAGGCAGCTAAAAGCTTTGCATTTGAAACGGCATCAAGACGGCAGCTCCTACCCACCTCCTGTAGCTAAACTACCCCGGGTGTAAATGGATCCATTAGGACTTTTTCTTCCTCGATTGTAGAAGCACTCACGGCCTACAAACAGAAAAGGAGACACCCCCCCCCCCCCCTTGCCTCCACTGTGGTTGAATTACATGATATTCCTGCTTTTCATCAATTCAGGAATCCACACCGTCTTTTCTGGGCTGGCCTATAGTGTACACGGTCCACATGTCTGTGAACGAGAGCTCCCCCCCCCCCCCCCCCATGCAATCTGTGTTTCGAAAACTCGTCTGAAACGAGAACGTAACTTGGAGGTGGTGGTCTGGGGTTTGGGAGTGGAGAAAAGGAAGAGGAGGGGGGGGGGGGGGGACTATGAGGTGAAAGTGGAAATACGAAGCCAAAGGAGATGGAGAATGGGGTGGGGTAAGATGGGGTAGCGTTTGCCAGCGGAGCTGACGACAATAGGTTCAAACCACACGTGGGGTTTTGGTATTTTCGGCTTAACCCTTGTTGTCTACCCAGCGGTAAACATGTACCTGATACAGGTCTGGGAAGGTTAAAGGCGGTGGAGGAAAAGGGATGGGCTCCGTCTTCCATCATGCCGTGCTCTGGACATAGTGAACCTCTGACAGTTCACTGCCTCTGCGCCCGACAGGCCATAGAAAATTTTTTTTGTATGACGGGAAAACTTACCTGATATACAAATTTTCAAGCAGGAGGCATACCGGTGAACAGCTGGGCCAGGATGGGGAATGGAGGGAGGGATGGTGAGATAAGATGACGGGGAGGGAAGGGGAAACAGGTGGGAGTGGGCGTAACAGATATTTGAAGGTAGACAAAGAACACGACATTCACTTACTGATGACCAAGGGAAGAAATGCGGTGATGGGATGGAATGAGCGTGGATGACGCGTGTGTCTTCCACCCAGTGTCGATGGCAAATAGCTTTGTTCACGAACTGTTCTAGATAATCAACATGAATTTACTGGATTTAAACCTCAAAACGTTAGTTCTAAACGAAAATGCATCCAGCAGTATCTCATCTAGAAACTAACAACTAACCAGCCAGCCAACCAACCAAATAACCAACCAACCAGCCAGCCAAGCCAACACAACATCAACCCAATCCACTAATAAAACCAGTAAGTAAGCCAGCATATAATGAGTAAACCAGCCACTCAACCAGCCAACCAACAAAAGTGGGACCAGGAAAATGACACCAGACACACAAGAAGCAGCAAATCTGGATGGATCATTTTGGCATGAAAACAGATCACTCGTGAGGAATCATGGGCGGTTTAAAAGACCTGCATTTTAAACTACATCAAGGCGGCTGCTGTTTCCTTTCCATTGCGGCAAAAGTATCCAGGATGCAAATGGACCCACTAGCACCTTTCGTTTCCTCAACTACAGTAGCGACAGGCTCAACATACAAAAAAAAGAAAGCTCTCTCCTCTTCGCCTTTCCTCAAAAGAAGATACTTCGCTGTCTGAAAGAGCTTGAGCAGAAGCCACATTTCTGTTCATGAACCCACCCATCCTATCCCTGTTTTGGCAAAAATGAAAACGGGGGATGGGATGTCATTCTGGAGTTTAAAAAACAAACAACAACAACGAAGGGGAGGAAAAATTAGGAGTAGGGCGCGTGACACTCTGAGACTGAAATTTTCCATGTCGGAAGCTTGGCAGTGGGAGGTTGGGATAAGGTAATACGTGGGAATGGATATATGAATGAAGAAAAACGTGTGAGGAAAGAGGAGAGATGTGGGGAAGGGACGTGACGGAAAGAATATAGACAGACATGTACGACCAATAGTACATGACATTCTTTTGTTGACGACCAGAGGAGGAACGATGATGAAGAGAAGGGAGAGGAGCGGATGACTATGTGTCTTTCATCCACTTTATTCTCCTGAGAACCTAATGTTTCGTCTGACATCCAGGTTCTTTCTTCTGTCTCTCGTCGATTTCACTGCTCGTTGTTAATGGCTACCCTTCATCCACGGTCTTCATGGAAGAGCTAGTAAATAGCCTCTCTTTGAAGAAAAGTCCCTGGTGAAATTTCTGTTCTAAACTGAAAGGCATCTTATGTTATCTCCACAACAGAAAAAAAGGGGGAAAAAACCAGACATCAACCACACAACCAGTCAATCAGCCAGTCAAGCAACTAACCAGCCAGCCAGTCGGCCAAGTAATGAACCCGCCAACAAACCCATCAAACAGTCTACCGATCAGCCAGTCAATCAATCAGCCAACTAACCAACAAACCAGCCAGACAACCAGTTAAATAACAAACAACCAAACAACCAGCCATCTAACCATCCAGCCAACTAACCAGCCCGCAGCCAACCAACCAACCAACGAATCAGCCGACTGGCAGAATTACGTCGTCTTCCCACCAATCAGACAGACAAAAAAATTCAGATAAGATGAAATATTTCGGCATGAAAACAGCTCGTTCCAAGGGATCAAAGGTAGTTGAAAGCTTTGCGTTTTAAACTCCATCAAGACGGCTGCTCGCGCCGACCCCCTGCCGCAAAAACAGCCAGGATGGAAATGGATCCATTAGACTTTGGGCTTCCTGCACTCACGCTCTCACGCTCGACAAGCAAAAAAGTAGACCCAACTTCTTTGCCTCCACCTCAAAAGTGGGTTCTCCACTGTGTTTTCTGTCCTGGTTAAAACACTGCACACATGCGTATTTCTATCCATGGTTCCATCTATGTGTATTTCGGCTCTCACCTCCAAACAGAATGGAGGCTTAAATTGAATGGTTGAGGGTGTAACGTGGAAGTGGAGATATGAATAAGAATAGAGAGTAGGCGTGGGGTGGTTGATGTCGAAGTAACACATCTCAAACTGCTATTTTCATGCGAGAGGCTTTTCACGGGTGGTTTGGTGATAGGTTACAGAAATGCGAGGATGGATAATGTTGAGAAAAGAGAGACAGGGGGGTGCGAGGTGGAGAGAATTTGAGAGGTGGGTATGGAGGAGTGTGGAGAGAAGACACAGGACAAGAGCGGACAAATAGAGTAGAAAGTACAAGACGTCACTGATTGATGACTACGGGACGGACGATGATGAAGGAGAGTGCACAGGAGAATGGGCGAATCTTAAATCTCCCACCCTGGTAACCTCTGGAGTCCCTACTGTTTCATCTGGCCTCCATGGGTCCTCTGTCAATCTGCCTGTGTCTGTCTCATCAATCACCCGTATTACAACGGAGTCAGATTGGATCTTGTTTTAGGGCTTTCCGTCTTCCTCCTCCGCTGTGACGTGCAAGAGCGCGCTAGAAGGGAGCGGTACGCTTCGCTTTCGTCGCAGTAAGGCATGTAGCAAAGAGGCCAAGGCATACATAGAGTCTATGAATCCTCTAGTCGACAGACACATAGATACGATGTGCTCTCTCTCTCTCTCTCTCTCTCTCTCTCTCTCTCCTCTCTCTCTCTCTCTCTCCTCTCTCTCTCTCTCTCTCCAGCTTATACAGAAGCTCTCTCAAACTAATTCTTCTTAAATCCTCTTCTCTTGTCCCTTATGATTACAAACAATCAGATATTCTCCCCTTCAGCCTGAATTGTCGTTACAGCAAAGCTGTTTTCATGTTTAAAATCATGAACAATTTAACGCCTGCTTATCTCAACAAACATGTTTTCATCACTGATGTTCGTAACAAACGTAATATCCGCATTCCTCTCCCAAGAATTGTTTTGTTCATGTCCTCCCTCATTTATTCTGGAGGTAAATTATGGGATGATATACATGACCACATTAAATGCCAACCAAGCTTACTGTCATTTAGGAAGGCATACCACATGCATTTACTAGAACAATGTTAGCTCTAATCATGTGGAATAACAGTCTTGCATAACATCAGCATCATGGGTCCTCTTTAACTATGCAGGTTCATGCAACTTGAATTGATGATTTACTTGTGCTGTAAGTATTTGGTGGTTTAAGATGGTGTTTGTGTGGAGGAGCTGAGCATTTGGATATGGTTTTGTACACGTATATGCGCTTTTGAGTGTGTGTGTGTGTGTGTGTGTGTGTGTGTGTGTGTGTGTGTGTGTGAGAGAGAGAGGTGTGTGTGTGTGTGTGTGTGTGTGTGTGTGTGTGTGTTGTGTGTGTGTGCCAGTTTGTCTGTGTGTTGAGTGTCTGTGTGTGTAGGTATGTATATGAGTGAGTGTGTGGGTCTCTCTCTCTCTCTCTCTCTCTCTCTCTCTCTCTCTCTCTCTCTGTGGTATTTCTTTTTTCTTACTTGAATCTAGATTTATTCGGAATTATGAAATATATTTGATTTACTCATGCTTCGTCTAAATTAGCTTGTTAGTTGTTTCCTTCTATGTATAATACATATGGTCATTTAATATTGTTTGTTGATTTTTTGTTTGAGTTTGTTGGTTTTTTAGCTTTGAGGGCATGTGTAAAAATGCTATCA
>CM031606.1:40309450-40319450 GCA_018398815.1 Conus ventricosus
TCTGTCTCTCTCTCTCTCTCTCTCTCTTAAAAATAGCCTATTCGCATTATTCCCTGTCTCCCCCCAAACCCATTTAGCAGCTAACCAACAAAAAAGAAATGAACATTTTCTGTCTACCAGACGAATGAAAACACCACAGCAACACGATGCTAAAATGGCCAAACAAGAGCAGATCAAACATTTATGTATGCAAACTGAACAGCGGTAACAGATCACAAAGCAGTTCAAACAGCAAGTTCTTTTATTTAAACCTGATGGCTTCCTCGCTGCATCATAGAAATCGATCCACGATGTCTGCACACGCTTTAAAACCCATTACACTGGCCGCTTCACTCTGAATCAATCCTCCCCCCCCCCTGCCCCCCCCCCTCTCTCTCTCTCTCTCTCTCTCTCTCTCTCTCCCCCGCCCCGCCGCACAACGTCCGTTACGGCAATGGTTCCGTGGGCGCTTTTGGCTTCCTCGGCTGCAGCTGCACTCACGCTCTGTTTAAAAAAAAAAAAGAGAGGTGGACCTGGAGGCGCGGTGGAATGGGATGGGATAGAGGGGTTGGGGTGGATGGGGTGGGGTGACTTCCCCACTGCCTTTGTCAAGGGTGGCGTGCAATGCAGTGGCGCAGGTATGCGTGTTTGTCAATACTAAAAAGAATCCATCCATGCTATGGCTGTTGTCTGGAAGTTGTCTGAAAGAAGAAGAACGATGCGCAAGACAATAAGAATTGAAAGACACCGCCCCCCCCAAAAAAAAAAAAATAATAAAAAAAAATAAAAAAAATAAATAAAAAAAAATAAAAAATAAGATAAAATGAAATAAAATAAATAAATAAATAAAAATAAATAAAAAGGAAAAGTGGAAGAAGAAAAATGAGAAGGAAAAAAACCCCTGATTTTGTCAAAGTAGAAGGCAATTTGGAGGAATGGGTCTGGGGATGGAGAAAGGTGGTAAAGTGTGTGTATATATGTGAGTGTGTGTGCATGTGGGGTGTGGGTAGGTGGGTGTGGGTGGAAGGGTGGATGGGAAGAGGGGCTAACGATGAGGAAGAAAGGAAGGTGGAGACGGTGACGTATTGAGACAGAACGGGGGAGGGTGAAGGAGGGAACGAAGATCAGGGAGGAGAGAGATGATGCCTTTCCCATCCACAGTTGTATCTGGAGTGTCTGTGGTTTCCTCTGGGTGGCTGGAGTAATCCACAACTCTTTCCCCTCCTCCTTATTTTCTCTTTCTTTCCCCTTTATCTCTCCCTCTCTGTTGTGTCTTGTGTCTGTCTGTCTGCCTGCCTCTCTGTCTGCTGTCTCTCTGAGGCAAGGTGACAATTTGGACGCTTACCCATCTTGTTCAAATACTGCACTCGTATTTCGTCTCTCCTCTCTCTCTCTCTTCTCTCTCCTCTTCTACCTCTCTCTCTCTCTCTCTCTCTCTCTCTCTCTTTCTCTCTCTTCTCTCTCTCCTTTCTCTCTCTCTATCTTCTCTCTCTCTCCTCTCTCTCTCTCTAACCTCTTCTACTTTCAAATCTACCTCTCACAACAAATAAGAAACTAACAGCACTAAACATACTTTATTTGAATAAACGATTTAAATTCAACAAGGCATCATTTTCTGTATCAAATTTTCACAAATCACATGCATGCTACATTAACTCCCATTTTAGAAAAAGACCACATTTCTAAGCAGCCTCTAAATTCGAATTCACTAAAACTCTTCAAAAAGCATCTTCACAAACATCTCATGTCTCAATGATTTGATTCTCTGGTTAGAAAACAACAAACAACAACAACAACAAACTTCCAGTTGCAAACTCTTCGGGTTGCCGTGCATGACTACACTGTCTGAACACTACTCTATTCAAACGTCACTCCTAACTCCTCACCTGTAGCCTACTCACTCTGTCCTGCTCACAATCCTCTCTCTCTCTCTCTCTTCTCTCTCTCTCTCTCTCTCTCTCTCTCTCTCTCTCTCTCTCCTTTTGTCTGTCTGTTGTCTGTCTGTCTGTCTCTCTGTCTTTCTGTCTGTATGTATGTATTCTCTCTCCTCTCTCTCTCTCTCTCTCTCTCTCTCTATCTCTCTCTCTCTCTCTCTCTCTCTCTTCTCTAAATTTATGTTTCTCTGCCTTGCCTATTGATGGCCGAATTAATACATTATTGAAGAGTCTTATTCGTCAGTATTAAAGTATGACAGTGCTGTCATCTTGATTTTACAGTATGAATGATATGTGTTCAAACGATGTGTACATGACCAGAACAGGACAGATTGTAAGAGCCTAAGCTCAGCCTAAAATCTTCTTCATGATTCTTGTCGATTAAGATTGACCAAACAATCAACCTCTCTCTCTCTCTCTCTCTCTCTCTCTCTTCTCTCTCTCTCTCCTCTCTCTCTCTCTCTCTCTCTCTCTCTTAAGGCAGCTAATTCACTCACACACCTAAACTTTTCCGAACCATTTTTCTTCGAATAAACCAAAGTAAATAACTTATCACAGTTTGCTATCAGAAATATATTTTCTGCATATCATGACTAAACAAAATACAAACGCACAATATCAGAACGTGGCAAAGCAGACAGAAGACCGCATTATTTATGCTAAAAAATGAATCTACGGTAGATTAACATAAAAAAAGCAGTTCTTTAATTTAACCTGATGGCTTTCTCGGCATCATAGAAATCGATCCCGTTGTCCAAAAAACGCTTTAAAACCCATTACATTGGCACGCTTCCTAGCTAACTCCATCCACCCTCCAACCCACCCCGTTGGCAAAAATCCGTTTGCAGTAGATCCTGGTTCTCTGGCTTCCTACCGTTTTAGCAGCTGCGCTTAGATATTTATTTAAACAAAAATGAGTGTGGCGGGTGATGGCTGTGGGGGGGGGGGGGGGGGGGGGGGGGCGTTCCTAATTCCTTTGCAACGTAGTGCAATGCAGTGGTTCAGTATATCTGTTAAAAAAAAACACTGAATAGAACCCCGTTTGTGTTATGGCTGTAGTCTGGACTTGTCTGAAAGAAGAAAATGTAGATACTATTTTTGAATTATTTTTTTTTTTTAAGTGGAGGACAAAAATGTGAAGAAAGATCTGAGTTTGTGTCAAAAAGAAAGACAATTTCACGAAGGAGGGTCTGCCGTCGGAGAGGAGGCGGTAGGTGTGTGTGTGTGTGTTGTGTTTGTGTGTGTCTGTAGTGTGTGTGTGTGTGTGTGTGTGTGTGTGTGAAAGGAGAGAGAGGAGTAGAATGAGAGAGAGAGAGAGAGAGAGGGGAGAGAGATGGTGAGCGGGGGGTGGGTTGAGTACAATGCAAGAGGCGTAGGCGTCGTGGGTGGAGGAGTTTGGCTGCCCTTTACTCTCCAGGAACAACACAAAAATCGTTCGATGTCTTTTGGAATTCACCTGATAGGGAATGAAAGATGCTGATGGTAGGTGGGCGGGAGATTAACATGAATTCAGGGAAGAAAAGGTAGCAGGCGTTAATAATGGGGTTGAGAGCATTGGTTTTGGTCGACAGAAGATAAATGGATGAAATCTTGACCACAATTGATTAACGGGAAGTAAAGAAGACTTCAGAAATTGGTTTTTTTCGTTATTAGGAGGCTTGAGTTTATAAGAAAGAGAAAGTTTTGAAAATGGTTTGAGGGGGGGAAAGTAAAAAAGGGGGGTTTTTAAAAAGAGTTTTTAAATGGAAAAGATTTTTTATTCAAAAAAAGCTAAAATTTTTAAAAAATTTTAAAAAATCCTCCCCCAAAAAAAAATTTCGAACATCGGACAAAAAAAATTTTCCCCCTTTTTTTTTAAAAAAAAAAAAGTGGGGTTTTTTTTTTAGTCCTGCAAAATTTAAAGTTAAAAAACAGGGACCATGGGGAAAAGCCTTGTGCAATTTATTTTAAAATGCAAAAAACCTTCTTTGCAGTAACGAAACTTTAATTTTGGGGGGGAAAAGTTTTGGGGGTAGAATCATGTTAGGCTTTCGGATTTTTCATTTTAGGTAAAAAAAGGATTTGAAGTGGAATTTTGGATAGTGTTTTTTTTGGGGGGGTTGGGTTTGGGTTTTGGGGTTTTTGGGGTTTTTTTGGTTTGGGGGTTTGGGGGGGCCCCGGGCGCTCCCCCGGGGGGTTTTATTGGTGGGGGTTTTTTCCCCCTTTGGCATTTAATTTGAATTTCTGTTTTTTTTTTCATTTTTTTTTGGGAATGGCAAATTTAAAAGCTTTTATCGAAATTTAAATTGAAGGGTTTTTTATTCAAAACTTTCAGGTCGTTTGTGTCAGGCCTTCCCCTTTTTTTCCTTTCCCAAAGGGAAAAAAACCCAATTTTAAAAAAAATTTTTTTTTTTTTAAAAAAATGAAATATCCAAATTTTTTGTTAAAAAAAATTTTTTTAAAACAGCAAAAAAAAAAAGTATAACGGGGCCGAAGTTTTTTATTTTTTTCTTTTAAAAGAATCTAAAAAAACTTCCCTTTTTTAAACCCGAGGCTTTTTCTAAAGAAAGATAAAAAGGAAATTTTTAAAAAAATGGGTTTTATTTCCAAACCCCCCCCCCCCCCCCCCCCCCCCAAAACCCCGTTTTGGGGTAATTAGTTTTTCTTCCCTTGAGCGCGTTACCATTTAAAAAATGGTTGGGGGGGGGGGCAGGGGGGCTTCCCAAACTTTTTCCAATGAAAAAGGTTAAAATAAATTTTTTTTAAAAAATGGGAAAAAACCTTTGTGTTATGGGTTTGCGGAACGTTGAAAAGTGAGAAACTAAAAATTTTTTTAATGGGGGGAAAAAAAATGGAAAAAAATTGGTTGCAAAAAGGAAAAAAATTTTTGAAAAGGGGTTTAAAAGGGGTAAGGGGTTTTGGGGTGTGTGTTGTGTGTGTGGCTGTGTGTGTGTGAAAGAGAGAGAGAGAGAGAGGAGAGAGGGGGGAGAGAGATGGTGAGGCGGGGGGGGGGGGGTACAATTGCAGAGGCGTAGGCGTGTGGTGGAGGAGTTTGGCTGCCTTTACTCTCTCCAGGACAACAACAAAAATCCGTCGATGCTCTTTTGGAATTCACCTGATAGAGGAATGAAAGATGCTGAGGTAGGGATGGGCGGGAGATTAACATGAATTCAGGGGAAGAAAAGGTAGGCGGCTTTAATAATGGGGTTGAGAGCATTGGTTTTGGTCGCAGATAAGGGAATTGAAGCGATGGGATCTTGAAGAGTCTAGCAGTAGACGAGAGAGGAGAAGAAAGAAGGACGGTGTGCACGAAATGGGATTGTCCTGATTAATATAGGAAAAAGAGGGTTGTTAGTATATAAGAAAGAGGACAGAGGGAGGGAGAGGCGGAGGGTGAGGTGGGGGTGGGGTGAGGAGGAGGGCAGTGGGGGCTAGAGAACCAAGGAAGGGGAAGGAGAAGAGAAGGAGGGACTGAAGGAAATGTACCACACAGTCAAAGTGGTATCTTGGTGTCGCCAGAGGCAAGACTAGTTTTTCTGAACCTCTCCGTGTGTCTTCTCCCTTTAAAGAAACGCTAACGGCGAATTAGCCAATCAACTCGCAAAACCATTCAGTAAGACCACCAATGAACTGACTATCCAACCAACTAATCAGGCGAACCATAGTCGCATACCAAACGTTGGATCATACAAGGACAGTAACAAGTCCATGCCAAACAGATCAAAGATTTCCCCCAGCATCACAGATGACCAATGGGTTTAAAGGTCATCAGTTCGTCATAAGAATTAAATTCCAGCATGCTGACTTCCTGCTGCCATACGTGGAGTAGACCCCGAGGCCTTAGAGGTTTAATTTGGGGGGGGGGGGGGGGGGGGGGGGGGGGGGGGGCGGGCTAAACTAATGAGTAATACATCATGTATTGTGTATGGATTACTCCACGAATTCTACAAAGAGAGTGACATTTTCCATAAATGTGACACTAAATGAACTCGTAAAGAATTGTATGTGGCAAGAGCTGCTCAGCCTTCTCTTCTAGAAAAACCCCCAGTTGAATCACAGGACTCTTAAAAGACCATATATCCAAAACGGTTTACTGATTTGGATCTCAAAAGATGTCTTCTGCCGGAATAGACGGCGCAGCATTACCTAAAAATGATCTTACTATCTTGCCTGAAAATCTTACTTACCATTTTGCACAGTTTACATCTTTGAACCACAGACTGCCCATGCAAAGAGGAAGAATACAACGAATCCACTGCATAGAACATTGTGTCAAAAATGCAAAAACTGCCTGTAATCGGTAACGAGTTTCGTTATTTGTGTAAGAGACCATTTTTCACCAGTCAATATTCAGTTTCTGATAAAGTGTGTCAGCAAAACGCCTTACTATTCTAAGATACAATTTCTAGTTTAAAGTGAAATGCTGAAATTTTCTGAAAATAACTAAAAATACTTCTTAAATTGATACTTTAGTATCGGTTACTGCATCGATTTCTGTGCTGTGTTCTCTCTCCATAAACATTGTTTATGAAATCATGCTGTTTAAATGTTTTATTAATCGCTTACGTTTTGATGTTATGTTAATGAATGAGCTGTTTTAAATGAATCCCCTAGGAGTCTTGAAATACAATTCTTTGTGTGCAATTGTCTCCTGTCCACCTGCGCTCAATTCTAAGGAAAAAAGAAAAGGAGAAGAAAAGAAGAAGAAGAATGAATGAAAGAAGAAATGGGGATTTCCAGGTGTCTTTGCCAAGATCTCGTGCAATACTTTACTATTCCCTATGGGCGCGGTTCTTGCCCTATATTGTTTAGTCTTTTCACTATATCCCTTGAATGACGACAAGAATTTCGGAACCATCTTCTGCGGGAGACGCCAAGTCTATTACAGCTGTTCGCCAGCCCAAATAGCTCCATTCTTCAGCACATGTGAAACTGCTTCTCACAGTGAAACTGTGGGATGCTCAACAAACTAGATCACATTTAATGACGACAAATGAACCAAAACCATTGTCAAGTCAGGTCATATTGTTATAGCCAAGGCAACCACGGTAGCCACATCAGGGGTGCAAGAACTTTAAGACGGAACTGTAATACGAATTAAATGCCGACACTGAAAATTCAAATCAAGTGTTGGAACTAGAAAGACTGATGAAAAGTATATTTTACACCTTAGTTTAAGTCAGATCAAGCGAAAAATGAATATTTTTTTTAATCATAGCCAAAAGTACCGTGAAGCAGGTTTGCCTAAAACGAATATAGGTAAGCCAATAGTGTTCCTATTTACCCTGCGTTTATTGTGAAGGCAACTGGGGCATTTATTCTTTCGCCAGGTCAAAAATCGTAGGTCAATCAAATGGACGAAGTGTTATGAATTCTGCAAAACGCATTGCTTGAGGTGAATCAGTAATATTCAAATTTTCCCCTAAGGAACCCCAAAATAAAAAAATTGTAAAAAAATATTTTAAAATTTTATTTTTATTTCTTTAAAACAACCCTTTAATCAAAACCCCTTTACACAAAGGGGCTATGGGAACAGAAATGCAGGGATTCACAGTTTTTTTTTCAAATTTTACTTCAATTTAAAACACTATTTTCCCTTTTTTTTTTTTTTTAAGGGGGTTTTTTTAATGCAAAAAAAAAATGGAAAATTTCCAAATTTGGGGGGTTTTTGTGTAGATATTTTAAAAAATTTTATATTCATTCAAATATAATAAAAACAAAAAAATAAAAAAAAAATTTAAAAAGGGGGAGTTGAACCCACCCCAAGGTCCGATTCGAAAGGGTTCAATTAGTATTGGTTAATTTTTTGGACCCATTTTTTTTTGTTTGTTTTTTAACAAAAAACATTTTCATTAAAAAAAGTTAAAAAAGTTTAGATAAAGTTGAAATGAAGGGAAAAAATTGAGTTTTTTAAAGAATTTAAATGCTTATAAAATTTCCCCCCTTCAAAATCTTTAGTTATTCATTACCTTTTTTAAATTTTTTGGTGGGCCAAAAAAAAATTTTATATATAATAATAATAATAATATAATATATAATATAATAAAATAATAATAATAAAATAATATAATAATAATAATAATAATAATAATAATAATAATAAACGAAGAAGAAGAAGAGGATAATAAGAATAATGATAATAATAGTAATGATGATGATAACGACAACGATAACGACGACGATGATGCTGATAATAATGAATGGTGACGATAAGTAATCATGATGATGATGATAATGGTAACAACAATAACAATAATAATAATGATAATGATTATAATACTAAAAACAACACCTCATCACTATGATGGTGGTGGTGATGATGATGATGATGATGATGATGATGATGATGATGATGATGATGATGATGATGATGATGACGGACGATGATGATGATGATGATATACTATTATTACAATGTCAACAATTCCAGTGATAATTATGATAATAATGACAAAAACATCAACAGTAATAATGGTGGCCACCACACCACAACGACAACATTGACGACATCAAAATTAACTTTTGATAACATTTTTTGCATCATTCAAGGAAACACAAATGTCTAGTGCACAGTTTGAAACTCTTCTGAAAGACGAATGGAGGCTGGATGGTTGGGTGGTAGAGTGGATAGGTGCATTCCGACTGAAAAAAAAAAGTAGTAGGGTACGAAGCACGGGGGTGGGGGGATGAGGCGGTATAGGCGGGATACAGGTAAGAGTGTTTAGGAAAAGAAAGAACATTTTGATTTTGTGAAGGGTGAAGCAGAAACAGCATGGGTGGGGGTATGGCATTGCACGGCATAGTATGAGGAGGGGGGGAAGGGGGGGGGGGAGTGGTGGGTGCTTAGGGTACGGGAGGAAGAAGGTACTGAGAAGGAAATTTATGTGACGAGAGAGAGAGAGAGAGAGAGAGAGAGAGAGAGAAGAGAGAGAGAGAGAGAGAGAGAGAGAGAGAGAGAGAGAGAGGAGAGAGAAGAAGAGAGGAGAGAGAGAGAGGAGAGAGAGAGAGAGAGAGAGAGAGAGAGAGAGGAGAGAGAGAGGAGAGAGAGGAGAGAGGGGGAGAGAGAGGGAGAGAGAGGGAGAGAGAGGGCGACAGGGTGGGAAGGGTAGAAGGGGAAACAGGGGTGATGGATTTCCCACCCAGAGCCGTCTCCTGAGTGCCTATTGTTTCATTTAGCTGGCTGAAGTGCTTCCTCTCATTCTCTCTCTCTCTCTCTCTCTCTCTCTCTCTCTCTCTCTCTCTCTCTTCTCTCTCTCTCTCTCTCTCCTTCTCTCTCTCTGTGTATGTCTGCCTGTCTGTCTCTTTTTCTGTCTCTGTCTATCAGTCTGTCTGTCTGTCTGTCTGTCTCTGGTTCTTGAATCTGTCTTTCTGACTCTCCTCCTTTTTCGGCTGTAAGAAAAAACCCCAGCCATTATACAGTCATTTCGTTGATTCTTCTAAAAGGGCTTTTTTTTTTTTTTACTGTGATTCTTTGCACTTGTTCCTGGAAACATATGAGCCAGAGAGGGGGGGGGGGAGGGAGAGAGAGAGAGAGGGAGGGGAGAGAGAGAGAGAGAGAGAGAGAGAGAGAGAGAGAGAGAGAGAGAGGAGACAAGAGAGGAGAGAGACACAGAGATGAGGGAGAGAGACAACGAGAGAAACAAACTGAGAGAGAGAGAGAGAGAGAGAAGAAGAGACAGAGAGAGAGAGAGAGAGAGAGAGAGAGAGACAGACGACAGAGACAGACAGAGACAGACAGACGGGTAGAGACAGAGACAGTGAGCACTGAGACAGACAGACAGACGGACAGAGAGTCAGGGACAGAGAGACATAGACAGACAGAAAGGCAAACAGACCGAGAGACAGACAGACGGAGAGAGACAGAGATAGAGACAGAGCGACAGAAACTGAGTAGTACAGAGACATACTTTCCTGAAGCATCCTGAAGCACACAGACCTAGCTCGCTCTAAATGTCGGAATTCCTGGCCTCAATAAAACACGATCAGCTCGCTCACCAAAGACGTCAAGGAAAACATGCCAGGAAATCACGTGGAAACAAGAGTCACATGGCGGAACGGAACCGTTAGGCCTTACACATGTTTTACCCTTTTTATACTGTTTCAAGTTT
>CM031606.1:40326950-40334954 GCA_018398815.1 Conus ventricosus
ATCAGAAGAGAAGAGGAAGGGCAACATCCGATGTGCTAAGATCTGCCTTTGAAATCTTTTAGAAGGCTGGAATCAACCACAACAGGTGGGGAGATGATGATACCAGGAAGCATCAGAGTGCTTCATCACCCTCCAAGTCAGGGGCACGAGATCTCTTCTTATTAATGCATAATGCCATTTTACGATGACTTACGCCTGTCTGAGACGACAGCGCGTGGATTTTCGATTGACTTCCATTATACTTTCAAGAGTGGACTCGTGAACCAGAAGTGTTGCATCCATACATTTATGTATTCTACTGGAAATAGCGAAAAAACAATCAGAGCAGGTAGACCTTGTGATTGTAAATACAATGGGTACACGTTGAACAACAACAACAACACAACAACAACAACAACAAAACACACAAGACAACAGCAACAAAAACCTAAACCAGACACCCAATCAGATATGTTTCTTCCGGAAGAGAACTGTCATTTTCCGAACATAAATTCACTGCCTGGCACAGATGAAAATGATGAACCCGCAGGCTAACCAACATCTTCCCCGTCCTCGCTACTCAATGTACAGCCAATCTCCGAACTCCTCTACCCGATCAGATGGCGGCAGAGATTGGCACTCCCGCAGTGGGTAGTGGTATAGGGCCGACTGCGCAGACGCGGGACACCTCACGTGCTAGCAATCGGGGCAATCTGATTGGCAGGCAGCAAACACAGGCACTTAACTCTGCAAATATTGGTTTGTTATCTGGGAAAAGATTGCTAGATGCGCACCGCCGCCAGGCGGACAAGGATCCCACGCCGTGGGGGGGGGGGGGGGGGGGGGGGGGGGGGGGGGGGGGGGGGGGGGGGGGGATACATTTTGCTTTTAAGTGTTTCATGCCCTGTGTCTGTCCTGTCTGTCTGCCCATCTGTTCGCCCATCTGTCTGAGTGGTGAGCGAGGAATAAGTGAGAAAAGGAGTTGGCGGCGTGTATGTGCGTATGCGTGTGTGTGCGTATGTGCCGCACGCGCTCGCGTTGTTAGTGATTTTGTGTGTGTGTTGTGTGTGTGTGCGCGCGTGCGCCTTGTGTGTGTGTTGTGTGTGTGTGTGTGTGTGTTGTGTGTGTGTGTGTGTGTTTGTTGTCGATGTGTATGGCTGTGTTCTGTGCTTTCAGGCTGCCTGTTCGCTAGTCTTCTGTTGCTTGTGGTGTGGTTTTTAAACCAAAAA
The DNA here is from genome assembly GCA_018398815.1 of Conus ventricosus. Taxonomy (NCBI): domain Eukaryota; kingdom Metazoa; phylum Mollusca; class Gastropoda; order Neogastropoda; family Conidae; genus Conus; species Conus ventricosus. The sequence continues at coordinate 40,328,159 of CM031606.1, forward strand.
AACCCCCAAAAACCCCCGGGGAAAAAAAAAATTTTTTAAAACCCCCCTTTTTTTTCCAAAATTTTTTCCCCCAAAATTTAAAATTTTTAAAAAAAAAAAACCCCCCCCGGGGGGCCCCCCTTTTTTTTAAAAAAAAAAAACCCAAAACCCCCCCCAAAAAAAAAAAAGGCACCCCCCTTTAAAAACCCCAAAAACCCCCCCAAAAAAAAGGGGGGAAATTTTCCCCGGGCAAAAAAATTAAAAAAAAAAAAAGGGGGGCCCAACCCCCCCCCCCCCGGGGAACCCCCCGTGGGGGGGGGGGGGGGGGGGGGGGGGGGGGGGGGGGGGGGGGGGGGGGGGGGGGGGGGGGGGGGGAAGGGGGGGGGAAAAAAAAAAACCCATTTTTGTTTTTTTTTTTTTTTGGGGGGTTTTTTTTTTTTTTTTTTTTTTTTTTTTTTTTTGGGGGGGGGGGGGGGGGGGGGGGTTTTTTTTTTTTTTTTTTTTGGGGGGGTTTTGGGGCTTTTTTTTTTTTCCCCTTTTTTCCCCTTTTGGGGGGGTTTTGGTTTCCCCGGAAAGGGGGGGGGGAAAAAAAGGGGTTTGGGGGTTTTTGGCGGGGGCCCGGTGTTTTTTGGGGGGGGGGTGTGGGTTTTTTTTTTTTGTGTTTGTGGGGTTTTTTTTTTGGGTGGGGGGGGGGGTTTTTTTTGGGGGTTTTTGGGTTTTTTTTTTTCCCCTTTTTTTTTTTGGGGTTTTGGGGGGGTTTTTTTGGTTTTGGTTTTTCCCCCGGGGTTTTTTTGGGGGTTTTTTGGGGGGGGGGTTTTTTTTTTTTTTTTTTGGGGGGGGGGGGTTTTTTGGGGGGGGGGGGGGGGGGAAAAAAAAAGGGGGGGGGGGGGGGGAAGGGGGGGGAAAAAAAGGGGGTTTTTTTTTAAAAAAATTTTTTCCCCCCGGCGGGAAAAAAAAAAAAAAATTTTTTAAAAAAAAAAAAAAAAAAGGTTGAATAAACAAAAAAAAGGGGGTTCCCCCCCCCAAAAAAATTAATCAATGGTTTTCTTGTCCATTTTTTTAAAATCTTATTAAACTTCAAAAAGGGCCCACGATATTTACCCCGGAACAATTCCCGAAACAAACGTTTAAAAACAAAGGAAAAAAAACACACCCCCCCATACACAAAAAGACAGACACAGACAGACAGACAGGAGACAGACAACACACACACACACACACAACCCCACACCCACACACACACACACACACACACAGGCGCGCGGGCCCCACACACACACCGTTGATCTCTTCTCACCACACACCTCACTCACTTTCCCTCCTCTTTCTCTCTCTCTCTCCCTCTCTCTCTCTCTCTTTCCCCCACCACACACCCCCCACACACACCCACACACCCCAACACCCCACACCCCCCACACACACCCCGCACGCACTCACGCACGCCGCACGCACGCACCACGCACAACACACACACACACACACACCCCACACCACCCAAAACACAACACGCGCGCGCGCGCCGGGACACATGGCTGATTTTCTTCTCTCCCTCTCGTGTGTGTGTGTGTGTGTGGGGTGGTGTTGGGGTTGTGTGTGTGGTGTGGGGTGTGTGTGGTGGTGCGTGCGTGCGTGGTGCGTGCGTGCGTGCTTGGTGCGTGCGGGCGTGCGTGGGGTGCGTGCGTGCGTGCGTGCGTTTTGCGTGCGTGCGTCGTGCGTGCGGTGGCCCTGCGTGCGTGCGTGGGGTGGTTTTGTGGTGTGTGGGTGTGTGTGTGTAAGTTTTGTGTGTGTGTGTTTTGTGTTTTGGTGTTTTGGTATGTGTTGGGGTTTTGTGTGGTGTGTGTGGAAAAGAGAGAGAGAGAGAGAGAGGGGAGAACCCGACGACAGCAGACCAGACAGAAAAGACCGACAGAAAGACCGACAGACAGGCAGACAGCCCCCCCCGACAGACAGACAGGGTGACGGGAGGGGGCCTTTTCCCGACGGCTTAAATGAGATGGACAGAGGGGGCAAGCAAGAAAAGACCAAAAGTGGGGGGAACCAGAAAATGTTCAAAATCGAAAACAAAAAATGAGGGGCGCCCTGCAACGAAGCTGTAAATGGTTTCCTGCTTCCCACATCACAAGGAAAAGCGCCTGAAACACCTCGAATTTTCCAATTTGTTTTCTGAACATGCAACCCGCGAGGGAAATAAGTAAGAGGAAGCCGATTTAAGAAAAAAAAAAACGGAGGGGAAAGAGAGAAAAAAAAAAAAAAACAAAACCCGAAAAGGAAAATTTTTAGTTTAAAAAGAAAGCAAAAAAATAAAGAAGAAGAGGACCAGAGGAGAAGGAAGACGTAAAAGGGAGAAAAAGAAAAAGAAGAAAACGAAGAAGGGGGAAAAAAAAAAAATAAGAAGAAAGAAAGAAGAAGAAGAAAAGAAAAAGAAAAAAGAAGAAGAAGAAGAAGAAGAAGAAGAAAAAGAAGAAGAAGAAGGGAAAAACCAAAAACAACAACAACAACACAAAAAGAGGGGCAGGAGAAAAAGAATGCGAAGAAAACGAGGGGGGGAAAAAAAGGGGAAAGACTGTTTCGAAAGAAAAAAAATGCAGTAAAATAGTACCCAGTTGCAACAGCAGTGGGGTGGGGTAAAGCTAGTAATGGTAGTAAAAAGCAGCAGCAGCAGCAGCAGCAGCAGCGCAGCAGAATTTGCCCCGTGTATGGGGGTCACCAAAAGGGCGCCACAAGTTGAACACTGAAATACCCCACCTTTATATGCCCGGGGAAAATTTAAAAAATCCAAACCAAAGAAATTTCAAAACACACACACACACACCCCACACCCCCACACACACAAACACACACCAAAAAACACCACACACAAAACACAGAGAGAGAAAATTATCCTACCACCCCACACGCCCCGGGAATAAAGCCACAGCACGAAAATTTAAACCAAAAAAATTGGATATTTCTAAAATTTTGTCCTTTTGTTAAAATCAAAAACAGAAAACGTTAAAAAAAAAAACGAAAGAAGCTAAAGAAAGGGAAAAAATTAAGAACTTTAAAAAAAAAAAAAAAAAAACAAAAGGGGGAACAAAAAAAAGGAAAAACACTAATTTTTTCCCCTTTTTTGAAAGGGAAGGGAAAACGGGCCCCGAAGACGTTTAAGGGGGGGGAAGGGTTTTTAGGGTTTCATCCTGGGAAAAATTTAAAAAAAAAAAACTGATGACCCCCAAAGGCCCAAAAAAACAAAAACAACAAAACAAAAAACAAACAAAAAAACAAAAGAAAAGAAAAAAAAAAACAAAAAAAAAAAAAACAACACAAAAAAAAAATGAGAAAAAAAAAGCGACGTTTGGGAAAGGATTCGAACTCGGGGGTCCCGTAGGGGGGTGTGACGCCGGGAAATGCCACCATTCGCCTCCACTCCTCTGGCACCTTCTCTGACTTATCAGGCAGGTAGGCAGGCAGCACCCCTCCCCGGGCATCATACACGGACAGATCTGCCGATGATGTGATATATGTTTCTTTTTCCCTCCTTCTGTTTTCTTTCATTGGGTTTGTCTGTGATGAAGTAAAAACATTCATACCGGTTGCAACGAACGTATGTCGCAATGTGAGCGTCCGGACAGGCGCATCTTACATCTTCACGTACACAGCAGATACGCGCGGGTGCACATACACAGACAGAGACAGAGAGATAGCGCGTGTGCTCTGTCTTTGTCGGTCAGTCTGCCTGTCGCTGTCTGTCTGTCTCTCTCTCTCTCCTCTCTCTCTCTCTCTCTCTCTCTCTCTCTCTCTCTCTCTCTCCTCTCTCTCTCTCTCTCTCTCTCTCTCTCTCTCACTCACTCTGTTACACGTGTTTCTTTTTCCCAAACTCTCTCCATCTAATACCGCCCACCAAAAAATAAGAATCATGGCGCGCGCGCGCGCAGCGCGCACACACACACACACACACACACACACACACACACACACACACACACACACACACACACACACACACACACACACACACACACACGCGTACCTATATATACATACATACAATTCATACATACATGCATGCATACGTACATTCACACATACATACATACGTATGACGTACGTACATACGCAGGGACGTCCAGAAACATGTACTTAACCAGGGATGGGATAAAAGAAGGGAAGGGGGTCAGAGAGAGAGAGAGAGAGAGAGAGAGAGAGAGAGAGAGAGAGAGAGAGAGAGAGAGAGAGATGAGAAGAGAGAGAGAGAGAGAGAGAGAGAGAGACAAACAGACATACAGACAAAGACAGAGAGATATACAAAGACAGAGAGAGATTTTTTAAAAATGAGACAAAAAAGGGAAACAGTCAGACAACCGACGGACAGACAGGCAGACAGTCAGACAAACAGACGGACGGACTGAAAAAAAACTCAGACAACTGGAGCTTTGGACATAGTGGAAGGGCTCCGACACGACAGAGGAGAAAAAGGAGGAGAGAAATCTAGCCTTCAATCTGACAGACTGCCCGACCTGAGATACACAGGGAGACGTGTTACCAGCAGAAGTCTCGTCGCCCAGGCTGTTGGGGGTGTGGTGGTTACACTTCAAATTGATATCTGTAGCCAGATCCATTTGGTGAAACATGGCTTTCACGTGTACTCTATACAAGCACACACGCTCACACACACACACACACACACACACACACACACACACACACACACACACACACACACACACACGTGTGTGTATGTGTGTGTGTTCAAGCAATAAGCTTTCCTTCTTCGGATCGTATATGCCTTGCAATATACTTCACTTGCGATTTCAATGAGTAGGCCTAATCATTATAACCAGTTTTCAACATACCAACTCCAAACTCTAAGATCTTGAGTCGCCGAACGAAAATCTGGATCTTCCGCTCTAATCAGTCAAATCAGTATTGCTACAAGGCATTGAACTCTGGAGGACAACCAAAGCCCCCCACCCCCACCCTCCCTCACCACCACACCATCCAAAGCACACACACACCTTTATAAACAACTGCCAAAAGTGGATCTTTCACCATCCACTGGCAAGAGAGCAACAGTAACACCGAGCTCTGTCAGAGAACAGATCAGCATCTCGCACGGACAGGAAAAAAAAAGAAAGAAAAAAAAGAAAAAAGAAAGACACGAAAGTTAATGAAAAGAAGAGAAGAGAAAGAAAGACAGAAAAGAAAAGAAGACGAGGCGTATTGGTCATGCGCTCCATAAACCTTCTACCCGGAACAAGTATCACAATACAGGTCTTCTTCACTCGGAACGCCCAAGGCCAGAAGAAAGGGAGACCATCCAAAGAAAACCTGCAGCGTGGACCTTCAGGCGGATGAAATACACCTGGAACCGCAGGGAAGGCGACCTCTGAAAGAGGTTCTCTGGCAGAGCGTTGTTAGCGGCCTGTATCTCAAAATGGTGAACGGGTCACACGAAAACACAGCCAGCTATGTCTTGGAAGAAAAAACAAGAAAAAACGAGTTCACGGGTGTTATTTTGCGGTGATAAAAGGCATGCCGGAGAACAAGACCTCCAGCAAGGGCGAACAGGTCATGAACTCACACACCCTGATCTGAATCTGCAGCATGGATCGGTACCAAAATGAAGTAAGTTCCTCCTTGTCCCGCGCGTTCCCTCTCTTCTCCAGATTTCCTTCAAATTCATTCAATCTTTTTTTGTATGTAATCTTGCTGACAGAGAGACAGACAGACAGACACAGACAGACAGACAGACAGACAGGGAGACAGACAGACAGGGAGACAGACAGGGAGGAGACAGACAGGGAGGGAGACAGACAGACAGACAGACAGGGAGACAGACAGACAGGGAGACAGAGACAGGGAGACAGACAGACAACAAGAGACAGACAGACACACAGACAGACAGACAGACAGGGAGACAGACAGACAGACAGGGAGACAGACAGACAGGGAGACAGACAGACATGCAGACAGACAGACACAAAGACAGACACACAGACAGACACCACAGACAGCTAGTATGCGGGGATAGTGATATAACCTCTAAAGCAGAGATGAAAAATACAACCTGTTTTCTACCAAGAAACCGTACTTTGCAGAAGGGGACAGCGTGGACGGATCACATCATGGATTGCATTTTTTAAAGGTGCATTTGGTTTGAGGGATTTTAAACTAAACATGGGGGAGGGAAGGAAGGAGGGAGGGGGAGAGAGAGGGGGACAGGAGAGAGAGAGAGGGAGAGAGAGAGAGAGAGAGAGAGGAGAGAGAGAGAGAGAGAGAGAGAGAGAGAGAAGAGAGACACACACAGACCACAGACAGACGGACAGACAGAGAGACTGAGAGATAGATAGAGAGACAGAGAAAGAGATAGAAGGGTGGGGGGGAAGAAACAGATATATAAGGGAACAACCACACAAACTGTACAAACACACAGAGAGAAATAGCCATATATACATATAAAGTGGAGAAAAAAAAATCAAGAACAGACAGAAAGGCAGACAGAGACATCACAATCACACACAAAAAAAACGAATGAGACAGACCGATAGACAGACAGAGAGAGACAGACCAACAGACATAGAGAGAAATGGGGGGGGGGGGGGGGAGGGAGGAGAAACAGACACGTAAAGGAACGACCACTCAGACTACAGAAACACACCCACAGAAGCAGCCACACAGAGCGAAAACATCAGAGACAGACAAACAGAAAGGCAGACAGAGAGATCACAAACACACATACACACACAAAAAAGACGAATCGAGAATCGCAAAAACAGAAGAGAGATGTAGAAACTTGGGAAAAACAAATCTTCCCCAATCGACAGAACGCCACAAGCAC
>CM031606.1:40335954-40338454 GCA_018398815.1 Conus ventricosus
CGTGACAATGCGATGCGGGCAGCAGCCTTTTCTTTAGCCCTTCTTGTCATAAACCCGATGAAGACGGGCAGGAAGCGGCCACAAACACATCGAAGTGGATGGCAGCAGACGGCATGGCTGATCAGACACCTGTCTGCAGAATCTGGGGGTACAATTCTGTCCTTGGCCGCCACAATCAGCAGTGATTGTCAGAGGTCAAAACAAAGCGTCCTGACAATATTCCGCAGTTCACTGTTCCCCCGAGTGAGAGAGAGAGAGAGAGAGAGAGAGAAAGTCTGAGTCTGTGTGTATTTACAAGACTGTTTTAAATAAAATGACTATTTCTTTAACTAGACATACCCGAAGAATTAGTGGTACTGGAAACGATTTCTATCATACGTAAGAAAAGCACACGCAAAAAACAAACAAACAAACAAATAAGCAAATGAGCTGGGTCGTAAACAAAGCAAACAAACAAACTCAGCTGAGATGTTGTTTCAAAAGCTTTCCTACATCACATTAAGGCAATTGCCAAGCTGTTTTTTTTTTCTCTCTGTCTACTTGTGGACTGGTTCGAAAACATCCAGAAGAGGCTCATGAGTCGCTCTGTCTGCGGTTTTAGATAGCATCCTAGGAAAAAGGAACCTTGTTTTCTTTAGACTGCGTGGTATGCTGATTAGAAAGACAGCACAATTTTTTTATGTTTTAAATCTGTTAGTAAACCTACGATGCCGCAACTATGTTTCCATCTTATCTAAAGCAAGCAAACGCGCGCAAGCACGCACATGCATTCATACACATGCATGTTTTTCTCTCTCTCTCTCTCTCTCTCTCTCTCTTCTCTCTCTCTCTCCCTTTTCTCCTCCCTCTCTCCCTCCCCCCTCCCCCCCCCTCCCCTCCCCCCCCCCCCCCCCTCTCTCTCTCTCTCTCTCTCTCTCCTCTCTCTCTCTCTCTCTCTCTCTCTCTCTCTCTCTCTTCATCCCCGTGATAATTACACATCCGTCATTTTACTCATATATACAGGAAAACTAATAGTCACCCTTTATTCGGTTTTCCTTGGTTCATTCCTTTCCTCTTTTCTTTCTTTCCTTTTAATTTTCATTCTTTTTCCCTTCCTGTTTTCTGGCATTATTCACTTTCTTTTATCTTTCTTTTCGTCTTTCTTTCTTCCAGCTTTCGTTGTTGTTGTTTTTTTTCTTCACTTCCGTCTATCTTTTTGCTCTTTCTCACTTTCTCTTTTCATCACTTCCTTCCTTCCTTCCTTCTTTCTTTCTTCCTTCATCCTTTTTCTTCATTTTCTTCACTTCGACAATTTCCCCACTTCTTTTTGTCTTTTCGAGTAAATTCCTCCTTTCCTTCCTTCCTTCTTCTCTCCTTCTCTCTCTCTCTCTCTCTCTCTCTCTCTCTCTCTCTCTCTCTCTCTCTCTCTTTCTCTACTTCTCTCCATCCTACTTTCTTTCGTTGCTTCTCTCTTTTTTTAATCTTCCGAATGTTTCCCCCTTTCTCCTCTTTTCCCTTTTCTTTTCCTTTCTGTCCTCCTTTTTATTCTCATGAAAGTGGAGATGAAATACATAAAATGAGGTCATCACGACAGCAAGGCCTGACGGGCAACAGAAGTCCAGACTCTTTTTATATTGATCAGTGATAATAGTTAGAATAACAAAATATGATTCTCTGCTAGAGTTCCATTGTCGTCAGAAACTACAAGGCTGTCTACTCTATCTGACAAAATGTATCCTGGCGTCAACCAGGCCCGAGAGACACGGATACCTGCAGTGTTGATCAGCAAATTTGATAAAAACTTTCTGAGACGCATCCTTTAAGTGGAAGAAAAACTCGGCTGTGTGGCTCCAAGTCTTCCCGTTTTAGTCTATGGCACTGTCAACTCAGGGAAGGAATTTACCGGAGCCGAAACGTCTACAAATAAATGCTTCGGAATGGAATGGAGTTGAAACCCACGAACTCCTGGATCTTAACTCTACGACGCTAACCTCAGTGGTTCCTCCGCCTCCCCTCCCCCTTCTTTTTTCTTTGTTTTCTTTCTTTGTTTCTTTCGGCGTTTTATTCTATTTTACTTTATTCTCAGGCCATTTTCTTTTTCTTCCCCCATCTCTGTTCTCCGCGGGTAAACACACTCTACACTTCTCCCACCTGGCGGATGGCGCGCAACAAAAACACCGGGCAGAGACATTCAAGACAGGCCGAAAACCTATCCTTCCAATAAAAAAATGTCTGTCTGTCTGTCTCTCGTGCCCCTGTCTCTGTCTTTGTCTGTCTGCCTCTGCCTCTGTTTGTCTCTCTGTTTCTGTATCCGTTTAACTTGCCCTGTCTCTGTCTGTCTGTCTGTGCCTGTTTCTGTCTGTCTACCTGTCTTTCTCTCTCACCTTTTGACTGACTATTTGTCTGTCTGTCTCTCTCTCTCTCTCATTGAAATGAGACAGAATTACACAAAAGTAGGTATGCGAACAGTCTGAGACTGATTCAAAGAGGGAATGGTTCAGAATCACATTTTGCAGCGTCC
>CM031606.1:40340954-40343454 GCA_018398815.1 Conus ventricosus
ACATTAATTCGTTTTCTGGCCACATTCCGTCTTCAGCAGCAAAGAGTTCCGTGGAAAATCGGTCTGGTCGTTTTTGTGGTAATCTTGCTGACAGAAAAACAAACAAAGCAGCCGCCGCGAATGAAAACATAACCTTCTGGAGGAGAGTAAGGGAAAGAAAGGCCAAGAAGAGGAGGAGGAGGAGGAGGAGGAGGAGAAAGAAGGCGGAGACATCGTTTGATAAAGGCTCAAATTTCACACACAATTACCCGCACAAACTGCTAGGCTAGGCAGAAACCAAAAAGTTTCACTTTAACCCCACCCCTACTCCCACCCCCAACGTCTAGCCTCCTCCACCTCCTCTACCCCTCGCCTTCTATTCTCCTCCCCCCCCCCCCCCCCCCACTTTAAAATAAGAAAAAAGGGGGTGGGGGGTGGGAGGGACGAAGAAAAGGGACGGAAAAGAACTAGCTCGTTCTATGATTCATGACCTCTGGCAGAAAAAAAAAAAGAAGTATGGGATCGAGAGGAGAAGGAGGTGCAAGGGACGGAGGTAGGGGGAAAGGGAATTAGGGGATGGGGGGGGGGGGGGGGGGGTAAAGAAGCCTGGTAGTTGACATATTTGATCTGAGAAAAAAAGGAGTCGAACATAACATTCGCATGCGCAACAGATTTAGTTTGAATGCAGGGGTAGAGCCGTCCGTATTTTCTGGCGCGGCTAACACTTCGAGTAATATTGTCAGGGAGGTTTCCATCAACATTAAAACATCTGACAGGGGGCCTGAAAGGGACATTATTTCTCCTTTTTGTTTATGTCCTTCTTCTTCTTCTTCTTCTTCTTCTTCTCTTCTTTCTTCTTCTCCTCCTCCTCCTTCTCCTCCTCCTCTACTTTGTTTTCTACTTCTCTTTTTTTTTTTTTTTTTTTTTGTTCTTAGTGGTGGTGGTGGTAGTATTTTTGTTGTTGTTGGCAGTGGTGCTGGTGATGTATTTTTTTATTGTTGTTGTTGTTGTTGTTCTTCTTCTTGCCTTGTAATGATCTTTTATCCTGTTTTGCACAAGAGTGCATCATACATATTCAAACATACAAATAGACACACTGATCAACCGACCGACTGATCGACCTACCGACAGACAGACAGACAGACAGACGCGCGCCAAAGCACACACACACACACACACACACACACACACACACACACACACACACACACACACACACACACACACGAGCAAGCACGCATACACAGTACGTGCACGTGCTCGCACGTACACATGCATGCACACACACGCGCACGTACACATGCATGCACACACACGCGCACGCACACACACGCGCACGTGCACACACACACACACACACACACACACACACACACACACACACACACACACACACACACTCACACACACACACACACACACACGCACGCACGCACGCGCGCGTTGAAACATGGGTTGAATTCACGTAGGTTTAAACATCGGTTATGTGTGAGCATGCCAGTGTGTGTGACGTGCGTGTTTGTGTAAACGCGTGCGTACCTCTGCGTCCGGTCGGGCGCGCGTGTGTGTGTGTGTGTTGTGTGTGTGTGTGTGTGTGCGGTTCCGTGCGTGCGTTCGTGTGTGTAAGTACTAAACACTTTGTCGTTCCACCAGATATAGAACGAAACTACAGTAACAATCACTGCTATATAAATCGATACAGTTACAGCACACGACACTCTAGCGCAGCGACCGCACTGTTGTTAAGGTGAGCTCAAATTTCGACATCATTTGCTCTGGTATACGAGTAGACCTGAGTTTATGGGGAGGAATACCATTTCCTTGAAAAGAAGGATGATCATAGTTTTCAAATAATTCTACCCAAATACAGTTAAAAAATGGCTGAGTTTGTACAAATCAAAGTTCGTCGTATTCGAGTTCCTTCTAATCAGTGTCGTTGTATTTCTATTTATCAAAACACACGCACGCACGCACGCACGCACGCACGCACTCACACACATGCGCGCACGCGTAAAAGATGTCTGTATAAGAACGAGCATGGAAACATTTTGTATGGTAAGGTAAAGCTGTATTTTCGATACTGGGCCTAGAGCAATACCTTCGTTTAAAAGGAAAATGACGGTTGACTTTTCTGTCTGCTCTTCAAATCGTACAAACCGTCAACTCGTAAGTAACTGCCATATATAATATATATATATATATATATATATATATATATATATATATATATATATATATATATATATATATATATATATATATATATAATCGTGGTTTTGCCCAAAGCAACTTTTTCTAAAAGGCAGACCATTATTATATTAATTATAGATAGCAGTACGCTAAATTGTGTGTCTCTTTGTTCAACAAACCAGAGTGCTCCTAATAGTTATTTTGATTACACCCTACGGTATGTGCAGGCCTTTGTGAATCTTCGTTCGCAAGGAAACGATCACTTTTCTTCTCAAGCGGAGAAAGACGAAGTGTGTGTGTGTGTGTGTGTGTGTGTGTGTGTACGCGCGCG
>CM031606.1:40349738-40354738 GCA_018398815.1 Conus ventricosus
CTCTCTCTCTCTCTCTCTCTCTCTCTCTCTCTCTGTCTCTCTCGCTATCTCTCTCTCTCTCTCTTTCTTTCTCTCCGTCTCTGTTGCTGTCTGTCTCTGTCTCTCTCTGTCTCTGTTCTCTTCTCTCTCTCTCTCTCTCTCTCTCTCCCCCGCCCCCTCCAATATTCTATCTACTGGTGTATCTGTCTGTCTGTGTATATGCATGTCTGTATAAAACTGTAAATGAGAAGGTATGGATGGCGCGCGCACGCGTGTATGTCTGTGTGTGTCCCTGTCTCTCTATGGCCCTCTCTGTCTGTCTATGTCCGTCTGTCTGTCTGTCTGTCTGTCTCTCTGAATTTTTACACGCATCCATGGATGTATGTATGTATGTATGTATGTGTATGTATGTATGTATGTATGTATTTTTTTTTAAATGACTGGTGAGTTGATTTTAACGTGGTGGACAGGCCTGATGTGGCCCTTTGCGGTCGGCTGGGCTATAAGCATCATTATCTTATCTTATCTTATGTATGTATGTATGTATGTATGTATGTATGTATGTATGTATGTATGTATTATGTATGTATTATGTTGTATCTGCTGCTGTCTATCTGTCTGTCTCTTTGTCTGTCTGTCTATGTGTATATATATCTTCCACTCTCTCTCGTTCTCTCTCTCTCTCTTTCTCTCCCCCCCCCCCCCCTTAATTATATATGCATGTACCTGTGTGTCTGTATGCATGCATGCATGTATGTGTGCATTAAGTGTTTTCCGAGTCGCTTTTTTCCTCTGGTTTCAGAGACATGCTTTCAAGCTTTTGAGCTTTCGTGCAAATCACATTAGACTAACTATGTGGAATTCAATCTACATTTATTTATTTATTTATATATCAGTTGATTCATTTTTCTTCCTTGGAGGTTCAATGTTGCGCGTCAACTACAAAGATGGTGCTGGAAATCAACCCCCCCCCCCCCCCTCGACGAAAGTGGAGGAGAGGCGCTGTTTGATGTCAGCAGAGTATTCCCTGATTCATATGTGGTTTTTTTTTCTTTATGTTTTGTCGACGTGTGTCTGATGGGTCGAATTAGGCTGTGAACGAGAAATGGAATCGAGCTGGAGAATCTGATTTGGGGGATATTGGAGGGCTTCCTTCCTCCCATTTTCATTCCCATTTATTCCTTTCCACAATGAGAGGTAGCCCCCCCCCCCCCCCACCACACACACACACACACGCGCGCGCGTACGCACGCGCACACACACACACACACACACACACACACACACACACACACACCACACACACCGATCTCCATCTCCTTTCCCTATCCATTCCACCCACATAAACCCCCTCCTTCTCCCCCGCAAATCTTATCCATACACCGCACAATCACCACCCCCAGTTCTGCCCCCACCCCCTTAAAAAAATTCCTCTGAAAAAGACTTGACAACAGCGGTCGACGCGCGCCGCCAGTGGATCAAGATAGATCGTCTGCGAGACAGGACCTTCTGCTTCGTCGGAGATAAGAAGGAAAGAAACAAAAAGAAACAAAGAAAGAAAGAAGAAGGGGTGGGGAGGGGCTTTTCAGAGGGGCGATAATTGAGTCTGAGCAAATGAGTGACAATAGGCCCTGCGCGCGGCCATCTTGCCTTCACCTCCACTCTAACCCGGAAGAGAAAAGAGGGGGGGGGGGGGGGGGGGGGGGGGGGAGGGGAGAGGGGAGTGCTGGGAAAAGATTTGTTGCCCTTACTCTCTTGTCTCCGTTCATTGTTTCTGCCATCAATAACCAACGCAGTATACTAGAGAGTGAGCGCGGCCGCTACTTTGACTTTCTTGTCATTACAGTGGAGGAGGAGGAGGAAGAAGAGGAGGAGGAGGAGAAGGGGCGCAAGGTCTGTTGGTGCCCATATGGTCGCCGGCCCATAATGTTCCGACCATCTACGTGTATAGAATGATGTGAGGGTTTAAAAACCCCTTTTTGTAACAGTCCGTGAGATATGACAGAAGAAAAGACCTTTTCTAGTCCTTAAGCTTCTTAAGTAGCGATTTAATCCGAAGGGAACAGACTGTGTAATACCAACTGTAGGGATAGCCCCAAAGCTGCTCAGTACTGACTGATTTGTTTCCCGTCTATAGAGATCGTCCACGGGCAGGTCAGTGGCCATCTGTGTTCCTCACCTACGTAGATTAGGAAAGGTGGAACATAATTATGCACATTTAAATGCGTCTCCCTTTTTTTTTTTTAACAGGAAAGAGGACAAGCGTAACTCGGCAATAACTTATCTTCCATTCTAGTAGGGAGAGTCCAAACGTCGAAGATTGAAAATCTGAGCAGAGAGAGAGAGAGAGAGAGAGAGAGAGGAGAGAGGCATATACTGTACTTTTCCTGAAGGCAGCTTGTGAGTACAACGTAGAACGCAATTTCTCTCTCTCTCTCTCTCTCTCTTTTTCTCTCTCTCTCTCTCTCTCTCTCTCTCTCCTCCCACACACACCACACACACACACCACACACACACACACACCACACATACGCGCACGCGTGCCTTCACACACGCACAACACACACACACACACACACCACACACACACACACACACACACACACACACGCGCGCGCGCGCGCGCGCGCGCGCGCGCGGCACACACGCACACTTATCTTTATCTCCCTCTATCTATTTGTGTGTGTGTGTGTGTGTGTGTGTGTGTGTGTGTGTGTGTGTGTGTGTGTGTGTTTTGAGGTAATGGGGGGGGGGGGGGGGGGAGGAGGAGGATGAGGATGAAGAGGAAGACAAGAATGGCGAGGAGGGTGTGTGTGTGTGTGTGTGTGTGTGTGTGTGTGTGTGTGTGTGGTGTGTGGTGTGTGTGTGGTGCGTGCGTGCGTGTGCGTGCGTGGTGCGTGGTGGTGGTGCGTGTGCGTGCGTGGTGCGTGCGTGGTCGTGTGTGTGTGTGTGTGTGTGTGTGTGTGTGTGTGTGTGTGTGGTGTGTGTGTGTGTGTGTGTGTGTGTGTGTGTGTGTGTGTGTGTGTGTGTGTGTGTGTGTGTGTGTGTGTGTGTGTGTGTGTGTGTGTGTGTGTGTGTGTGTGTGTGTGTGTGTGTGTGTGTGCGTGTGTGCGCAGCATTGCCTGACGAAACAAGTATGGGCGAAATATGGAGAATATAATAAAAATAAAAGTAACAAAGTAAAAACTAGGAAAGTCAATTGATTGATTCTCTTCTCTCTCTCTCTCTCTCTCTCTATTACTATGAATACATACATACATGCATGCATACATGCATGCATACATACACGCATACATACACGCATACATACATGCACCACATACATACATATATACATACGTGTGTGTGTGTGTGTGTGTGTGTGTGTGTGTGTGTGTGTGTGTGTGTGTGTGTGTGCATGCATGTATAAATTTATCAGTCGACATTTGCAAGTGTATTCTTGTTAACGGATTATGTGATCGTGACAAAGAAAAAAAGAGAGAGAAATGTTCATCCATACCGAAATTGAACTGAACGCTATCATATGCATCACAATACAACAAAAAATAGTAAGACTAAACACAACTCTTGTTATCTATGTAAAGATACAACAAAAAGCTATTATCTAGATACGAACATGCAACAGAAGGCTATTATCTATCGAAATTAAAATACAAAATGCAATATGGAGATTGGACAGAACACTGTGTTGAGAGACAGAACAAAGCTATCTATTACACGATGCAGAACACTATCATGTTTGCTATGATACAACAGAAAGATATATACAGCAGAGCTGACCACTCAGACTGTTCCATATCTTTTGATCTCCCTTGCATCCTTAAATGGATCCTCAAGCATAGGCTCAAAGATTGCCCCTACATTTTATGCTGCCTACATAATGTTTTTAGTTTTTCAGCAACTTTTTTTCCTCTCCACAGTTTCGTTTTGTTTCATTTTACTACCCTTCGCTGACTGCTTTGGGGGTGATGTTGGATTCTTTTATGAACCTTTGGTGGTGAAACACCACAGAGTTATGGACTGTGGTGTGTCTCTATTTGACGCCAAGAGCACACACACAATCAGCCTTGTTTCCATGATGAGTCCGATCCAGCGGACGAAAGGCCTAGGAACAGGCCATACCAATAGACATATCTTTGGGAGGCATTGCGATGCAGCTAGCGAAGGGTTTTCCACATTTAAATTATACTGTCTTAATTTCATGTTCCCATTTTCTTCACCTTCAACCTGCTTCTTTTTTTTTTAAAGTTCAAATATTTGCCAAGCCATTACTATAATGACGGAAGAATTGTTAACCTGCGCTTGTTTTCCCCACTGCATAACTGTTCGGCAGTATATATATATATATATATATTTGCAGAGAAAAAAAAAACCGCTATAATCTGTGCTAGTAAGCAACAGGACGTCGTTGATCTCTGCCTTCAGATCGAACAGAACGCCATCATCCCGTCTCTACTAAGATACAACAGACAGAACACGACCCACAGCCTCCTTACCGAGCTCTTCAACCAGCAGCAGTCGGAAGGAAACCATCTGTTCGCGCAGCCTCGCGGATGCCGACGACGTTACTGTACTCACCTGTCCACCGGGAGCATGCAATAGCCTGAAGTGCTGAACGGTCAGGGAGCAAAGTGGTGGGAGTGGGAGGAGTGGGCCAAGGATAAACACAAGCGCTTAGTGTGTATGTATGATGAGGGAGGGGGGGGTTGCTATTCTGGATAATTCTTCCGTGGTTATTTCAGGATGCTCAGAACACACGTGAGGGATCGGCCAATCATACCTGCAGTGAGTAGGGAGGGGGGGGGGGGGGTCAGAACGGAGAAGGAATGTGAGGACAAACACTTTGTATCTAGGCAAGAAGGTTGGGTAGGATTGGATTGTAGCGGATTTTGTTGTTGATAATATGAACAATGTTTGAGATGAAAAAACAACAAAACAACAACAACAACAAAAAACCGATGGAACACGGAAGAAACAACTTTTGACCACATGCAACAAGACACTGTGTTTAGAAACACGTG
>CM031606.1:40362238-40370787 GCA_018398815.1 Conus ventricosus
CTGCATCGTTTATCAGCATTACACTTTTTTTTCCTCGGTACGTATGTATAGTCAGGCTAATGTCTACGCATAGGTCAGTCATGAGTATCAAAAAGAAGTAACTTTACTTCATTTTGAAGCTGATAATTGGGAAATATTTCTGTGTTTTGCTGGAAGTTTGTTCCATTCTTTACAGCCACAGAAGGAGAAACTTGTTTTGAATAAATCTAAATTAGCTTTAGGAATAATGAATCTGAGCGAATCATGATGGTGATGTAAATGTACTATTGATTTTAAATAATCTGGGCATGCGTCATGATCAATTTTGTGCATAAGAATCAGAGTGTTGAATGTTATACATGAGTGAAGAGGCAGTATTTCTATTGTACCTAATACATCACGCATAGAAGGATCGGATTGCTTCTGACAGCTGATCATCTTAATGGCTCGTTTTTGCAATGAACAAAGTGGTTTTAAAGTAGATGGCGCACATTTATCCCAGATTATAGAGCAGTAGTCTAATCGAGCCTGAACAAAAGCAAATAATACATTTTTCGTGAATGTTCGTTGAGAAAGTGTTTTATCTGTGACAGCTGGAAACACAACACGAGATTGTTTTGATTAGGTTATGGATCTGATCGTGCCAGGAAATTTTCATCGATGACCGATGCCTAATAATTTGTGCTTTGCAACTTGTTTTATTGTTTTATCTTTGTACATTATTTTTAATTTTGCTTCTTTATGACTTGTCTTTTTTGACGTGCACATATTAACATAGATTCGGTTTTATGAGGATGAACAAGCATGTCATTTGAATCACCACCAGTCTTCCACTGATTTCATGCTTGCATTTAAATGATAATTAATTTCATCGATGCTATGACTAGAGTATTGTAAAGATGTATCATCAGCGAACAAATCACACACTGCATTTGAATTGATAAAGGGAGATCATTTATGTAGAGGGAGAACAACAGGGGACTAAGATTGATCCCTGTGGCACGCCTCTTGGCAACAGTCTTTAGAAGAAATAACACCTCGTGAAAAAAACAGATTGCGTACGGTTCAACAAAATAAGATCTAAAAAATGATTCCGTATTGTTGTCGACGCCGTAAACATTAAGCTTTTTTTAGCAGTATATTGTGATTAATTAAATCAAAAGCCTTTGTTAAATCAATAAACACTACACAACTGCTTTCCTGTTGTTGATATCTTTTAGCCACAAATTTGTGATCCGACACAAAGCGTTTCACATGAATGTAGTTTCCTAAATCCTGACTGATTGATTAAAACAGTTTATGTTTCTCAATAAAAGATGATAGATGGTGATGGATATGACGTTCTAATGGTTTTGAGACGGACGATAGCAGCGAAATTGGTCTGTAGTTATTTGGATCATCTAAATTCCCTTTTTTGTGCAGAGGGATAATTTTTGCATGTTTAAATGCATCTGGAAAGTAATGTTTAGATAAACATAGATTAAAGAGGTATGTAAGAGAATCTAAATATATGGTACAGATAGTTTTAATATCTTGGGACTAATTCCATCAAGCTGTATGAACTTTTATTTTTCAAAGTTGATAGATATAAAAACACTTCATTAACAGATATTAGGGGATAGAAAACTTTGCGTGTATATTTTTGCATCAAAAATTTCTGTAAATTCGGCAGTATTAAAAATGCTAGTTTTATCTTTCCCTATGTTTAGCTTGTTACCAATATTGGCAAAATGATCATTTAGTGTTTCTATGGAATGGAACATTCCTGTCTTGATGAACACGGTGGCGTAAGTTTATTAATAGCTTTCCAAATAGAGGCTCCGTTGTTTTTATTTTGGACCAACTTTCTGAAAGAATCACATTTAGACTTTCTAATCATGTACTTCACCAATGTTGCATTTTCTCTTATACTCTTTGTCAGAGCCTACACTTTTTAAATCATCCCTCGTCCATGGCATTCAGAATATCCTGAGTGAGCCAGATAGGCAGGATATCGATTTGACTCGCCTTGGATCAATGGGATGTGTTTGTCGACAATATTCAGAAGGTTCTCGTCCAAAAGGCAAGGGCATCATCTGGATCGGTGTAGCTATAGATGTTTGCAAAAGGCGAGGAAATGAGATCAGATTGAAAAGCGTGTACGTTGAAGTTTTTTGAATGAACGAAATGTGATTACCAAATGACTTGCCTTTGGAACTTTAAAACCCTTTCTGTTCCAAGTTAGCAAACAGCATTGTGGTCACTTGCACCAGTAGGCGGTACACATATTTCTGCAAGTGCAGCATTGTTCGACGAATATTATGTGGTCTATAAGGGTATTAGATTTTGAAGTAACTCTAGTCGGTAAAGAAATGCACTGATGAAGATTATATGAATTAGCAATGTTGGACCATTGGGAACAAGACTGAAACAGATCTATATTGAAATCTCCCAATAATAGTATTTCTGTTTTCAAAAGCCATACTGTGTCCATCATCTCACAAAAATCGTTTATACCAGCTAGACTTACTTTTAGGATGTCTGTATACAAATCCGACAAGAATTGACGCTAATGTCTTACTTTTCGACTGAATTTCAAGCCACGTTATTTCAATATTTTTATGACAAAGATCATTACGAATTTTGTATGGGACATCTTTTTGGACGTAGACAGCAATACCTGTTTCAAGAATATTTTCAGGATTTCTCCGGACTATTGAGTATCCAGGAATGGATATTGAATTGTCACCAACGCGGCTGTTTGTCCATGCCTCAGAAAATCAAAGACATGGAAACGTTTATGATTATTATGAATGATTTTTGATACGTCAGACATTTTGTTTATGAGTGACAAAATTTAGGTGACCTATGCGCAGACGTCATTGACGGGCCAGTCTGATACATTCACATTGGTTGACATTAGTGAAAGGAGGGAAGCAGCGCTACCTGGAGGTATACAGAATTACCACGTGAAATAGAGAGGATACGGAAATGATCAGTTCAGAATAATTATAGTTCAACTAAGTGCATTGGTCATCTCATGGCTCACAATAGATACTCAAGTTATAGGGAAGTCCTGATGATTGTAATGAGTGGAATAACATGCAATCCGAACCCCTACTAATATAGAGAATTAATTTGGGGGTGGGGCTTCAGAGGGGGAAAGCAGTCTGCTGAGTAACAGAGAGGCAGGGGGGAAAAAGGGAGTTGGATGTCCGGGAAATAGGTCAACATTCATATTTTGGTGGCAGAAGAAGGAGCAGAAGAAGAAGAGAAGAAGAAGAAGAAGAAGAAGGGCAAGAAGCACAAAAAGTGGGAGGAGGAGAAGCATTATTCGCAGCAGAACGAGAAGAAGGATAATTCTCCACAGTCAGTCTATCGTGTTGGTTTTCTTGCATGTCGTCCTGCACGCCATGTCATAATGTTAAAGAAAAGAAAAAAAACGAAAGCGAGAAGAAAATTATCCGGATGAAAGAAAACAAGCAAGAACGAAACAGACTGTGTGTCACAGAACGATATCCATGCTGATAAAACTGACACGGACAATCAGGTTTGTGACAAGTGATGTGGGGGCACTTTGTCTCGTTCGAGTTTAATGTCCACACCCGCCTCCACTAGTCTGGAAGACGGGGGTAACTATCCAAGAGAGAGAGAGAGAGAGAGAAGAGAGATGGAGAGAGAGGAGAGAGAGAGAGAGAGAGAGAGAGAGGAGAGAGAGAGAGAGGCAAACATGTGGATGAAGATGAGCGTGTGTGCGTGCGTGCATTCACGCAAGCGTTTATGCATCTTGTGTGTGGTGTGTGTGTGTGTTGGGGTGTGTGTGTGTGTGTGTGTGTGTGTGTGTGTGTGTGTGTGTGTGTGTGTAAGTGTGTGTGTGTGTGTGTGTGTGTGTGTGTGTGTGTGTGTGTGTGAGTGTGTGTGTGTGTGTGTGTGTGTGTGTGGGTGTGTGTGTGTGTGTGCGCGTGCGTGCGTGCGTGCGTGCGTGCGTGCGTGCGCGCGCGCGCGCGTGTGTGTGTGACTCAGATTCTCATTCACACTGAGACCTTAATTGTCATGAGACCCCTCAGGGGTCTTTAGACACAACAAGGTAATAACACATATTTGAAAGACATGATCAGGTTTTTATCCTCTAATCAAAGAGAGATTTTTTTTAATACCAGCCATTGCTGTGCAGTGGTTGGCGTCTCGTGTCGCGGAGTGGGAGGTCTAGGGTTCCAGTCCATTAGATGGATTTGTGGGGATTGTTCGGTCCCGACTGGCTCCTACACAGAGATGAGTGTGCTATGGCATTCAAATGGGAAGGACTGGAACCTCACAGTCGAGCTCCATCCATCTTTTTGAAATTTTTGCGCAGATTTCCTGACCAACGCTGCAGGTATCTGTATTTCAGGGCCTGGCCGACGTCAGGATGAATCCTGAAAGGTAGCGCGAGTATAGCCTGTGGTGTGGACTCTGACCAAGTGAAATTCCATGGTATCATCTCAGTCGTACTCACCGATCGTGATTAAAAACGAATCAACATCTGTGGTCCCTTATGCCATGACGTCTCGATTTCAACATCCTTCCTGTATCCACGTCCCTGGCAGAACTGTGTCAAAGTTTTCGATGCAACGTGTTCATGGGGAACGTAGCGAGGAGCATCCGGAGAAAGGACACTTACTCATACTGGCTCAGTCATTAGACACTGTTGTCGTCAATAGGAAGATCTTAGCTGGTGGGATCCCGCGTACGCAGGATCCGAGAAGACACTACCAGCACTTTTAAATTGATTCAGCCACAGTCTCGTCTGGTGGGTTACCTTACTGTCTGATATTGATTGGTTCCCAAAGGCTGTCGCTTTAAAAGCTGCCACAGGCCGAACCTGGGCGTGGCTGTGTGTATATGTGTGGCAGGGGGGTGGGTGGGGGGGTGGGGTGGAGGTGGAAGCGGATTGAGCAGCGTCGGCACACTGCTACTGAGATGTCATGTGGAATAAGACAACAAAAACAACAGCAGGAGCAACAACAGCAGGACCAACAACAACGACAGCAACACCACCACCACCACCACCACCATCACTACTACGACGACTACTACTAACAACAACAACACATAACGACAACAACAGCGATTCCAACACCAGTACCACAAATGCAAACAAAAAGCGAAAACAGAAATAACAGCAACAACAACATCAATACCATTATTACTACCACCACCATTAACAACAATAACGACAACAGAAACAGCAACAACAACATCAACAGCAACAACACCACATTACCACCACCACAAACACCAGCAACTACAGGAACAACAATAACAACAACAAGAACAACAACAGCAACACCAATACCAACAGCAACAACACACATCACCATCACCACTAACGGCAGAGACCTGGACTGCCAACACACCGATGTGGTGAAAAGCTTTATGGATCACTGGAGGGCCTCCGCCGTACACCAGCTTCGTCAGTGCCTCTGGGGGTTCCTGTCCGAGTGAACGAAGAAGAAGAAACCACCACACCACTAACATCAGCATTAATAGGAGCAGCAGCCACTTCAACAACATATGAAGGGGATCTTTTCGAAGAGAACGAATACACGTTACAATGGTTCGACCTCAGCTGAAAACACTGCAGCTATCAAACGAAGGTGAGATCAAGATGAGAAAATCGAGGTTGACTGGACACATTTGCAGGAACCCACATCAAACATCAGCAGAGAAGCCTCGAAGTGGAACCGCGAGGCAAGCGAAACGAGGCCGACAAAGAAACATCTTGAAGCAGACCCAACAGCTGGGGGACACACCTGGGGACAGGAGGAGAGGAAGGCCTGGACAGAGGACCTTGAAGCAGACCCCAACAGCTGGGGGACACACCTGGGACAGGTGGAGAGGAAGGCCTGGACAGAGGACCTTGAAGCAGACCCCCAACAGCTGGGGGACACACTGGGGACAGGTGGAGAGGAAAGCCCTGGACAGAGGACCTTGAAGCAGACCCCAAGAGCTGGGGGACACACCTGGGCACAGATGGAGAGGAAGGCC
Source organism: Conus ventricosus (assembly GCA_018398815.1). NCBI lineage: Eukaryota > Metazoa > Mollusca > Gastropoda > Neogastropoda > Conidae > Conus > Conus ventricosus. Next base: position 40,368,224 of record CM031606.1, read on the forward strand.
CTGGACAGAGGACCTTGAAGCAGACCCCAACAGCTGGGACACACCTGGGCACAGATGGACAGGAAGGTCCAGCACAGAGGACCTTGAAGCAGACCCAACAACTGGGACACCTGGAGACAGGTACTGGAGAGGAAGGCCCTGGACAGAGGACTTGAAGCAGACCCAACAGCTGGACACCTGGGGACAGGTGGAGAGGAAGGTCCTGGACAGAGACCTTGAAGAAGATCCCCAACAGCTAGGAAATACCTGGGGACAGGTAGAGAGGATAGGCCCAGAATGGGTGTATGCGGAAAGCGCAACTTCTGTCATAGTCAGATTGAGCGCATGCCCCAAACAACCTAAAACAAACAAACAAACAAACCCGAGTCTGGAATCGTGTCAAAAGCTCGAATTCTAACCTCGAAAAGAGCCAATTTTGAAATATTTTCAAATGTCGGTACTTTCAAACCGGCAGCTTTTAGAGAATGGATGGCTTTCTCAAAATCTACGTGAATACAAGTGATCTCCAAACTGAGCCCACTTGTGGTACACACGTTCTTTATGCAAACTTGACATGTTTGTAGGCCGCACTGTCTTGACAGGGACAAAAAACACACTTTCCACTAAATGTTCATTTTGAGGGTTAGCGCTTTTTACACTGAAAGTCGTTTTTTTTTTTTTTTTTTTTTTTTTTTTTTTTAAATAATTTTTAACATTTATCATTCGCGCTTTTGGACATTGAATCTCGCGCTTTGGGGGCTCATGCTTTTGGACTGTACGTGCTATAGAGCGTCCTCCATCCAGGCCAGAGAGATTCGATGGATTGTTGTAGACAGCTACTGCTCCAGGAAGGACGAATGGCGATCTGATGACTACTACTACTACTACTACGACGACGACGACGACGACGACGACAACGCGACGACGACGACGACGACGACGATGATGATGATGTGATGATGATGATGATATGGATGGTACTAGTTAGGAGCTTTTATTTGTTTTGTACATTTAGACCTACCGAATTCTGAAACGATCAACACTACACATTTCACTGTGTGACATCCACTATACTCTCCTTGATGGGTTTTGGACTACCATGAAAGGTGGATTTTCCTACAGATGTTAGCCAGGCACAATTTCCTTTCTGTTGAGGGCTTTTTTTTTTTGCGTGCGCCACACGAATGTCATGCCTCGGCTTCTGGCTTCGTCCTAAAGACTAGCACTAACACAGCCACTGGACAGCCGACAGGAAAAAGACACTCCGAAGACCAAATCAACCAAACAATCAACCAACAGATAAACACACCCTAGCTTCTTAGAAACGTCAAACTAGCCCACCGGATTCTCTCCCTTCCTAGCCCAAGGCGTTAGCCACTAAAGCCACCATCCTATACACCAACTTCGTTACATTCAGATTTCACGACCGCACCCACCAAAAAAAGTGACACGGGGAAATAAGGGGAGATTAATCTATGCAGGTGAATGAAGACGGATGGGGGACTGTATGTCTGTGTGTACGTGTGTGTGTGTGTGTGTGTGTGGGGGGGGGGGGGGGGGGGTGGGGGGGGGGGACGCGTATACGCGCGTTCGTGCGGTGTGTGTGTGTGTGTGTGTGTGTGTGTGTGTGTGTGTGTGTGTGTGTGTGTGTGTGGACCAGTCTAAACACTACACTAATACCATCAGAACGACAAACATAACATGGGCAGCAAAACGCCATTTTTAAAATGTAGAACCGCATTGAGACTTTGAGCAAAGACACTTTTTCCAAGTCATTTTTCCACCATACCAACAAGTTGCAAGCCATCCTAATTGCAGCTGAATCACATCACAAAAAGGAAAGTGAAAGAAGCGATAGAAATCAGGGAGAGAAAACAAGTTTGAACAGAGACGTGGCTATGACTGCCCCCCATTTACAGTGTGTGCTGAACCCAATCACTCCACCAGAGATGACAACTCAGAGGACACCAACACCCACCACAACTACAGTCAGTCGGGGCTGATGAAGACCAGCTAGTAGCTGGCCGAAAATTTCCCTCAGGTAAATTTCATTAGACTCCGAGTCAGACACACAGAAACATGCACTGGGACTGGAAAGTGCAACTCCAGGCTGCCAGCCTCCCATGCTTTAGCCTACAACTAAGCCAACCCACATTTTTATTCATTTATTCATTATTTCAAATTCTTCATTTTTTTTTTTTTTTTTTTTTTCTTTTTTACTGGGTAGCAGCTGACAAGTAACGAAATCATTTCGTGCCGACGCGACGACAGCGAGACAATCCAGACTTCATTAATCATTGCACTAAAAGAATTTTTTTTTTTTTTGCTGGTCTTCAACGCGCGGGTTCCCATCCCACCTAGGGTGGGCTCATCTCTCATCGGGGTGAAGCCGGAGGGGTGCCAGGGGGGGACAGGAGGAAATCACATTACGGCTTAACATGGTTTCCTTTCAGTGCCAGCCTGCCACCACCACCACCAAACACCCCCATTTCCCCCAAACGTTACCCCCCCCCCCCTCTAGAAAAAAACCCCTCAACGTCTCTCCCTAACCCTCCCCTTCCCCACCAGAATCCAAACACCCCCGC
>CM031606.1:40375887-40401881 GCA_018398815.1 Conus ventricosus
AAAGGAAGGGCCATTTTTGGCCCGGGTTGGATGATGAAAACAAACAAAAAGCATGCCCCTTTCCCCCCGAGATGGATATGGCGGGCCTTTAATGGCGGGATAAAAAAAGGGTCAAAACACAAAACTCCATGCCTGGCTATACAGGGAGTGTCCGCAGGAGTATCACCTGGTAGCAGAAAAAAAAAAAAAATGAATACAAAAAATAAAACCGGGTTTTCCCGTGTGTGAACGAACCCCAAAAACATTTTCCCACACACGAAAAATTTCCCATCCCCCAACTTTCGGAAGAGTTGCCAGTTTGGCCTTTGGTATGGAGGGCCAGTTTCACTTTAGCATGCACCCTGGGGGGGAAAATTTTGGGGAAAGAATGGGGGAAAAGAAAGGGAAAATGGTGATGGGTATTGAACATACTGAATGGAGGGAAAAGGGGGGAAAACGATGAAGAAGCGCCAGCTGGCAGTCTTCAGTGGGAAAAACTCCCCAGGTAGGCCCCGTTGGGTAAAGGGAGTGTTGTTTGAAAAGCGCTTAGAGTTTGGCCCTCTAGCCAGAATAGGCGCAAAAAAAGGGTATTCATTATTTTTTTTATTATTTTTAAATTTTTAAATTATTATTATTTTTAAATTATTATTATTTTTAATTTTTAAATTATTTTTATTTAGGGGTAATCTATCCATCTATCTATCCACCCATTTCATCTATCTATCAACCTAAAAAATATATAATTAAAATATATAAAAATTTATATATATATTATATAAATTATTTCTATAATATATATTTTATATATATATATAAAATTATATTATATTCCCGGGCCCCTGTTCGTCTTCTGTCTCTCCTCTCTCCTTTTTAAATCTGTGTCAAACTTTGAAACCCTTTGAGTCTATCTTTATCAAAATTTCCCTGTATAATATTACATGCAAACGCCGCACACGCACGCACCCCTTCGCGGCGTCTCCCCCCTCCCCCCCCCCCCTTCCCGCCACCCACAATACAAACAGGAAAAGATATTTGGTGTGCGTGCATTTCCGCGGGGAACCGAAAGGGTTTCACGCCCCGTGCAGGAGACGACAACAGACAGAAGAAGCGGCCCAGACAGCCCCGACAGTGGGGAACAGACAAGAAAACCCAGACAGAAAAGACGGACAGCCAAGACGGGCAAAACAAGACGGACGACAAGACGGACAGACAAACGGACAGAGGGAAACAGCCCAGACAACAGACAAAAACGGACAGACGGCCAGAACGGAGGACAGACAGACAGACAGACAACAAGACGGAGAGGGGGGCTTAAAAATTACAAACCTGGGGGGCCCCCTTTTTGGGGAAATGATTTGCGATAAAAGAAGTGAAAGGCCTGTCGGATCTTAACTGGGGAAAGGGTGAAAGTTTCACCTAATGTGATGGGGAAAAAATGGGGGGGGGTGTAAACCTCGGGTAATGTCAGGGGGAGGAAGGATAGCGCACACCCAAAACATACGTTTTGCTTAAAATTCTCTTTCATTTATCATGCATTCGTTCCCAAATAAAACCAAATTTATTTAAAGTCTATAAATTTTACTTTTAAAATGATCTTTGAAAGAACATCAATGCATATAGAATCAAACAAAAAAAAACATTCTCTTTTTCCCTTTGAGCTTCAAAAAAATCATTTATTTTAAAAAAATCTTTTTAAAAACCCCGGGTATAAATTTGATTTCTACTTTCCTGGCCAGGGATCTAACTATTCACAAATTCACTTTTCTTTTCTTTTTTTTTTTTTTTTTTTCACTGTCACTTTCACAACACAAACCCCAACTCCCGGAAACTGGTTTTTTGGGTTGATGCCCCCTGGCGGGTGAGATTTGTTGGCTTTTTGGTCTGTTTTTTGCTTGGCAAAAGTGACGCTGCCGGGTTAGGGGGTCAAACCCCCCGGGTTTGGGGTTTGAACAGTGAATCAACATCGATTTTCTCCTTTCTTTCTTCCTGCTTTAAACGCATTGAAAACTCCCCTTCTTCTCTCTCTCTTCAGTCTGCTTTTAATTCAAAGGGAAGGTTGCTTTTCTTTTTTTTTTTTTCTTTTCTTTTTTTCTTCTTCAAAAAATTAGAACTCTTTCTCTCTCCCCACATCTCTCCTCAGCCCCTTCCTTGCAGACTACCCAAAAGCTAATCCTCAATTTTGGTTCTCTTCTCTCCTCCCCTAATCTCCCCTGTTTTTCCCTCTCAAGCAGCCAAAAAACCTTTTCCCTTTTTTCTTTTCTCCCGTTGGGTTCTTCCCCTCCTTCTCTCCCTCTTCATCTCTCTGCCTTTTCCCCTCGTGCAAAAACTACACCAAAAACCTCCTCATCTCTCTGTCCCCTGTTCGTTCTAATCTCCCTCCCTTTTCCTGTAGGCGGGGCCCTATCTCCCGAACCCCTCCCTTCCCCCTCTCTTTTGGTCTTTTTCGTCTTTTTCCCCTCGTTCTCCCTTTTCCTCACTCAGCTTTCCCCTTTATTGGGGGGTTTTCTGAAAAAAAAGGGGGGGGAGAAACCATTGGTCAGTTTTTTTACCCCTGACCCCCGGGGTTTGTCTCCCTCAAATTTCCCTTTGGGATGTTCAAATCATGACAGTCCCGTCTACACGCCTTACCCCTCTGTGGGGGTAAATTTGGTCTTTTAAAATTGATTAGCCAATTTCCCCCCCCAACCAATTCCCTTCCCCCTTCCCCTACTTACGGGGGCGGTGTGGCTTAAGTGGGGGACACGGTCAATCTAAATTGGCCGTGATTTGGGAAAGGCACCACGACGTCCGAGTAACAATAAAATTTGGGTTTTCCCCCAAAGTGGTTTAGATGAGCTTGAGTTTCGGTCTGCAATCGTCTCGCTGCCCTTCGGGCGTCGGTAAAAGCTGTTGGGCCCTTTATACCCCGGAAACAGACCGTTTTCCCTGAAGCCTCTCCGCAAAAGCTAATTGGCCGGCCCGACCAGGGGCCCCGCCCCTTTCGACGCCTAGAATGTTTGAGTTTGGAACTTAGGCCCGAAAAAAATTGGGCTGGCGACCCCCCAAATTAGGCTTTTTCCCCCCCAAAGTTTGGGTTGTTTCCCCCAAGTTGGTTGTTTCATTTTTTGCCCGGAAAATTTTCCCCCCTTGAAAAAGACCATGCCCCCCCGCATTGTCTCAAAAAAAACGGTACAAAAAGGACAACAACCAAATTTTGGGGCTGACACACAGTACACGCGCAAAATTTTTGGAAAAAATACTTTAAAAAACCAAAAAGGGTTTAAAAGTTATAAATAAACAATTAGTGATACCACTCCAATGATTATCTTGACGTGCGCTCTTGCGTTATTTTCAACTATTTCTATAACGACCTCTGTGCCCCTTTATGAAATTTCCCCCCTACCGGCGTTTCCACTCTTCTTTTCAAAATTTCTTATGAAAAGCACAATATAATATGATCACGACCCATGACACTTCACTGAGGAATCTCCATCCCGCAATTGCAAAAAATGCATCACTACACAAGGGGCCCTGTATGCCCCAAAGCAAAACTACACCCACATGAAAATTTCCACAAAGAAAATATGAACAAGTCTCACACAAAAAAAATATAAACCCATAGCCAAGGGGAATAAACCCCATATCCAACCAACAAAACCCTGGAATAAAACACATTTTTCCAAAAATGCACCCTGGATAGACTGACTTCCTTTAGTTCCCAGTTTGCTAGACTAAAACCGATTAAAAAGTCGCCCCGACATTCGCCCGCCCGGGAAATTTGACTCCCACTCGGCCCTGTAGGGCTGCAGTGCATTGCCCAACGCAGCACCCCTGCTTTTTTTTCAACTGGGGCCCCCGCGGGGAATTTGAGGGGTTGATGACCGTCTGGGACCCCACGAACTTTTTTTCCCATACAATATTTGGGGAAAATTTTCCACGGCCCACCAACAGCAAAACATTCCCCCTTTTTCCACCTTTTGCGTACCCTTCCCCCCACTTTGTCAATTTCCTGCTGCTATCTCACGGGAAAACCGCCCCCTTCATTTTTCCTGTAACAATACTGCACCTATCCCACCCCCTTTGATGAAATCTTCCGCAAAAAAAAGGGTTTTGGACATATTGGTAGCTTCAAGAGGGGAGGGGAAACCTAGTCTTTCCAACCCCGGGTCGGGCAGCGTTTTGACCATTCGCCCATTTCCCCGGTTTTCCCCCCTTGGGACCAAAAAATTGAGAGGACTCGTGATTCTGCAAAAATTTGGAAAAAACCCCCTTTATAGAACCCAAAAAAACCTAGCGATCCTGACTTTTTGTTTTGGTTTTTGGTCCCTAAATTTCATCATTTTTCCCCCCCCTTTTCCCTTTTTTCCCGGGCTGCTTTGGGGGTCCCCTCCGAAAAAAAACCCTAGGAACCCCAGGCTTGGAAACCCAACCGGGGCACTTTGTTGGTTTGGCTGGGTTTTGGGTTGTCTCAAACCCCTCCAAGACTGCTTTCCCAGCTGCCTCCAAAATGCTCCCCCCATGTTCGGGGTGCTATCAGAATGTCATCCATGAAAATTTACAACACCTTTTCCCAAACCCCTCAATAGCTTCCTCATCATTCCCAGGAAAAAACCCATGTGGGGTTGACCATCCCCCAAAAAGGGGGTACCGCCATGGGATAGCCCCATAGGGTGGGAAAATTTCTGTGACTTCCCTTTTAGCATCACTCAAGCTATTTGCCGTAAACCCCTTTTCAATCGATCCTGGTGAAATTTCTGGCCCTTTCTTTTTGGCGATCTGAGGGGAAAAAGGTCTTCCATTTTGGGGTTTTGACCTCTGCATCGACCTTTTGGGGACACTGTTCGACTCTATATCGACACCGAAACGATGCTCACCCGACTTTTTCCTAATAAGACGAAGGGTGCACTATATGATATTTGGACGGTTTTAAACACCCCAAAGGTTTCCCAAAATTTTTTTCTCCCCCCCCTCGATCACTTTTTTTTGGGGGCATATGGGGCGGGTAGGCTTTCACAGGGACGGGTTTCTGTGATGTCAAAATTTCCCCCGTACATGTCTCTAGGGGTTTTTCCCGCCCGGTTTTCGTTAGGGACGGGGCCCTTTTACTGTTCTTTGGAGGCCCCCTAACTTCCCCTGTTTTCCTACTGCCTAGCCCTTCATAAGTGACACATTCCCCTATGACTCTTCTGGAAAAATTAGGCAACAAAATCTCCCCCTTTTCAGCTGAGTCTCTTTCACTCAAACCCAAAGTTGCTGCTTTTCCTATGTGCTGATTTTCACGCTGAAATTATTTGCGGGGAAAAAAAATTTGCATGGGAAAAATTTTGGTTTCCCATCACATCAAAATTTGGTAATTTCCCACCCACCTTTTCATGATGTTTAAAAGGTCCTTTCCAAAGCTCAGCAGGGTTGCTGTGACCCGTGGGAAGCAGTACCAAAAAACTTGATCTCCCCCTTGAGGGATTGGGTTCCTTTACCCTTTTTGTCATATTGCTTTTTTGCCGGGCCCCAGCCCCCGCAAAACCCTTTCCCCTTTCAACTTACATGTCTTTATCCCCGGCCCCCCTTTTTAACAGGGGGGAGATTGGGGCCCAAACAAAAACAAAACCACTCCCTGAATGGTGTGTCAATTTAAAAAAGGGGGTTTAAGAGGCCCCCTTCCCCTTCACCCCTCTTTTGGCTGACCTTTTGAAAGTCACAAACATGCAGAAAGCTTGATTTTCCCGCCATTGGCCCCGGCCAATGAAAAATCATCAAAGGGCTCGGTTAGCTGTTTTGGGTGGTACCGAGATGCCCGCCCCTGAGCGATCGTGAACCCCCTGACCTGACAGTGTCACTTTTAAAACGCTGGTACCTCTTAAATGAGTGGTCACCTTACCTGTCTTCCCCCCTTGGTTTAAAAACTCGGTACAACAGCCCGCCTTTTTAAAGAATTCTGTCTCACCTCCTCTAACCTTTCCCGTTTTTCTCCACCCCTTTTCCAATCCCCAAAACTTTTACGAGCGAAAGGGGCTTGTTCCTGCGTGCCCCAAAAATCATCAGGGGGGATACATCTATCCCTGACTTCCTTCCTGGAACAAAATAACGGTTTAACAACCTTTTTTTTTCCCTTTTTGTCCGTGTCGAACTGCTGCCCCCCTAGCAGGGCAACCCAATCAGGGGTCCCCTGGATCCCTTTCACCGGAAAATTTCCAAAAGATCAAATTTGGAAAGGGTTTCTTTCCCTCACCAACGCAGACAAAAATCGCCCCGGAATAAGGGGGGTACGACTTCCCAACTTTGCAACCCGGGAAAATCCCCCGGTCTCCTTGCACTTTTCTCACCTGTGCCCAGCACCTGTTTTCCTTTCAATTCGTGGCCCCAAAAGTGCCTCTCTATACAAATCTGCGAAATCAACAACTCCCCCGCTGTTCTGGGTGTCCTCTTTCAAAAGTAAAGGTTTTAAATCAGGGCCGCAACCTGACAAAATTGTTCTTTTAAAAACAGCTCTTTCAATTTAACAACTTCCCTTTTTCGTACCGCTCAACTCTAACCCCTTTTCAAAAAAAGTGAACCAAAAAAGGGGCAAACCAAAAATGAAATGTTAAAGTTTTCACCCCTTGTAAATTTAAACTGAACGAAATTTCTTCCTGAAACCTTCCTTTTGTGAGGGCAAATCCCTTTTATTAAAGGGCTCCTTCCCCAGCCCCCAAAAAACCCGGAACCTTTTTTGTTTTGGGTTTGGGAAAAGCAGTGGGAAAAACTGTAATTGCCCCCCCCCCCCCCCCCCTTTTTTCCCCCCCCCCCAGTAACCCCCGACAAAAAGGGGGCTGCCCACTCTTTGGAGGGGCCCAAACCCCACTGGTCCCCAAAAAGTTTCGAAACGACTGATGTATGCCCTCAATCGAACGGTCCCTTTTCCGAAATTTTTTTGGCCCAAATTGGGGCGGGGGGGTAGCTTTCGCAAAAGAGTCACTGGGGAAAATGAACTCCCCTCCCCGGGGTTTTCCCTCTGTATTCTCACTTTCTCTACTCTAATTGAACCTTTTAATTTTTTCTGTTTTTCCCGCTTTTTCCCGCTTTTTTAAACCTTTCTGTTTTTTTGGGTTTTTTCCCCTTTTTCTTTCCCGTTTCCCCGCGTTGCGTTGGGTTTTGTCCTTTCCTGCCCTGCTAATGGGTATTTCTACTGCAAAAAGCTCGTCTTTCTGCACGTTCATCTCTTTCCCCTCTTTTGTTTTGGTTTTTAACGAATGCACGCAACCCTCTCCTGAGTAAACCCAAATCACGAGCGACGCTCAAAGTTTTTCAATTTTGGGGGTTCCCTTTTCCCTTTCCCCCATTGTATCTCTTTCTTTTTTTTTTTTTTTTTTTTTTTTTTTTTTTTTTTTTTGGGAAAAAGTTTTATAACTACGACAGCCCAAAAATGGTGGTTACCGACACGCGTGGCCCTAACGCACAATTATGAATGATAATTTTTAGCTTTTTACAACGTAGTTAATTTTTTTTAAAACGCCCCCGGGCCCCGGGCCCAAATAGAAAAGCGAAATTTTCGGAAATCTGTGCGAAATGAGTTTCCTGGGCTGAAAAAGGGCCCCCTAGTATTAACTATCTTGGGAAACAATGCCCAAACCTATTTTTTAACTATCTTGGGAACCCTACAGGGAAGAAAAACCCCTTTTTCTTTTGGATTACAATACTTGAAACCCACCCCGCTTTCCCTCTGAGAATTGAACAATTATAATTAAAAGGGCCGAATATCCCGGCAAGCTTTGCCAATAAATTGTCAACCTCGGTTTTAATTCAGGGGAGGAAGGACTAGCGCACAGCCCAAACACATAAAAGCGGGTTACAATTTTCTTTTTTATATCATGATTGTCACAAAAACCACTAGTAAAGTCTATAACTTTCTATAAATGGGTCAAGAAAAGAACATCAATGCAAAAAGAATCAAAAAAAAAATAAAAAAATTTTTCCCCTTTTTTCCCTTTAGCTTCACAAAAATTATTTACTAAAACATCGTTAACTTAAACCCCCGGGATGAAAAGATTTCTACTTTACCCGGGGCCCGGTGAAACTTAATATTCCGAATCACTGTCTTTTTTTTTTTCCCTTTTTTTTTTCTTTTCACTGTCACTTTCCCCAAACGACACAATTTCCGGCACTGGTGTTGGGTTTGATGCCGGGTGGTCAGGTGAGACTGTTGGCGTTTGGGCTGTGGTTTCCCCTTGGCGAAGTGACTGCTGCCAGGGATGAGGTCGAACCCCCGGGTTAAAGGGGAGACCCGTGAAATATCAACATCGATCTGTTTTCCTTTCTTTCTTTCCCGCATTAACGCATTGCACTCTCTCTCTCTCCCCTCCTCCCTAGTCTGCTCTTATTTAAAAGGACATGGGGTTTCTTTTCTTTTCTTTTTTTTTTTTCTTTTTTTTTTTCTTTTTCATAAATTAGCAACTTTTCTCTCTTCCACCCCCCCCTCCCAGTCCTTCCTCTGCAGACAATTGCTAATCTTCAAATTGGTTCCTTTTCTCCCCCCCTCATCTCTCTTTCTTTTCCTTCAAGCAGACCGGGAACCCTTTCCCCTTTTTGTCTCTCCCCCTTTTTCGTTTTTTCCCCCTTTTTCTCCTCTCTTCATCTTTTGCCTCTTTTCCCCCGGGCAAAACCAAACCCAAAACCCCCCTTTATCTCTCTGTTTTCCCGGTTTTTTTTCTCATCTCCCGCCCTTTCCCGGGAGGCGGGGAGCCTACCTCCCCCCAAACCCTCCCTCCTCCTCTCTCTGTCTGTTCTTTCTTCCCCCCTTCTGGTTCTCTCACTCACGCTTCCCTTTATTCGTTCCGATCCCGTCCCCAAAAAAGGGCGAGTACCCTTGGCCCGTATTTTTTCCCCCGACACCCGAGGGTTTTTCCCCCTAATTCCATTGGATGTTTTAAATATGACAGTCCCGTCTACACGCCTTACTCTCTGTGGTGGCAAATTTGGGCATTTAAATTTTATTACCAGGGTTTTTACCCCCCCCACACACTACCTTCCCCCCTTCCCTACTTCCGCCGGTGTGGCTTAAGTGGGGGACACTGGTCCCAAACTAATTTCCCGCTGAGTCGGGGGAAGGGGTCCCCGAAGTCCCATAACCCAAAGCGTTGGTTTTTCCCAAAGTGGGTAGATGTCTTGAGCTCGGGTTTTGCGACTCGTCTCGCTGCAAACGGGGGTCGGTCAAAAACTTTCTTAGCCCCTATAGCCCCGGGCGACCCCCTTTTTCCCGGGGCCTCTCCGCTAACTTAATTGGCCGGAACCCCACCTAGGGCCCCCTCTTTCTGGGCGCCCAGAATGTTTGAGTTTGGAAATTTGGTCCGAACAAATTTTGGGGGGGGACTCCCCCAAAATTAGGCTGTTTTCCCCCAAGTTTTGGGTTTTTTTCCCCCAAGTTAGGGTTTTTTTCATTTTTTTGTCCCTTTGACGGGGGGGGGACATGGGTTTACACAAATTTTATTTTTCCCTACCCTTAATGCTTTCAAATACATTAATGCACGAGAAAAGAGAGAGAGAGGGGGGGGGGGAGAGTGTTTTTGTTTTGAGTGAGTGTGTGTGTGTGTGTGGGGGTGTGGTGTGTGTGTGGTTGTTTTGGTTTGCGCGCGTGCGTGCGTGCGTGCGTGCATGCGTGTGTTTGGTGTGTGTGTGTTGTTTGTGTGGGGTGTGGGGTGTGTGTGTGTGTGTTGTGTGAGGGAGAGAGAGAAGAGAGAGAAAAAGAGAGAGAGAGAGAGAGAGAGAGAGAGGGGGGTACGGGGTTTGAGTGGGGGGGGGGGTAAAGGATAGAAAGTAAATGTGAAAGAATTTTTTTTTTCATCAAAAATGTTTATGAATGCAACTGACACTACAAAATTTTGATTATTAAACTATTTGGGTGGGTTCTGAAACTATTTTAGCCGCGCAGGGGAAAAAAAAAAAATTTTTATCATGGGCACGAAACAACACCCCCCGGGGTAACCAAAATGGGGAAATGCAAAGCCATCAGGAATTCCACAGTTTGAGAAAATCATACCCCCAAGGGAAAAACCCAAAAAGAAATCTTCCATTCCATCAAAGGGTATCACGTATAATTTTACACCAAAATCAACATCATGCCGTCATCAAAATTTTTTTCCACCACGAAAACTATACCGCGTCCCAAATAAAAAAACCCCTCAACATGATTATTCTCAAATGACTCGTGACGGATTTTAGACTGAAAACGGGAAACGAGTGAATGAGCTAAGCGGGCAGCTTTTCAGTCTGGGTATGCAGTCTTTTGTGTAAACGAAAGCTGGACTGTGAAGCACTTAATGCTTGGTCTCTAGCCGAGAATAGGTACTATATGATTACTTTAACAACCACAACACCAACACCAACACCAACACCACCAATAATAACATAGCGATATCAATAACAACAACAACAACAACAATAATGATAGAAAATAATAATAATAATAATAATAATAATAATAAAAATTTTAATAATAATAATAATAATAATAATAATAAACACTATATCATCAATTTAAAACCATCATCAACATTATGCAATCATAAACTATACGCAGTCATGAACACTATACAACATCAAGTCCATATATTATCAAAACCACAACCGATGCCATACCATCCTCAAACCATCCTGTCCTCAACACTAACCACATCCTCAGCGCCACCTCAACCTCAACACCACCCGAACCTCGACACCAAACAAAAATCAACACCATGCCATTCTCAACACTGTCCCATCCTCAACACCATGCCATCCTCAACACTGTCCCATCCTCAACACTGTCCCATCCTCAACACTGTCCCATCCTCAACACTGTCCCTGTCCCACCCTCAACACTGTCCCATCCTCAACACTGTCCCTGTCCCATCCTCAACACCATGCCATCCTCAACACCATGCCATCCTCAACACCGTCCCATCCTCAACACCGTCCCATCCTCAACACCGCCACATCCTAAAACACCGTCCCATCCTCAACACTGTCCCATCCTCAACACTGTCCCCGTCCTCAACAATGTCCCATCCTCAGCACTGTCCCATCCTCAGCACTGTCCCATCCTCAACACTGTCCCATCCTCAACACTGTCCCATCCTCAACACTGTCCCGTCCTCAACAATGTCCCATCCTCAGCACTGTCCCATCCTCAGCACTGTCCCATCCTCAACACTGTCCCCATCCTCAACACTGCCATCCTCAACACTGTCCCATCCTCAACAATGTCCCATCCTCAACACCATCCCATCCCCAACAGCATGCCATCCTCAACACTGTCCCAACTTCAACACTGTCCAATCCTCAACACTGTCCATCCTCAACACCATGCCATCCTCAACACTGTCTCATCCTCAACACTGCCCCATCCTCAACGCTGTCCCATCATCAACGCTGTCCCATCCTCAACACTGTCCCATCCTCAACGCTGTCCAATCCTCAACACTGTCCCATCCTAAAACGCTGTCCAATCCTCAACACCATGCCATCCTCAACACTGTCCCATCCTCAACACTGTCCAATCCTCAACACCATGCCATCCTCAACACTGTCCCATCCTAAATGCTGTCCCATACTCAACACCATGCCATCCTCAACACTTTTCAATCCTCACAACACCATGGCCATCCACAATACTATGCCATCCTCACACTGTCCCATCCTCAACATTGCCCCCCCCCCCCCCAAGACAATGCCATGTTCAATAGCATGCCATCCTCAACACTGTCCCATCCTCACCACTGTCCCATCCTCAACACCATGCCATCCTCACCATTGTCCCATCCTCAACACCATGCCATCCTCACCACTGTCCCATCCTCAACACTGTCCCATCCTCAACACCATGCCATCCTCACCATTGTCCCATCCTCAACACACCATGCCATCCTCACCACTGTCCCATCCTCAACACCATGCCATCCTCACCACTGTCCCATCCTCAACACCATGCCATCCTCACCATTGTCCCATCCTCAACAATGTCCCATCCTCAACACCATGCCGTCCTCAACGCTGTCCCATCCTCAACACCCATGCCATCCTCAACGCTGTCCCATCTCAACACCATGCCATCCTCAACACTATGCCATCCTCAACACTGTCCCATCCTCAACACCATGCCATCCTCAACGCTGTCCCATCCTCAACACCATGCCATCCTCAACGCTGTCCCATCCTCAACACCATGGCCATCCTCAACACTATTGGCCATCCTCAACACTGTCCCATCCTCAACACCATGCCATCCTCAACAATGTCCCATCCTCAAACACCATGCCGTCCTCAACGCTGTCCCATCCTCAACACCATGCCGTCCTCAACGCTGTCCCATCCTCAACACCATGGCCATCCTGAACACTATGCCATCGACAACACCATGCCATCCTCAACACTGTCCCATCCTCAACATCATGCCATCCTCAACACTGTCTCATTCTCAACATTGTCACATGCTCAACACCATGCATGTCGTCCTCAACACCATGCCATCCTCAACACTGTCCCATCCTCAACACCATGCCATCCTCAACACCATGCCATCCTCAACACCATGCCATCCTCAACACCATGCCATCCTCAACACCATGCCATCCTCAACACGTCCATCCTCACCATGCACCTCAACACCATGCCATCCTCAACACCATGCCATCCTCAACACCATGCCATCCTCAACACTGTCCCATCCTCAACACCATGCCATCGGCAACACCATGCCATCGTCAAACCATGCCATCCTCATCACCGTAGCAAAATCAACACCATCCCATCCTTGACACCACACTGTCCTCAACACCATACGAGAATCAACACCATCCCATCCTCACCCATCCCACTAACACCATCCCATCCTTAGCACCATATCAGAACCAACACCATCCCATCCTCAACACCATCCCATCTTCAACATCATCCCATCCTTAGCACCATATCAGAATCAACACCATCCCATCCTCAACACCATCCCATACTCAACACCATCCCATCCTCAATACCATCCCATCTTCAACACCATCCTATCCTTAGCACCATATCAGAATCAACACCATCCCATCCTCAAAACCACCCCATCCTCAACACCATCCCATCTTCAACACCATCCCGTCCTTAGCACCATCCCATCCTCAACATCATCCCATCCTCAACACCATCCCGTCCTTAGCACCATCCCATCCTCAACACCATCCCATCCTCAACATCATCCCGTCCTTAGCACCATCCCATCCTCAACACCATCCCATCCTCAACACCATCCCATCCCTAGCACCATCCCATCCTTAGCACCATCCCATCCTCAACATCATCCCATCCTCAACACCATCCGTCCTTAGCACCATCCCATCCTCAACACCATCCCATCCTCAACACCATCCCGTCCTCAACATCATCCCATCCTCAACGCCATCCCATCCTCAACACCATCCCTCCCACATCCATCCCTCCCAACACCATCCCATCCTTAGCACCATCCCATCCTCAACACCATCCCGTCGTTAGCACCATCCCATCCTCAACACCATCCCGACCTTAGCACCATCCCATCCTTAGCACCATCCCATGCTCAACACCATCCCATCCTCAACACCATCCCATCCTCAACACCATCCCATCCTCAACACCATCCCATCCTCAACACCATCCCGTCCTTAGCACCATCCCATCCTCAACACCATCCCGTCCTTAGCACCATCCCATCCTCAACACCATCCCATCCTCAACACCATCCCGTCCTTAGCACCATCCCATCCTCAACACCATCCCATCCCTCAACGCCATCCCGTCCTTAGCACCATCCCATGCTCAACACCATCCCGTCCTTAGTATCCTCAACACCATCCCGTCCTCAACACCATCCCGTCCTTAGCACCATCCCATCCTCAACATCATCCCATCCTCAACACCATCCCGTCCTTAGCACCATTCCCATCCTTAGCACCATCCCATCCTCAACACCATCCCATCCTCAACACCATCCCATCCTTAGCACCATACCAGAATCAACATCATCCCATCCTCAACACCATCCCATCCTCAACACCATCCCGTCCTCAACACCATCCCATCCTAAACATCATTCCATCCTCAACACCATCCCATCCTCAACACCATCCCATCCTCAACACCATCCCATCCTTAGCACCATCCCATCCTCAACACCATCCCATCCTTAGCACCATCCCATCCTCAACACCATCCCATCCTCAACACCATCCCATCCTCAACACCATCCCATCCTTAGCACCATCCCATCCTCAACACCATCCCATCCTCAACACTATCCCATCCTCAACACCATCCCATCCTTAGCACCATCCCATCCTCAACACGATCCCATCCTCAACACCATCCCATCCTCACACCATCCCATCCTCAACAACCATCCCACCTCAACACCATCCCATCCTCACACCATCCCACCCTCAACACCATCCTCCTTAGCACCATGTAAATAAAATATTCTCAGCTGATTTGCTCTTTTTTCATGATTGGCACAGCTGTGACAAAAATGGTCTTTCTCCCTGCCAACCATTTTGCAGTTCACCCATAATACTTCTGAATGGCGTAAAACCCAACACACACACACACACACACACACACACACACACACACACACACACACACACACACTCTGTCTCTCTCTCTCTCTCTCTCTCTCTCTCTCTCTCCTCTCTCTCTCTCTCTCTCTCCAAATAAAAAAGAAAAAGAAAACTTTTGAAATGATTTCCTCACGACGTAAAAAAACAGATCCTTTGCACGCTAGTATGCTCGAGTTATTCTTTTAGACCATACCCTGCCTATAGCTTGAAGACGTGTGTGTTCGTGTGTGTGTGTGTGTGTGTGTGTGTGTGTGTGTGTGTGTGTGTGTGTGTGTGTGTGTGTGTGTGTGTGTGTGCTGGTGTGTGTTCTGCGTGTGTATGTGCGCGCGCGCGCCCGTTGTGTGTTGTGTGTGTGTGTGTGTGTGTGTGTGTGTGTGTGTGTGTGTGTGTGTGTGTGTTCTCTACGTGTTTGCGTTTGTATGTGTGCGTGTGTGTGTGTGTGTGTGTGTGTGCGTGCAAGCATGCATGTAAGTGTGGCTGTATGGGCACATGTGTGTAGCCTACTTGCATACGTGCGTCTGTGCATGCATATGTCTTATGCTTCTATTACAAGGCAAATTTCCTTCTTCACAGTTTGATATTGGATTAATATGTTTTTATTCCTTGTTCGGGGCGAAACGTTCACCTAAAACACAGGGTGAGGCAAAATGGTATTAGGCACAATTGGAACTGGCGAAATGAAAAAGGACGAATCGGGATATCCCCCCTTCTGCTTCCACGTTCAAGCCTTCCATTCCTGCTGTCTGCAATGCGCCCGGAAAGAAGCATTTTAGAAATGCATTTCTATTCTCCACGGACATACAGAGAGGGGAAAAGAGGGGAGAGAGAGAGAGTGAAGCGGGGGGCATTTAATTGGGCAGTGAGACGGATAATACTTCAAAGCACCCCGATATAAAGCCCTCTCTCCCATATCAGGTGGCCGACCGACCGAGGACGAAGCCAACAAGTTGATTTGACACCCCCCCCCTTTTTTTTTTCTCCCCTTCCCCCACACACCGTTCTTCCTCTTCCGTCTCTGTACGTCTGTTTGTCTGTCTGCCCTTACACCTTCTCTCTGCACCCCCTCCACCCATCCCCACTCCCCGTTCTCTCTCTCTCCCCTCTCTCTCTCTCTCTCTCTCTCTAAAATATATATATATATATATATAATAACTATTCTTCTCTTATTATTATGAGTGTGTTTGTTTGTGTGTGCGTCCGTGTGTCTGTCTGTGTGTCCGTCTATCTGTCTCTCTGTCGTGTCTGTTTGCCTGTCAGGTCATGTGCGCATTTGTGTGTACGCGTGGGTACTCTCTCTCTCTCTCTCTCTCTCTCTGCCCCGATCGATCGGCCTGTGTGTATGCTCAGCTACGCAAACTGTGCAGAGCATATGACGCGCCGAGTTGTCAAGGAACACGGTATTCACGTGTGTCACTGTTCAATCTGTCCTCCGCCTTCTAGATTCGTTATAAGGCCCGCTGCACACAGGTCGTCGAGGCATTCTTTTCTCGCGAACCATTGCTCATGAAGCAAAGACATTCAAAGATCATCAATAAATAAGTAAATAATTAAACAAACAGATAAATAAATAACGTTTCTGGTCGTTAAAGATATGTGTCGTTATCATTAACGTCTTTTTCGTTAGTAATGGTTGTTTTTTTAATATAATTTTCATTGTAACAACCCCTACATCTGTGTAGTGAATGACGACATGACACCCGACCAAGGCACCTCGTTGTCGATTGGGCTATAAACAACATAAATTGAAAATTGAACTTCGACCAAAAAGATATTCTTTTGCCCTGCGCCTTTTTGTTTATTTGTATGTATCTTAGAAGAGTCACGCAAAACTCACTGAACTTATTCAATGGAACTTCGTCAGACATGGAATGGGGGCGAGAGATGACCCCATCAAATTTCAGCGGGGATCTGTGGTGGGATCTCCGCTCAAACGGCGTTTCTAGGATCGTTCAACAAGATCTGTGATGGGATCTCCGCTCAAACGGTGTTTCTAGGATCGTTCAACAAGATCTGTGATGGGATCTCCGCTCAAACGGTGTTTCTTGGATCGTTCACCAAGATCTGTGATGGGATCTCCGCTCAAACGGTGTTTCTAGGATCGTTCAACAAGATTGTTACAAACTGCATTGTGTAAAATGGTGAACGGATGTTAAAAGGCTTCACAACAAAAATTGGTGCGCCAGGGCATTACTTAAAGAGCCAATTATATATAGATAGGCACAATTACGTTGCTTGGAGAATTGTTCTTGTGTCTGAGAGTTCATTGACCTTCTTTTCTTTCCCATATACCCATCAACGTAGAGCAGCATGAAAGGTGGTTCCAAGCAGAGAGATTAAAATGAAAGGGGTGGGACCATTATTGGGGAACCACCTGGCGCAAAGATAGGGTCAGGGGTGAGTTGCGTAAGCCTAAGATATGACGTCAGGTAAGGGGTAGCTATGTATTTCTAGATTGTGAACGATCTCATCCGTAGAAATTCCTAAAAACAAGTGAAACGATTGGTTGAGGGTTGCTCATTTTGATCTATTATTGGCTCAATGTCAAATTTTGGCACAGATTTACACCACCCTTTAAGACATTTACATTGATGATATAGTGTTTTAGAGCAGGATCCTAGTTGTGGCTGTGTGACCACAGCGAAGCTTGTCGGAATGTTCGAAGGTAGCCGGGGAACGATCTTATGCACTTTCGGTGCGGATCTGCTGTGACGATCTGCATTACAAGGTATATCGGTGCGGATCCGCTGTGACGATCTACATTACATGGTATATTGGTGCTGATCCTCTGTGACGATCTGTATTACATAGTATATCGGTGCAGATCCGCTGTGACGATCTGTATTACCCAGTATATCGGTGCACATCCGCTTTGACGATCTACATTCCATTGTATATCGGTGCTGATCCTCTGTGACGATCTGTATTACACAGTATATTCGGTGCAGATCCGCTGTGACGATCTGTATTACCAAGTATAGCGGTGCAGATCCGCTGTGACGATCTGCATTACATAGTATATCGGTGCAGATCCGCTGTGACGATCTGTATGACATAGTATATCTGTGCAGATCCGCTGTGGCGATCTGCAGTACATAGTATATCGGTGCAGATCCGCTGTGGCGATCTGTATGACACAGTAATATCGGTGCATATCCGCTGTGACGATCTGTATTACATAGAATATCGGTGCAGATCCACTGTGACGATCTGTATTACCCAGTATATCGGTGCAGATCCGCTGTGACGATCTGTATTACCAGTATATCGGTACAGATCCGCTGTGACGATCTGTATATACCCAGTATATCGGTGCAGATCCGCTGTGGCGATCTGCATTACATAGTATAGCGGTGCAGATCCGCTGTGACGATCTGCATTATATTGTATATCGGTGCAGATCCGCTGTGACGATCTGTATTACATAGTTTATCGGTGCAGATCCGCTGTGATGATCTGTATTACATAGTATATCGGTGCAGATCCGCCCGCTGTGACGATCTGTATTACATAGTTTATCGGTGCAGATCCGCTGTGACGATCTGCATTACATAGTATATCGGTGCAGATCCGCTGTGACAATCTGTATGACCCAGTATATCGGTGCAGATCCGCTGTGACGATCTGTATTACATAGTTTTTCGGTGCAGATCCGCTGTGACGATCTGTATTACATAGTATATCGGTGCAGATCCGCTGTGACGATCTGTATGACATAGTATATCGGTGCAGATCCGCTGTGACGATCTGCATTACATAGTATATCGGTGCAGATCCGCTGTGACGATCTGTATTACCCAGTATATCGGTGCAGATCCGCTGTGACGATCTGTATTACATAGTATATTAGTGCAGATCCGCTGTGACGATCTGTATTACATAGCTGATCCTGGTTCTGTTCAGGTTACTGTTTACTTTTTTCCAGTCTCACACACACACACACACAACAACACACACACACACACACACACACACACACGCACGCACGCACGCACGCACGCACGCACGCACGCACGCACGCACGCACACACACACACACCACGCACGCACGCACACACACCACACACACACCACACACACACACACACACAAACATGCACGCACGCGCGCGCGCGCGCATACACACACATACACACACACTCACTCACACTCGTGCGTACGCGTGCTCGCATGCAAGTACGCACGCACGCACGCACACGCACGCACGCACACACACACACACACACACACACACACACACACACACACACACACACACACACACACACACACATGACAATGAGACAGGGACACAGAGGAAGACGAAGAGAGAGAGAGAGAGAGAGAGAGAGAGAGAGAGAGAGAGAGAGAGAGAGAGAGAGAGAGAGAGAGAGAGAGGGGGGGGGTGGGGTGGAGGGAGGAATGGAGGGGAGCGTTACAAAGAAAGAAACAAAGACACAGACTGAGATCAAGAGAACTCCCCAGATGAAACCAGGAGAAACACCGGAGTGGGGCTCAGAGTTTACAACATCGATAATGGAAACTAAAGCCCGTAATAATACCCACCCACCCGCACACCTTAGTCCATCTCAGCCATGCTACCAATACCACCTAAAACAGTAGACAGCAGTCAGTCTCGCTTTCCAAGTTAACGACAGCCCCTTTTCCCTTCTTTTCCCTCTTCTTCTATTCTTGTACTTCCCCCTCTGTTCTCCAGTCCCCACCCCCCCATCCCCCTTTACCTGTTACCTATCTGCGAGTCGCTGTGAGTGGTCAAGGCTGAACTCTCTGACAGTGAGTGTGTTCGGACCAGCCTGACTGACCACTTAGCTATCTTTCAGCGGGATCGGCGGTGAGTTTTTATGTCGGTTTGATGAAGACTGTGTGGTATTGATTAAAAACGGGAGAAGGCGAAGGAGATGTCGAGTGTTAAATGATCTTGTCTGTCTGCCTTCCTTCTCCATCCCTCTAACGTTTACTTGCTATCTGTCTGTATCTCTGACACATACTAATCCACAAGGTCTCTCTCTCTCTCTCTCTCTCTCTCTCTCTTCTCTCTCTCCTCCTGCCTCCCTCTCTCTCTCCTCTCTCTGCCTCCCTCTCTCTTTCTCTCTCTCTCTCTCTGCCTCCCTCTCTCTTTCTCTCTCTCTCTCTCTCTCTCTCTCTCTCTCTCTCTCTCTCTCTCTCGCCTCCCCCCCTCTCTCTCTCTCTCTCTCTCTCTCTGAGGCTTTCAAAACCACCACCCAAAGCCCACACGACCATCCAATTCCGATCTTCCAAAACTCAAGCGAAACAGCCATCTCGTTAACTTGAGCCTTTCCCCATTTCAACAAATTTATGAATATACAGACGCCACGTAGCACTATTGTTATGGTACCACATGTTCCTCACCGTCATAAAAAAAAAGAACACGCACCATTACACTAGATGAGCCCGTAGTTCCCTCCAGAACTACTGCGAATAATGATTTTTCGTGACTGTTTCAAAGAAGCAAAGTCAAGTTATGATACAGACAGCAGAGAAATCTGATATGAACTGAAGATGAAAAAGCCAAAACCGAACATGCCACCTTCAGTGACATTATTATAGATGTAATTAAATCACAGCGACCAAACGGAGGGCCATATACTCTTTTGCTCCCCTGAATCGTATAATTCCACAGACGTCATTAACAAAAATCACTTCTAACACATTTAACACGTAGTTCTTAAAATTGACAGATAATATTGGTTAACCTCCACAGATTGTAAGAGGATATATAATTATATCCTTCTTCCCTTTTGTTCTCTCTCTCTCTCTCTCTCTCTCTCTCTCTCTCTCTCTCTCTCTCTCTCTCTCTCTCTCTCTCTCTCTCTCTCTCTCTCATGTTCGTCAGTGCTTAAATTCATACGGCTTCGCTTATCTATAGTACAACCCGGGAGTTGAAAATATCCCAGCCTTAAAAAAAGATGTTTTAAGCAATGAATAACTGACTGCGGCGGGCACGACTGGCATGCTCACCCTCTATAGCAGGGGACAAAGTTGCGCAAACAGACTCATTAAAGCAAAGCAACAATTTGATACGTTTTGACAGGCCCCAAATCATTCAATCACACACACAAAACACACACACACACACACACACACACAAAACACACACACACATCACACAACACACACGCGCACACACACACACACACACACACACACACACACACCACACACACACACACACACACACACACAAAACGCATGAACACACACACACAAAACACACACACCACACACACACACACACACACACAAACACACACACACACACACACACACACACACACACACACACACGCACGCACGCACGCACGCACGCCCCGCACGGCACGCACGCACGCACCACACACACACACACACACAACATACACACACACATACACACGCGCACACACACACACACACACACACACACACACACACACACACACACACACACACACACTCACACACACATACACGCACGCAAACGCACGCCCCATGCCTGCACGCACGCACACATACACAAACACACACACCACACAACACACCACACACCACACCACACACACACACACACACACACACACAACACAAAACAACACACACACACACACACACACACACACACACACACACACACACACACACACACACGCAAAGCACACACACACACACAAGCTCACACACACATACACGCACGCACACGCACGCACACGCATGCACGCACGCACGTACACATACACAAACAAAAACACACACCACACACACACACACACACACACACACACACACACACACACACACACACACACACGCGGGGCGCGCGCGCGCGCGCGCGCGCACGCACACACACACACACACACACACACACACAAACACACACACACTGACTGACTGAAACCAATTTATTGGGCAGATTAACTCAAGGTTGTAAAGACATTTAAGAAAACATTATGAACAGAAATGAACATTTTTCATTCAAAGCAAAGAAGCAAAATTAAACACACAAAAATACGTGCGCACACATACACGTACACACACACACACACACACACACACACACACACACCACAAAACACACACACAAAACCACGTCACAAACCACGCACATACACACGCACTTACATAAAATACACAAAAAAGCACACTCAATACAAACACACCCATACCCCACAAAACTCAAACTTACACACTCGCACACACAGACATACACACGCCCACACACACACACCCCGCACACACACCCGCGCGCCCACACACACACACCCCCACACACACACACACACACACACCGCGCGCCGCACACACACACATCTCGAGCCCGTACACACATCACAAACAACTCTTTCACGCACACATACACGCCCCAAACCCATACACACCCACGCTCTCTCTCTAAACCACACACACACACACAAAAACCACACACACACACACACACACACCACACACCACACCACACACCACGCCCCAAACGCACGCACACACAGAGAAAAAAAATCTCCCAAATTTAAACAACCTGTACCCCTTTCACCCCCCCCCCCCCCCCCCCCCCCCCAGCCGGGGCGAGGGGATCAAAGAGAGGGAGCAGCAGAACGGACGACTAAACGGGTTGAGCTGGCTGGGACATTTGTGTGCGAAGAAGGGGGCCGTACCGACACCGAATTGGATGAACGACAAAATGCTTATTCTGTTTGACAAGCAAAGAAAGACACATTTCATCGGGGGAAGGAAATGCTGCCTTCGAAAAAAAGACGCAGCGGCAACAAGAACATCCAAGACCCAAACAGTGCCATGCGCCTGCACCTGTCCACGGACGATCCATTTTACCTGGGGGGACCGTCGTCTACAGAAACGCAGGAAAACCATGAAATTTTCTCGCCCAAATTCACAAGAAAGTGAAAGAAAAGACATTGCTGGGGGGTTTCCATTTAAGAAATCGAAAATGAGTCCCGTTTTTTTTTTCCACGCGTCGGGTTTTTGCTTTAAAGGGTATTACAGCCAAAAAAACTTAAACTTCGTTCGTTCGTTCGTTCTCCCAAACACAAACAAATGGGTAAACACATAATTTTTTTTCAACAAACAAAAAAAAGCACACACAAAACAACACACACAACAAACACACGCCGCGCGGCCGCGGCGCACACCACAAGAGGGCCCATATAACGGGATTCAAAAAACCAATTCGTGGGATTAAAAAGTATACCAATACATGGTAAACAAGGATCATTTTAAAAATGGGAAAGGCTGACAAATTTTTTCCCTAAAGAGCAACAGCTTTATGAGACCCAAAACAATTTTTTAAAAAAAACCCAAAAACCCAAAAAAACCCCCCCCAAAAACCCAAAAAAACCCCACCCCGGCCGCCCCAAAAAAAAAACTCCCAATTAAAAAATCCTGTTTTCCCCCCCCCCCCCCCCCCCAGGGGGGACAAAAAGGGGGGGCAAAACAGACTCATTAGCGGCTACATTGTTGGGGAAAAACGGGGTCCCCCAAAAACCAGTTTTCTTTTCAAAAAAAAAACACTTTTCACAAAAAACCCCAAAGAAAACCACCAAACAAAACACCAAACCCAAACACCACCCCACCCCACACACCAACCCCCCCACAAACGCAAAAAACCAAAAACCCCCCAACACAAAAATAAAAAAAAAAAAACCAGAAAAACGAAAATACCCGGGGCCCGCGCACAAAAACACCACACAAAACCCCCCCCAAAAACACAAAAAACAAACAAAAAACTAAAAACAAAAAAAACACACACAAACAAAACAACCAAAACAAAACACACGCGCCCCCCCCACACACAAAAACCCAAAACTATTCAAAACCCCACAAACATAACCAAAACCAAACGGGCCCCCCGGGCGCCGGGGGGGAAGGGGAAAGGAGGGGAAAAATCAAAAAAACCACTCACACCAAAAACCCAACCCAAACAAAATTTTTCCCAAAAAGAACACAAAAATAGCAAAGGAGAGAAACACACAACACAACCACACACACCACAACACAACACCACACACACACCACACACAACTACCCCCAAATCACGCCCCAAAGACCACGCACGCACGCAAACACACACAACACGACCACAAAATTCCAAAACCAACCCCAACCACGACGCACGCCGCACGGACACACACACACACACACACACACACACACACACACACACACACACACACACACACACACACAACGCAGCAACACACAAAACCACCCCCAAAACACCACACACACACACACAACACACACCACACACACACACGACACATTCACACCACCACACCCCCCCCCCACACACACCCAAACACACCCCAAAAACGACACACCACACAAAAGCGCGCGCCCGCCTGCGCGCGCGCCATACAACCACACACCACACCCACCACACACACACCCACACCACACCCACAAGCTCACACACTACACACACCGCGACACACAGGGCGCGCGGCGCACACACACGCCACACACACACACACACACACACACACAAGCCGCCGCGCGCGCCACGCACCACACGACCACGCACACGGCACGCACACCACACACAAAACCACACAGCACTCACAACACCACACGTACGAACCAAGACACACCACACGACAACCACACACACACACCACACACAACCACACACCACACTCACACACCACTCGCAGCGCACACACCCACACCACCAACACAGACACACAGACACACACACAAAACACACACCACACACACACCACCACACACACAAAACAAAGAGAAAGGAGAGGAGAAGAGAGAAAAGAGAAGAAGAAGAGAAGAAGCAACGATTTATCTTTTAAGAAAGGAACCCGTAAAGCGTTCCAAAATTTTCAAATAATGTACACGATTAATGGACATTGACCTAGCAGCACAAATTAAAGTGAAGTGGTTATATATAGCCCATAATATTTCATAAATAACAAAGTTAAGGAGAAGAGAGAGAGAGAAGAGAGAGAGGAGAAGAGAGATAGAGAGAGAAAAGAGAGAGCGAAGGAGGAAACATACACTTGAAAGTCAAAACCCGTAAAACTTTTCGAAACCATTCGCTCAGTCTGGCCCTAAGGCTCAGTTGAATCCTATCCCCAAAATAACCCGGGAAAGAATAAACAAGGAAATTCCACATCATCCCCCCCCCCCCCCCCCCCCCCCCCCAAACCGAAAACACGCACCCACCCCAAAGCCAATGGGAAGTTTTTGCGGCCCCCCCTTAAACGCGCAAAAGTCCCTAGCACTGTTTTAAATTTCTTTCCTTCTTGTTCTCTGTTCTCGTTCCCTTCCTGGTCTCTTCCTCCCCCCCCCCCTCCTCCCATCAACTTTTCTTCTCCCCTGTTCTTTCTTCTTGTTATTATTACCGATATCATTATCAATACATCATTAAAAAAAACACATTCTTTCCCCCTGAACGAGTATGGCCGCCCATAGCGGGATAAGAGGGTTACACCACCCAAAAACCCATCCCCCACGGGGAACGCACTTGGGCCGTGGAAGCAAAAAAATTTAAAAATTTACGTTGTACTAACAATAATTACTGGCAACTGAAATTGGAAAGGGCAAAAGAATTAAAAACCCCAGCACGAATTCTTTAAACGGATAACACGAAAAAACGCACAGTACACAATAGATGGTTTTTAAAAAAAAGATGAGGGGAAGGGTATACTTACAAATGCGGTCACCAAGACAATTCAAATAAAAAAATGGACACACTATATGTTTTTTCATTTTTCTCCCTTTCTACCAAAGAGAGAGAGAAAAGAGGAGAGAAAGAACGCGCGGTCTCTGGCCGACTTTTTTTTTTGACTTTTTTTTGTGTGGCACCAAAGTCGCTATGCACGATCATTAAGCCATACTGCGTGAAAAGACTGAATCTGCATATAAATGAATTAAAATGGAAGACACGAAAGACAGCGTGTCACGTGTGGGAAGTCCCTCATATAGAATGGAGTACAATGGAAATGCCACTTAGCATGTACGGGAAAAAAAATGGTAAAGGAACAGAAGGAATACGCAGCAACCTCTCTCTCTCTCTCTCTCTCTCTCCTCTCTCTCTACTCTCTCTCTCTCTCTACTCATCACACACACACACACACACACACACACACACACACACACACACAGCCTACTGCAGTACAGTTGGGACGCATTTACATCTGCTATCGGCCAAAGATCCGTTCAACAGCAATAAGAAAAATATTGAAAGATTTTCAATATACGTTATTAATGAGTAAGACATTTGTGTAGTGTGACTTTGAGCTCACTCCTAATTACACGGGGTTCGGGGGAAGGCGGGTGGTATTCCTTTCATTAATTCTTTCTTTCTTTTTGTTTATAAATATAATTGCTTAAAGAAATGTACACGAACGTCAACAAATTAGGTTAACTATTTTGGGGGATAGCATTCAATGAAATACAATGAAATTAATCGATAATGAACACGGAAATGAT
>CM031606.1:40401981-40414481 GCA_018398815.1 Conus ventricosus
CTTCGTCGTAAGAACCACTTGTCTTCCATTCGTTGCTTCTGTATAACCATAATGGCCTGACGAGCACAAGGAAAAGGAAGAAAACAAATAAGGAAGAGAAGAAGAGAAGAAGAAGAAGACGAGAAGAAGCGAAAAAAGAAGAAGAAGAAGACGAAGAAGAAGAAGAAGAAGAAGAAGAAGAGAGAGAGAGAGAGAGAGAGAGAGAGAGAGGAGAGGAGAGAGAGAGAGGAGAGACAGACAGACAGACAGAGAGACAGACAGACAGACAGACAGAGAGAAGAAAGACACACACACACACACACACACACACACACACACACACACACACAACACGCACGCACGCACGCACGCACACCACACAACAGAAGAGAGAGAGAGAGAGAGAGGAGAAGAGAGAGAGAGAGAGAGAGAGAGAGAGAGAGAGTGCAAAAAATTCTTCGGCTGAATGCCTTCCCCTTTGTGCCTACCAACAAGACTTGAACGATCCACCTTGTTCCCTGCCTGCGCCTTCACTGACCACACACAGTTAGTTGTGCTGCACGTAGTCCGCGGAAAACCAAATCCCCCAGACTTGCACACTGCGTGATAAGAGGATTATTTTGTCTGGAGTAACATACAGTGCAGCGTCTGTTGTGCTGGTGGAGAGCAGGGCGATAGGGTGAGGTGGTGGGCTAGGGATGAGACAGGGAGAAGGAGGTGTGAGGGGATGGGTGTTGGGGGGGGGGGGGGGGGGAGGAAGGGGAAATACATCATCGCATGAGAAAGAAAATGCACCCCTCCTTCCTTTCCCGCTCCCTCACCATCATTTGCCCTTTCTCTCCCTGTCTCTCCTTTCCCTAACTTTTCTCCTCCCACCAATATGCAATACGCTGCACGAGCGAGACACCGGCCATCACATGCAAGGCTCTGACTGAAAAATACACTTTGACGGACTTTCGAGGATGGCAAGAACGTTGACACCTAGTTGGACTTTTTTTTTTATGTAGTCAGTGCTGTCGTATGGGTGCTGACGACCATACCTGTAGTAGTGTAACGTTCGGATCCGGCTGACACACCAAAGATGCCATTTTTGTTTTGTAGGTGACCGTGGACACGATCTTGGGAGGGAGACAAACGGCAAAGGTTAAGGGAGTGAATGTAGCTGGGGGAGCGGGAAGCTTTTATTTTCCCCATTCCAGTCGGTTGTAAAGCTGTCAATTGAATCTGCAAAGTGACGGCTATCGAATCAGATCAGAGAGAATCAAATTAGAAGCACGTTTCGTCTCAGAGAGAGAGAGTGAGAGAAGAAGGAGAGACGAACAGACAGACAGACAGACAGACAGACAGAACCCAGAGCCAGCCAGACAGACAAATAGACAAGACAGACACAGAGGGGACACAACACACGCACACACACACCACACACACACACACACACACACACACACACACACACACACACACACACACACACACTACAGAGAGAGAGAGAGAGAGAGAGAGAGAGAGAGAGAGAGAGAGAGAGAGAGAGGAGTAGAGAGGAAGGAAGAGAGAGACAGAGTGAGAGAGAGAGTTAGAAAGAGAGAATGTGTGAGCAAATTCACACACACACACACACACACACACACACACACACACCACACACACACACACACACGCACCGCGCGCGCGCGCGCGCGCGCGCACGCACGTTCGCATGCACGCACGTTTCGCACGCACGAGCGCGCGAGCACACCACACACACACACACAACACACACACCACACACACACACACACACACACACACAACACACACACACACGTACAAGCACACACACACACACATACACACACATACACACGCCATACACGCACACACGCACGCATGCACGCACGTACGCACGCACGCACACACGCGCATAACACATCACACACACACAACACACACACACACACACACACACACACACCACACAACACACACACACACACACACACCTCGTGCGCACGCACTGCGCGTCCTACTTTTTTCTGTTGGTTATTTTTTTTCTAAATCATTATTGCGGTTGATTAATTTATTTTCCTTTGTTTGCTGTTTGTTTCTTTCGTTGTTAGCCATGGACTCTGAATTAAATAATTCTGTGTATTGAAACGAAGATACTTTCAAAACAAAATATGGAAAAGCTTGAAGATAATGACGAAGCTCCACATGATTTGCTAAATCCCACTACCAGTCCCTTTGTAAACACTGAATGACTATGTGTCTCTGTCTCTGTCCGTCTGTCCGTCCATCTGTCTCTCTCTCTCTCTCTCTCTCTCTCTCTCTCTCTCTCTCTCTCTCTCTCTCTCTCTCTCTCTCTCTTCTCTCTCTCTCTGTCTGTCTGGTGTCAGCATGTATATGCATATAAGTGTATGCCTGTTTCTCATGGGATTGATACATGTATATACGTCACTGTTGCCCAATATGCATGATCAAGCGATAATGTGTGTGTGACTGTAATGTGTTTGCATGAGGACGCAGGCCTGGTCCTAAGGGCATGCACATCCTTTGAAATGTCGCAGGTTTTCCATCGCACAGGTAACAACATCCCTTCACCGTTTATTGTCACTGTTCCCATACAGTAAACGTAATCATGGTTAAGACGGGAGCCGAGAGAGACGCTTGATCAGACAATTATCTCCACAACCCTTTGTTGTCAGTCACGTGCAACATGGTAGAGGTTTCGAGTTCAGTCTCTTATGTTGCCCAGCCAGGACTCTTCTTCGCTCTGCGTCTGGGACATCCGCGTACTCTATGCGTCTGGGACATCCGCGTACTCTATGCGTCTGGGACATCCGCGTACTCTACCCTGTTGAGTAATGTTGCACAGAGAATCATGGCATGATGCATACCCGTACCAGACAAGGTTACGTCGCGTGGTAACTTGGAAAATAGCTTCTTGTCTGTCGGCGATATCTGAATACAGAAAACAGGTCCTAGCCGATCAGTTAGATAAAGCTATCCTAGAAGTAGCTCTTCACCCAGCTCTGGCTTGAAATATATACGAGGTGTAGTGGGACGTTAAACATGCAAACTACATCTCGTTTGCAGGAATTGACGTCTGTTGTTGTCATTGACTTATTGACTGTAACCCTGGATTCTCTTCAGAGGGCACGTAAGATCTCAGGGTGAAAGCTTCGCCGTGTCTTGAGTTGTACTGTCTTTACCTATCAGCGGAACAGCAACGAGTGGGGCTGCGGGATGCACAGGCAGTTGTTTGACGGTGGCGTTTTTTTTTTCGCGGTGGGCACTGCTGTCATGAAATATAGGCAGGTACACACATGAGGGCGCTCCCGTGGAGATTCTGTCGTGTCACATCCGGTGACCATTACATGAATGGCATCTACCAGGGATCATTTGTGTCCCTTGTCGTCTTAACGGAATGCCTTGTGCGTGCCTGCACCCTATGTGTTTCCTTCCAAAGGTAGTGCAGGATTGCTCCCAACTGGTTTGTTCAGAAGTTGAGGACAGTACGTCTCTGAGTCCCACTCGCACCTTCGTGTTATCTTTTTCTTGTCTGCCTTTTGGCCGACTGTGTGGAAAGGCCTAGTGACATTAAGGAAACACCGACTGACCACAGGGAAAGTCCTGTTGAAAGCGGAAACTGTAACCCGGGAATCTCTTCAGAGAGCACGAAAGACCTCATGGCGAAACTTTGGCCGTGTCTGGAGTTGTACTGTTTTCACCTGTCAGCGGAACATCAACGAGTGAGGCTACAGGATGCACACGGCAGTTGCTTGACGGTGGCGTTTTCGCCGACAGGCTCTGCAGTCATGAAATAATCTATGGGCTGGTTAACTTATGGGGACGCTCCAGTGGAGGTTCTGTCGTGTCACATCCAGTGGCCATTAAACAATGACATCTGCCAGGGAGAACTTATGTCCTTTAACGCCTTAATGGAATACCCTGTACGTGCCCGCACCCTATGTAAACATAGCGCAGGCTTCCAAGGGTGGTGCAGGGTTGCTCCTAGCTCGGCAGTTCGGCAGTTGAGGACAATACTTCACTCGCACATTCGGGTGTATCGTTCTTTCCTGTTTAAGGCTTACCTAACTTGCATTCTATTGCCAGCGGGGTCGTGATAGTTTTTACGTCATGTAGGGTTTGAAAACGACTCTTGTTCTCTTTTGCTTGATACATACTTGTATACTTTTGTGCTCGGTCATCGCAACGAATAACATACTTCACTGTTAAGAAACAAGAACAAAATTCTCGATCACAAGCATTCCCAAACAAGAAACGACACATTAGGCCGGTAAGCTCATCTTCTCTCTCTCTCTCTCTCTCTTTTTCTTTAAAGTTATCTTTGTCCTTAGACAGTACACCGTAGGGGTCTGAAACAGTTCCTCAGGTTCAGGCAGGCAAGGATCTCCACACGATTATGCACTGTCATGTACAACAGGGCAGAGGTACCATTTCGAGTCCAGTTCCTTTTTTTAAAATTCTTCTTCTTCTTCGGCCTGCCTGTAGAATCTCCACCCACCGTTCTGCCCCCCATAGAATGGTCTGGAACAAGGACTTGTGTGGCAAGATACATGCTCGCATCATGTTAGCTTGACAGTGCTTGATATCCACAAGAAAAGCGTCTGGTCTACACAGCCTGTATGTCGACTTTTTCTGACAAAAGAACTGACATGAGGGGCATCTGCATACAGAAACAAGCCTCAGTCAGAGAGTGAAAGAAAAGTAACTCGGCAGTACACCAGCAGACACCCAGGCAAACATGATTCCAGCGTTTGAATCAACCGCCTGATACTACGTTACGTCATTTCTTCACTGCCTCCGCCAGCCCGTCTCCTCAACAAACTTTTCAGAGAATTGGTAGCCGTGGCGAAGGAATGGGGGAGGTGTTTTATGTTCAGGAAAGACAACCCCGTTTATCTTACCCTGTTCTGGCGCCACCGATGTGTCAGAGGCGAGAGTCTTCGACTGAATTTTTCTTCGTTGGCTTGCCAGGGTTCTTTGTGGTGATTCCAGAACTGTCTGTCGGCAGGAGGAAGTCTCTCTGATGGTGCTGACCCCTTCTCTGTTGTGCTCAAGTGACTTTTGGACTTATTTGTTGGAAGCAGCCCAGAGTGGTGGTGTTTAAGACATAACGCTGTGTGTGTGTGTGTGTGTGTGCGTGTTATGTGTGTGTGTGTGTGTGTGTGTGTGTGTGTGTGTGTGTGTGTGTGTGTGTGTGTGTGTGTGTGTGTGTGCGCGTGTGTGCGTAAGTGCGTAAGCGCTTGCATGAATGTGTGTCTGTGCATGTGTATCTGTGATTGCCTGCTAGTGCGTGTGCGCGAGTGCGTGCATGCGTGCTTGCGTGCTCTCTCTCTCTCTCTCTCTCTCTCTCTCTCTCTCTCTCTCTCTCTCTCTCTCTCTCTCTCTCCTCAGCGCGCGCGCGCGTGTGTATGTCTGTATGTGTATGTGTGTGCTGTATGCGTGTGTGTGAGCGCGCGCGTGTGTATGTGCGTGTGCGAGTGCGCGTTTTAATGTGATATGTTGTCGTATGATGAGGGTATGTGTCTGAATTGCGCGTATGAAAGTGTGTGTGTGTGTGTGTGTGTGTGTGTGTTGCTTATTTACTCTCTTAAATACTCTGTCTCTATTTCTGCGTTTGATTGTGGCCCTCAAGTTTGGGCTGTGTGGTCACTTACGCTGTCACTGATGTCATCATCGCCTGCGATGGACCGACTATAATCTTTCTTTTTTCAGTCTGTTTCTGTCTCTGTCTGTCTGGCTGTCTGTCTGCTCTCTCTCTCTCTCTCTCCTCTCTCTCTCTCTCTCTCCTCTCTCTCTCTCTCTCTCTCGTGTGTCTCTGTCTCTGTCTCTGTCTCTCTCTTCTCTCTCTCTCTCTCTCTCTCTCTCTCTCTCTCTCTCTCTCTCTCTCACACACACACACACACGTACACGCTGATACTCACGCCGTGAGCGCTATACGCATATAAAGTCACGCTTGCATGCTCACACGCACGCACGCACGCACGCACGCACACACACATACACGCATGCATGCATTCATGCGCTCGCGCACATTTACAGACACACACGCATGCACGCACGTGGCGCGCGCGCACACACACACACACACACACACACACAGAGAGAGAGAGAGAGAGAGAGAGAGAGAGAGAGAAGAGAGAGAGAGAGAGAGAGAGAGAGAGGAGGGGGATTGGGAGGGGAGAGGGAGAGAGAGAAAGAGAGAATGCGGGTGTGAATAATTCATGTAACGAAAGGCCATCGCCTCCAAAACAGTCCCGTGCAGCAATAATAATTCCGATGATAATTCAAGGTTTACTTATTAAAACAAAGGTATTCCTTTTATCTTAAATACTTAACACAAAATGAGAAAATACAGTTTTTTCAGTTTGGATATTATTTTTACCGATAGCATCAATAACTTAAAAGTGAAGTTATTTGGATAAAAAAAAAATTGATATGATAAGCAAGTTCTAAATGTTCTAAAAATGAACAGCAAATGAGAAAATGAATATCATCCTCTCTGGCGTCTTTATATCATGGGCATAATAAGTCAAATCCAGTAGTTGCAAAGACATGGATAAACTGCATTATCTGAAATCCTAAAAGGAATTTCATCGCTTATCTGTATCTTCAAGTAAATAGAGGTGCGTGTGGTGTACAGGTTTTCTGAACGTAAAATGTTTCAAACCTTTTTTTTTTGCTTTGCTTATGGTCATTCTAGTCTTGCCTCCTACAATCAATCAAACGCTGTTTAAATACTTGTAAAAACAACAACAACAACAACAACAGATTCTTTATTCCTGAATTGCCTTGTTTTAGCCAAACAAAACCAAAACCAAACTTTAATTTGACATATTTTTATATTTGTCATCCAATACATCCAAGGCGTTTGGGGATGAAGAGAGAGGGAGAGAGAAGAGAGAGAGAGAGAGAGAGAGAGAGAGAGAGAGAGAGAGAGAGAGAGAGAGAGAGAGAGAGAGAGTATTTTTAATCCAAGCAAACCGAAACGTCCCAGTGTGAGCACTACTACAGGCACATAAAGTCAACATTACCAAAACACCTTCAGTCGACAGACCCATGAGTCTTCAGAACCAAAGTCAACTCTCCTCAGCCAGAGACACCACCCCCCCCCCCCCTCCCCCCCCTCCCCCCCCCCCCCCCCCACCCCCCCCCCCCCCTCCCCCCTTCCCCTCCTCCGCCCTGCTCCCGTGAAATGGCGTCAGCAGAGACTCTGAGGGGAAAGATAGGTCGCTATCGTTCCGAAGCCTCAATTCTCATTCACCGTAGCAATTCCCTGAAATATTTGCAGAGGAGATGGGGATGTCTGGAATAATGAAGAAATCACGTACCGTCGTTGATTCATCGGCAGACTCCAGGGCCGGGATAAATGTTTGTTTCCAGGTCTTCTGGCGGCTTTGTGGATTACTTTCCTCCAGCTCTTCTATTTTTTTGTTTTTCTTCTCTATGCCCTCGGGATCGGGGCACATTTGTGGGAAGCCCCATTTATCTCTGCAGCCTTATTTTTACCGTTGAATTAGCACATGTCACGATACGCCTGCGAGAGAGGCTCCTGTCTATATCCACAGATATAATGCACACATAAAGTATAACTGCATATTTGTGTGTACAAACACGCGGATTCGCATACACATACACATACACGCGCGTGCGTGCGCACCCCTCACACACACAATTGTACACATAGTCGTCCAAATGAACATTTACATGCTCGTGCACACGCACACACACACACACACACACACACACACACACACACACACACACACACACACACACACGCGTGCGCACGGGGGCATGCACGCACACGCCCCCAGACACACACAAAACCCCACACTCCACTCCACAGAGAGAGAGAGAGAGAAGAGAGAGAGAGAGAGAGAGAGAGAGAGAGAGAGAGAGAGAGAGAGAGAGAGAGAGTTAAAAACCTCATTTGCATATTGTGTTAAGATATCAGCACGATCAGGCATTTCTGATGCGCTGTCATTTCAAATGAGCAAAAATACGTCAGCATAAGATGAAATCCTGATGTGCATAATTGTGTGCGATCATGTGTGTGGGGTTGCTAAATGTTATTTTTTAAAGATATGAAATGCAGGTCCTTTGAAATCCCAAGAATACATGGATCGTGTAGAAAGGAAATTGAAATGGTATGGTTGGTAGGGTTTATGGTATGGTATGGTATGGTATGGTATGGTATGGTATGGTAGGGTTTATGGTGTGGTATGGTATGGTTTTGGTATGGTATGGTATGGTAATGGTATGGTATGGTATGGTATGGTATGGTAGGATGCGGAAATGTATGATGTCGTGTGGTCAGGTTTGATCTTGTTAGATTTGGTTAGAAAGTTTTGGCATTGTAGGGGCATGGTAAGTTTGATCTGTTCGAGTCTAAAATGTCATGGTTAGTCTGGTCTGGAATGTCTGATATAGTATAGTATGGAATTGTATGGTATGGTATAGTGTGGTATAGTATGGTAAATTTTGTGGGAGGATAGTATGGTATGACATAGTGTGGTATAGGGTATGGTATTGTTGGTTGTGTGTATGGGTGGCATTGTAATGTTAAAAAGGATAGGATATGATACGGTGTGGTGGATTGGTTTGGTTTTCTACGATATGATCTGACATGATACGTATGATAAGGTATGATATGGTTGGTATGGTATGGTATAGTACGATATGGTATGGTATAGCATGGTATGGTATAGTATGGTATGGTATGGCTGGGATGGGTTTTTTTATGGGATAGTATGGTATGATATGGTATAGCAGGGTATGGATAGTATGGTATGGTATATAGCATGGTATGGTTTAGTATGGTATAGTATGGTATGATATGGTATAGCATGGTATGGTATAGTATGGTATAGTATGGTATGGTATTGTATAGTATGGTATAGCATGGTATGGCATGGTATGGTATAGTATGGTATGGTATGGTATGGTATGGTATGGTATAGCATGGTATGGTATTGTATGGTATAGTATGGTATGGTATAGTATAGCATGGTATGGTATTGTATGGTATAGTATGGTATAGTGTGGTATGGTATGGTATAGTATGGTATAATATAGCATGGTATGGTATAGTATGGTATGGTATAGTAAGGTATAGTATGGTACAGTATGGTATGGTATGGTATGGTATGGTATGGTATAGCATGGTATGGTATAGTATGGTATATGGTATGGTATGGTATAAGAGAGAAAGGTATGGGAGGATATGGTATGGTACACGACAATATGATATACTGACTTCCATAAAAAACGCGAAAACAAAACAAGTTGAAGGTTAGGGGCGAATTTTATTGGTCACAATTGTACAGAGTGGAAGCGAGAATTCAACGTGATTTGATTCATTACACCGGTAATGTGTGAAAATGTCATCAGCAATATGTCTTTGTGTGGAAAATCCAAGGTCACGTGACAAACCAGCTTGAAGTCCTAATACCGTGTGTGGCCACCATTTGCATGGACAACTGCTTGACACCTGCGGCTCATTGAGTGGACCAGGTGGTTGATGCGTCCCCTTGGCACACCAGCCCACACATGGACGATGGCCTGGTGAAGTTGAGCCGCTGTTGCTGGTCGTGGACGCAGGAGGTCCAACCGTCTGCCAAGTTCATCCCAAAAATGTTCTATTGGGTTTAAATCGGGACTAGGGCTGGCCAGGGCAGCACATTGACGTTGTTATGCTGAAGAAATTGCTGGGTGGCCCTGGCTGTGTGTGGTCTTGCATTGTCCTGTTGGAATGTCCAGTTTGGGTGTTGCGCAAAAAAAGGAACGACATGGGGTCTGAGCACCTGGTGGATGTAGCGCTGTGCATTGACACCCTGTCCGCGACCAGGACCAATGTTCTGAAAGATGACTGGTCCTATGGCGTGGTTAATGCCAATTGCACCCCATATCATAACGTTCAGGCCTCCCCAGGGGTTCCGCTCTACCACACAGGAGTCAACATAGCGTTCACCAGGTCGACGCCATATTCTGACACGACCGTCAGCCATGTCAATACAAAAACGGCTCTCATCTGAGAACAGTATGCGTCCCCACTGCTGCCTGCGCCAGTTGATTCGGGCTTGTGCCCACTGCAGCCTGTCCTGCCGGTGTCTTGGTGTCAGTACCGGACCTCTGTGAGGACGCCTACATGCCAGCCCGTTCTCCTGAAGACGCCGCCGCACAGTGTTGAGGCTGATTCGTTGCTGGAGATTCCCAGGCACCTGTCGAGCAGTGTTAGCGGCTGTTTGCCGCCTGTCCCGCAGATGGGTTTGAACAAAATGGCGATCCTCTCTTGGTGTGGTGACCCGAGGACGGCCTGGCTGGGGACAATCATCAGTGGTACCAGTGACTCGCATGCGGTGCTGCAGACGATAGATGGTTGAGATGTGGACGTTAAAGATGTTGGCGACCTGCCTGGCATCCACACCAGCCTCCAGATGGCCTTGGGCACGATTGCGTTCCTCTGCTCGTAGTCTTGGCATTCTGTAGCGCTCAGACGGCAAGTCGTTATCTGAACCTTGTAGCGCGGCTTTATAAAGGCTGCATGCCTGCGTACTTGTCGCTGGTTAACTTTGCTCTGCATGGTGTGCACGTGCCTCACATGCAGCAACCAGTTTGCCATTTTTGTTGACCCTCCAATGCCGGGAATGATGTGTTGCTCACACAATTTTTCACTGCACGTGAGTCTTGGACCCAAACAACTTGCCACAATGGTTCAATATTGTATATTCACCCCTTTTCACCCGAAAAATAGCCTTTCAATTTTTCGCGTTTTTTTATGGAAGTCAGTCGCATTGCAATGATATGATCTTATGGAACGCCCTACTCTATTTTGATGTACAGTACCTCTAAACATAGCTGGAAAAAAAAGTTAGATGGTTCAGTGTGAACCAATCAATACTAACCTGAATTTTTTCTTCCGTTTTTTTTGTGTGTGGAAGTTTAAATTTTCTCCTTCTTCCCTTGCTATTACTCATATTGCAACTATTCCAATCCAACTAGAGTTTCCCCCATCATCTTTGTCTATTAAACTGAATTGCACTTGCTATCTTCACATTTATTACATTTGCAACACTTGTAACGTTTGTGATATTTGTTACGGTTGCGACATTTCTTGCGTTTACGGCACTCGTTACATTTGCGGCATTTTTTACGTTTGCGGCAGATGTTACGTTTGCGGTACATTTACGTCTGCGGCACACTGTTCGTTTTCAATAAATGGGCGAGGTTTAGCTGATTTGGGGCATTATAAATTAACACTGTCTGCACCATCACCCAACACGAGCCGAATAAGACCCCTTCCATTATCCCCCCCCCCCCCCCTGCTTTCCACAACCCTCCCCCCCCCCCCCCCCCCCATCTCGTCTCTTTTCTCCCCTCCCCCTCCAACTTCCCCCTCCTTCCGCCCTCATACACCTATCCCCACATTCCCTCTCCCGTGAAGACGGAGACCCAGAGGGGCTACCATACTGTTTTCGTAGCTATTCGTGTTAAGCGAAGGGAGCAATGATGTTGACATTGTCTAGAAAGATTGCATTGATGTCTGTAGGTTTGCCAATGGGGAGAGGGAGGGAGAGCAGGGCAGAGGAAGGCGGAGACAGGGTAGGTGTGGACGGAGAGAGAGAGAGAGAGAGAGAGAGAGAGAGAGAGAGAGAGAGAGATAGATAGAGAGAGAGAGAGAGAGAGAGGAGAGAGAGAGAGAGAACGAACGAACGAACGAACGAATTTTATTTTAAGAGGGTAGTGGATTAAGCATGAATACTTTTTTTTACATCCAGCCCTCTGGGGGAAAAAAATCGATATATAGTAAAAAGCAAATCAGAAAAAAATGCAACAATTCCTTGCATGGGAACCTTTGACAAAAAAGAAGATAGAAGAAAAAGAAACCGGTGAATACCACCACCACCACACCACCACCACCAACAACAACAACAACAACGAGAAAAAATGATCAGGGCAATAAGGGGGAGTGTGAATGGAGAGAGAGAGAGAGAGAGAGACAGACCGACCGACTGACCGACCGACCGAACGACTGGCGAAAGAAAGGCAGAGATAAAGGATAAAGAGAGAGAGAGAGAGAGAGAGAGAGAGAGAGAGAGAGAGGATGGACTCCGAAAGCTGTTCTTTCACTGAGCAGCTGACGGGAGGAGAGCGGGAGAAGGAATAGGTCTCGGGACAGCAGTCAGTCATGTATGTGATTGATGTTGGGTTCGGACAGTCATCGATTCCATCTTGGCTTTGTTTTCACTGCACGATGAGACGGGAGACCGAGAACTTGGCGGAGTGTTTGTCCAGACACTGAAGTGGCCTGTAGAAGACTAGTAAAGAGTGAACGCAACACTGGATGAGATATAGGGTTGTGTATTGACTGTATCTGCCCACCAGTACGTCGTCTCGAGCGAACAGAATCAACATGGTTAAAACTTGGTGGAAAGGTGGCTCAAAAGACGACACCATCGCCTCGGGATTGATAGAATCTTGAGTTTGTGGTTCGAGCATGGGACAGATTGTTACTG
>CM031606.1:40419481-40421981 GCA_018398815.1 Conus ventricosus
TGCCTGTCACCGGTGTTCTAGATAATGACCTTTTTTTTTTTTTTTTTTTTTTTTGCCAGAACGGTAAACGATTTTGGTGACAAAAGAGAGCCAATTACTAGCCTGTGTGAGGGGAAAAACAAGAGAGGAGAGAGAGAGAGAATTACTATAGCAACAATCTTCCTGTGTCTACGTAGGCAGACTGTGTGTGGCTTTCCTCAAGTCAACGTCTGCTTTTTATGTTTCTGTCTGTCTGTCTGTCTGTCTGTCTTCTCTCTCTCTCTCTCTCTCTCTTCTCTCTCTCTCTCTCTCTCTCTCTCTCTCTCTCGCTCTGTCCGGCTGCTTGCTTGCCTACCTGCTTGCTTGCCTGCCTGCCCGCCTATCTGTCTGTCTGTCTGTCTGTCTTCTCTCTCTCTCTCTCTCTCTCTCTCTCTCTCTCTCTCTCTCTCTCTCTCTCTGTTTTTCTCGTAGTCACTGTTTACGTACACACACACACACACACACACACACACACACACACACACACGCGCGCGCGCGCGCGCGCGCGCGCGCGCGCGCGCACACGCACACGCACACAACACACACACACACAACACACACACACACCGTTAGAACTCAGCTTTGCGGAGACAGGCATCATGCAGTGTCAGTCACATGTTCGATGTACGGGTGGCTAAGCAGATAAGGTCCTCAGTATGGACTAGAATAGGTTTAGTTTGCATACGTTGGAAGAGACACCACCGAACAGCGCCGAGGAGACTGGGCAGTCTCTACTCTTGCGAGTTGCCTCATGACGACTTCATTTTGACTGTTTCTTGTGGGTTACCAGTGGCGGGGATCCTACGGGACAAGCCGAGGAATTGCTGTGAGCTGGAGCCGGAGTGAAGATAGTGAGGTCACTGAAGTGGCACGGAGGATGAAAAAAACAAAACAAACAACAACAACGACAAACAGCGGGTGGTGTAGTATATAAAGCTGCGGTAATGTGGAAGTTTGGTTCTAAAAAAGAAAAACGCAGTAGTTTGATAAAAGACGGATGTTCGAGGAATGTCGGCATTTGGGAACTGATGAAAGAGGAGAGTTGGAGAACACGGATACAGGAATTAAAGTCGATAAAGGACACGGTATTACGAACACAGAGATATGGGAAACAGGGCTGAGGGAAGTCAGACATTAAAAACTCACGCCTATGGGAAATATCGTTGATGAAAGACAAGCACTCGAAAACACAGGAAAAGGAAATTGTGGTTGATAGCAGCAGACACTGACGAAACAGGGATACATGAAAGTACGATTCGTGAAAGACAGCTGATGCACACATGGAATTGTGGGAATTAAGGTTGATGCGAGACAGATGTTAGAAACACAAGGATGTGACATATAAAGTTGATGAAATACAGGCATTGGAAGCACAGGGAAATGGGACTTCAAGTTGATTAACGGTAGACAAAGAAAAACAGCAATATGAAAAATAAGGCTGATGAAAGACAGACACTGAAACTCAGAAGTAAGGAAATTAAGGTGAATGACCGAGAGATGTTGGAAA
Organism: Conus ventricosus; assembly: GCA_018398815.1. NCBI lineage: Eukaryota > Metazoa > Mollusca > Gastropoda > Neogastropoda > Conidae > Conus > Conus ventricosus. The sequence goes on from CM031606.1 coordinate 40,421,007, forward strand.
CGCATGCATATGGAAATGCAGGTTGCGGGTATATGGGAATAAAGGCTGATGAAAGCCAGACACTGATGGGAATAAGATTAGTGAAAGACGGACACCGGAAACGCAGAAATAGGGAATAAAGATTAATGAAGGACAGACGTTGAAAACTCAGACATAGGGAATTAAAATAGATGAAAAAGACACTGGAAACACAGACATAGGGAATTCAGTTGACGAAAGACAAATACCAAAAACACAGGAATAGGGAATCAAGGTTGATGAGTGACAGACATTAAAAACACAGGCATAGGAAATTACGGTTGACGAAAGACATATGTTGGAAACCCTGGCAACAGACAGATGTTGAAAACACTGGCATATGTAAATCAACGGTGATGACAGACAGACATTGGAAACGCAGCTACATGGGAATGAAAGCTGATGTAAGACAGACATTGAAAACACAGGCCTGTGGAGATTAAAGTTGTTGAAAGGCAGACATCATCAGCACAACCATGTGGGTATTAAGGGTAACGAAAGACAGCCATTGGAACCCCATGTTTAGGGGAATGAAAGTGGACGAAGAAAGACACCTCTCAACGTTGACGTCATTTCTAACACTTGTTTTTTTCCTTGCTCTGCAGAAAGAAGGTAGATTCTTCTTTTTGAAAAAATGACAAAAAAGAAAGCAAAGCAAATAAACAAACAAACAAAAGCGAAAGTGTCCGTGACGAACATTACCATTGACTATTCCATGACAATCATGTGTCAGCAGAACCAAACGCGGCAGAACAATAATCACAGGTAATTCCTTCCATTCCGTCCTCTGCAAGAAATCATGACCAAATGGCAATGGCAGATTCTGGATTAAGTCTTTCAGCAATATTTTCAATGCTACCTTTTCCCTAAAAATCTGTGATGTATGTTTTGAGCAATATTGACTATATACAAAAATTTACATTTTCTGAAAAAAAGATATCGGTTAAAATGATTGCT
>CM031606.1:40424481-40426981 GCA_018398815.1 Conus ventricosus
GGGGGGGGGGGGGGGGGGGGGGGGGGGGGGGGGGGGGGGGGGGGGGGGGGGGGGGGGGGGGGGGGGGGGGGGGGGGGGAGGGGGGGGGGGAGGGGAGGGATCGGAAGGAGGAGGAGGGGAGGGGGCCGTATTGTGTATGTATGTATTTATGTCTCTTGGCTAAGGAGGGAAAAAAAAAGTCAGAAAAATGAGCATTAACAAAATCACAATCAACTAGTCTATAACAAATGTCCTACAGGACTATGAAGTAAACATTTCGCAATATTAAACAAACTAGTAGCATTTTTGAAAACGCCTTCAATACAATTTTCAGAAATCACAGGTAAGATTGGTATTAACCTCTGACATTAAAAAATGATGTGTTTGCTAGAAATTTGTTCACCACATAAACATCTAACATTTTTGCTGTATTTTGTGATGAACGCATTACGTTTTATCCTATAAGATAGCGAACTAATCTGTTGATTTTTGATCACGCCAGTATGATTCAAATATAATGTGTTATCCAAACCACGAGAATCAATATATATATTCTTGGAGAGTCTATCTTTTCTCTGGGTATAGCCTTTAACTCTACTCCATACTGCTTGTTCCAGCAAGTGATAACCCTCCTGAATGGATAAAGGAACATGAATTTCAGTGGATTCTTTGCCTTGCCTTGCGCCCTTTTTTGCTACTTTATCGGCCCACTCATTTGAAGAAAATCCAAGTGAGAAGGAACCCAGCAGAAGGAAACGTTGGTCCCTTTTAAAGTTAAGATATGAATTAATTGACTGATTTCTAACATAATTTTGTTCTTTTTCTTGTAATCTGATGATCTTAAAGCATAGAGTACCGATTGAGAATCTACACAAAATAAGATTTGAAAAAACTGTAATGGAAAATCAACTATGTAATTAAGAGCCATAAGAATAGCAATAAGTTCAGCAGTAAAAATGGATCGATTTTTGCCAATGTAGTATGACTTTTCCTTTTTTAACGCTGGTATTACAAAAGCTGATCCTGCCCGGTGATCTTCTAGGACTGAACCATCTGTATATATCTTAAAATGATTTGGATAAGTGTTCTGTAAATGTAATTGGACTTCAGTTTTCATAATGTTTGGATTTTCATTTTTCTTCATGTCAATATAATTAATATCAAACTGCGTTCTATTCATCTCCAAGCAGGACAAGGGGAGACCGCTTGATTTGTGTCAATATTACTTGGATTTTATATCAGATCTTTTGAGTAGATCTGATACGTAAGTGGCAATTGGTTTCAATGATGATATCTGCTTAGCTCGTTTAGGAAAAGAATTTTCAGATGTAATTTTCAGTTCCTCAGATGCAAAGTTGTTACTTGTCGAACTTCTAAGAACGTATTTAGCGCATGCAAGACTTCGGTATTCGTCCAAAGGCAATTCTCCAATTTCTTTTAAGTTCCAAGCGTTGATGCGTGAAAAGGCACACCAAGAGCAAGCCTATAACCTTTACAATCTATGCTTTGAAATTTCTTAAGTAAATAATTAGGGGCGCTAAAAAATACCTCTTGTCCAAAGGACAATTTTGATCTGATCAGCGATGTTGAGAGATTTTTCAAAACTTTGCAATCTTGTCCCCAGGCTTGTTTACTTATAATCTTTAATAGATTTAAACATTTCCTTGCCTTAGTAACGATGTAGTTTATAGGGAGCGTTCCAGGACAACTTTGGTGTAAGATAGATACTAGAAATTTCACGATGTCTTTATACTGAATAGTCGTATTTTCAATTTAAAAAAAAACGGCAGCTCTGATGGATTGCTGCCATTATTAAAGAGAATCATATGTGTTTTCTCTGTAGAAAATGTCAGACCGTTTTTGTCCATATAATTAAATATATGATCGAGCTGTTTTGATAGATCATCTTGATGTAGTTCAATTCCCTTTTTGATGTTTTTCTTTTCATTGTAACATTCATCCAGATGCATAGATCATCAGCATATTGTACTAATACAACATGCTTTGATAAGAGCGAAGGCAAATCGTACATTAAAATGTTAAATAACATAGGGGCGATAACAGAACCTTGTGGCAATCCCATATGTAAAGATCTAGAATCAGAGTATGCATTCCCTACTCGAACACGTATGTTTCTTTTATTCAAAAAGCATTTGATGTAGTGATATAAATGTCCCGAAATCCCGATTTGTTTCAATTTATAAAGGAGCTTGGCGTGCCAGACTTGGTCATAGGCTTTCTTGATATCAGAAAAGGTCGCTAGAACATTTCTTCTTCTTGCAAATTGTTGTTTTACATTTGTTTAAGTTTCACTAAATTGTCAATAGCAGACCTGCCATTTTGGAAGCCTGCTTGGTTAACTGGAATAACTTTATTTTTTTGACAATACTGCGTCAATCTTCTCAAAACTATTCTCTCTAATAGTTTACATGTATGTGAAGTTAATGCTATTGGTCTGTAACTATACTTATCTGTTGAAGGTTTGCCTTGCTTTAAAACTGGTACAATGATAGACTGTTTC
>CM031606.1:40431981-40441981 GCA_018398815.1 Conus ventricosus
CACGCACAGACACTCTCACACACACAAAAACACCCCACACACACACAAACAAACAAAACAAACCAAAACACACCCACGCACGCACGCACGCACGCACGCACGAAACCCACACGCACGCCCCACACGCACGCGCACCACCACACACCACACACACACACCACACACACACCACACACCCCACACTTTCCCAAAAGAAAAAGGGATAGTTAGCGGGGTTGACAGCCCCCGATGGGAAATTTCCAAAATTTACTGTCTTTCGTGGGGGGAGAGAAAAATAAAAGGGGGGAAGGAGGAGGAAAAGGGGAAGAGAAAAGAGAGGGGGGAGAGGGGGGAAGGAGGGGCGAAGAGGGAGGAAGGGATTTGGGGGAAGAGAGGAGGGGAGGGGAGAGGGGGGAGAAGTGGGGGGGTTGAGACAAAGGGAAAAAACCCAAAAAAAAGGACGGAGACAAAAAAAAATAAAAAAAAAAAGGCTATGGAGAGCCCAAACAGAGAAAAAAAAGAGGGCGTGGGAAATGGGAAAAGGGAAAAAAGAGGCAAATCCCAAAAAAGGGAAATAAAAAGACAAACACAGGACTGGGAAAGCTTTTTACAAATGTCACCCTCGGGTTTTTAGCCCCTAATTAGGGGAGAAAATTTGTTTCTTGATCAGGAGAAAAAAAGTTTCACGATAAACGACTTTTTGGGGCAAAGAGAAAAAAAACAGGGACTTAGGTAAAACATTGTGATTTTAAAAAAAAAACCCCCATTTTTTTTTTTTAAATCCAATTAATTTTTTTATCAGTTTGACGGGTACTCATTTTGTGTTTTTCCCCAGCTTGAGCCCCAAGGCCCTTCCCCCCTGCCCCAACCCCCCCCGCTCTCTTTCCCTTATGAGGGGTTTTCCCCCCTTTCCCTGGATAAAAAGGCCCATAAAGATTTTGCCGGGGGCCTTGGGCCATTAACCCTTTTTTTTTTCTTTTGTCGTTTCTTTCGGCTTGGAATTTTCCGGCCTTCTTTCCCTTCCCGGGTTTTTTCGGATTTTGAGACGGTGGTTTGTTAAACTAAATTTGTAATAAAAATGCCCCCCAAAATCCCCCCCCAAAGGGCCCCCACCAAAACTTTTTTTTCCTCTGGGGAAAAAAATTAGAAAAAATTGAAGGGGTTTTTTTTGAAATTTTTCTGGTTTTTGAAATATGTTAGTGTCCCATTTTGTTTGATTGGGGGGGGGGGCATTTTTTGGGAAATGCAGTTAAAACTAATGTTAACCCCGGGGGGATTGGGGAAAAGGGGGGGGGGGGGGGGGGGGGGGGGGTTTTCTTATGGAATAAAGACCCTTGGGGAAGTTTTGAACCCGAAACCCTTGGGGCACAAGGCCCCACAAGCCCGGCCCCTTTTTCCAAAAAAAGGGTTTTCTTCGCCCCCCCCAACTCCCCCCCGCCCACCCACGTTTAAAACAGTGCCCTTTAAAGTTTTTGAAAACCCATATAATCCCAGGTTAGACAAAACACTTTCATTTTTTGAAAACCATCACTAAAAAAAATTTAAAAAATGGAAAGGGTTTTTGTTAAAATTATATGGCAAATTTTTTCCGATTCGAAGAGTAGGGCAGACAGCAAAACATAAATTTGAAAGTTACTTTCTTCATATCGGTAACTGAGCATCAATGCTTTTTTACGGGAAACCCCTCACCTCATTTTAAAACCGTTCCCGAGGAAACCCCACACACACACACCCCCCACACAACAACACACACACACCCCCCCAAAACACTAAAAAAAAGGAGAAAGAAGAGGAGGGGAGAGAGGCAGCCCAAAACAGACAAAGGGGGGGAAAAGAGAAAAAACCCAAACGACAGAAACAGGGGGAACAGACGGGGAACAGCCGCCAGAAGACGGACAAATAGACAGAAGCGGAAGAGACAAGGGGAAAAAACCAGGGGAGAAAGAAAAACATTTCAAACAGCAGAGCGGGGGGGGGACGGCCCGGAACAGATAAGCAGACAAACCAAGAAGACAAAACTAACAGAGGAGAGGGGGAGAGAGGAGAGAGAGAGAGAAGGAAGAGGAGGGAGAGAAAGGGAAAGGGGGGAGGGGGGGAGAGAAAAGAGGGGGAGGGGGGGAGGGGGGGAGAGAGGGAGAAAAGGAGGGGGAGAGGAGGGGGAAAACCCCTGGCGGGTCGCAAAAAAAGGGTTTAATACGGAAGGGGGGGGGGTTTTTAAAAATCCTTCAAAACCCCCTTTCCCCAACCCCGGCCAAAAATTCCCCGACCCCCAAATGAACAAAAAAGGGGAAAACGAATACTGTCTAACAATGTATTTTGCCTGTACTTGCCCGCTTCATCAAAAATTTTGGGTCACACGGGGGTGGCTCCCCTTTTTTAAAAAGTACTTTTTAAATGGGGGAAGGATGGGAAGGGTATCTATTTTGTGTGGTCGGTGTTTGTGTGTTTGTGTGTGGTGTGTGGGGTGTGTGTGGTGTGTTTGTGTGTTTTGTTTCTTTTTCCCCCCCTTTTCTCTTCTTCTCTCTCTCTCTTCTCTCTCTTTTCCCCTCTTTTCTTTCTTCTCTCTTTTCCCTTTTCCCTCTCTTCTTCTCTTTTTTCCCTGTTTGTGTGGGGGTTTTGTGTGTGTGTGTGTGCGTGCGTGCGTGCGTGCTTTGCTTTTGCGTGCGGGGCGGGCGGGGTTGCGTTGCGTGCGTGCGTGGCTTTGCGGGGTGTTTGTGTTGGGTGTTGTGTGTTTTGTGTGTGTGTTTTTGGTGTGTGTGTGGTGTGTGTTTTTGTGTGTGTGTGTAACACCTTTGAAGAGTGGGAGGGGGGGGGGGGGGCTTTGTAAAAGGGGGAAAGGGGGGGGGGGGGTTTTGGATGGAAAAAACCTCCCCCAATAAAATAAAGGGGGCCCGAGGCTCTTTCTTACCCAAAAAAAACAAAAACCCCTCCCCCAAATATAACTTGTAAAAAAGGAAATTTAGATACCCAGCGTTTGCGGCCCTGGGGACGGGACGGCCTTTTACAAAAAGGGAAAAAGAGAGAGCGAAGGGGAGAGGAGAGGGAGAGGAGAGGAGGGGAGGGGGAGGGTGAGGGGGGGAGGAGAGGGGGAGAGAGAAAAGGAGTGGGGGGGGGGGGGGGGGGGGGGGGGGAAGGGGGGGGGGGAAGGGGGGCTAAGAACACCAAAAAAAAGGCAAAAAGGAAGAGAAAGACAGTTAAAACCAACAAAAAAAGAGACAGAACACGGGGAACACCAGCCCGGACAGACAGAACACACACGCCCAAAGAGGGGGACGGGGGAAAAACAGGGGGAAGTAGAATTAAGACGGGCAGTTTTTGGTTTTGAAAGAAAGGGGGAGGGGACAGACAGACAAAACGGGACAGCAGAAGACATTTGAAAAAAAAGACGCGAGGGAAAAAGCGAGACCTGACAGAAAAAAAGAGGTTTAAAGAGAGAAACGGGGAAGCACAGACAAAGTAAAAGAAAAAAAAGACGGGGGGAACCTAGGGGGAAAAAACCAAAAAGAAAAACACCCGGGACGTGGCGGATCGGGGAAAACCTACGGGGAAACTTCAGAAAAAACACCCGGGGACGCGGGCCGGTCGGGGGAAAAACCTACGGGGCCCACACTTTAAGAAAAACCCCCAGGGCGCTGACGCCCGGGGGGGAAACCCTTGGGGACACACTTTAAAGAAAAAACACCCAGAGACGCGGGCAACCAAAGGAAAGGGGGGAAACCCTTAGGGGGGAACAATAAAGAAAAAACCCCCGGGGGCCGCTGGCAGAACCGGGGGGGGAGGAACTGGGGGAACACATAAAGAAAAAACCCCAGGGCGCTGGGCAGACCGGGGGGGAACCCAAATGGGGACCCACATAAAGAAAAAACCCCGGGGGGACGTGGCAGATTTAAGAGGGGATTAGGGGAAAACTTTTAAAAGAAAAAAACCCAGGACGCTGGCAACGGGGGGGGGGGGGGGGGGGGGGGGAACTAGGGGGGACACACATAAAGCAAAACACCCAGGGACGTGGCAGCCGGGGGGGGGAAACCTAGGGGCCACCCCCTAAAGCAAAACCCCCAGGGAGCTGGAAAAAGACCAGGGGGGGGGGGGGGGGGGGGGGGGGGGGGGGGGGGGGAAAAAATTTGGGGGGACACACATAAACCCAAAACCCCGGGAGGATCCCCCAAAGACCGGGGGGGGAGGGGGGGGGGGGGGGGGGGGGGGGGGGGGGGGGGGGGGGGGGGGGGGGAAATAGGGGGGCCAACATAAAGCAAAACACCCAGGGACGTGGCAGCCCAGCAGACTTTTTTTTTAAAACTTAAAAACCCCCACGGCTTTCTTTCCGGGGCCCCACCGGAATTCCCCCCGGACCCCCCCAAAAGAGGGGAAAAGTAAAGGAAATCCCCGCCCCCCCCCCCCCCCCCCCCCCTTAACGGCCCACACCGCGTGGCCCCCCCCTCTTTCGTTTTTTGGGTTTTTTGACCCTTTTACAAAAAATTTTCGACAGTTATCCTCCAAGCCCAAATTTTAAATATCAAATGGGCGGGACAAGGACCCGGAAAAATGGGGGGTGAAAAAAAAGCCAATTTAAAATTAGGGGGAAAGAAAAAAAGAGGGGGAAAAGGGAGAAGGGGGGGGGGGAGGGGGCGAGGGGGGAGAAATGGGTTTGAAAGAGGAGAGAGGGGGGGATTTGAGAGAGAGAAAATGAGAGAAGAAAAAAAAAAAAAAAGAAGAAGAAGAAAACGGGGGCAACGACGACAAAAAGACGGACAAGAAGAAGGGGGGGAAAGGGGGGGACAACGACCGGACGACACGACGAGGGCGACGAGGGAAGACGACCCGACGACCGAGGGCCGACGGCGCGATGCGAGACGACGACAGCGCCCGAAAACCGACGACAAACGACGAGAAGAAGAAAACGCCGGAAACGACGACGACGATAAACTAAGAAGAAAGAAAAAAAGAACAAAAAACAAAAGGAAGAAAAATGAGAGAGGGGAGAGAGGAGAGAGGAAGAGAGGGGGAGAGGAGGGGGAGTTTGGAAGAGGGGGGGGGAGGGAGGGAAAGGAAGGGGGAGAGAGGGGGAAAAAGGGGAAAGGGAAGAAAAACGGGACGGGAGGGAACAGGGACAGACAAAAAGAGAGTGGGGGGGAACGGGTTTGGGGGGTTTTGGGGGAAGGGAATAATTTTGGATTTCTGAAATCGTCAGAGAGGTAAAACACTTTCTTTGAAAAAAATTTTTCCGGCGCCTGGGTGACTTTCTTTTCTTTCTGTTTTTTTTCTTTTTTTCTTTTTCTTTTTTTCTTTTTTTCTTTCTTTTTTCTTTTCTTATATGCCTAAAGCTGTCCCCCTAAGGTGTATCCTTTCCCCCAAACCCCCAACAAATGTAGTAGAAAGCGGGTTCGTGGGGTTTTTTTTGAAAATTTTGGTTTAATGTTTTCGTGTGGGGAGACAGTCTAAACCGGTTTTTGTGGGTTTTTTTTTTTTTTTTTGTTTTGTTCCCCTTGCTAAAACCCGATTTTTTTTTTTCCAAAACATTTATTATTTAAAGGGGCCAAACATCCCCCCCCCCCCCCCATTCCCTGCGACCCCCTTCCCCTAATTTTTCCTTTCCCTTTTCTCTTCTCTCCTTATTAAAAACTCGTTTACTGTACGCCCTTTTCCCACTGGTATTTCAAGGTAGTTATTTTTTTCTGGGCCCCAATTCACCGGAGGACACCCTGCGCTTCTGAAAATCGGAGTTATCTTTACGAAATGAAAAAAAGAATGCGACTGTTTGTCGTCCATTAAAGCGAAGAACAGTATGATTCACCTACTACATAGAGATGAAATTCGTTGCTTATATATGAAACCTGAAATTGTCAAGAGCTTCGAGCATTTGGGTGCCATCGTCACAGGAGTGAAGCAAACAAAGGTCCTGGCCAGAATAGTCTTCATCAGCGCTAGGGAAACTGAAGACCATCTGGTTGGATGGGAAAATAACGTCAGAAATGAGGCTCGTGCCGTTCATTGGTCAGTTCTTTATTGGTGTACGCAAACACTACAATCTCTCTCTCTCTCTCTCTCCTCTCCTCTCTCTCTCTCTCTCTCTCTCTCTCTCTCTCACACACACACACACACACACACACACACACACACACACACACACACACACCACACACATTAAACAGAAGAGAGAGAGAGAGACAGAGACAAGAGAGAGAGAAACAGAGAGAGAGAGAGAGGCAGACAGGCAGACAGGCAGACAGACAGGCAGAAGAGAGAGAGAGAGAGAGAGAGAGAGAGAGAGAGAGAGAGAGAGAGAGAGAGAGAGAGAGAGAGAGCAGAAGGACATCTGCGGAGTAAGACCTCTGCCCTGGTCAAATGATTTATGGATCTGTCATTTGATCCAGATCTGCGTGAACGGATCCGAAAACACAGTTGCTCGCTTTGTCCGTGGGTCACATTCGAACTTTTCACTAAGTGGGATTCACCAGTTGTTGCGTAATCTTGCAAAGCAGATCCTGAATCTGGTTTTTGATCAGAACCCGCGCCACCGATCCACACCAAAATTCAAACGGTTTGTGCTTGGCCCAAATTTCACTAAAATCGGTCCGGTAGAGCGAAGAATTTTTATTAGATATCCTGTCACACGTACATGTGGTCGTTGACATTTATTTAAATAATTTTTATAACGTTAGAATGCTAACATCATCTCATCACAACAACAAAAGTGTAGGATGGAGGGGGTTGAAATAGGTCTTAAGACTGAAACACATCTTATAGTCTTTTGACGAGGTCCTGAAGATGAATTGAAGCATCTTAGAAGGTCTCTTTCAAGAATATTCCTCAGTTCTTTAAATGACGATGATCATTAATTCTTATACTACCTGAACCATTCTATGCTCCGCCTTTCACTGCCTGTCTGCCTATTTGGTGGTTTTCAAAAAATCGTGATAAAAGTCTGACAAGCCAACAGCTGCGATTGGAAACAATCTCCATGGCAGAGGTTCAAATGAAGATTAAGAAAAAAACGTCTGTATCGTTCACCTGCGGTACACTTTGACTGAATAGATGACTGGATGGTGTCTGACTTTTATCGGTCGTGAAGACTACGATCTCCGGGATCTGTTTGATCTGAAAAAAAAATTGGGACCCGGTTGGTCTGTTGGTTAAAACAATATTCCCTAGAGACAGCCACGTCAGAGGAGATTAGATTTTCGTTTCGGTGTCAACGGCTGCCTACAAATCTGGTAGATGTAACATAAACCGCAGCCCCGTGGTGGAGCATATGCATAATGAAAATCCTGTATGCCTGTGCAATCCCTTACTTTCGTTATTGAAGAGGATGTGCCATTGTAATACGCCGGTCGGTTGAATTGCGGACGCACGGGCGCCCGCACACACGCACGCGCGCGCGCGCGCGCACACACTCACACTCACACACACACACACACACACACACACACACACAAACACACACACAAGCGCGCACGCGCGCGCGCGCGCGCGCGCGCACAAAGACACATACACATCATTCTCACACACATAGAGGAGACAGACATAGAGACAGACAGACACACAGACAGACAGATAAACACAGAGATAGACAGGTAGACAGACAAACAGACAGTCAGAAAGAAACACAAAGAATTCGGCAGAGAGAAAATAGGGTAAAGACATAGAGGTGCAGAAAGACACACACAAAGAAGAGGACGTATATGAAAGAAAAGACCACAAAATAAGGAACACACAGACACACAGGAAATAACAGAGGTACGAACTCTGACTGAACAGACCAAAAAAGGAACACACAGACACACAGGAAATAACAGAGGTACGAACTCTGACTGAACAGCAGAAAGGGAAATTATCAGGAGGACTTACAAATCCATCAGAGCTCAGTTCCAGACCGCTGAACTTCCGACTCCCCAAAGAACAGAAAATGACGACACACTGTCCACCTCCAGACACCTTCCAGCGATCAACCCTCTGACCGCTTCATCATCTAATGGCTCACACAGTAGGCTCATCCATTTAGACTAAGTCCTCCCTTAACATGGGAGGGAGGTGGAAGGCAGAGGAAGGAGGGTGGGAGGGGGGGGGGGGGGCAGTAGTGGTTCAATGGTCAAATCTCTCATCTGGACGATGTTGAAAAACTGGGAATAGGATGCGACAGATGATCATTTATATAACTGTCAATGCCCTCACTCACTCTGGTGAACGCGAGAGGAGAGCTGAAAGATATGATTGCTTATGGCTCTCCCAGTATCTTGGGCTACAGGCAAATTCTGCCTATACAAACAAAGAATACACAAAATAAAATACAATTTGGCAAACATTGTTTAAAGAACTGAATGTTAAACACAAGACTGAAATGTGTTCGCTCAACGCTCGGATAAAAGTTGATAAAACTGCATTTGATGTTTTTTTTTAAATCGCTTGAGGTTAATCTAGATGTTGATATCAACTTGAGAGAAAGCATTTTGAGAATAAATACAACAAAATAGCAGTGACTAGGTACTGAAGGTAAAGGACGCACGAAACGAACAGATCGTCATCTCCCACACCGACGTTGATTCACCCCAATAAACACACAGATTGCACAGAGAAAGCATTTTTAAACACGACAAATGAAAATACTTCAAAAAAATAGCTGCGATAACTACAACACCGGAACACGAGCGTCATCTACAACACCGGGACAACATGCTGCGTCACTCTCCACAACACCGACACATGATGCGTCACTCTCCACAACACCGACAACATGCTGCGTCACTCTCCACCTTTTGTTCAAGAGTTGGCCATTTCATGCCAACTGGATTGATGACACACAAAAAGTACAAGCATCGCAAAACAACAACAAACAACAAAAAAAACTGCGTACTCCTGTTGTTGTTTGACGTCCAAAAAGAAACAAGGCTACCCTAAAAGGGGTATTAAAACGGTTACATGCGCAAATCTAATTAATGTTGAAGTACGAAATTCTAGCCGAGGAAGAAGAAGAAGAAGAAGAAGGAGGAGGGGGGGGAGAAGAGGGAGGGGAGGGGGAGGAGAGGGGGGGGGAAGGGGGGGGGGGGGGGGGGGGAGAGGAGGAGGAGGAGGAGAAGAGAAGAGGAGAAGAAGAAGGAAGAAGAGAGAGAGAGTGAGAGAAGAGGACGGGTTTTAGGGAATTCCTTTGTGTCTTCTGTTTCTCCTTTCTTTAAAACCCGACAATTCATAGAATTTCTGTAGACTAGATCCATCCTCGAGCAGGTCCAAGCAAGGCTTGTATCCACATACCTTTCGATGAAGATGGCAGCATAGTGAATTAATGGGGAAGTCTGGGCATGTCAGTATTTTTTGTCTATGGGTGGAGTCAAAGGATGGCAGGCGTTGTTATCGTGCCAGGACAGCAGGTCATAGGAGTGGAGGGACATACGGTAGAGCAGTCAAGGATCATAACAGCTGTCGTGTATATAATGGTGATAACAGTAACAATAATAATAATGAGGACAATTTCTATAGCACCCATCCTAACAACGTAGGCTACAGGGCGCTTTACAAGTTTAACAATTCAACATTAAAAAAATTATAAGCAGAACACACACACACACACACACACACACACACACACACCACACCACACGGACGCGCGCGCGCGCGCGCGCGCGCACGCACGCACGCACGCACACAGCACACTCACGCGCGCGCACGCAACACACACACACACACACACACACACACACACACACACACACACACACACACACACACACTGGAACATAATGTTGCATACATAAACACACTATATAACCGGGTGAACAGCTCATTTGTACACGAGCAAAGTGTGCAAGTGACATGTAGTAATTTAGTAATAATTCAGGTGGTATCCTGAAACTGGCGTTTGAACAGATACGTTTTAAGTGCAGACTTTAAAGTCGAGAAGGAGGGGGCCTATGACGTAGATGGAAAGGTAGTGAATTCCAGAGTATTGCCGCAGAAAATGAGAATGCTCTAGAACCGTGCTGTATAGTGTTGAGCAACAGTGCAGAGGCGTTGTAAACAACCAGTCTCTTAC
>CM031606.1:40451981-40454481 GCA_018398815.1 Conus ventricosus
ACTTTTCCACAAGAGTGAGAGACATAAGAAGAAAACTAACCCCTCATCTTAAACAGGCAAGAAGTGACGGGAAACGTGCCGCAATGATCCATGATCATCTCCTTGTGGACGGAACTCGTTACACGTTGGACTCGGGTGATCGTCTTGTGGTAATGAAATAGGGGTTAGGCCGGTCCTGTACTTATCCTTGTTTTTTGTCCGCTGCTGTGGAAGGAACGCATACTGAGTCGACGCCGGTGGCCTTGTCACAGCGCGACAGTGTCAGCGAGTTAGCGCCACGTGAGAACTGTGCGCCCGTGGTCTGTGACGAGGTTTCTGTGTCGCCGGTACACGTGAACAGCTCTGTAGACGATGTGTCAATGGAAATGTGTGTGGATCGACCTCGTCAGTGATGAATAATGAGTTTGATGATGCTAATGTATGTAATAAAACGAAACCCTTTTCTTTCCTTCATTGGAACGTTAATGGACTACTCACAAAATACATGATCATGATTTTGTTTCGTATGTTTGTTCCTTTGATTTTGTTTGTTTAGTTGAGACGTTTGTAGAAGATTTTCAGGTGCCTATTTTTAAAGGGTACACATTGTTCTGTAAGCCTGCTGTTAAACTGTCGACACACGGAAGACGTTCGGGTGGAATTATATGTTTGATAAGAAGTGAGCTGTGTTCTTTTGTCAAACCTATATGTGTGGAGTCTCATCTTTTTTATGCTTTTGTGTTGGATAAATGCCTTTTCGGCATTGAAAGACACATTATGTATGTTTGTGCTTATATACCGCCAGAGAACTCACCATATTATGTGCATTTTGATTATGAAAATGGTGTTTCTTTATTGGAAGATTTTTTATGTGATTGTTTGCTTTATAATAAAGAACATGATATGTACATAGTAATTAATGGAGATTTAAATAGCAGAACCTCAAATATATCTTGTGACTTAGAATCCAATGTGTGTGATTTTGTTAATCAACATTTGAGTGGGCCTTTGAACCTGAACAGAAATTCTGAAGACCGTGTGATTAATAATTATGGCAAAATGTTACTTAACATGTGCACTGTTTTGACCTGTGTATTTTGAACGGTATGTGTGTGGATGACCTTCAAGGTCATTACACGTACATAGCTGATAATGGTAACAGTGTAGATGATTATTTTTTACTGTCGTATGATTTGTATTCAAGAGTGTCTGTAGCATCAGAATGAATGTGTCTGATAGAATTGAATCTGACCATTTGTCTTTGGAATTATATATTCACTTTCCTATGAATAATGAGATTTGTGTTCAGGATGATGTTCAAATTCTCGAAAAGTTTGTATGGGACGAAACCCATAGCAATGTGTTCAGAGACAACATCTGTTCAAACGATATGCAAAGGCAGTTTGAAATGGCGATCAGTTTAATAGATATAAATATCAACGAAGCACTTGAGGTTTTTAATCATTGTATAAAAGATGCAGCAGACTTTATGAAGAAACAAATATACATTGGTAGGTACGTGAAAGATGACGACTGGTATGATAAAGAATGTCGTGCAGAAAAGAAAACTGTACGTAATTTGTTGACGAAATTTAAGCGTACTTTGTCTCCACCTGATCGCACTTCTTTATGTATAGCATGACGTGAATATAAACATTTGTTAAAGAGAAAAGAGAAGCAATTTAATGAGACTCTATTAATTGACTTATTACGATCTGCAAATAATCAAAAAGATTTTTGGGAATCTGTGCGTAAAATATCTACAACAAGAAGGCAGACATCGAATGATATTAGCATAAGCGATTGGTATGTACACTTTAAAGAATTGTTAGAAAGAAAAGACAAGTTTGATAATGTTCTGGTTCAGGGAGAAAGTAATTGTGACCAAAGTGCTTATGCTGTTAAGAATGATGATGTTTATGACAATGTTGATAATGATGATGATGATGACCATGCTGCTGCTGCTGCTGCTTTTGATGATGATGATGATGGTGATGATGATGGAGAAAATAACGATGGTGACGGCGAAAATAATTTGAATCAACCTATCTTAGTAGGAGAAGTTTTGATTGCGCTGAAAACTCTGAAAAGTCGCAAGGCTGCCGGTCCGGATAAAGTCATAGGGGAATTTATTAAAAATGCTGCAAATCAAATTTGGTAATGGAATTTTTTGTAACATTTTTTAATTCTCTGTTTGAGAGAGGCATATATCCTGAAAGTTGGTGTGAGTCAATTGTTGTGCCACTATATAAAAAGGGTAATGTTACCAATCCAAATAATTACAGAGGAATCTCGTTGTGCAATGTTTGCAGCAAACTGTATAGTGCAATTATTAATAAAAGACTTCAAGTGTGGGTTGAGTTCAATAACATTACAGGTGAGTTTCAAGCTGGGTTTAAACAAAATCGTTCCACCATAGACCATATGTTCACATTATTGGCTTTCATCCAAAAACAATTTTGTCTGAACCGTAAGTTGTATGTTGCTTTCATCGATTTTGAGAAAGCGTTTTACTCTATCA
>CM031606.1:40459481-40474481 GCA_018398815.1 Conus ventricosus
GACCGATTGCCGCTTTTTGTTAGGCCGAGAAGAAATGGCCAACTTTAGTTCTTGCAATGTAATTTCAGCGTTTAGATAATGATCATTGTTTTCCTCTGGGTCACAATCAATAGCACTGTTACCTTGTTTTTTTTCTTAATGTTCTGCATTTGTCTGAAAGGCTGCTCATGGAACTGTTTTTGGAGAATGCATCAGCATGAGATTCAGCTTTCTGATTTGATGTTCGAAACCTTTCATTCTTCCAAATTATCGTATAAGACGGTAAATTAACTCCAGGTTTCATTTCATTTTTTTTTCAGACCCTTTTAAAGTCTTTATGATTGTGGACTTCATTTACACAAAAAGATTACCAGTAATCACGTTAAGCTTTTTCTATAATCCTGGTACTTTCACCTTTTGTTTGTTTCATTGGTATTATGTGTTCACTTCTTTTTAATCTTTGGCCTGTATTTTAAACTTTTGTTTCTTTTTCTTAACAGCTTGTTTGCAGGATTCCGTCCACCAAACGTTACCAGTGTGTTTTGAGGATTTCGTTTGGCTAAATTTGGGGACAGCTTCATTTGCAGCACACAGAATTGATTCGACAAAATTATTATATATTACGTCAATATCTCGGTTCTCGAGAATACTGATGTCATAAGACATCAAAACTGATTTAAATTTGCCCCAGTCTGCTCTTTTGTAATCAAACTTGGGGACTTTATCTTTTGTCTTGTCTTCTATGACACCAAACCCTCTCAAAGAAATTATGATCGGAAAGTGATCACTCCCTAAAGTGTTGTCCAAAACCTGCCATGCACAGCTTGGGACTATGGCTGGGGAAATTAAAGCTGAGTCAAGTGCAGTTGACCTGTGCCTGGGAACATCGGGGATTCGTGTCACACTTCCGTCATTCAGCAGGTAAAGAGCCGAGTTCAAAATGTTCTCAACCAAGCGATTGGAGCTGACTTTAGTGCAGCCACTGTCCCAAACAGGACAATGCTCATTAAAGTCACCTGCAACTAGCCATTTTTGATTTTGTGAACCCAAGGTATGTAGCCAATCAGTATTACTGTCATCAACACCTTTTGGGAGATAAACAGACTTTATGTTTATGTTTAATACTAACGACTTATCAAACTTGTGTGTGTGTGTGTGTGTGTGTGTGTGTGTGTGTGTGTGTGTGTTGTGCGTGCGTGCGTGCGTGCGTGCGTGCGTGCGTGCGTGCGTGCGTGCGTGCGTGCGTGCGAGTGTGTTGTGTGTGTGTGTGTGTGTGTGTGTGTGTGTGTGTGTGTGTGTGTGTGTGTGTGTGTGTTGGAAATGGAAGCAGCGGAGGACATCTACATACGAAGGATTGCCAGACTTTGTGAGGAAAGCGTTCTTTCTAACAACCCCCTTCAATTTGTCTGAAGAGGAACGTGAACTGAGTAACTGAAAAATAAATAATCGAACAATCAAAACAGACCAAAAATAACAATGGAAATTCTGCCACACAAGCTGATATCAGTTGCCATATTTCTTTTGTTTTTAAGAAATAGCAATATAAAGATCTGCATACTATTTCTCATTTATCTGATCAGACTATTTTTTGCCAGCTTGTTAAGCTGAGTGGTTGTGGGTTTTTCCGATGGACGTGGTTATGCAGTAATCTTCTAGTATTTAAAAACGTATCTGCCTGTCTGCCTGTCTGTCTGTCTTTGTTCTTGCTCCCAATACAACACCACAGGAATCATTCCATCTACTCCAAATTTTGCACATTGACTGATTATTATTTTGGACAGATCGAAAATGAATCTTTTCTGTGCTAAACGCTTTAATGGATGGATTATAACGTGAAGTGAAGCGCTATAGTGATTCAAAGCTGGTATAAAACATATGCCTTTTTATCAAACCTATCAACAGGGGTAGGAAGGGTAAGATAGGAGTGGAGCGGGATGGGGAAGGATAACGGCAATGGGAAGGGGACGGAAAAGGGCGGAGGGAGTAACGGTAAAACAGCTTTTACAGAATAAACTGTGATAACGTTCACGAAAAACAACAACAAAACATTGCAACAATGTGCCAGCATAGGCAAAAAATGTCAGTACTCTCACACTTTTTGCCCAGAGTGGGGTATTGTTACATTTCATGAGGATGTTGTCCACCAATGCTATGTTTAACGTTGTATGTGTGATCAATGTGATGATTGTTACATACTGGACGGGAATGCCGCTTTCTTCGGGTTTATGGATTAATAAGTGATGGGCCTCTAGGAATACTGAGACACATGCACATTCTGTGTCACAGACTTGAAGGGCCCAAGGAAGAGGGGCGGGTGAGGATTGGTTTTTGCTTGGGTAAACAGCCATCTAACTGAAAATAATGGTAGCATCAACAGCCTTGGTGAAAAACAAAACAAAACAAAATAAATTAATCAGAGAAAATTTTGTCCCGAAGGAACTTAACCGCAACCGGCTACACATTTTTTGTTATCTATTCGGACACCAAAATGTACAAGAGAGTTATATATAAACTGTACATCTACGTGCTGCTTGAAATAGTTTAAATAGGTGAAAATGATAACCTCTAACAGCAAAACATTCGTGTCACTATTTCATTTGGTTCAGTAGACATCTAAACGAAAAGTACAATCGCGTGTGATAATCGTTACTCTGCTCATACATACAATGTAAAATACATCGATGCAGCAATGTCCATGGAAAATTTGATAATGCATCAGTCTTGACGAACCGGTTGTCGCATTTGTTGTCTTTGTCGTGGACACTGCTGCGTTGTTACATTACTGCTGTGTTGTCACATTTGTTGTCTTTGTCGTGGACACTGTTGCGTTGTTACATTACTGCTGCGTTGTCACATTTGTTGTCTTTGTCGTGGACACTGCTGTGTTGTTACATAACTGCTGCGTTGTCACATTTGTTGTCTTTGTCGTGGACACTGCTGTGTTGTTACATAACTGCTGCGTTGTCACATTTTGCGTTGCATCAACGCACTTCGGAGAAAGACGTTTGCTCCGCGACTAAGCAAGTACAGCTGCGAGTTGGGGGAAAAGTGTGGGCAGGAGCAGGGAGCCTAGTAGGTCCTATTCTGCGAATGTTGGGTCGGAACACGAGCCATCAAAGTGACTGAGCAATTCTGCAGTGTCTCCTCTGGTGGGTTTTCTCATGGTAACATACTACCGATTGCTGCCTGTGGACTGGCGGTGTCTGGTCTGTGATAGCGCATACCTTGATGTGCTGGCTGTAAAGGGGCTGGACTAAGCAGCGTAGGAGTATTGTTCCAGAGAGCATGGCAGTGTGGTACAGAAAAGAAAATGAAGGGACACTGGTCCATCATCTTAAACGATGATACGGTGAACAACAGACCCAGGATTTATGCTTGAATGTTTGTCCGTACAACAGAACAACTATCAATACAATAACATAACATCAGTCGTGATGATGATGATGATGATGATGATGATGATGATAATGATGATGATGATGATGATGAATGATGATGAGATGATGAGATGATGATGATGACGACGATGACAGTGACGATTATGACGACGACGACCGACGACGACGACGACGACGACAATGATGATGATGATGATGATGATGATGATGATGATGATGATGATGATGATGATGATGATGATGATGATGATGATGTTGACGAAGAGAGACGAAGAGAATCCAAGAAAAATTCAAAACTGAAGACAGAGGAGCAGAGTGTGGGCTAGTCCGAGGGACAGACAGAAAGGCAGAGACAGACAAAAGAAAAGGACTGAGAAACAGAGCGTGCACAAGACAAAGAGACAGAATCAGAGACGACGAAGAGAGAGTGTGTTAGACAGCAATACAGGTAGCGCAATAAGGTCAAAGATGTAGACACAGCTAGAGACAGACAGACAACGTATATGATGGACGGAGAGACAGACAGACAACGTATATGATGGACGGAGAGACAGACAAGCAACAGACAGACTGACAGATAATTTCAGAGGCAGATAGACAGAGTGTGTGCGAGAAGAAGCCAAAAAAGACACAGGAAGAGTTGCGTACAGAAAGTACTTGTTTGTGCTTAGCATTTTCAAGTCCATTTTATTTTTCTTACTTTTATTCTTCTGTTAAAATTCTCTGTCTGATCCTCTTTCATCCGTCTTTGGAGACTTCATTTTGGTAATTGACAACGCCAAGCGATGTCCTTGCTCAATTAAACTAAAACATTCGCCTCTGTCCACCCCCCTCCCCTTCCCTTCCCCCAGCCTCCATTTCTGCTCCCCTTCCCCAGTCTCCCCTTTCCCCCTCCACATCCCCTCCCCTCCCCTGCGGGGGCCCCCAATGCAAAACAGCCCCCCGGTATTAATGTAATGATCTCTCCACAAGCTGCATGAAAACAACGCTGACTCATTCAAGGGATTGGGGCTATCACAGGGAGGGGTTATTTGACATGTAGCTCGCCGGTTGAAATGCAGTCGATACCGGGGAAAAAAAGAAAGAGAGAGAGAGAGAGAGAGAGAGAGAGAGAGAGAGAGAGAGAGAGAGAGAGAGACAGAGAGAGAAGGAGAGAGAGAGAGAGAGAGAGACAGAGAGAGAGAGAGAGAGATTCCCTGCAGGTAGAAATTATTCAACCTGTGTGTCTCGGTGGGCGCCACATGATAAATAAAACAGCGAGAAACGAAGATGAAGGGGATACGGAGGCAAAGAGAGAGAGAGAGAGAGAGAGAGAGAGAGAGAGAGAGAGAGAGAGAGAGAGAGAGAGAGAGAATTGGAGAGACAGACAGACAGACAGACAGACAGACAGACAGACAGGCAGACAGGCAAATGAAAAAAAACTGAGGCAGACGGGGAAAGACACAGAATGACAAGAAATGTAAAAGCGCACGCGCGCGCGCGCACACACACCACACACACACACACACACACACACACACACACACACACACACACCACACACACACACGCACGCACGCACGCACGCACGCACGCACGCACGCACGCACGCATACACACACATGCACGTACGCACGCACGCACACGTACACTGTTGCGCGCGCGCGTTGACGCGCGTCCTACACGCACGCGCATGCAAACGCACATATATGCGCGCAGTTTTCACACACACACACACACACACACACACACACACATCCCACGCACAGCCTCCCATTCCAGACCCCTCTCCCATTTCCAAAAGTCACCGCCAAACACGATACTCCACAAGAGCTTTGAAACAACATTGAGCTGGGCCTGCACCTGACTGAACAAATTGGTGTCCCGAACTGTCTGTCTGTCTGTCTGTCTGTCTCTTTGTCACACCTTGTCTGTCCGTCTGTCTGTCTATGTGGCTGTCTGTCTGTCTGTCTGTCTCTCCCTCTCTCTTTATCTATCTTCTCTTTGTTACATCCTGTCTGTCCGTTTGTCTGTCTGTGTCTCTCACTCTGTGTCAACCTCGGTGTAATGTCAGTGGAGGAAGGACTAGCGCACAGCCCAAACACACTCACAGCTTGCTTACAATCTCATTCATATATCATGCATTCGTCACATCAAACCACTAGTAAAGTCTATAACTTTACTATACATGATCATAGAAAGAACATCAATGCATATAGAATCAAACAAAATAAAACATTCTCTCTTTCCTGAACTTCACAAAATCATTTATCTAAAACATCATTAACTAACCCGGGTATAAACAGATTTCTACTTTACCTGGCCAGGTGATCTTAACTATTCACGAATCACTGTCTTTTCTTTTCTTTTCTTTTTCTTTTCACTGTCACTTTCACAACACGACACAACCGCCGGCACTGGTGTTGGTCTGATGGCGCCTGGTCAGGTGAGACTGTTGGCGTTGGTCTGTGGTTCTGCTTGGCGAAGTGACGCTGCCAGGTATGAGGTCGAACCCCCGGTTAGGGTAGAACAGTGACTATCAACATCGATCTGTTCTCCTTTCTTTCTTCCTGCATTAACGCATTGCGCTCTCTCTCTCTCTCTCTCTCTTCTAGTCTGCTCTTATCAAATGGACATGGTTGCTTTTCTTTTCTTTTTTCTTTCTTTCTTTTCTTCTTCATAAATTAGCAACTCTCTTTCTCTCTCCACATCTCTCCTCAGTCCTTCCTCTGCAGACTATCTCATGCTAATCTCTCAACTTGGTTCTCTTCTCTCCTCCCCTCATCTCTCTGCTTTTCTCTCAAGCAGACTAGAACCTCTCCCTCTCTCTGTCTCTGTTCGTTCTTCCCCCCGTTCTCCTCTCCTCTCTTCATCTCTCTGCCTTTTTCCCTCGTGCAGAGACTACACCTAAAACCTCCTCATCTCTCTGTCTCTGTTCGTTCTCATCTCCCTGCCTTCCTATAGGCGAGAGCCTACTCTTCCGAACTTCCCCCTCTCTCTCTCTGTCTGTTCGTTTTTCCTCCTTCCTCCTTCTCTCTCACTCACACATTCCTTTATGCTCTAACCCCGTGTCCAAGGGCCAGTACCATTGGTCAGTATTTTTACCCTTGATCCACCGAAGTTAGCTCCCTCTAATTCGATTGGATGTTCAAATCATGCCAGTCATGCCTACACGCCTTACTCTCTGTGGTGGTCAATTGGTCATCTAATTGATTAGTAGATTTCACCCCCACCACACACTACCTTCCCCCCTTCCTACTTGACTGGCCCGTGTGGCTCAAGTCGTAGACACTGGTCAGTGTAAAGTGGCTAGCTGAGTCTGGGTGGGCACCACGACGTCCGACTAACAATGGACGCTGGTTCCACAAAGTACTAGATGAGTCTGAGCCGGGCTCTACGACTCGTCTCGATAGACATCGAGGCGTCGGTGCAAAGCTGATTAGTCCGTCTAGCCGGACAGACCGTCTCTGTGGAGGATGAGGATTAGCCTCCCCTCTGCTTAATTGCCTGGATCCGAACCATGGGGCCGTCCGCCTGACGCCAGAATTATTTGCGTTAGGGCTTAAGTCCAACTGGGCTGGTGGCGATTGACCACGAATTTGGTTGAGTTGAATTTTGACCGTGACAATTTCCCCCTTGCAAAAGACTATGCTCCGCATTGTCTCAAAACAACGGTACAAAAAAGACAACAACCGAATTTGCTGACACACAGCTACACGCGCAAAGTTTGGAAAATACTTTACAACCAACGGTTTATAAATTATAAAATATACCATTAGTGAATACCACTCCAATGAGTTATCATTGACGTGCGCTCTTGCGTTATTTCAACTCATTTTATAACGACCTCTGTGCGCACTTATGCAATTCCCCTACCTGCGGATTTGCCACATCTTCTCTTCACAATTATTATGAAAAGCACAATATAATATGATCACGATCCATGACACTTCACTGAGGAATCTCCATCCTCACTTATTGCAAATAATGCATCACTACACAAGCGACTGTATGCTCCAAGCATAACTACATCCACATGAACAAGTCTCACAAAGAAAATATAAATAGTCTCACACACAAAAAAAATAGAACCATAGCCAACTGGGAATGAACCCATATCCAATCAACATAACTGGAATCAACACATATTATCAACAATGCACGCGGATATGAACTGACTTCCTCTGAGTTGCAGCTTGCTAGACTACACGACTTAAATAGTCAGCTCCGACATTCTGTCGACCTGGAATGTACTGCACTCGATACCTGTAGGGCTGCAGTGCCATTGCCCAACGCAGAACTCTGCTGTTTTTCAACTGTGCCTCCTGCAGAATTTGAGTGGTTGGTGATCTGTCTCTATCACGAACTCTTTCCCATACAAGTATTTGTGGAACTTCTGCACGGCCCACACGACAGCTAAACACTCCTTCTCCACCGTTGCGTACCCTTCTTCACACTTTGTCAACTTCCTGCTAGCATATCTCACAGGAAACTCGACCTCTTCATGCTCCTGCAACAATACTGCACCTATCCCACCACCTGATGCATCTGTCCGCAACAAAAATGGTTTGGACTTTATCTGGCAGCTTCAAGATGGGACGGGAACCTAGTCTTTCCAACACCGTCTGCAGTGCTTGCTCTGCAGCGTCTGACCATTCGACCACTGCCGGTTTCCCTGCCTTGACCAAATCACTGAGAGGACTCGTGATTGCAGCAAAATTTGGGACAAACTCCCTATAGAACCCAATAAAACCTAGCAGACTCCTGACTTCTGTTTTGGTCTTTGGTCTCTCTGAATTCATCATCTTCTCCACCTTTCCCCTTTCTGGCTGCTTTGTGTCGCCTCCGACAACAAAACCTAGGAACTCCTACTGTCTAGCCCTTCATACAGTGACACATCCCTGTATGACTCTTCTCCTGGAAACTCAGGCAACAAAATCTCCCCTTCTTCTGCTGGGTCTCTTTCACCTCATCAATGATTGCTGCTGTGCCTATGTGCTGAGTCTCACGCTGAATATATTTGCGGAGGAAATTTGCATGGAAAAGTTTTGGTTTTTCCATTCACATCAATTCGGTAATCCCGACGACCTTTTCAGTGATGGTGAACGGTCCTCTCCAATGCTCAGCAGCTTGTTGTGACCCGTGGGAAGCAGTACCAGGACTTGATCTCCCGCCTTGAGAGATTGCTTCCTCACCTTCCTGTCATATTGCTTCTTCTGACCGACCCTAGCCTCCTGCAAACCTTCCCTTGCAACTTACATGTCTCATACCTGTGCCCACCTTTGGAACAGGGCGAGATTGGGCCAATCAGATCAACAGCCACCCTCCTGAACGGTGTGTCAATTAAAGGGGGATGTTTAAGAGGCGCCTTCCTCTTCACCCCTCTTGTGGCTGACCTTTGACACACATCACATGACATACAGAACGCTTGATGTCTGCCATTGCTCCTGGCCAATGAAAGTCATCAAAGACTCGGTTAGCTGTTTGCTGGTGCCGAGATGACCCGCCATGAGCGACTCGTGACCCACTGACATGACAGTGTCACGATAACACGCTGGTACCTCTAACTGAGTGGTCACCTTACCTGTCTTCCCCTTGGTGAACACTCGGTACAACAGCCCGCCTTTCACAAGAAATTCTGTCTCACCTCCTCTAACCTCCTGTTCTCTCCACCTCTTGCCAACTCCCAAGACTTCACGAGCGAAGGGTCTTGTTCCTGTGCAGCCCTAAACTCATCAGCGACACGTCTATGCCCGACTTCCTTCCTGGAACAACTAACGGTTTAACAACCTTTCCCTCCTTCTTGCTCCGTGTTTGAACTGCTGCCCCTGTAGCAGTCAACAACTCAGGATCCCCTGGATCCCTTGCACCTGGAATATTTCCGATGATCAAATCATGAAGGGTTTCTCCATCACCAACGCAGACAACTCGCCTGAGAAGTAAGGGGTACGTACTTCTATCTTAGCAACTGGAAACTCCCTCACAGTGCATCGATTAGAGTACAGGTCTGGATTTGCCCTGTCAAATCCCCTTTATCGACCAGCGTTGTTTCGTACTACCCCGCATGAACAACAGTGTCTCGTAACACTTTCACCCTCTGCTGGCCAATCCACCCTTCTTCCACTGGTAACGAACCACTCAGCCTAGTGCCCTCCATCCCTGACACTGACTGCTGTCCAGTGCTAGCCATAGGCTGCACTCCACCCTCTTCAGACTGAATCCTTTTGGTTCCACTGCTGGTCGTTTCCCTTGACGACCCTTATCCACCTCTTGCAAGGCTGCTGCCTTCTGGAACCTCATGCGACAGTCCCTCGCCACATGTCCCTTCTTGTGACAAATGAAACACCTAATTTCCCTTTGCCCTTCCTTCTGCCCCACCACTGGGTTTGCAGACTTTGCAGAAAACTCTCCTAGTCTCCTTGCACTCTTCTCACCTGTGCCTAGCACCTGTTTCTCCTGCACCTTAGTGCCCAAACGTGCCTCTCTATACACCTCTGCGAACTTCAACAACTCCCCTGCTGTCTCTGGCTGTCTCTCTTTCAAATGTATGGTTAACTCAGGGCCGCAACCTGACAAAATCTGTTCTTTCATAACTAGCTCTTTCAATTCGGCGAACTCCTTCTTTGTACCACTCAACTCTAACCACTTTTCAAAATAGTGATCTAGACGTGCACCAAACTGAGTGTACGTTTCCCCTGCTTGCAATTTAGCTGAACGAAATTTCTTTCTGAATCCCTCCTCTGTGAGATCAAATCCCTTCATTAAAGACTCCTTCACAGCACCAAAATCGGACTGTTGTTCTGCTGGTAACGCAGTGAAAATCTGCAATGCCTTACCCGTCAGTAACGCAGACAAAATGACTGCCCACTCTTCTGGAGGCCAACCCTGACTGGTTGCAAACGTTTCGAAACGACTGATGTATGCATCAATCGAATCGGTTCCTTCGAGAATTTTGGCAACTTGGGTCGGGGGGCATAGCTACGCACAGAGTCACTGGAAACTGAACTACCATCCTCGGTGGTCTCCCTTTGTATTCTCATTTTCTCTAACTCTAATTGAACCTTTAATCTTTCGTTTCCTGGCTTCATTCTTTCTGTTTCCTGCTTCATTCTTTCTGTTTCCTGCGTTTCGCTAGCTTTTAATCTTTCCTGCTCTGCTATTGCTATCTCTGCTGCGACACGGCGTCTTTCTGCTCGCTCATCTCTTTCCATCTTTTGTTGGTTTTCAACGAATGCTCGCAACTCTTCTCCCGAATAACCTAAATCACGAGCGACGCTCACGAGTTGTTCAATAGGTGTGTTCTTTTCTTCCGCCATTATATCTCTTTCCTCTTTTTTTTTTTTTTTTGAACAAGATTTTATAACTACGACAGCCAAACTGGTGGTTACCGACACGAGTGACGTAATAGCACAATCCTATGAATGATAATATTAGCTTGGGACAACGTAGTTAGTTTTTATAAGACGCCCAGCGCTGACCCAACTATGAGAGCGAATTATAGGAAATCTGTGCGAAATGAGTACTCTGGGGCTGAAATGCCAAGCCTAGTATTAACTATCTTGGAAGCAATGCCAAGCCTAGTATTTAACCATCTTGGGAACATACAGTAAGACAACCCCTTGTCTTAGGATTACAATACTTGAATCCCACCCAGCTTCCTCTCTGAGAAGTTGAACAATTATAATAAATGGGCCAGAATATCCTGGCAGGCTCGCCAATAAATTGTCAACCTCGGTGTAATGTCAGTGGAGGAAGGACTAGCGCACAGCCCAAACACACTCACAGCTTGCTTACAATCTCATTCATATATCATGCATTCGTCACATCAAACCACTAGTAAAGTCTATAACTTTACTATACATGATCATAGAAAGAACATCAATGCATATAGAATCAAACAAAATAAAACATTCTCTCTTTCCTGAACTTCACAAAATCATTTATCTAAAACATCATTAACTAACCCGGGTATAAACAGATTTCTACTTTACCTGGCCAGGTGATCTTAACTATTCACGAATCACTGTCTTTTCTTTTCTTTTCTTTTTTCTTTTCACTGTCACTTTCACAACACGACACAACCGCCGGCACTGGTGTTGGTCTGATGGCGCCTGGTCAGGTGAGACTGTTGGCGTTGGTCGTGGTTCTGCTTGGCGAAGTGACGCTGCCAGGTATGAGGTCGAACCCCCGGTTAGGGTAGAACAGTGACTATCAACATCGATCTGTTCTCCTTTCTTTCTTCCTGCATTAACGCATTGCGCTCTCTCTCTCTCTCTCTCTCTCTTCTAGTCTGCTCTATCAAATGGACATGGTTGCTTTTCTTTTCTTTTTCTTTTCTTTCTTTTCTTCTTCATAAATTAGCAACTCTCTTTCTCTCTCCACATCTCTCCTCAGTCCTTCCTCTGCAGACTATCTCATGCTAATCTCTCAACTTGGTTCTCTTCTCTCCTCCCCATCTCTCTGCTTTTCTCTCAAGCAGACCTAGAACCTCTCCCTCTCTCTGTCTCTGTTCGTTCTTCCCCCCGTTCTCCTCTCCTCTCTTCATCTCTCTGCCTTTTCCCTCGTGCAGAGACTACCCTAAAACTCCTCATCTCTCTGTCTCTGTTCGTTCTCATCTCCCTGCCTTCCTATAGGCGAGAGCCTACTCTTCCGAACTTCCCCCCTCTCTCTCTCTGTCTGTTCGTTTTTCCTCCTTCCTCCTTCTCTCTCACTCACACATTCCTTTATGCTCTAACCCCGTGTCCAAGGGCCAGTAACCATTGGTCAGTATTTTTACCCTTGATCCACCGAAGTTAGCTCCCTCTAATTCGATTGGATGTTCAAATCATGCCAGTCATGCCTACACGCCTTACTCTCTGTGGTGGTCAATTGGTCATCTAATTGATTAGCTAGATTTCACACCCCACCACACACTACCTTCCCCCCCTTCCTACTTGACTGGCCCGTGTGGCTCAAGTCGTAGACACTGGTCAGTGTAAAGTGGCTAGCTGAGTCTGGGTGGGCACCACGACGTCCGACTAACAATGACGCTGGTTCCACAAAGTAGCTAGATGAGTCTGAGCCGGCTCTACGACTCGTCTCGATAGACATCGAGGCGTCGGTCAAAGCTGATTAGTCCGTCTAGCCGGACAGACCGTCTCTGTGGAGGATGAGGATTAGCCTCCCCCTCTGCTTAATTGCCTGGATCCGAACCATGGGGCCGTCCGCCTGACGCCCAGAATATTTGCGTTAGGGCTTAAGTCCACTGGGCTGGTGGCGATTGACCACGAATTTGGTTGAGTTGAATTTTGACCGTGACACTCTGTCTCTGTCCCTCTCCCTCGCTTCCTCTCTAAATCCTCTCTTTCTAAACCCTCTTTCTCTGTCTCTGTCATGCTTTCTCTCTCCCTCTCCCTCTCTCTGCCCCGTCTCTGTCTGTCTGGTCTGTCTGCTCTCCTCCTCTCTCTCTCTCTCTCTCTCTCTTCTCTCTCTCTCTCTCTCTCTCTCTCTCTCTCTTCCTCTCTCTCTCTCACAGGGCGTATGGTAGGTAAAAGAACCTCTGGAAATGGTAGGTAAAAGAACCGTCATTACAAAAACCCAACACCTTCGAGTGCAGCCTTTCCCACTAACGAACCATCTATCGGTATGAGGTACCGCGTGGGAAGTTTTCTCTATCAATAGGCAGACCGTCTAATTTCACCATTCACTGTGGGGAATAACTGCACGCCGATGGCTTAGGTGAAGCTGGGTGTGTTTTTGTAGTGACTGTACGTGCTATGGAAATCTACCAGTCGCTGGCGAAAAAGGCATACAAAAGTAATGAACGTTTCTATCTTGAATCAACAACAACAACAATTCATGTTCATATTCAAACAGACACAGACGCCCTCTTCTTGCCCGCTTATTTTATTGCTTGCTGTCTTCCAATATATTAAGGGATTTCCAACCTAATCTAGCATCTTTCGACTGTCACGGTTTCGGCCCATTAGTGCAAATACGTTTTTGTTTGTTTGTTTCGTTTCGTTTTGTTTATCAGAAAGATATTTGCGCACACAGACCAGTCTCGAGTACATACAAAATGAAATATTCATAGATCTATCAGATTTGACAATTGACTTAATAATACTTTCAAATGACCACTTTTCCTTACACTCAGAAGCCATCTTTAGGGAATGGTATAATATCACGCGTCCATATTAATCTTTAATGCACTGATTCTGAAGTATGTCGGATGCTATTCACTTGTGTTCGCACACTTATTACAGTTGTCTTATGTCAAAATAGCATTATTAGATAATGAAAGGATAAATGAAATGAAAGTTCAAGCGAACACAAAGCGCTACACCTGCGTTTGATTATTTCAGAAGTTGAATCGTTGTTAAATGAAGAAAATGAACTGTGTGTAACTCCCTGATTTACACCCTTAAACAATTAAGACAGTCTGTAAATTTCACTCCACAACGAGCTCTAACCCTTACTCTATTATCCATACTCCCAGTACTAAAAAAAAGGTTTCTCTCATTACCATTTTTAGCGAGATTGGCCTAAGAAGATTTCGATACATAAAGACTGATGCTTTATCGGATCTATAAAAGAACGTAGAACTTCCTTTTAAGACAAACCTCCTCTACATAAATGCAAAGACAGTAAGTGCATTGCGGCAAATAACGGTGTGTGTGTGTGTGTGTGTGTGTGTGTGTGTGTGTGTGTGTGTGTGCGTGCGGCTGCGTGCGTGCGTGCGTGCGTGCGTGTGGTGTGTGTGTGTGTGTGTGTGTGTGTGTGTGTGTGTGTGTGTGTGCGTGTGTGTGTGCGTGTGTGCGTGCGTGTGTGTGCGTGTGTGTGTGTGCGTGTGTGTGTGTGTGTGTGTGTGTGTGTGTGTGTGTGTGTGTGTGTGTGTGTTTCTTTCACTCTTTGTATCCAGGTGTGTTTGCGTATTTTGTGAATTCAACTCTGCCTCCCTCTACACACACACATCCCTTAACCAAGCCTATTCCCACCACCACCACCACCACCCAGTTTTCCTGCATTTGTCTGCCCTGACTTCATCCTGTTTATACCCTCTACCTCACTCGCCACTCACACCCTTCTCTGTCCCTCAATATTTGCTTTTGACTTTTTCTTGAACTATCTCTCCTGCCCCTCCCCAATCTCTCTCCTCCTCTCCTCTCTCTCTCTCTCTCTCTCTCTCTCTCTCTCTCTCTCTCTCTCTCTCTCTCTCTCTCTCTCTCTCTCTCTCTCTCTCTCTCTCTCTCTCTCTCTCTCTCTTTCCTGTCAACACGAAAACGGAGGGGGTGGTGCAGGACAGGCGATGGAGGTAAAGTGATCGGCATCAAAATAAAAAATAAACCAACAGAAACACCCTAAGGTGTCGCCTTTCTCACTAACGAACCATCTACTGGTGTGAAGTACCATGGGGGGAAGTTTTCTCTATCAATAGGCAGACCGTTTGATTTCACCATTTACTCAGGGAATGCCTCCCGCATGCGGTGTGTCTTAGGCTTAAGTGGGCGATGTTGGTTTCAGCCTTGCGTGTAGGGCAGTAGGGAGGGAGGGAGGTGTGGTGGCATCCCCGCTCTTCTCTCTCTGTCTCTGTCCCTCTCTGTCTTTGTCTGTCTCTGTCTGTCTTTGTCTCTGCCTGTCTGTCTGTCTGTCTGTCTGTGCCTTG